>OZ021697.1:23117985-23796318 GCA_963978495.1 Athalia circularis | reverse complement strand
TCCTGGGGTCAAAACACTTCAGAAAAGTGTCCTACGTACGATTCCGAGAATCCATCATTTTTGGGTTGGAAATCGCGATAATCCAAAGGGCCAGACCTGTCGAATTTGGACGATTTTGGAGTCGAAAAAAAAGTATTACCAAAATAATTCGAAGAACACTTCTTTCACGTGTTTTGACGTGAGGAACACGAATCTATTCAGCAAATTAAGCTGAGAATAAATTGCAATGAAATATCTTCACTTTTTCACTTTTTACAGCGAAAAATCATGGATAACTCGAATATTTCCACAGATAGATCGATTTAGCTTGCAGAATCGTGTTCCTGGGGTCAAAACACTCCAGAAAAGTGTCCTACGGACGATTTCGAGAATCCATCATTTTTGGGTGAGAGATCGCGATAATCCGAAGGGCCAGACCTGTCAAATTTGTACGATTTTGGAGTCGAAAAGAAAGTTTTACCAAAATAATTCGTAGGACACTTTTTACACGTGTTTTGACGTGGGAAACACGAATCCATTTGGCAAATTGAGCTACGAAAGAATCCTCTTGAAATATCTCCATTTCTCCACTTTTTGGAGCGAAAAATCAAGGATGACTCGTATGTTTTTATAGATAGATCAATTCAGCTTGCAGAATCGTGTTCCTGGGGTCAAAAGACTCCAGAAAAGTGTCCTACGAACGATTTCAAGAATCCATCAGTTTTGGGTTGGAAATCGCGATAATCCAAAAGGCCGGACCTGTCGAATTTTGACGATTTTGGAGTCAAAAAAAAAGTTCTACCGAAATAATTCATAGAACACTCTCTTCACGTGTTTTGACCCGAGGAAAAGGAATCTATTGAGCAAATTAGGCTACGAATGAATCCTCTTTAAATATTTCCATTTCTTCACTTTTTGAAGCAAAAAATCAAGGATAACTCGAATATTTTCATCGATAGATCAATTCAGCTTGCAGAATCGTGTTCCTGGGGTCAAAACACTTCAGAAAAGTGTCCTACGAACGATCTCGAGAATCCATCATTTTTGGGTTAGAAATCGCGATAATCAAAAGGGCTAGACCTGTCGAATTTGAACGATTTTGAAGTCGAAAAAAAAGTTTTACCGAAATAATTCGTAGAACACTTTTTTTACGTGTTTTGACCCGAGGAACAGGAATCTATTGAGCAAATTAGGCTACGAATCAATTCTGATGAAATATCTTCACTTTTTTCACTTTTTACAGAGAAAAACCATGGATAACTCGAATATCTTCATAGATAGATCGATTCAGCTTGCAGAATCGTGTTCCTGGGGTCGAAACACTCCAGAAAAGTGTCCTACGAACGATTTCGAAAATCCATCATTTTTGGGTGAAAAATCGCGATAATCCAAAGGGCCAGACCTGTCGAATTTGGACGATTTTGGAGTAAAAAAAAAGTTTTACCGAAATAATTCGTAGAACACTTTTTTCACGTGTTTTGACGTGAGGAACACGGATCTATTGGGCAAATTAGGCTACGAATAAATTCCAATGAAATATCTTCACTTTTTCACTTTTTACAGCGAAAAATCATGGATAACTCGAATAGCTTCATAGATAGATCGATTCAGCTTGCAGAATCGTGTTCCTGGGGTCAAAACACTTCAGAAAAGTGTCCTTCAAACGATTTCGAGAATCCATCATTTTTGAGTGAGAGATCGCGATAATCCAAAGGGCCAGACCTGTCAAATTTGTACGATTTTGGAGTCGAAAAAAAAGTTTCACTAAAACAATTCGTGGGACACTTTTTTCACGTGTTTTGACGTGAGGAACACGAATTCATTTGGCAAATTGAGCTACGAATGAATCCTCTTAGAATATCTTCATTTCTTTACTTTTTACAGCGAAAAATCAAGGATAACTCGAATATCTTCATAGATAGATCGATTCAGCTTGCAGAATCGTGTTCCTGGGGTCAAAACACTTCAGAAAAGTGTCCTTCGAACGATTTCGAGAATCCATCATTTTTGAGTGAGAGATCGCGATAATCCAAAGGGCCAGACCTGTCAAATTTGTACGATTTTGGAGTCGAAAAAAAAGTTTCACTAAAACAATTCGTGGGACACTTTTTTCACGTGTTTTGACGTGAGGAACACGAATTCATTTGGCAAATTGAGCTACGAATGAATCCTCTTAGAATATCTTCATTTCTTTACTTTTTACAGCGAAAAATCAAGGATAACTCGAATATTTTCATAGATAGATCAATTCAGCTTGCAAAATCGTGTTCCTGGGGTCAAAACACTTTAAAAAAGTATCCTACGGACAATTTCGAGAATCCATCATTTTTGGGTGAAAAATCGCGATAATCCAAAGGGCCAGACCTGTCGAATTCGAACGATTTTGAAGTCGAAAAAAAAGTTCTACCGAAATAATTCGTAGGACACTTTTTTTGGATGATTTGACGTGAGGGACGCGAATCCATTAAGCAATTTGAGATCCGACTAAATCCTTTTGGAATATCTTCATTTTCTCACTTTTTTCATCGAAAATTCGGGGATAACTCGAATATTTTCATAGATAGATCAATTTAGCTTGCAGAATCGTGTTTCTGGGGTCGAAACACTTCAGAAAAGTGTCCCACGAACAATTTCGAAAATCCATCATTTTTGGGTTGGAAATCGCGATAATCCAAAAGGCCAGACCTGTCGAATTTGGACGATTTTGGAGTCTAAAAAAAAGTTCCACCAAAATAATTCGTGTGACACTTTTTCCACGTGTTTTGACGTGGAAAACACGAATTCATCAGGCAAATTGAGCTACGAATGAATCCTCTTGAAATATCTTCATTTCTCCACTTTTTACAGCGAAAAATCATGGATAACTCGAATATCTTCATAGATAAATCGATTTAGCTTGCAGAATCGCGTTCCTGGGGTCAAAACACTTCAGAAAATTGTCCTACGAACGATTTCGAGAATCCATCATTCTTGGGTAAAAAATCGCGATAATCCAAAGGGCCAGACCTGTCAAATTCGAACGATTTTGAAGTCGAACAAAAAGTTCTACCGAAATAATTCGTAGGACAGTTTTTTTTGGATGATTTGACGTGAGGGACGCGAATCCATTAAGCAATTTGGGATCCGACTAAATCCTTCTGGAATATCTTCATTTTTTCACTTTTTTCATCGAAAATTCGAGGATAACTCGACTATTTTCATAGATAGATCAATTTAGCTTGCAGAATCGTGTTTCTGGGGTCAAAACACTTCAGAAAAGTGTCCTACGAACAATTTCAAAAATCCATCAATTTTGGGTTGGAAATCGCGATAATCCAAAAGGCCAGACCTGTCGGATTTTGATGATTTTGGAGTCAAAAAAAAAGTTCCACCGGAATGATTCGTAGAACACTTTATTCACGTGTTTTGACCGGAGGAACAGGAATCTATTGAGCGAATTAGGCTACGAATAAATTCTAATGGAATATCTTCACTTTTTCACTTTTTACAGCGAAGAATCATGGATGACTCGAATATCTTCATAGATAGATCGATTCGGCTTGCAGAATCGTGTTCCTGGAGTCAAAACACTTCAGAAAAGTGTCCTACGAACGATTTCGAGAATCCATCAATTTTGGGTGAAAAATCGCGATAATCCAAAGGGCCAGACCTGTCGAATTTGAACGATTTTGAAGTCGAAAAAAAAGTTTTACTAAAATAATTCGTAAGACACTTTTTTTACGTGTTTTGACGTGAGGGACGCGAATCCATTGAGCAATTCGACCTCCGACTGAATCCTCTTGAAATATCTTCATTTTTTCACTTTTTACAGCGAAAAATCGAGGATAACTCAAATATTTTCATAGATAGATCAATTGAGCTTGCAGAATCGTGTTTCTGGGGTCAAAACACTTCACAAAAGTGTTTTCCAAACAATTTCGAGAATCCATCATTTTTGGGTTTGAAATCGCTATAATCCAAAGGGCCAGACCTGTCGAATTTTGACGATTTTGGAGTCAAAAAAAAGTTTTACCGGAATCATTCGTAGAACACTTTCTTTACGTGTTTCGACCCGAGGAACAGGAATCTATTGAGCAAATTAGGCTACGAATGAATTCTAATGAGATATCTTTACTTCTTCACTTTTTACAGCGAAAAATCATGGATAACTCGGATATCTTCATAGATAGATCGATTCAGCTTGCAAAATCGTGTTCCTGGGGTCGAAACACTTCAGAAAAGTGTCCTACGGACGATTTCGAAAATCCATCATTTTTGGGTTGGAAATCGCGATAATCCAAAAGGCCAGACCTGTCGAATTCTGACGATTTTGGAGTCAAAAAAAAAGTTTTACCGAAATAATTCGTAGGACACTTTTTTTGGATGATTTGACGTGAGGGACGCGAATCCATTAAGCAATTTGGGATCCGACTAAATCCTTTTGGAATATCTTCATTTTTTCACTTTTTTCATCGAAAATTCGAGGATAACTCGAATATTTTCATAGATAGATCAATTTAGCTTGCAGAATCGTGTTTCTGGGGTCGAAACACTTCAGAAAAGTGTCCCACGAACAATTTCGAAAATCCATCATTTTTGGGTTGGAAATCGCGATAATCCAAAAGGCCAGACCTTTCGAATTTGGACGATTTTGGAGTCTAAAAAAATGTTCCACCAAAATAATTCGTGTGACACTTTTTCCACGTGTTTTGACGTGGAAAACACGAATTCATCAGGCAAATTGAGCTACGAATGAATCCTCTTGAAATATCTTCATTTCTCCACTTTTTACAGCGAAAAATCATGGATAACTCGAATATCTTCATAGATAGATCGATTTAGCTTGCAGAATCGCGTTCCTGGGGTCAAAACACTTCAGAAAACTGTCCTACGAACGATTTCGAGAATCCATCATTTTTGGGTGAAAAATCGCGATAATCCAAAGGGCCAGACCTGTCAAATTCGAACGATTTTGAAGTCGAACAAAAAGTTCTACCGAAATAATTCGTAGGACACTTTTTCCACGTGTTTTGACGTGGAGAACACGAATTAGTCAGGAAAATTGAGCTACGAATGAATCCTCTCGAAATATCTTTATTTCTTCACTTTTCAAAGCAAAAAATCATGGATAACTCAAATATCTTCATAGATAGATCGATTCAGCTTGCAGAATCGTGTTCCTGGGGTCAAAATACTTCAGAAAAGTGTCCTACGAACGATTTCGAAAATCCAACATTTTTGGGTTGGGAATCGCGATAATCCAAAAGGCTAGACCTGTCGAATTTTGACGATTCTGGAGTCAAAAAAAAAGTTTCACCGAAATAATTCGTAGAACACTTCCTTCACGTGTTTTGACCCGAGGAACAGGAATCTATTGAGCAAATTAAGCTACGAATGAATTCTGATGGAATATCTTCACTTTTTCACTTTTTACAGCGAAAAATCATGGATAACTCGGATATCTTCATAGATAGATCGATTCAGCTTGCAAAATCGTGTTCCTGGGGTCGAAACACTTCACAAAAGTGTCCTTCGAACGATTTCAAGAATCCATCATTTTTGGGTGAGAAATCGCGATCATCCAAAGGGCCAGACCTGTCAAATTTGTACGATTTTGGAGTCGGATAAAAAATTTCACCGAAATAATTCGTAGGACACTTTTTTGACGTGTTTTGACGTGAGGAACACGATTTCATTAGGCAAATCGAGCTACGAATGGATCCTCTTGAAATATCTTCATTTTTTCACCTTCTCCAGCGAAAAATCGAGGATAACTCGAATATTTTCATAGATAGACCAATTCAGCTTGCAGAATCGTGTTCCTGGGGTCAAAACACTTCAGAAAAGTGTCCTACGTACGATTCCGAGAATCCATCATTTTTGGGTTGGAAATCGCGATAATCCAAAGGGCCAGACCTGTCGAATTTGGACGATTTTGGAGTCGAAAAAAAAGTATTACCAAAATAATTCGAAGAACACTTCTTTCACGTGTTTTGACGTGAGGAACACGAATCTATTCAGCAAATTAAGCTGAGAATAAATTGCAATGAAATATCTTCACTTTTTCACTTTTTACAGCGAAAAATCATGGATAACTCGAATATTTTCATAGTTAGATCGATTCAGCTTGCAGAATCGTGTTCCTGGGGTCAAAACACTTCAGAAAAGTGTCCTACGTACGATTCCGAGAATCCATCATTTTTGGGTTGGAAATCGCGATAATCCAAAGGGCCAGACCTGTCGAATTTGGACGATTTTGGAGTCGAAAAAAAAGTATTACCAAAATAATTCGAAGAACACTTCTTTCACGTGTTTTGACGTGAGGAACACGAATCTATTCAGCAAATTAAGCTGAGAATAAATTGCAATGAAATATCTTCACTTTTTCACTTTTTACAGCGAAAAATCATGGATAACTCGAATATTTTCATAGTTAGATCGATTCAGCTTGCAGAATCGTGTTCCTGGGGTCAAAACACTTCAGAAAAGCGTCCTACGAACGATTTCGAGAATCCATCTTTTTTGGGTTCGAAATCGCGATAATCCGCAGGGCCGGACCTGTCGAATTTGTACGATTTTGAAGTCGGAAAAAAAGTTTCACCAAAATAATTCGTAGGACACTTCTTTTACGTGTTTTGACGTGAGAATAGCGAATCCATTGGGCGAATTGAGCTACGAATGAATCCTCTCAGAATATCTTCATATTTTCACTTTTTACAGCGAAAAATCAAGGATAACCCGGAAATTTTTATAGATAGATTGATTCAGCTTGCAAAATCGTGTTCCCGGCGTCAAATCACTTCAGAAAAATGTCCTACGAACGATTTCGAAAATCCATCATTTTTGGGTTGGAAATCGCGATAATCCAAAAGGCCAGACCTGTCGAATTTGGACGATTTTGGAGTAAGAAAAAAAGTTTTACTGAGATAATTCGTAAAACACTTTTTTCACGTGTTTTGACGTGAGAAACACGAATCTATTCAGCAAATTAGGCTACGGATGAATTCCAATTGAATATCTTCACTTTTTCACTTTTTACAGCAAAAATCATGAATCACTCGAATATTTCCATAGATAGATCAATTTAGCTTGCAGAATCGTGTTCCTGGGGTCGAAGCACTTCAGAAAAGTGTCCTACGAACGATTTCGGAAATCCATAATTTTTGGGTGAGAAATCGCGATAATCCAAAGGGCCAGACCTGTCGAATTTGTAAAATTTCGGAGTCGAAGAAAAAGTTCCACCAAAATAATTTGTAGGACACTCTCTTCACGTGTTTTGACGTGAGGAACACGATTCCATCAGGCAAATCGAGCTGCGAATGAATTCTTTCGAAATATCTTCATTTTCTCACTTCTTACAGCGAGAAATCAAGGATAACTCGAATTTTCTCATGGATACATTAATTCAGCTTGCAGAATCGTGTTCCTGGGGTCAAAACACTTCAGAAAATTGTCCTACGAACGATTTCGAAAATCCATCGATTTTGGGTGAGAGATCGCGATAATCTAAAAGGCAAGACCTGTCGAATTTCGACGATTTTGGAGTCAAAAAAAAAGTTTCACCAGAATAATTCGTAAGACACTTTTTTCACGTGTTTTGACGTGACGAAAGCGAATCCATCAGGAAAATTGAGCTACGAATGAATCCTCTTATAATATCTTTATTTCTTCACTCTTTACAGCGAAAAATCAAAGATAACTCGAATATTTTCATAAATAGATCAATTCAGCTTGCAAAATCGTGTTTCTGGGGTCAAAACACTCCAGAAAAGTGTCCTACGAACGATTTCGAGAATCCATCATTTTTGGGCGAAAAATCGCGATAATCCAAAGGGCCAGAACTGTCGAATTTGAACGATTCTGGAGTCGAAAAAAATGTTTCACCGAAATAATTCGTGGGACCCTTTTTTCACGTGTTTTGACGTGAGAAACGCAAATTCATTAAGCAATTTGAGTTCCGACTGAATCCTCTTGAAATATCTTTATTTTTCCACTTTTCACATCGGAAAATCGAGGATAACTCGAATATTTTCATAGATAGATTAATTTAGCTTGCAGAATCGTGTTTTCGGGGTCGAAACACTTCAGAAAAGTGTCCTCCGAACGATTTAAAAAATCTATCATTTTTGGGTTTGAAATCGCTATAATCCAAGGGGCCAGACCTGTCAAATTTGTACGATTTTGGAGTCGAAAAAAAAGTTTCACCAAAATAATCCGTAGGACATTTTTTCCACGTGTTTTGACGTAGAGAACACGATTTCATTAGGCAAATCGAGCTACGAATGGATCCTCTTGAAATATCTTCATTTTTTCACCTTCTCCAGCGAAAAATCGAGGATAACTCGAATATTTTCATAGATAGACCAATTCAGCTTGCAGAATCGTGTTCCTGGGGTCAAAACACTTCAGAAAAGTGTCCTACGTACGATTCCGAGAATCCATCATTTTTGGGTTGGAAATCGCGATAATCCAAAGGGCCAGACCTGTCGAATTTGGACGATTTTGGAGTCGAAAAAAAAGTATTACCAAAATAATTCGAAGAACACTTCTTTCACGTGTTTTGACGTGAGGAACACGAATCTATTCAGCAAATTAAGCTGAGAATAAATTGCAATGAAATATCTTCACTTTTTCACTTTTTACAGCGAAAAATCATGGATAACTCGAATATTTCCACAGATAGATCGATTTAGCTTGCAGAATCGTGTTCCTGGGGTCAAAACACTCCAGAAAAGTGTCCTACGGACGATTTCGAGAATCCATCATTTTTGGGTGAGAGATCGCGATAATCCGAAGGGCCAGACCTGTCAAATTTGTACGATTTTGGAGTCGAAAAGAAAGTTTTACCAAAATAATTCGTAGGACACTTTTTACACGTGTTTTGACGTGGGAAACACGAATCCATTTGGCAAATTGAGCTACGAAAGAATCCTCTTGAAATATCTCCATTTCTCCACTTTTTGGAGCGAAAAATCAAGGATGACTCGTATGTTTTTATAGATAGATCAATTCAGCTTGCAGAATCGTGTTCCTGGGGTCAAAAGACTCCAGAAAAGTGTCCTACGAACGATTTCAAGAATCCATCAGTTTTGGGTTGGAAATCGCGATAATCCAAAAGGCCGGACCTGTCGAATTTTGACGATTTTGGAGTCAAAAAAAAAGTTCTACCGAAATAATTCATAGAACACTCTCTTCACGTGTTTTGACCCGAGGAAAAGGAATCTATTGAGCAAATTAGGCTACGAATGAATCCTCTTTAAATATTTCCATTTCTTCACTTTTTGAAGCAAAAAATCAAGGATAACTCGAATATTTTCATCGATAGATCAATTCAGCTTGCAGAATCGTGTTCCTGGGGTCAAAACACTTCAGAAAAGTGTCCTACGAACGATCTCGAGAATCCATCATTTTTGGGTTAGAAATCGCGATAATCAAAAGGGCTAGACCTGTCGAATTTGAACGATTTTGAAGTCGAAAAAAAAGTTTTACCGAAATAATTCGTAGAACACTTTTTTTACGTGTTTTGACCCGAGGAACAGGAATCTATTGAGCAAATTAGGCTACGAATCAATTCTGATGAAATATCTTCACTTTTTCACTTTTTACAGAGAAAAACCATGGATAACTCGAATATCTTCATAGATAGATCGATTCAGCTTGCAGAATCGTGTTCCTGGGGTCGAAACACTCCAGAAAAGTGTCCTACGAACGATTTCGAAAATCCATCATTTTTGGGTGAAAAATCGCGATAATCCAAAGGGCCAGACCTGTCGAATTTGGACGATTTTGGAGTAAAAAAAAAGTTTTACCGAAATAATTCGTAGAACACTTTTTTCACGTGTTTTGACGTGAGGAACACGGATCTATTGGGCAAATTAGGCTACGAATAAATTCCAATGAAATATCTTCACTTTTTCACTTTTTACAGCGAAAAATCATGGATAACTCGAATAGCTTCATAGATAGATCGATTCAGCTTGCAGAATCGTGTTCCTGGGGTCAAAACACTTCAGAAAAGTGTCCTTCGAACGATTTCGAGAATCCATCATTTTTGAGTGAGAGATCGCGATAATCCAAAGGGCCAGACCTGTCAAATTTGTACGATTTTGGAGTCGAAAAAAAAGTTTCACTAAAACAATTCGTGGGACACTTTTTTCACGTGTTTTGACGTGAGGAACACGAATTCATTTGGCAAATTGAGCTACGAATGAATCCTCTTAGAATATCTTCATTTCTTTACTTTTTACAGCGAAAAATCAAGGATAACTCGAATATCTTCATAGATAGATCGATTCAGCTTGCAGAATCGTGTTCCTGGGGTCAAAACACTTCAGAAAAGTGTCCTTCGAACGATTTCGAGAATCCATCATTTTTGAGTGAGAGATCGCGATAATCCAAAGGGCCAGACCTGTCAAATTTGTACGATTTTGGAGTCGAAAAAAAAGTTTCACTAAAACAATTCGTGGGACACTTTTTTCACGTGTTTTGACGTGAGGAACACGAATTCATTTGGCAAATTGAGCTACGAATGAATCCTCTTAGAATATCTTCATTTCTTTACTTTTTACAGCGAAAAATCAAGGATAACTCGAATATTTTCATAGATAGATCAATTCAGCTTGCAAAATCGTGTTCCTGGGGTCAAAACACTTTAAAAAAGTATCCTACGGACAATTTCGAGAATCCATCATTTTTGGGTGAAAAATCGCGATAATCCAAAGGGCCAGACCTGTCGAATTCGAACGATTTTGAAGTCGAAAAAAAAGTTCTACCGAAATAATTCGTAGGACACTTTTTTTGGATGATTTGACGTGAGGGACGCGAATCCATTAAGCAATTTGAGATCCGACTAAATCCTTTTGGAATATCTTCATTTTCTTACTTTTTTCATCGAAAATTCGGGGATAACTCGAATATTTTCATAGATAGATCAATTTAGCTTGCAGAATCGTGTTTCTGGGGTCGAAACACTTCAGAAAAGTGTCCCACGAACAATTTCGAAAATCCATCATTTTTGGGTTGGAAATCGCGATAATCCAAAAGGCCAGACCTGTCGAATTTGGACGATTTTGGAGTCTAAAAAAAAGTTCCACCAAAATAATTCGTGTGACACTTTTTCCACGTGTTTTGACGTGGAAAACACGAATTCATCAGGCAAATTGAGCTACGAATGAATCCTCTTGAAATATCTTCATTTCTCCACTTTTTACAGCGAAAAATCATGGATAACTCGAATATCTTCATAGATAAATCGATTTAGCTTGCAGAATCGCGTTCCTGGGGTCAAAACACTTCAGAAAATTGTCCTACGAACGATTTCGAGAATCCATCATTCTTGGGTAAAAAATCGCGATAATCCAAAGGGCCAGACCTGTCAAATTCGAACGATTTTGAAGTCGAACAAAAAGTTCTACCGAAATAATTCGTAGGACAGTTTTTTTGGATGATTTGACGTGAGGGACGCGAATCCATTAAGCAATTTGGGATCCGACTAAATCCTTCTGGAATATCTTCATTTTTTCACTTTTTTCATCGAAAATTCGAGGATAACTCGACTATTTTCATAGATAGATCAATTTAGCTTGCAGAATCGTGTTTCTGGGGTCAAAACACTTCAGAAAAGTGTCCTACGAACAATTTCAAAAATCCATCAATTTTGGGTTGGAAATCGCGATAATCCAAAAGGCCAGACCTGTCGGATTTTGATGATTTTGGAGTCAAAAAAAAAGTTCCACCGGAATGATTCGTAGAACACTTTATTCACGTGTTTTGACCGGAGGAACAGGAATCTATTGAGCGAATTAGGCTACGAATAAATTCTAATGGAATATCTTCACTTTTTCACTTTTTACAGCGAAGAATCATGGATGACTCGAATATCTTCATAGATAGATCGATTCGGCTTGCAGAATCGTGTTCCTGGAGTCAAAACACTTCAGAAAAGTGTCCTACGAACGATTTCGAGAATCCATCAATTTTGGGTGAAAAATCGCGATAATCCAAAGGGCCAGACCTGTCGAATTTGAACGATTTTGAAGTCGAAAAAAAAGTTTTACTAAAATAATTCGTAAGACACTTTTTTTACGTGTTTTGACGTGAGGGACGCGAATCCATTGAGCAATTCGACCTCCGACTGAATCCTCTTGAAATATCTTCATTTTTTCACTTTTTACAGCGAAAAATCGAGGATAACTCAAATATTTTCATAGATAGATCAATTGAGCTTGCAGAATCGTGTTTCTGGGGTCAAAACACTTCACAAAAGTGTTTTCCAAACAATTTCGAGAATCCATCATTTTTGGGTTTGAAATCGCTATAATCCAAAGGGCCAGACCTGTCGAATTTTGACGATTTTGGAGTCAAAAAAAAGTTTTACCGGAATCATTCGTAGAACACTTTCTTTACGTGTTTCGACCCGAGGAACAGGAATCTATTGAGCAAATTAGGCTACGAATGAATTCTAATGAGATATCTTTACTTCTTCACTTTTTACAGCGAAAAATCATGGATAACTCGGATATCTTCATAGATAGATCGATTCAGCTTGCAAAATCGTGTTCCTGGGGTCGAAACACTTCAGAAAAGTGTCCTACGGACGATTTCGAAAATCCATCATTTTTGGGTTGGAAATCGCGATAATCCAAAAGGCCAGACCTGTCGAATTCTGACGATTTTGGAGTCAAAAAAAAAGTTTTACCGAAATAATTCGTAGGACACTTTTTTTGGATGATTTGACGTGAGGGACGCGAATCCATTAAGCAATTTGGGATCCGACTAAATCCTTTTGGAATATCTTCATTTTTTCACTTTTTTCATCGAAAATTCGAGGATAACTCGAATATTTTCATAGATAGATCAATTTAGCTTGCAGAATCGTGTTTCTGGGGTCGAAACACTTCAGAAAAGTGTCCCACGAACAATTTCGAAAATCCATCATTTTTGGGTTGGAAATCGCGATAATCCAAAAGGCCAGACCTGTCGAATTTGGACGATTTTGGAGTCTAAAAAAATGTTCCACCAAAATAATTCGTGTGACACTTTTTCCACGTGTTTTGACGTGGAAAACACGAATTCATCAGGCAAATTGAGCTACGAATGAATCCTCTTGAAATATCTTCATTTCTCCACTTTTTACAGCGAAAAATCATGGATAACTCGAATATCTTCATAGATAGATCGATTTAGCTTGCAGAATCGCGTTCCTGGGGTCAAAACACTTCAGAAAACTGTCCTACGAACGATTTCGAGAATCCATCATTTTTGGGTGAAAAATCGCGATAATCCAAAGGGCCAGACCTGTCAAATTCGAACGATTTTGAAGTCGAACAAAAAGTTCTACCGAAATAATTCGTAGGACACTTTTTCCACGTGTTTTGACGTGGAGAACACGAATTAGTCAGGAAAATTGAGCTACGAATGAATCCTCTCGAAATATCTTTATTTCTTCCTTTTTCAAAGCAAAAAATCATGGATAACTCAAATATCTTCATAGATAGATCGATTCAGCTTGCAGAATCGTGTTCCTGGGGTCAAAATACTTCAGAAAAGTGTCCTACGAACGATTTCGAAAATCCAACATTTTTGGGTTGGGAATCGCGATAATCCAAAAGGCTAGACCTGTCGAATTTTGACGATTCTGGAGTCAAAAAAAAAGTTTCACCGAAATAATTCGTAGAACACTTCCTTCACGTGTTTTGACCCGAGGAACAGGAATCTATTGAGCAAATTAAGCTACGAATGAATTCTGATGGAATATCTTCACTTTTTCACTTTTTACAGCGAAAAATCATGGATAACTCGGATATCTTCATAGATAGATCGATTCAGCTTGCAAAATCGTGTTCCTGGGGTCGAAACACTTCACAAAAGTGTCCTTCGAACGATTTCAAGAATCCATCATTTTTGGGTGAGAAATCGCGATCATCCAAAGGGCCAGACCTGTCAAATTTGTACGATTTTGGAGTCGGATGAAAAATTTCACCGAAATAATTTGTAGGACACTTTTTTGACGTGTTTTGACGTGAGGAACACGATTTCATTAGGCAAATCGAGCTACGAATGGATCCTCTTGAAATATCTTTATTTCCCCACTTCTCACAGCGAAAAATCAAGGATAACTCGAATATTTTCATAGATAGATCGATTCAGCTTGCAGAATCGTGTTCCTGGGGTCAAAACACTTCAGAAAAGCTTTCTTCGAACGATTTCGAAAATCCATCATTTTTGGGTTGGAAATCGCGATAATCCAAAAGGCCGGATCCGTCGAATTTGGACGATTTCGGAGTCAAAAAAAAAGTTCTACCGAAATAATTCGTAGAACACTTTTTTCACGTGTTTTGACACGAGGAACAGAAATCTATTGAGCGAATTAGGATACGAATAAATTCTAATGGAATATCTTCACTTTTTCACTTTTTACAGCGAAGAATCATGGATGACTCGAATATCTTCATAGATAGATCGATTCGGCTTGCAGAATCGTGTTCCTGGAGTCAAAACACTTCAGAAAAGTGTCCTACGAACGATTTCGAGAATCCATCAATTTTGGGTGAAAAATCGCGATAATCCAAAGGGCCAGACCTGTCGAATTTGAACGATTTTGAAGTCGAAAAAAAAGTTTTACTAAAATAATTCGTAAGACACTTTTTTTACGTCTTTTGACGTGAGGGACGCGAATCCATTAAGCAATTCGACCTCCGACTGAATCCTCTTGAAATATCTTCATTTTTTCACTTTTTACAGCGAAAAATCGAGGATAACTCAAATATTTTCATAGATAGATCAATTGAGCTTGCAGAATCGTGTTTCTGGGGTCAAAACACTTCACAAAAGTGTTTTCCAAACAATTTCGAGAATCCATCATTTTTGGGTTTGAAATCGCTATAATCCAAAGGGCCAGACCTGTCGAATTTTGACGATTTTGGAGTCAAAAAAAAGTTTTACCGGAATCATTCGTAGAACACTTTCTTCACGTGTTTCGACCCGAGGAACAGGAATCTATTGAGCAAATTACGCTACGAATGAATTCTAATGAGATATCTTTACTTCTTCACTTTTTACAGCGAAAAATCATGGATAACTCGGATATCTTCATAGATAGATCGATTCAGCTTGCAGAATCGTGTTCCTGGGGTCAAAATACTTCAGAAAACTGTCCTACGAACGATTTCGAGAATCCATCATTTTTGGGTGAAAAATCGCGATAATCCAAAGGGCCAGACCTGTCAAATTCGAACGATTTTGAAGTCGAACAAAAGGTTCTACCGAAATAATTCGTAGGACAGTTTTTTTGGATGATTTGACGTGAGGGACGCGAATCCATTAAGCAATTTGGGATCCGACTAAATCCTTTTGGAATATCTTCATTTTTTCACTTTTTTCATCGAAAATTCGAGGATAACTCGACTATTTTCATAGATAGATCAATTTAGCTTGCAGAATCGTGTTTCTGGGGTCAAAACACTTCAGAAAAGTGTCCTACGAACAATTTAAAAAATCCATCAATTTTGGGTTGGAAATCGCGATAATCCAAAAGGCCAGACCTGTCGGATTTTGATGATTTTGGAGTCAAAAAAAAAGTTTCACCGAAATAATTCGTAAAACACTTCCTTCACGTGTTTTGACCCGAGGAACAGGAATCTATTGAGCAAATTAAGCTACGAATGAATTCTGATGGAATATCTTCACTTTTTCACTTTTTACAGCGAAAAATCATGGATAACTCGGATATCTCCATAGATAGATCGATTCAGCTTGCAAAATCGTGTTCCTGGGGTCGAAACACTTCACAAAAGTGTCCTTCGAACGATTTCAAGAATCCATCATTTTTGGGTGAGAAATCGCGATCATCCAAAGGGCCAGACCTGTCAAATTTGTACGATTTTGGAGTCGGATAAAAAATTTCACCGAAATAATTTGTAGGACACTTTTTTGACGTGTTTTGACGTGAGGAACACGATTTCATTAGGCAAATCGAGCTACGAATGGATCCTCTTGAAATATCTTCATTTCCTCACTTCTCACAGCGAAAAATCAAGGATAACTCGAATATTTTCATAGATAGATCAATTGAGCTTGCAGAATCGTGTTTCTGGGGTCGAAACACTTCAGAAAAGTATCCTACGAACGATTTCGAAAATCCATTATTTTTGGGTTGGAAATCGCGATACTCCTAAAGGCCAGACCTGTCGATTTTTGACGATTTTGGAGTCAAAAAAAAAGTTCTACCAAAATAATTTGTGGAACACTTTCTTCACGTGATTGGACCTGAGGAACAGAATTCTATTAAGCAAATGAGGCGACGAATGAATTCCAATGAAATATCTTCACTTTTTCACTTTTTACAGAGAAAAACCATGGATAACTCGAATATCTTCATAGATAGATCAATTTAGCTTGCATGATCGTGTTTTTGGGATCAAAAGACTTCAGAAAAGTGTCCTCCGAACGATTTCGAGAATCCATCATTTTTGGGTTTGAAATTGCTATAATCCAAAGGGCCAGACCTGTCAAATTCGAACGATTTTGAAGTCGAAAAAAAAGTTCCACCAAAATAATTCGTAGGACACTTTTTCCACGTGTTTTGACGTGGAGAACACGAATTAGTCAGGAAAATTGAGCTACGAATGAATCCTCTCGAAATATCTTTATTTCTTCACTTTTCAAAGCAAAAAATCATGGATAACTCAAATATCTTCATAGATAGATCGATTCAGCTTGCAGAATCGTGTTCCTGGGGTCAAAATACTTCAGAAAAGTGTCCTACGAACGATTTCGAAAATCCGACATTTTTGGGTTGAGAATCGCGATAATCCAAAAGGCTAGACCTGTCGAATTTTGACGATTCTGGAGTCAAAAAAAAAGTTTCACCGAAATAATTCGTAGAACACTTCCTTCACGTGTTTTGACCCGAGGAACAGGAATCTATTGAGCAAATTAAGCTACGAACGAATTCTGATGGAATATCTTCACTTTTTCACTTTTTACAGCGAAAAATCATGGATAACTCGGATATCTTCATAGATAGATCGATTCAGCTTGCAAAATCGTGTTCCTGGGGTCGAAACACTTCACAAAAGTGTCCTTCGAACGATTTCAAGAATCCATCATTTTTGGGTGAGAAATCGCGATCATCCAAAGGGCCAGACCTGTCAAATTTGTACGATTTTGGAGTTGGATAAAAAATTTCACCGAAATAATTTGTAGGACACTTTTTTGACGTGTTTTGACGTGAGGAACACGATTTCATTAGGCAAATCGAGCTACGAATGGATCCTCTTGAAATATCTTCATTTCCTCACTTCTCACAGCGAAAAATCAAGGATAACTCGAATATTTTCATAGATAGATCGATTCAGCTTGCAGAATCGTGTTCCTGGGGTCAAAACACTTCAGAAAAGCTTTCTTCGAACGATTTCGAAAATCCATCATTTTTGGGTTGGAAATCGCGATAATCCAAAAGGCCGGATCCGTCGAATTTGGACGATTTCGGAGTCAAAAAAAAAGTTCTACCGAAATAATTCGTAGAACACTTTCTTCACGTGTTTTGACACGAGGAACAGAAATCTATTGAGCGAATTAGGCTACGAATAAATTCTAATGGAATATCTTCACTTTTTCACTTTTTACAGCGAAGAATCATGGATGACTCGAATATCTTCATAGATAGATCGATTCGGCTTGCAGAATCGTGTTCCTGGAGTCAAAACACTTCAGAAAAGTTTCCTACGAACGATTTCGAGAATCCATCAATTTTGGGTGAAAAATCGCGATAATCCAAAGGGCCAGACCTGTCGAATTTGAACGATTTTGAAGTCGAAAAAAAAGTTTTACTAAAATAATTCGTAAGACACTTTTTTTACGTGTTTTGACGTGAGGGACGCGAATCCATTAAGCAATTCGACCTCCGACTGAATCCTCCTGAAATATCTTCATTTTTTCACTTTTTACAGCGAAAAATCGAGGATAACTCAAATATTTTCATAGATAGATCAATTGAGCTTGCAGAATCGTGTTTCTGGGGTCAAAACACTTCACAAAAGTGTTTTCCAAACAATTTCGAGAATCCATCATTTTTGGGTTTGAAATCGCTATAATCCAAAGGGCCAGACCTGTCGAATTTTGACGATTTTGGAGTCAAAAAAAAGTTGTACCGGAATCATTCGTAGAACACTTTCTTTACGTGTTTCGACCCGAGGAACAGGAATCTATTGAGCAAATTAGGCTACGAATGAATTCTAATGAGATATCTTTACTTCTTCACTTTTTACAGCGAAAAATCATGGATAACTCGGATATCTTCATAGATAGATCGATTCAGCTTGCAAAATCGTGTTCCTGGGGTCGAAACCACTTCAGAAAAGTGTCCTACGGACGATTTCGAAAATCCATCATTTTTGGGTTGGAAATCGCGATAATCCAAAAGGCCAGACCTGTCAAATTCTGACGATTTTGGAGTCAAAAAAAAAGTTTTACCGAAATAATTCGTAGGACACTTTTTTTGGATGATTTGACGTGAGGGACGCGAATCCATTAAGCAATTTGAGATCCGACTAAATCCTTTTGGAATATCTTCATTTTTCACTTTTTTCATCGAAAATTCGAGGATAACTCGAATATTTTCATAGATAGATCAATTTAGCTTGCAGAATCGTGTTTCTGGGGGTCGAAACACTTCAGAAAAGTGTCCCACGAACAATTTCGAAAATCCATCATTTTTGGGTTGGAAATCGCGATAATCCAAAAGGCCAGACCTGTCGAATTTGGGACGATTTTGGAGTCTAAAAAAATGTTCCACCAAAATAATTCGTGTGACACTTTTTCACGTGTTTGACGTGGAAAACACGAATTCATCAGGCAAATTGAGCGACGAATGAGACCTCTTGAAATATCTTCATTTCTCCACTTTTTACAGCGAAAAATCATGGATAACTCGAATATCTTCATAGATAGATCGATTTAGCTTGCAGAATCGCGTTCCTGGGGTCAAAACACTTCAGAAAACTGTCCTACGAACGATTTCGAGAATCCATCATTTTTGGGTGAAAAATCGCGATAATCCAAAGGGCCAGACCTGTCAAATTCGAACGATTTTGAAGTCGAACAAAAAGTTCTACCGAAATAATTCGTAGGACAGTTTTTTTGGATGATTTGGACGTGAGGGACGCGAATCCATTAAGCAATTTGGGATCCGACTAAATCCTTTGGAATATCTTCATTTTTTCACTTTTTTCATCGAAAAATTCGAGGATAACTCGACTATTTTCATAGATAGATCAATTTAGCTTGCAGAATCGTGTTTCTGGGGTCAAAACACTCCAGAAAAGTGTCCTACGAACAATTTCAAAAATCCATCAATTTTGGGTTGGAAATCGCGATAATCCAAAAGGCCAGACCCTGTCGGATTTTGATGATTTTGGAGTCAAAAAAAAAGTTC
The DNA here is from genome assembly GCA_963978495.1 of Athalia circularis. NCBI lineage: Eukaryota > Metazoa > Arthropoda > Insecta > Hymenoptera > Athaliidae > Athalia > Athalia circularis. Next base: position 23,776,925 of record OZ021697.1, on the reverse strand, counting down.
CACCGGAATGATTCGTAGAACACTTTATTCACGTGTTTTGACCGGAGGAACAGGAATCTATTGAGCAAATTAGGCTACGAATGAATTCTAATAGAATATCTTCACTTTTTCACTTTTTACAGCGAACAATCATGGATAACTTGAATATTTTCATAGATCGATCAATTCAGCTTGCAGAATCGTGTTTCTGGGGTCAAAACACTTCAGAAAAGTGTCCTACGAACGATTTCGAGAATCCATCATTTATGGGCCAAAAATCGCGATAATCCAAAGGGCCCAGACCTGTCGAATTTGAACGATTTTGAAGTCGAAAAAAAAGTTTCACTAAAATAATTCGTAAGACACTTTTTTCACGTGTTTTGACGTGAGGGACGCGAATCCATTAGGCAATTTGACCTCCGACTGAATCCTCTTGAAATATCTTCATTTTTTCACTTTTTACAGCGAAAAATCATGGATAACTCGGATATCTTCATAGATAGATCGATTCAGCTTGCAAAATCGTGTTCCTGGGGTCGAAACACTTCAGAAAAGTGTCCTACGGACGATTTCGAGAATCCATCATTTTTGGGTGAAAAATCGCGATAATCCAAAGGGCCAGACCTGTCAAATTCGAACGATTTTGAAGTCGAACAAAAAGTTCTACCGAAATAATTCGTAGGACAGTTTTTTTGGATGATTTGACGTGAGGGACGCGAATCCATTAAGCAATTTGGGATCCGACTAAATCCTTTTGGAATATCTTCATTTTTTCACTTTTTTCATCGAAAATTCGAGGATAACTCGACTATTTTCATAGATAGATCAATTTAGCTTGCAGAATCGTGTTTCTGGGGTCAAAACACTTCAGAAAAAAGTCCTACGAACAATTTCAAAAATCCATCAATTTTGGGTTGGAAATCGCGATAATCCAAAAGGCCAGACCTGTCGGATTTTGATGATTTTGGAGTCAAAAAAAAAGTTCCACCGGAATGATTCGTAGAACACTTTATTCACGTGTTTTGACCGGAGGAACAGGAATCTATTGAGCAAATTAGGCTACGAATGGATCCTCTTGAAATATCTTCATTTCCTCACTTCTCACAGCGAAAAATCAAGGATAACTCGAATATTTTCATAGATAGATCGATTCAGCTTGCAGAATCGTACTCCTGGGGTCAAAACACTTCAGAAAAGCTTTCTTCGAACGATTTCGAAAATCCATCATTTTTGGGTTGGAAATCGCGATAATCCAAAAGGCCGGATCCGTCGAATTTGGACGATTTCCGAGTCAAAAAAAAAGTTCTACCGAAATAATTCGTAGAACACTTTCTTCACGTGTTTTGACACGAGGAACAGAAATCTATTGAGCGAATTAGGCTACGAATAAATTCTAATGGAATATCTTCACTTTTTCACTTTTTACAGCGAAGAATCATGGATGACTCGACTACTTCATAGATAGATCGATTCGGCTTGCAGAATCGTGTTCCTGGAGTCGAAACACTTCAGAAAAGTGTCCTACGAACGATTTCGAGAATCCATCAATTTTGGGTGAAAAATCGCGATAATCCAAAGGGCCAGACCTGTCGAATTTGAACGATTTTGAAGTCGAAAAAAAAGTTTTACTAAAATAATTCGTAAGACACTTTTTTTACGTGTTTTGACGTGAGGGACGCGAATCCATTAAGCAATTCGACCTCCGACTGAATCCTCCTGAAATATCTTCATTTTTCCACTTTTTACAGCGAAAAATCGAGGATAACTCAAATATTTTCATAGATAGATCAATTGAGCTTGCAGAATCGTGTTTCTGGGGTCAAAACACTTCACAAAAGTGTTTTCCAAACAATTTCGAGAATCCATCATTTTTGGGTTTGAAATCGCTATAATCCAAAGGGCCAGACCTGTCGAATTTTGACGATTTTGGAGTCAAAAAAAAGTTTTACCGGAATCATTCGTAGAACACTTTCTTTACGTGTTTCGACCCGAGGAACAGGAATCTATTGAGCAAATTAGGCTACGAATGAATTCTAATGAGATATCTTTACTTCTTCACTTTTTACAGCGAAAAATCATGGATAACTCGGATATCTTCATAGATAGATCGATTCAGCTTGCAAAATCGTGTTCCTGGGGTCGAAACACTTCAGAAAAGTGTCCTACGGACGATTTCGAAAATCCATCATTTTTGGGTTGGAAATCGCGATAATCCAAAAGGCCAGACCTGTCGAATTCTGACGATTTTGGAGTCAAAAAAAAAGTTTTACCGAAATAATTCGTAGGACACTTTTTTTGGATGATTTGACGTGAGGGACGCGAATCCATTAAGCAATTTGAGATCCGACCAAATCCTTTTGGAATATCTTCATTTTTTCGCTTTTTTCATTGAAAATTCGAGGATAACTCGAATATTTTCATAGATAGATCAATTTAGCTTGCAGAATCGTGTTTCTGGGGTCGAAACACTTCAGAAAAGTGTCCCACGAACAATTTCGAAAATCCATCATTTTTGGGTTGGAAATCGCGATAATCCAAAAGGCCAGACCTGTCGAATTTGGACGATTTTGGAGTCTAAAAAAATGTTCCACCAAAATAATTCGTGTGACACTTTTTCCACGTGTTTTGACGTGGAAAACACGAATTCATCAGGCAAATTGAGCTACGAATGAATCCTCTTGAAATATCTTCATTTCTCCACTTTTTACAGCGAAAAATCATGGATAACTCGAATATCTTCATAGATAGATCGATTTAGCTTGCAGAATCGCGTTCCTGGGGTCAAAACACTTCAGAAAACTGTCCTACGAACGATTTCGAGAATCCATCATTTTTGGGTGAAAAATCGCGATAATCCAAAGGGCCAGACCTGTCAAATTCGAACGATTTTGAAGTCGAACAAAAAGTTCTACCGAAATAATTCGTAGGACAGTTTTTTTGGATGATTTGACGTGAGGGGACGCGAATCCATTAAGCAATTTGGGGATCCGACTAAATCCTTTTGGAATATCTTCATTTTTTCACTTTTTTCATCGAAAATTCGAGGATAACTCGACTATTTTCATAGATAGATCAATTTAGCTTGCAGAATCGTGTTTCTGGGGTCAAAACACTTCAGAAAAAAGTCCTACGAACAATTTCAAAAATCCATCAATTTTGGGTTGGAAATCGCGATAATCCAAAAGGCCAGACCTGTCGGATTTTGATGATTTTGGAGTCAAAAAAAAGTTCCACCGGAATGATTCGTAGAACACTTTATTCACGTGTTTTGACCGAGGAACAGGAATCTATTGAGCAAATTAGGCTACGAATGGATCCTCTTGAAATATCTTCATTTCCTCACTTCTCACAGCGAAAAATCAAGGATACTCGAATATTTTCATAGATAGATCGATTCAGCTTGCAGAATCGTACTCCTGGGGTCAAAACACTTCAGAAAAGCTTTCTTCGAACGATTTCGAAAATCCATCATTTTTGGGTTGGAAATCGCGATAATCCAAAAGGCCGGATCCGTCGAATTTGGACGATTTCGGAGTCAAAAAAAAAGTTCTACCGAAATAATTCGTAGAACACTTTCTTCACGTGTTTTGACACGAGGAACAGAAATCTATTGAGCGAATTAGGCTACGAATAAATTCTAATGGAATATCTTCACTTTTTCACTTTTTACAGCGAAGAATCATGGATGACTCGACTACTTCATAGATAGATCGATTCGGCTTGCAGAATCGTGTTCCTGGAGTCGAAACACTTCAGAAAAGTGTCCTACGAACGATTTCGAGAATCCATCAATTTTGGGTGAAAAATCGCGATAATCCAAAGGGCCAGACCTGTCGAATTTGAACGATTTTGAAGTCGAAAAAAAAGTTTTACTAAAATAATTCGTAAGACACTTTTTTTACGTGTTTTGACGTGAGGGACGCGAATCCATCAAGCAATTCGACCTCCGACTGAATCCTCCTAAATATCTTCATTTTTCCACTTTTTACAGCGAAAAATCGAGGATAACTCAAATATTTTCATAGATAGATCAATTGAGCTTGCAGAATCGTGTTTCTGGGGTCAAAACACTTCACAAAAGTGTTTTCCAAACAATTTCGAGAATCCATCATTTTTGGGTTTGAAATCGCTATAATCCAAAGGGCCAGACCTGTCGAATTTTGACGATTTTGGAGTCAAAAAAAAGTTTTACCGGAATCATTCGTAGAACACTTTCTTTACGTGTTTCGACCCGAGGAACAGGAATCTATTGAGCAAATTAGGCTACGAATGAATTCTAATGAGATATCTTTACTTCTTCACTTTTTACAGCGAAAAATCATGGATAACTCGGATATCTTCATAGATAGATCGATTCAGCTTGCAAAATCGTGTTCCTGGGGTCGAAACACTTCAGAAAAGTGTCCTACGGACGATTTCGAAAATCCATCATTTTTGGGTTGGAAATCGCGATAATCCAAAAGGCCAGACCTGTCGAATTCTGACGATTTTGGAGTCAAAAAAAAAGTTTTACCGAAATAATTCGTAGGACACTTTTTTTGGATGATTTGACGTGAGGGACGCGAATCCATTAAGCAATTTGAGATCCGACCAAATCCTTTTGGAATATCTTCATTTTTTCGCTTTTTTCATTGAAAATTCGAGGATAACTCGAATATTTTCATAGATAGATCAATTTAGCTTGCAGAATCGTGTTTCTGGGGTCGAAACACTTCAGAAAAGTGTCCCACGAACAATTTCGAAAATCCATCATTTTTGGGTTGGAAATCGCGATAATCCAAAAGGCCAGACCTGTCGAATTTGGACGATTTTGGAGTCTAAAAAAATGTTCCACCAAAATAATTCGTGTGACACTTTTTCCACGTGTTTTGACGTGGAAAACACGAATTCATCAGGCAAATTGAGCTACGAATGAATCCTCTTGAAATATCTTCATTTCTCCACTTTTTACAGCGAAAAATCATGGATAACTCGAATATCTTCATAGATAGATCGATTTAGCTTGCAGAATCGCGTTCCTGGGGTCAAAACACTTCAGAAAACTGTCCTACGAACGATTTCGAGAATCCATCATTTTTGGGTGAAAAATCGCGATAATCCAAAGGGCCAGACCTGTCAAATTCGAACGATTTTGAAGTCGAACAAAAAGTTCTACCGAAATAATTCGTAGGACAGTTTTTTTGGATGATTTGACGTGAGGGACGCGAATCCATTAAGCAATTTGGGATCCGACTAAATCCTTTTGGAATATCTTCATTTTTTCACTTTTTTCATCGAAAATTCGAGGATAACTCGACTATTTTCATAGATAGATCAATTTAGCTTGCAGAATCTTGTTTCTGGGGTCAAAACACTTCAGAAAAGTGTTCTACGAACAATTTCAAAAATCCATCAATTTTGGGTTGGAAATCGCGATAATCCAAAAGGCCAGACCTGTCGGATTTTGATGATTTTGGAGTCAAAAAAAAAGTTCCACCGGAATGATTCGTAGAACACTTTATTCACGTGTTTTGACCGGAGGAACAGGAATCTATTGAGCAAATTAGGCTACGAATGAATTCTAATGGAATATCTTCACTTTTTCACTTTTTACAGCGAACAATCATGGATAACTTGAATATTTTCATAGATCGATCAATTCAGCTTGCAGAATCGTGTTTCTGGGGTCAAAACACTTCAGAAAAGTGTCCTACGAACGATTTCGAGAATCCATCATTTATGGGCCAAAAATCGCGATAATCCAAAGGGCCAGACCTGTCGAATTTGAACGATTTTGAAGTCGAAAAAAAAGTTTCACTAAAATAATTCGTAAGACACTTTTTTTACGTGTTTTGACGTGAGGGACGCGAATCCATTAGGCAATTCGACCTCCGACTGAATCCTCTTGAAATATCTTCATTTTTTCACTTTTTACAGCGAGAAATCGAGGATAACTCGAATATTTTCATAGATAGATCAATTTAGCTTGCAGAATCGTGTTTCTGGGGTCGAAACACTTCAGAAAAGTATCCTACGAACGATTTCGAAAATCCATTATTTTTGGGTTGGAAATCGCGATACTCCTAAAGGCCAGACCTGTCGATTTTTGACGATTTTGGAGTCAAAAAAAAAGTTCCACCAAAATAATTTGTGGAACACTTTCTTGACGTGATTGGACCTGAGGAACAGAATTCTATTAAGCAAATGAGGCTACGAATGAATTCCAATGAAATATCTTCACTTTTTCACTTTTTACAGAGAAAAACCATGGATAACTCGAATATCTTCATAGATAGATCAATTTAGCTTGCATGATCGTGTTTTTGGGATCAAAAGACTTCAGAAAAGTGTCCTCCGAACGATTTCGAGAATCCATCATCTTTGGGTTTTAAATTGCTATAATCCAAAGGGCCAGACCTGTCGACTTTGGACGATTTTGAAGTCGAAAAAAAAGTTCCACCAAAATAATTCGTAGGACACTTTTTCCACGTGTTTTGACGTGGAGAACACGAATTAGTCAGGAAAATTGAGCTACGAATGAATCCTCTCGAAATATCTTTATTTCTTCACTTTTCAAAGCGAAAAATCATGGATAACTCGGATATCTTCATAGATAGATCGATTCAGCTTGCAGAATCGTGTTCCTGGGGTCGAAACACTTCACAAAAGTGTCCTTCGAACGATTTCAAGAATCCATCATTTTTGGGTGAGAAATCGCGATCATCCAAAGGGCCAGACCTGTCAAATTTGTACGATTTTGGAGTCGGATAAAAAATTTCACCGAAATAATTTGTTGGACACTTTTTTGACGTGTTTTGACGTGAGGAACACGATTTCATTAGGCAAATCGAGCTACGAATGGATCCTCTTGAAATATCTTCATTTCCTCACTTCTCACAGCGAAAAATCAAGGATAACTCGAATATTTTCATAGATAGATCGATTCAGCTTGCAGAATCGTGTTCCTGGGGTCAAAACACTTCAGAAAAGCTTTCTTCGAACGATTTCGAAAATCCATCATTTTTGGGTTGGAAATCGCGATAATCCAAAAGGCCGGATCCGTCGAATTTGGACGATTTCGGAGTCGAAAAAAAAGTATTACCAAAATAATTCGAGGGACACTTTTTTTACGTGTTTTGACGTAAAGAAAGCGAATCCATTGGGCAAATTGAGCTACGAATAAATCCTCTCGGAATATCTCCATTTCTTCACTTTTTACAGCGAAAAATCAAGGATAACTCAGATATTTTCATAGATAGATCATTCCAGCTTGCAAAATCGTGTTCCTGGGGTCAAAACACTTCAGAAAAGTGTCCTACGAACGATTTCGAGAATCCATCATTTTTGGGTTGGAAATCGCGATAATCCAAAAGGCCAGACCTGTCGAATTCCGACGATTTTGGAGTAAAAAAAAAAGTTTTACCGGAATAATTCTTCAAACACTTTCTCCACGTGTTTCGACCCGAGGAACAGAAATCTATTGAGCAAATTAGGCTACGAATGAATTGTAATGGAATATCTTCACTTTTTCACTTGTTACAGCGAGAAATCATGGATAACTCGAATATCTTCATAGATAGATCGATTCAGCTTGCAGAATCGTGTTTTTGGGGTCGAAACACTTCAGAAAATGGTCCTACGAACGATTTCAAAAATCCATCATTTTTGGGTGAGAAATCGCGATAATCCAAAGGGCCAGACCTGTCAAATTTGTACGATTTTGGAGTCGAAAAAAAAGTTTCACCAAAATAAGTTGTAGGACACTTTTTTTACGTGTTTTGACGTGAGGAACACGATTCCATTAGGCAAATCAAGCTACGAATGGATTCTCTTGAAATATCTTTATTTTCTCACTTCTTACAGCGAGAAATCAAGGATAACTCGAATTTTTTCATAGATAGATCGATTCAGCTTGCAGAATCGTGTTCCTGGGGTCAAAACACTTCAGAAAAGTGTCCTACGAACGATTTCGAAAATCCATCATTTTTGGGTGAGAAATCGCGATAATCCAAAGGGCCAGACCTGTCAAATTTGTACGATTTTGAAGTCGAAAAAAAGATTCACTAAAATAATTTGTAGGACACTTTTTTCACGTGTTTTGACGTGAGGAACACGATTCCATTAGGCAAATCAAGCTACGAATGAATTCTCTTAGAATATCTTTATTTTCTCACTTCTTACAGCGAGAAATCAAGGATAACTCGAATTTTTTCATAGATAGATCGATTCAGCTTGCAGAATCGTGTTCCTGGGGTCAAAACACTTCAGAAAAGTGTCCTACGAACGATTTCGAAAATCCATCATTTTTGGGTTGGAAATCGCGATAATCCAAAAGGCCAGACCTGTCAAATTTTGACGATTTCAGAGTCAAAAAAAAAGTTTTACCGAAATAATTCGTAGAACACTTTCCTTACGTGTTTTGACCCGAAGAACAGGAATCTATTGAGCAAATTAGGCTACGAATGAATTCTAATGGAATATCCTCAGTTTTTCACTTTTTACAGCAAAAAATCATAGATAACTCGGATATCTTCATAGATAGATCGATTCAGCTTGCAGAATCGTGTTTCTGGGGTCAAAACACTTCAGAAAAGTGTCCTACGAACGATTTCGAAAATCAATCATTTTTGGGTTGGAAATCGCGATAATCCAAAAGACCAGACCTGTCAAATTTGAACGATTCTGGAGTCGAAAAAACAGTTTTACCGAAATAATTCGTAGGAAACTTTTTTTACGTGTTTTGACGTAAGGGACACGAATACATAAAGCAATTTGAGCTACGACTGAATCCTCTTGGAATATCTTCATTTTTTCACTTTTCACATCGAAAAATCGAGAATAACTCGAATATTTTCATAGAAAGATCAATTTAGCTCGCAGAATCGTGTTTCCGGGGTCAAAACACTTCAGAAAAGTGTCTTTCAAACGATTTCGAAAATCCATCATTTTTGGGTTAGAAATCGCGATAATTTAAAGGGGCAGCCCTGTCAAATTTGTACGATTTTGGAGTCGAAAAAAAGGTTCCACCGAAATAATTCGTAGGACACTTTTTTCACGTGTTTTGACGTGGAGAACACGAATTCATTAGGCAAATTGAGCTACGAATGAATCCTCTTGAAATATCTTCATTTCTTCACTTTTTAGAGCAAAAAATCAAGGATAATTTGGATATTTTCATAGATAGATCAATTCAGCTTGCAAAATCGTGTTTCTGGGGTCAAAACACTACAGAAGAGTGTCCTACGAACGATCTTGAAAATCCATCATTTTTGGGTTGGAAATCGCGATAATCCAAAAGGCCAGACCTGTCGAATTTTGACGATTTTGGAGTAAAAAAAAAGTTTCACCGAAATAATTCGTAGAACACTTTTTTCACGTGTTTTGACCCGAGGAACAGGAATCTATTGAGCAAATTAGGCTACGAATGAATTCTAATGGAACATCTTTACTTTTTCACTTTTTACAGCATGAAATCATGGATAACTCGAATATCTTTATAGATAGATCGATTCAGCTTGCAGAATCGTGTTCCTGGGGTCGAAACACTTCGGAAAAGTGTCCTACGAACGATTTCGAAAATCCATCATTTTTCGGTGAGAAATCGCGATAATCCAAACGGCCAGACCTGTCAAATTTGTACGATTTTGAAGTCAAAAAAATAGTTTCACCAAAATAATTCGTAGGACACTTTTTTCACGTGTTCTGACGTCCGGAATACGAATCTATTGAGCAAATCAGGCTACGAATAAATTGCGATGAAATATCTCACCTTTTTCACTCTTTACAGCGAAAAATCAAGGATAACTCGAATATTTTCATAGATAAATCATTTCAGCTTGCAGAATCATGTTCCTGGGGTCAAAACACTCCAGAAAAGTGTTCTACGAACGATTTCGAGAATCCATCATGTTTAGGCGAAAAAACGCGATAATTGAAACGGCCAGACCTGTCGAATTTGAACGATTCTGGAGTCAAAAAAACAGTTTTACCGAAATAATTTGTGGGAAACTTTTTGTACGTGTTTTGACGTGAGGGACACGAATTCATTGAGCAATTTGAGACACGACCGGATCCTCTTGGAATATCTTCATTTTTGCACTTTTTACAGCAAAAAATCGGGGATAACTCAAATATTTTCGTAGATAGATCAATTCAGCTTGCAGAATCGTGTTCCTGGGGTCAAAACACTTCAGAAAAGTGTCCTACGGACGATTTCGAGAATCCATCATTTTTGGGTTGGAAATCGCGATAATCCAAAAGGCCAGACCTGTCGAACTTTGACGATTTTGGAGTAAAGAACAAAGTTTTGACGAAATAATTCGTAGAACACTTTTTTCACGTCTTTTGACGTAAGGAACACGAATCTTTTGAGCAAATGAGGCTACGAATGAATTCCAATAGAATATCTCCACTTTTTCACTTTTTACAGCGAAAAATCATGGATAACTCGAATATTTTCATAGATAGATCGATTCAGCTTGCAGAATCGTGTTCCTAGGGTCGAAACACTTCGGAAAAGTGTCCTTCGAACGATTTCGAAAATCCATCATTTTTGGGTGAGAAATCGCGATCATCCAAAGGGCCAGACCTGTCAAATTTGTACGATTTTGGAGTCGAAAAAAAAATTTCACCGAAATAATTTGTAGGACACTTTTTTGACGTGTTTTGACGTGAGGAACACGATTCCATTAGGCAAATCGAGCTACGAATGAATCCTCTTGGAATATCTTCATTTTCTCACTTCTCACAGCGAAAAATCAAGGATAACTCGAATATTTTCATAGATAGATCAATTCAGCTTGCAGAATCGTGTTTCTGGGGTCAAAACACTTCAGAAAAGTGTCCTCCAAACGATTTCGAGAATCCATCATTTTCGGGTTGGAAATCGCGTCAATCCAAAGGGCCAGACCTGTCGAATTCGGACGATTTTGAAGTCAAAAAAAAAAGTTTTACCGAAATAATTCGTGGGACACTTTTTTTACGTGTTTTGACGTGAGGAACACGAATCTATTGAGCAAATGAGGCTACGAATGAATTCCAATGGAATATCTTCGCTTTTTCACTTTTTACAGCGAAAATCATGGATAACTCGAATATCTTCATAGATAGATCGATTCAGCTTGCAGAATCGTGTTCCTGGGGTCAAAACACTTCAGAAAAGTGTTCTACGAACGATTTCGAGAATCCATCATGTTTAGGTGAAAAAACGCGATAATTTAAAGGGCCAGACCTGTCGAATTTGAACGATTTTGAAGTCGAAAAAAAAGTTTTACCGAAATAATTCGTGGGACACTATTTTTACGTGTTTTGACGTGAGGGACGCGAATCCATTAAGCAATTTGAGCTCCGACTGAATCCTCTTGAAATATCTTCATTTCTTCACTTTTTACATCGAAAAATCGAGGATAACTTAAATATTTTCATCGATAGATCAATTTAGCTTGCAAAATCGTGTTCCTGGGGTCGAAACACTTCAGAAAAGTGTCTTACGAACGATCTCGAAAATCCATCATTTTTGGGTTGGAAATCGCGATAATCCAAAAGGCCAGACCTGTCGAATTTTGACGATTTTGGAGTAAAAAAAAAGTTTTGACGAAATAATTCGTAAAATACTTTTTTCACGTGTTTTGACGTGAGGAACTCGAATCTATTGAGCAAATGAGGCTGCGAATAAATTCTAATGGAATATCTTCACTTTTTCACTTTTTACAGCGAAAATCATGAATAACTCGAATATTTCGATAGATAGATCAATTCAGCTTGCAAAATCGTGTTCCTGGGGTCAAAACACTTCAGCAAAGTGTCCTCCGAACGATTTCGAAAATCCATCATTCTTGGGTTGGAAATCGCGTTAATCCAAAAGGCCAGACCTGTCGAATTTGGATGATTTTAGAGTCGAAAAAAAAGTATCACTAAAATAATTCGTAGGACCCTTTTTTTACGTGTTTTGACGTGAGGAATACGAATTCATTGAGCAAATTAGGCTACGAATAAATTCCAATGGAATATCTTCACTTTTTCACTTTTTACAGCGAAAATCATGGATAACTCGAATATCTTCATAGATAGATCGATTCAGCTTGCAGAATCGTGTTCCTGGGGTCAAAACACTTCAGAAAAGTGTCCTACGAACGATTTCGAGAATCCATCATTTTTGGGTTTGAAATCGCTATAATCCAAAGGGCCAGACATGTCGAATTTGGATGATTTTGGAGTCAAAAAAAAAAGTTTTACCGAAATAATTCGTAGGACACTTTTTTCACGTGTTTTGACGTGAGAACACGAATCCATCAAGCAATTCGAGCTACGACTGAATCCTCTTGAAATATTTTCATTTCTTCACTTTTTAAAGCGAAAAATCAAGGATAACTCGAATATTTTCATAGATAGATCAATACAGCTTGCAGAATCGTGTTCCTGGGGTCAAAACACTTCAGAAAAGTGTCCTACGAACGATTTCGAGAATCCATCATTTTTGGGTTTGAAATCGCTATAATCCAAAGGGCCAGACATGTCGAATTTGGATGATTTTGGAGTCGAAAAAAAAGTATCACTAAAATAATTCGTGGGACACTTTTTTTACGTGTTCTGACGTAAGATAAGCGAATTCATTGGGCAAATTGAGCTACGAATGAATCCTCTTGGAATATCTTCATTTTTTTACTTTTCACAGCGGAAAATCGAGGATAACTCGAATATTTTCATAGATAAATCAATTCAGCTTGCAGAATCGTGTTCCTGGGGTCGAAACACTTCAGAAAAGTGTCCCACGAACGATTTCGAAAATCCATCATTTTTGGGTTGGAAATCGCGATAATCCAAAGGGCCAGACCTGTCGAATTTTGACGATTTTGGAGTAAAAAAAAAAGTTTTACCGAAATAATTCGTAGAACACTTTTTCCTCGTGTTTTGACGTGAGGAATACGAATCTATTGAGCAAATTAGGCTACGAATGAAGTCCAATGGAATATCCTCACTTTTTCACTTTTCACAGCGAAAATCATGGTTAACTCGAATATCTTCATAGATAGATCGATTCAGCTTGCAGAATCGTGTTCCTGAGGTCAAAACACTTCAGAAAAGTGTCCTACGAACGGTTTCGAGGATCCATAATTTTTGGGTCAAAAATCGCGATAATCCAAAGGGCCAGACCTGTCGAATTTGAACGATTTTGAAGTCGAAAAAAAAGTTTCACCGAAATGATTCGTGGGACACTATTTTTACGTGTTTTGACGTGAGGGACGCGAATCTATTAAGCAATTTGAGCTCCGACTGAATCCTCTCGAAATATCTTCATTTTTTCACTTTTTACAGCGAAAAATCAAGGATAACTCGAATATTTTCATAGATAGATCAATTCAGCTTGCAGAATCGTGTTTCTGGGGTCAAAACACTTCAGAAAAGTGTCTTTCGAACGATTTCGAGAATCCATTATTTTTGGGTTGGAAATCGCGTCAATCCAAAGGGCCAGACCTGTCGAATTCGGACGATTTTGGAGTAAAAAAAAAAGTTTTACCGAAATAATTCGTGGGACACTTTTTTGACGTGTTTTGACGTGAGAACACGAATCCATCAAGCAATTCGAGCTACGACTGAATCCTCTTGAAATATCTTCATTTCTTCACTCTTTCCAGCGAAAAATCGAGGATAATTCGAATATTTTCATAGATAGATCAATTCAGCTTGCAAAATCGTGTTCCTGGGGTCAAAACACTTCAGCAAAGTGTCCTTCGAACGATTTCGAAAATCCATCATTCTTGGGTTGGAAATCGCGTTAATCCAAAAGGCCAGACCTGTCGAATTTGGATGATTTCGGAGTCGAAAAAAAAGTATCACTAAAATAATTCGTAGGACACTTTTTTTACGTGTTTTGACGTGAGGAATACGAATTCATTGAGCAAATTAGGCTACGAATAAATTCCAATGGAATATCTTCACTTTTTCACTTTTTACAGCGAAAATCATGGATAACTCGAATATCTTCATAGATAGATCGATTCAGCGTGCAGAATCGTGTTCCTGGGGTCAAAACACTTCAGAAAAGTGTCCTACGAACGATTTCGAGGATCCATAATTTTTGGGTGAAAAATCGCGATAATCCAAAGGGCCAGACCTGTCGAATTTGAACGATTTTGAAGTCGAAAAAAAAGTTTTACCGAAATGATTCGTGGGACACTATTTTTACGTGTTTTGACGTGAGGGACGCGAATCTATTGAGCAATTTGAGCTCCGACTGAATCCTCTTGAAATATCTTCATTTCTTCACTTTTTACATCGAAAAATCGAGGATAACTCAAATATTGTCATAGATAGATCAAACTAGCTTGCAGAATCGTGTTTCTGGGGTCAAAACACTTCAGAAAAGTGTCCTCCGAACGATTTCGAGAATCCATCATTTTTGGGTTTGAAATCGCTATAATCCAAAGGGCCAGACATGTCGATTTTGGACGATTTTGGAGTCGAAAAAAAAGTATTACTAAACTCATTCGTGGGACACTTTTTTTACGTGTTCCGACGTAAGGAAAACGAATTCATTGGGCAAATTGAGCTACGAATGAATCCTTTTGGAATATCTTCATTTTTTCACTTTTTACAGCGAAAAATCGAGGATAACTCGAATATTTTCATAGATAAATCAATCATGTTCCTGGGGTCGAAACACTTCAGGAAAGTGTCCCACGAACGATTTCGAAAATCCATCATTTCTGGGTTGGAAATCGCGATAATCCAAAGGGCCAGACCTGACGAATTTTGACGATTTTGGAGTAAAAAAAAAAGTTTTACCGAAATAATTCGTAGAACACTTTTTTCACGTGTTTTGACGTGAGGAATTCGAATCTATTGAGCAAATTAGGCTACGAATAAATTCCAATGGAATATTTTCACTTTTTCACTTTTTACAGCGAAAATCATGGATAACTTGAATATCTTCATAGATAGATCGATTCAGCTTGCAGAATCGTGTTCCTGGGGTCAAAACACTTCAGAGAAGTGTCCTACGAACGATTTCGAGGATCCATAATTTTTGGGTGAAAAATCGCGATAATCCAAAGGGCCAGACCTGTCGAATTTGAACGATTTTGAAGTCGAAAAAATGTTTTACCGAAATGATTCGTGGGACACTATTTGTAAGTTTGAAGGAACCGCCAAACGAGGTGGTTAGGCTTGGTCAATAACACGACAGGTGACTTGACCAAGCAGAGGAGAAAAGCCATGTGGGAGAATTAGAGTGTGATGACTCAGCGAGTATTACTAAGCGTAAAGTATGGCTACCAACAATTGTATTGAATCAGGTAGGCTAATTATGATTAAAGCTTGGTATGTTAGAATGGCATGGTAAATCTAAGCTCATCTGTAAATATGTTTGTTTATTACAGTTGTATCTGACTGCATCAATGCTTGTTTGATTACCGAACCTCCAAAACCTCATACCTGAAATAAGTCCCTGATTTCGAGACTTACAATTCAATACAATCCCCCCAAAAAGCACCTACGGTGCAAAAAAATTCGCCAAGTACATTAAATCTTCAAAAACAACTACTACCCGAATATCTTCAATATAAAAAAAAGACAATAAGCAGAAAAAAAGAATCCAAATCAATTATTGTGCCAAGTGCATGTAACTTCGCATCACGCATAGACCTACTAGAAAAGCTGGAATAAAACAGACAACAAACCAGATTAACAATGAGAAAAGACAGCAAATCGAAATAGAGAGAAAAATCGATTCAGAAAATTGACACAAAAAATAAAGAAACGAAACTAAAAAAAAAAAAAAAAATTTTTTTTGAAAATGGAGTACGTGTTCCTTGGCGGGCTAATGTTATATTGCCTTTTGAGCATTACATCCTGGATTTTTTTCTACCGATAAAGCCCGCCAAGTCTCACTACCTCCATTTTCAAAAAAAATTTTTTTTTTTTTTTTTAGTTTCGTTTCTTTATTTTTTGTGTCAATTTTCTAAATCGATTTTTCTCTCTATTTCGATTTGCTGTCTTTTCTCATTGTTAATCTGGTTTGTTGTCTGTTTTATTTCAGCTTTTCTGGTAGGTCTATGCGTGATGCGAAGTTACATGCACTTGGCACAATAATTGATTTGGATTCTTTTTTTCTGCTTATTGTCTTTTTTTTATATTGAAGATATTCGGGTAGTAGTTGTTTTTGAAGATTTAATGTACTTGGCGAATTTTCTTGCACCGTAGGTGCTTTTTGGGGGGATTTCTTAACTTTTTGTATAATGTTGTTCAATAATCGCGGTATTGATTTATTTTTGTAATTACACTATTGTCGTGCGACGTTTGTTGGTTGAATATAATGGAATTATTATCACATTGAAGTTTCACAGTTATCAAGAGACTTGATATAGCACTATCACTATCGTTGACTGAAGATTGTCTTTAGTCAACGTCACTATATCTATGGAAGTTTGGTACTATGCGTTTTTCGATACATGTGCATTCCAATTACTTCGTAGGTCGGTCCTATATGTCTTGTGGAATACGTTCTGCTTAAAAAAAAGAATCGGCAGCTGCTAAACTGATACGCAGTTTTTTCTTTATGATGATTATATTCGTGAGCTTGAGCTATACCGCTTACGCCAGAGAAGCTCACGCACGTACAATTTTCGTGTGTAGCGTGTACTGTGGAGTGCCTATACGCGGGCGCTGACCCGTCGCTGGGCCGCATCCACGAATCCTCTCTGTGTATGGCACGGAGCGCAGTGTTCTCCGGTTATTATTTTGCCCTAATGAATCTCTAGTTTGGAACTGGAACTCGTAACAGGCGGTCCATTATTATCAATATTATTAAATAAAACTACATCCTTCCGAAAATCGCGCCTGAAACACATGAAAAACTTGAGGTTTTAGATCCTCATGGAGAAGCTGAATAATTTCAGTTGTTTTAATGATCCGTAAACTGCTGATACAACTAGGTCCACATGACTTCAGGTATAACGGCTCTAACCTGTATGGAAAAGTCCCCTACCTCCCCCCGTGCAACTATAAACCCTGCATGCAGCCCTCCTCCTTTCGCATCCGGGCTTGGGACCGGCAATGGCGGAGTTACTGACATGCAGGGATTATAGTCGCGATTGCAATGCATCTGTATAGTTCGCTTTTTATATTCAACTTCATATTCTTATGATATTTCTGGCACTGCCTTTGGATTTGCCGCAAGAAGAATATGTATGGAAAAGTACCCACCACCCCCCGTGGAACTATAAACCCTGCATGCAGCCCTCCTCCTTTCGCATCCGGGCTTGGGACCGGCAATGGCGGAGTTACTGACATGCAGGGATTATAGTCGCGATTGCATTGCATCTATATAGTTCGCTTCTTATATTTATCATATTAAACTTCATATTCTTATGATATTTCTGGCAGTGCCTTTAGATTTGCCGCAAGAAGAATATGTACGCGTCCTTGGCATTTCTTGGCCAGGGTTGTTTTCTGATGTTCGCGTCATTAACGTTCACCCAGGCAGATGTCCCTTCTCGAAGCATGCTTGTATAATGCCCTTCGGTTATCTTGCGGCCATGGTGGAATATCGCACTATCAACCTTGTACACATTAGTGCGGATCATGATTTTCTCTGTAGATGCTGCTTTTATGTTGTACCCATTTATTTTCGTGACTTTTCCATTCTGTACTGAAAATAGCATCAGCTGAATAATTATACAGCTGTTTGCTGATGATATATCTGTTTTCACGCTCATTTCTCTCGACTTACAAGTACCGCACGATCCTTCGACCGTTTTCCAGTGCGAGAGATTATCATTGATCAGGTCAGATAAGCTAGGTGTTTTTTTGCAAGGTTTAGGCAATGCCAGTAACAATATGTTACTCTGTTGAATTGAGGTATTAGTGTAACCGCAATCTTTGCAGTGCAGTTTTACTGTCAGCTGGTGTTCAACAACCGTGCTGAGATTATTGCAATGAGAAATTAGACCAGTTAAAAATTCTGACGCATCTTGCTGCTCGTTCGCAGTAGACTGTTCACCCGCAAGTGCCCTAGCCGGAAATACATTTACCGGGGATTCTGACTTCGCATAATCATCGATCAACATTTTCAAAATATCGTCTGTTTGATTCGGACCGGATGAATGGTCCCTGAATGTTCTACAGTGAAATATACACTGGATCGTTGCGTTGGCGTAACAAGAAACATGATCGACGTTTTGTAAGCCTTTTATTTGCCACAAATTAGCTGCAGTTTTTTCTTCAGCTGGTACCTGACATGTCACAACATCTCTCGGAATCGACCATCTGCAGTCAACTACCTTCTGTGCTCTTACTGACGTGAGAGGCATCGGTATGAGATCTGGACGATACTTTTTCCTCAATCTATTGTATTCCAAAATGGCTGCTCCATTTGCTAATACAGAGTGAGGATCGTAATTGATCAAATGCAGACCTTCCAGTGAAGTTACTCGTGAAAGAGCAACGTACACTTGGCCGCAAGCAAATACGGAATTACCCGCATCGATTACGGCGTTCTTCAAACTCAGGCCCTGACTTTTATGAATTGTAATACCGTAACTGAGGCAAATAGGGAATTGTCTTCGGATAACAAAGGCGCCTTCCATTACCTCAAATTTTACATCAACGCGCTCCAAAACATGTACGATGCCTGTAGCTAAGACAATCTGCACTGTTTCTACGTCGCCGGTATCAGCAGCTCGGGATATTGCCGTTATAGTACCAATAGTGCCGTTCACAAGGCCTAACGTAACATCAATGTTCCGTCTAATCATTATTTTTGAACCAATTTTGACAATAATCGTTCTTGCAAGACCTGCGGTTCGAGAACTGTCTTCGTCATCCGTGTTCAACATTTTCTGGACTTTTTTTTTGAAGTACGGTGGACAATCAACCGTATCATGAGCCAATAATTGTATCTCGTCAGTCTGAATTTCGCTCAACATGGCTTCATTGAGAACATCACACATGCGACAAGTAGGAAGTAAACAGACTGTGTCGATGGGTAAATTATTTATATAATTGCAAAGTTCTCGTATTCTGTCTCTGAACTCAGTTGCTTTGAATGTAATTTTTTTCGATGACAACATTTTCGTGTCCGAATCAGTGACGATTCCAAGGCGCATTCTTGAGAGTATCTCGCGATACGTTTGATCATTCTTTTGTCTCATATTGATCGTTAGTTCATCGTATGTAAATAAATTACACCACAGATCCACACTGCCCATTGCGCCTATGAGTTTTTCGACGTCGGTGTTCGATAATTTTGTGAACGAGGGTCCCTCGTGAACAGGTGGAAGTTGTAGCAAATCGCCGAAAAGGAGAATATGCTTATTACCAAACCAACCATCTTCACAGTCTGCGGTATTGAAGATTTCGACTAATCGAAGATGTATGTACATGAACGTTACGTTCGAAATCATCGAAACTTCGTCTATCACTATCAGGCCAACATTTCTCAATTGGTCCCGTATGGTTTTAAGGACCGCGTCTGACAGCTGTTTGTATTTCGGAGTGCGGCCGTGTTCAACTGGCAATTGAAAGAGCCTATGAACAGTCAAGCCGTCAACATTGAATGCTGCTGTTCTGGTTGGGGCGGTTATTGCAGTATCTTTATTAGCATGCTGCTTAATCCAACATCTGATAGTTTTTATGAGAAAGCTCTTACCAGTTCCTCCCTCTCCACTGACGTAAAGTCGTAGAATTTGATTAGAACTCACCGCTTTGATAACCTGATCGAGAACTCGTTTCTGATCCATGTTTAGTCTGCTTATCATGTCTGAAACGTCTACGGTTTCGACTTTCTCAGCAGCGTCTTTAAATTCTTTCATCGCACCTTCAGCCTCGATAGGTACGCAGCCGAGTGGTACAGTATCGCTATTTTGTGAGTTATCATTGTCTTTCGCATTATCTGCAATTTGTTTTTCAATCATTTCCTTCGCATATTCCATACCTTTTTGTACTTCGGTTATGCGTTCGTGATATTCCAGTGCTTGTGCAAGTTCTGCTTGCATTGATTGGAATGACTCGGCATAAGTATCGCACCCGTTGCGGAGTTCATCTACATCTCTCCATGGTTGAAAGAGTAGCAGCAAGGCGTAGAAATAACGTTCGGGTTGAATATTCACGTTATTTTTGTAATGATTTATGAGGCATAGACGCTTACGCTTCTTTAGGTACAGCGACTTGCCCATCATATAATATTCTACATCTTGACCTGTGGGCTCGACCTTAGTTATGTCGTACCATTGTACGAAATCGTAAAGGTTGGTAGCTTCCAATTCCTCTGGTCGTGCGGGATAATGCGTATCGACTAACGAATCGCAAAATATTTCAGTGGAATCGGCCTCCAAGGCTTCGATTTCCTTACGAGATTTTACTTTCCTATTTCTGATTATGTTCACGTCAACCCACCTGATAGTAGTTTCCGGATCTGTGCCATACAAAGCGATTCCTAATAGAGTATCTGCGGCTTCAAGAGCTCCACATTCTCTATGATTCAACATGCGCAAACCAAAATTCCATAGACGACTACACAGAGATTTCGTAGAATTTATGTCTTCGAAAGTCGTGTCTGAGTTGCTTTTTTCGGGCTTAGCAACGTATTTAGTGACATACCGATTCAGGAGTGTAGATTTTTCTCCGATGAACTGAATGTCCATGTTCCCTTCCCAGGCCGTAAGAATTGCCGGGTTGTAGTCGTTAATATAGGCTTCCTTTTCGGAGCGGGGCAAGTCGTACAATCTGCTTCTAGACTTTAGCGTCCGTCTACCAGCAATTGAAATGGCCACTTCTCGCATAACGAAATTATTCGTGATTGGTCGAGAAAACCCGAAACGACACACTTTTGCAAATTTGCCATTTTTGTTTGCTTTACTTCGCAAACAATAGGAATTATGTGTATGCCGTTGATGTGTATTAACACGACGATAGAGGTTTGGTGAAACATCTTTAGATGGCATTCTGCAAGTAGCATATTTAAGAATGAAGCTTGCTACTTCTTGATTGGAAGACGTTCCAAGAATTGGAGCGTCTTTGATCCAGATCATTAAATGAAAATGCTGCGTTCCTCTACCTTGGTATTCTCGCCTCCAGAAGAAATGCGTTACTTCCCCAATGGGATTATCTGGAGAACATATGAAATCGAGCATAGCCTTGAACTTATTCTCGATAAATCTGGATGCGGACACTGGATCAGCGGCCACCAACTGACTAGGTGACATCTTTGCGGCGGAGGAGCCACCGACTTCGCGTAAATATTCTGTCATATCTGACCACAACCATTCGCTTGGACTTAATGTGAGGAACCATGTCGCCGGTCCGTAATTATGTATCATGCAGGATACGTCGTTTCTTGGCCGACTCCAATATTGCTCCGTATTACGCAGTCTTGCAAATATGGAATTCGAATTTCCTTCCAACTCTTCCTTGGAAAGCTTACTCAAATAACTTGCTGCGGTAAATCGCTCCTTTGGATTAATGATATTTAATTTGTGATAAATACCACCGCTTAATTGTCTGTTGTTAGCATCGTTCAATAGATAGAAAAGGTATTGTTGATCGGTTCTGAATTGTGGATGCTTTGACATAAGTCTCGATTTGATAAATTCAAAATGAGTAAGACGTTTGGGTCTATCTTCATGTTGTCCGTTACAACCGTAAGGATATAAGTGCGGAAAACATTGCAAATCGAGTTCTTTTTCACGGTTATCTAATGGCACGTCGTGAATTTTCAACATTTGATAGAGGCTGGTCGCCGTTTCGTTTTCTTTTTTTTCGTACATCGGATGTATAGTAAACTGTTCGTACAGCGCATCCGATGCCGAAGCCTGAGTGAGTAATGCTGTACGCTCGTCAGCTTCTATTTCATCGTGAATCTCGTTTCGTTCGACTGAAGGATCGTCTTCGTGATCAGAAACTGTTTCTGTACCACGATTTTCTTGTATTTGGAATTCTACGTCTTTTATGTGAGCCAACAGAAGATCGGCTGATGCTGGCAGCACGATCTTTGAATACTGGGGATTATTTGTTTTGAGCCAGACTAACGCTTCCCAGACTTTATTCATATCGACTAGTTGTTCCCAAACCAATTTTGATTTGGTTGGGATACCACGAACCAGGATGTAAAATTCGTGGTCGAGATTAATTGGATCCGTTTGACGGCAAACTTTTTTCAAAGTTTCTTCAAGGGGCAGGGGCAAATGAAATGTTCTGCCCTTAACTTTTTGCACCATCTCTCTATGGGGTACATTTTTTTTTGCAACGGTGCCCATTCTTTGAATAGTTTGGAATGCCTTAGCTCTTTGAATCAAAATTCGCTCGTAATCATTCAAGCACGATATAACTTTGGGTATCGACTCGGTAGCGAGTTTATTCAATATGCATTTCGGTGGCATAATGTCTTGACGAAGCTTTGGCAGACAATAATTGCAAACATAATCGCGATCGCTACCTTGGGCTGCGACGTGTCGCATCAAATCTGTCCATAATGTACCAGTCATAGGCTTCCTGAATTTCTGGACGTTCGTGACTTCTCTTTGGAAACAAAGTTTTTCGCAGGATACACATACGTACCGCGGAGTATCCATAGATCGCTTTGTTAATGTTTTAAACGCAATCGGATACTTGGATATTATATTTTCTTCGTTGAGATCCAATTCTTGTGCAACATTACTTGCGATAGTATTAGCTTTGTGTCGGGTAAGTTCCGAGATTTCTTTCAGTTTCTCTAGGTCGCCGTCATTCAGAGCTTTGTCTATAGAAAGTATTTTCTCAAAACAGTTCATTGATTTGCATACTAACCGCTGTATGTACCGCACCGATGGGAAATGTGGTGCTAATACCTGGACGGTTAAGAAAATTGATTTGCAGATGGCGTCATCCATGTAACATACTTGTGAATGACCTAGCTTAACGTCTGTATGTTTTACAGTACAATCCAATCGCATAATGAATTTATGAACATTTTTCAACGTACACGTTGATATAATTTGCAGAAAGCTAAAGTACTTATTCAGTTGATGAATATCTTTGGTTTTACACGTGTTACCGCAAAGCCAACTTTTTTTCAGGCTTTTTACTTTTCTCTTTGTATCATCCAATGGCAAAATGTTCACTGCTTGCCCCGTTCGATTAATTATAATTGGATCTGATAATTGAACATACGTATATGCAGCTTCTGCAAAATAGGGTTCACCGGAAGCAATATGTTTTGATGAACCGCATAGAGCATCTATTTTATCCTCAATACTGCGATCGGGACATTGAGTAGCCTTTGTTGAAAAGATTTGCGCCTGCTTCTTAACAGTCTGTAATTTCTTTTTTAACGTAATGACGTTACATTCCCGCTCATGAAGACACCAGCTTACGATAGATTCCGCTTTCAATCTATTCTCAGTTTGGCATCGTTCATTACTCATTTTTGACAAAATCTTGGCTATATATTTTTCTCTCGATTGCCTCACCGCTATGGTGTTTGCCGCACGGAAAACTCGATATTTTGTGAGGATTCGGCTAGCAGCACTTATTTTTTGCCTTACAATATCATTGCTCTTGGTTTTTGTATAATAAAATTTATTGTACTGCAATTTCAGATCACGACGGCGTAAATAATTTGCTCGCAGTCGCGCCCGTTCTATTTCTACTCGGGCAGCATACCGCTTACGGAGTTGTTCACGTGATTTTTTGAGATTTGACGAATAACGTCCGCGTTTTTGAGTACGCTGATAATCATTGTCGTAAAGTTTTCGCTTTCGAGCCCGCTGTCTTTCCATATCTAAAAGGTAAAGTTGTCGCTTTCGAGCTCGTCGCTTTTCGTTATTTAAGACATCAAGTTCTCGCTTCCGAGCCCGCTGCTTTTCATTATTCAAATGATAACATCTTCTATTTCGTTCTCGACGTTTTTCAACGTCTGACACACGTTCATGAAGGAGGATTTGTTCATGACGATGATGAGACCCATCATCCACAACCGACAATACATTTCCAAATCTATTACTTTCGTGTAGTACCGCTAGTGGCTTGTCTGCAGGTATTATATTTTTCTGAATTGATAGCCGTAACTTGTCGTCATCATCATTAATATTATTGATATTATTATCATTATCATTACCAGTATTATTATCAGTAATATCATTATTATTACTTACATTCTTGCGTGGTGGACAGGGCATTGTTCGTGCAGCCTCGCTTAACATGGTTCTCTTTCTATTAGGTTCCGAAGATTGTTCCCCAACATATTCGCTAGGTGCCTGACGTTTCTCAGAAGAACCAGTATTTTGCGACGCAACATTCTTTTTCACGCTAATACGTGGAAAGTTTTCTATGACATTGCTTTCGAACATTCTTAGCAAATGTGTTCGCATCAGAGGAATATCGTACTTTTCTTTCGATGGGTTATCACCATTAATGAGCGATATTGCGAATGCAATAGCAAAGACTCCACAGTCGGATCCGTTAGGTTGCTTTTGGACCTGAGGGAATTTGATACGTTTGCTTTGAACTGATAGAAGGGAAACAATTTTTTCAAGTATGTCTCATGGTGCTCATGAAGAGTCTTCCTGTTTAACGAATCATATATGTGGAGTGATTTACCGTCGAAATAACTGCATACCCAGTGCCCGTCTGATCCTGTATTACCGCTATGCAATATTTGCACATGCTTTTCATTCGATGAAACCGGCTTAATTGTATCCGGCATTTGAACTCGCCACGTTTCTTGGGGTGAATATGACGAACATTTTTTGACCATATGACTAAAATGATCCATGTGCAAGTCAGTCAACCACCCACCTGATGTTATTATGTTTTTAGATGTAGCATCTAAATGCGGTATAGAGCGAAACCCGCTCTTTCGATTTTCAAGAGATATCTTCTCTCTATTTTTATTAATAGAAGAAACTTGTGTTGTGAGACAAGTCTTATCATTAAGTACCTGATTGACATCACGATTACAAACGGGAAGACCAGTTACCAATACCGATTCAGTCCGTTTGTTGACTACTTTTGCTGATTGTTTGCTGACTTCTTTTGCTAATTGTTTGCTGACTTCTTTTGCTGATTGTTTGCTGACTTCTTTTGCTGATTGTTTGAGAACTTCAGCACGTCCTTTTTTTGCGCCGGTTTGCGAATTTTTCCCCAGGTTTTTATTCTGCCTAACCTCATTTGTCATGCATCCTTTTTTTGCGCCGGTTTGCGAATTTTTCCCCAGGTTTTTATTTTGCCTAACCTCATTCGTCATGCGATTGATTTCACGTGGCATTTGAGGCTTGGGAGGAGAGATGCCCTTCACTGCAGAAGCGCTATTTATTCTGTCCACGCATGGAAACTGTTGGATAGCATTATTTTTGAATAATTTCAACAAATGTGTCCGCATAAGGCTTGCATGGTACGTTACCTGATCAGGTTTTTTCCCATTAATAAGCGAAATAGCAAACGCAATCGCAAATACTCCGCAGTCAGACCCATTGGGTTGCCGCTGAACTGTAGGGAATTGTACAGGATTCTGGGAGAAGTTATAGAAGGGAAACAACGCCCTCAAGTAAGTTTCATGATCCTTGTGGAGCACCTTTGAATTCAAAGAATCGTATATGAATATCGATTTTGTATCGTAGTAACTACAAACCCAGTGTTGCGCTCCGTGCGTGCCACTGTGAAAAATTTGCACGTGCTTGACGGTAGGTGATACAGATTCTATCGTATCTGGCATCTGTACCCGCCATGTCTCCTGAGGTGCATATTCTGAAAATTCTTTCAGGAGCAATGAGAAATGATCTATATGATCATCATAAAGCCATTCGCCAGATTCGATGACATTCAATAACATGTCATTAACAACTGGTATCTGCGAACTGACCATGATTGCAAGTTGCTAATCGTTTGATTAGTTTAAAGTCCTCTATTTCTTTGTATTGTGCGTAAAGCAGCAATGTGTTGTGCGTAAAGCAGCAACGTGTTGTTTGCAGAGCAACAACTGATCTGATTGCGTAAAGCAACAGATTGTGGCGCTTAGAGCAGCCTCTCTCGAAATCGTGAGATTTCTAGAGATCGAAATCGTGAGATTTCTGGGGTCGAAATCGTGAGATTTCTAGAGATAGAGGACGTCCTAACCTAACTAACCTATCTATCCTGATACACCTAATTACTAATAAACACCCACGCAACCTAGCCTAGCTAATCCCTCACTAATGCAGAGGCAATTGACACAATTATTAGCGTGTGGGTTATACTTCTACTACTCTAACTCTGAAAATTATTGAATTTTTAGCAAAATACCGTAATCTGAAAGTGCACTCTACAACCTCAGCTACGAAATTAGATCTGTCATCGAGAGTGTGCCATGATATTGAAGTTCGATAGAGCAGGATCAAATACCCAACTGTACCTGCGATGAACCACTTGCCATTGGTCGGGGACTAGGGAATTTCCGCCCAGTGCACAGTGCTGATTTCAAACAATATCGTTTCGTACAACCGCGCTTCGCTTTGTTTGTCAACGCTATCATCTACATTGAACGCTTTCGGGAGATTAAAAAAATTCCGTAACCAGTGCGAACAATGGAATGAGGATGGTTATCAAACCCTCTATCAAAAAGTTGTTTGAAAATAAGGTAAGAAAATCGTTTCTTTGACAACATTGTTTCCTATTGTTCTTGGTTGTGTCAGGCTCTGTTCCATTTCTCTCCACTTTTTGTTTAGGGTAAGCTACATTATAAATTGATAATTATTAGTATATTATGATTATTATTTTTATTATTGTTGTTATTATTATTATTACAGGGCTTGATCTCTAATCAACGGTCAACGGATCTTGCATTAGATTTGCTATTCCCAAATGAGCTGGCAAATTACTGACAGTGAAACGACTTCACACTTTCACACTTTTCGTTCAATTGTCTTCACCATAACATGAATCGGTGCACCATTTTCAGCGTAGAGCATCGGCGTATATGCTAATATATTGTAACGCATTGGCATCTGAGAACGGTGCTTGCATGACCGCAATAGGTGCATTCCGGAATATACTTGAAGTACGGCGAGTTCGTGTCAGGAAGAGATAGATAGATAAGCAAATGAACGGGTGCGAGAAGGGAACAAGGGAAACTCGCAATACTTGCAGTATACTTTGGAATACACCCAATCTACGGTGCCTAGGTAATCACAAGACAGCAACTAGCCATCGGTGATGAACCGGTGATTTTAAGGATCC
Organism: Athalia circularis; assembly: GCA_963978495.1. Lineage (NCBI taxonomy): Eukaryota > Metazoa > Arthropoda > Insecta > Hymenoptera > Athaliidae > Athalia > Athalia circularis. Next base: position 23,749,784 of record OZ021697.1, on the reverse strand, counting down.
TCCACCATTCGATCGAGCCACAGCTTAGATCAGCGCGTACGTTTGTGGAGAAGCTCGTGTTTTATGGAGTGCCGGAAGGAAGACTGTCTTCTTTCGGGTAACATGGAAGGAAGCTCCGTATTTTTCAGCTTCAGTTTGATTGAGGGTGCAGGAACTCTTGGTTTGCAGTTTTCGGAAAAGGAACCCATTCCTCCTTCGATATCGGTATACTGGTAGGGGAGAGGATGGTGTTAGACATTACGGATTGGTACAGTGGGTTGAGAGAGTGATATACATCATACTTGGGTCACAAGGAATCGTTGGTCTGATGGCCAGAACTTGATTAAACCGACAAACTGAAATTTATCTGTAGGAGTCCTATGTTATATAAAGTTGTTTACCTTCTAATTCGCTACAGCTCTCCTCTCCGAGTAGGATTGCATTTGGGAAGGAATTTTTCGTTAATGATGTGCCAGGAGAGAGACTGGTTTCTTTCAGGTGACGTGGATGGAAGCTCCGGATTGATCAGCGTCAATTTGTATGAAGGTGGTCTTTGGGAAGGGACTCTTGGTCTGTAGCAATGGAACAGGTTCTGATAAATCCTTCAATATCGGTATGCTTCTGGGAAAAAGGAAGGCGTTAGTTATGATATAGTCGATAAGGAGAAGACGTGGAAATCTGATTGACTCATAAACAATTGCTGGATAGTTAGGCCAAGAGCTGCTGCATTCTTCGATATTAATGTAATGGTAGGAAAAGATCAAATGGTAGTTGTGATTCATCATTGTTGTAAGTACTAATAGAAGGTAAAGGTCGTAGTTAGCGTACCGACAACTGTCAGATGGGTGCCCCGGATTCGATTTGACTGCAGCTGACGGGGCACTACACTGGAATAAACTTCCTTCGTTTTAAAAAAGTTTCTTGCAATCCCAGACATTCGGAACTTTTGTCAGCGAGTAGGATTGCAAAGGAGCTTTTCGTTTGGGACGTCCCAGGATTGGAACTGAGCTCTCTCATGAATTGACATAGGAAGAGCCATAGAATTTGTTGATGTGAGTACACCTGTGGGAGTAGGATCCTCTGGATTGTCGAATTGGTACAGGAACTGCGGCATTGTTCGATATCGGTATGCTTGTGCTGGAAAGGAAAGTGTTAATTGTGTTGATTTGATACCGCAGGTACGTTAAAGAGGGATTGATTGTCATTGGCTTACGAACAACTTCGGGAGAGATAGGTTGGATCTTGTCGACTGCAACTTGTAACGACGAGAAGCATCAGCGGGAGACCTCCATGTTGGCGAGTCCTTTTCCCTCTGATTCCGTTACAGGTTTTATAGCCGAATGGGATTGGAAAGGGACTCTCAAGTTTGTGGCGTGCCAGGAGGGGATGCATCCTTTCGTGAAATCCAGGTGGTAGTGTTGAATCGTTTGACGTAGGTTTGCCTGTGGGAATAGGAACCCTCGATTCGTGTCATTGGAATGGAGACTGCTGTATTCTTCGATATCGGTATGTTCGTGGGACAGGGGAAGATATTGGTTATCTTGATTCGATACAGTAGGTATGTTAGAAATGCAAAGTTTATGATTGACTCACACTCATGCTGTTTGTTACTCACATGACTGCTTCGCGGATTCGACGTACTAAAACAGCCTGCCTACCATCATTCAATACATCTATTTTGTGATGTATTGAAGACCTCATTACGCAATCACTGCCGGTAATGATTACCGATGATTCAACGAGCTTGGCCACGTAACCTCACAAGCGGCCGACGAGCTGGCGAATAAACTCCCGACGTTTTAACTATCGATAGGGTAAAAAAACGTGTACGCTGTTCGGAGTTTTGTCTTCGATTATTTATATTCATTCACGAAACTGAGAGGGCTGTCATAGGGGAATGTGACGTACGACCTACATTTTAGCAAATATGAACCTTTCACTTTTACGTTGCCGCCGCCATGGACTTGCCATCACACGGCAGCAGACGACGGACATTTTTCAATCCCTACGCAGCCAGCGCGGCGAACGGCAGCCAATAAGAGCGCCGCTTTTCTGGGGCCCAATGAAAAGGAATCGCTGTGCGGTGGCGAACTCGGTAAAAAATGAGACAGGCTACGCTAGCGCCACCTGCCGGGAGGACGGGAATTACGACCTTTTTCCTACTTGATAGGAATATGACGCGTTCAGGGGCAGTGACCAAACCACGGCTTCCCTTCTATACCATTTATGTTGGAACGGTTTTGTTTTCAGATGACATATAGCTAGCGTACGACGCCGGAGACGGTGGTGCTTAATAATCGTTAAACGAGCCCACCGGTGATCGGAGAATTATCATACCTCAGCTTTCCGACCACTGAGGTTATTGAAATTACGCTTAAATGAACCCGCTACAGTGATTTGCATCGCTAAAGTGCATCCAAATTTCCCGAAACGCTGATGATTTTGGAGATACTTGAAAAAACAGTTGGCCGTACAGCGCTTTTTCGATCCCCTAGCAGTAAAGATACTCGGTAGTCCGCCCGTTCTTTTAAATGTACTTGGCGCGAGACTCTACCGAGTCTCTTGATGGAGTATAAGGCTAAATTCCTCTTTGTATCGGAGGCTGGCCCTGATGCCAAAAGTACCATCGTGAAGGTAAAAACCATAGAACTGGTAAGTCAACCAGAGATTTTTCAATTTCCAAGAGAGAAACAAACCAGTATCCAGCACCAACAACTTTTTGATACAATGGTAGTCAAAAAGGTTGTAAAAAGTTTAAAGACTAGAAATAAATTTCGCAACATTATGATCACTCTGGATGGGAATCTACTAGATGTTTATACGGATGAGGAGAGAAACGTTGTATTCGACAATGAATATTTGGAAGAGGCGTCACCAACAGAAGAACAAACTAACACAAATAAACCAGAAAGGTCTACTCATTCCTTAGCTAAAGATATAATTCTAGATAAATTCAATGGAGAAAATCTTAAAGCAACTACATGGATCAGGATATTTGTTCAAGAATGTACAAGAGTAGGAATCAGACAAAATAACTATACAGAGACTTTGAGATTATTTCTAACAGACTCGGCTTTGAATTGGTTTAACGTCTTTATGAAGCAGAATTCACTAACCGACTGGGAGTTATGGTACAATTCCTTTATAGAAACCTTTTCAGCACAATCCTGGACTGAAATAGCTTACGCCTATAACTTTAAATATTTGAATGGATCATTATTAGAGTTTGCACTGAAGAAAAGAAATTTACTATTGGAAGTAGATGATGATATCTCACTAAATTCTCAAATAAATCTAATTGTTATAAGCTTACCAAACTTCATCCAAAATAGAATAGGAAGAAAAACTATAGGGACTATAGAGGACTTAATGTCAAAACTGAAACAATTCGGTCATTTGAATGATAAAAGAAAAGAAAACAAAAAAGCGACACCTACACTAAAACCATGCTCAATTTGCGATAGGTTAGGGTTTCCAAATAGATTTCACCCGGAAGATAAGTGTCGCTTAAAAGACCAAAGATTAGGTAGTAAGAAAAATAATAACATTAAAATAGTGAATAATGTTGAATTTGAAGATGCTATAGCAAGATCAGAGGAAGCAAAAAACGAATAGTCCCCCCACTGATAAGATTACAAGTAATAGTAAGTAACACACCAGCAATTGCTCTATACGACTCAGGTTCTAACATCTCACTAATAAATTATGAATTTCTAGATAGAAGAAATATGCTCAAAAAGATAGTTAGTGGGGGCGAAAATATAAAAGGAGTAGCAGGAACAGCCAAAGCGGAGGGCACTATTACACTAAAAATAAAAATCTGCAATATAGAAAGCAATTTTTCATTTTTCATAATAAGAAGCAAAACGTTTAAAGAAGAATTATTGTTAGGTCTGGATTTGATACAAAAATTTAAACTATGTCAAAATGAAAAATTGAAGATCACACAAAAAGGGGAAATCATGGAGGATATACAAGTAAACCTGAATAAATTAGAAGATAATATAGAACTACCCAGCAACATAAAAATGATTTTGCAAGAAAAGAATGAAAAAGTATTTGCAAAAACAAAATTTGATATTGGAATAGTAAAAGGGTATGAAGCAACAATAAAATTAATAGAAAATAAATACATCTCAAAAAAACCATACAGGTGCTCGGTTCAAGATAAGGTTGAAATTGAACAACGAATAAAAGAATTGTTAAAAGCAGGCCTGATTGAAGAGTCGTGCAGTCCTTATGCAGCTCCAGTCACAATGGTATATATAAGAGAGAAGAAGGAAGAAAATCTCGTTTATGCATAGACTTCACAGAATTAAATGAAATACTTGTTTCCGAAAGTCAACCGTTTCCGAGGATTGACGACTTAAAAATACGTGCGAGAAATTGTAAATATTTCTCCAAACTGGACGTAAACTCGGCGTTTTGGTCGATACCAGTACGTGAAAAGGACAAGTATAAATTAGCCTTCGTAACTCACCACGGCCACTGGCAATGGAAGTGCTTGCCATTTGGTCTAAAAACGTCACCAGCGATTTTCCAAAGAATATTATCTAGCGTATTGAGAAAGAATGAACTGAGCAAATTCGCTGTCAATTATATAGATGATATTTTAATACATTCAGAGACTTATGAGGATCATATAAGACACTTGAATCTAACGGTGCAAGCATTACAGAACCAAGGTTTTAAGCTGAATGTATCAAAATGTGTGTTTGCCAGTAACGAAGTGATTTATTTAGGTCATGAGATATGTGATAACTATATTAGGCCAATGAATGATAACCTCATAGCAATAAAAGAATTTCCGATACCACAAACAAGGAAAAACATTAGACAATTCTTAGGAAAGATAAACTTTTATATAGAATATATACCAAATCACGCTACACTACTAGAACCTTTATATAACTTATTAAGGAAAAATATAGATTTCATATGGTCAGAGAGATGCCAGAATAGTTTTCAAAAAGTAAAAAAATACTTATGCTCGGCCCCAGTATTAGCAATATTTGATCCAGAGGCACCAATCTACATTTTAACGGATGCAAGCATAGAAGGAGTTGGAGCTATATTAAAACAACCTCAAGAAAATGAATTGCTAAAGCCAGTATTTTTCTTTTCAAAAAAGTTAACTACTTCACAGAAAACAAAGAAGGCAATATATATTGAATGTTTAGCGATCAAAGAAGCTATTATTTATTGGCAATATTATTTGATTGGGAAAAAATTTGTGATATTCACAGATCACAAACCACTAGAAAATTTTAATATAAGAAATAGTAAAGATCCAGAACTGATACACATATTAAACTATATATCCCAGTTTGATTTTGACATAGTATACAACCCGGGAAAAGAAAATTTAGAAGCGGATTGCCTATCAAGGAATCCAGTTTTAGAACCTAACAGAGAAAGTGAGGAAAACTCAGTAATAAAAACGACAAATTTCTCAGAATTAGAAGAGATAAAAATCAACCAAAGAAATCTACAATTAGACAATAAATACAAAATTAAAAATGATATCATGTATAAAACTCTAAATAACAGAGAAAAAATATGGATAACAGAAGATTTTGGGAAGTCACTAGTGCAAAAAGTACACGAGAAACAAGGACACATAGGTACGAAACAATTAGTTATAATGGTCGGCCAAAAGTTTTACTTTAAAAATATGTACAAACATATCAAAGTAATATGTCGTTCTTGTGAAGTGTGCATCAAAAACAAAACAAGAATAGGTTGTTGGTGTATTTTTACGTGTTTTGACGTGAGGGACGCGAATCTATTCAGCAATTTGAGCTCCGACTGAATCCTCTTGGAATATTTTCATTTTTTCACTTTTTACATCAAAAAATCGAGGATAACTCGAATATTTTTATAGATAGATCAAATTAGCTTAGAGAATCGTGTTTCTGGGGTCAAAACACTTCAGGAAAGTGTCCTCCGAACGATTTCGAGAATCCTTCATTTTTGGGTTTGAAATCGCTATAATCCAAAGGGCCAGACATGTCGAATTTGGACGATTTTGGAGTCGAAAAAAAAGTATTACTAAAATAATTCGTGGGACACTTTTTTTACGTGTTCTGACGTAAGGAAAGCGAGTTCATTGGGCAAATTGAGCTACGAATGAATCCTCTTGGAATATCTTCATTTTTTCACTTTTTACAGCGAAAAATCGAAAATAACTCGAATATTTTCATAGATAAATCAATTCAGCTTGCAGAATCGTGTTCCTGGAGTCGAAACACTTCAGAAAAGTGTCCCACGAACGATTTCGAAAATCCATCATTTTTGGGTTGGAAATCGCGATATTCTAAAGGGCCAGAACTGTCGAATTTTGACGATTTTGGAGTAAAAAAAAAAGTTTTACCGAAATAATTCGTAGAACACTTTTTTCACGTGTTTTGACGTGAGAAATACGAATCTATTGAGCAAATTAGGCTACGAATAAATTCCAATGGAATATCTTCACTTTTTCACTTTTGACAGCGAAAATCATGGATAACTCGAATATCTTCATAGATAGATCGATTCAGCTTGCAGAATCGTGTTCCTGGGGTCAAAACACTTCAGAAAAGTGTCCTACGAACGGTTTCGAGGATCCATAATTTTTGGGTGAAAAATCGCGATAATCCAAAGGGCCAGACCTGTCGAAATTGAACGATTTTGAGGTCGAAAAAAAAGTTTTACCGAAATAATTCGTAGAACACTTTTTTCACGTGTTTTGACGTGAGGAACACGAATCTATTGAGCAAATTAGGCTACGGATGAATGCCAATGGAATATCTTCACTTTTTCACTTTTTACAGCGAAAATCATGGATAACTCGAATATTTCCATGGATAGATCAATTCAGCTTGCAGAATCGTGTTCCTGGGGTCGAAACACTTCAGAAAAGTGTCCTACGAACGATTTCGAGAATCTATCATTTTTGGGTTGGAAATCGCGATAATCCAAAAGGCCAGACCTGTCGAATTCGGACGATTTTGGAGTCGAAAAAAAAAGTTTACCCGAAATAATTCGTGGGACACTCTTTTGACGTGTTCTGACGTGAGAACACGAATCCATCAAGCAATTCGAGCTACGACTGAATCCTCTTGAAATATCTTTTTTTTTTCACTTTTTACAGCGAAAAATCGAGGATAACTCGAATATTTTCATAGATAGATCAATTCGGCTTGCAAAATCGTGTTCCTGGGTTCAAAACACTTCAGAAAAGTATCCTACAAACGATTTCGAGAATCCATCGTTTTTGGGTTGGAAAACGCGATAATCCAAGAGGCCAGACCTGTCGAATTTGAACAATTTTGAAGTCGAAAGAGAAGTTTTACCGAAATAATTCGTAGGACACTTTTTTCACGTGTTTTGACGTGAGGGACGCGAATCCATCAAGCAATTTGAGCTCCGACTTAATCCTCTTGAAATATCTTCATTCTTTCACTTTTTACATCAAAAAATCAAGAATAACTCAAATATTTTCATAGATAGATCAATCTAGCTCGCAGAATCGTGTTTCTGGGGTCAAAACACTTTAGAAAAGTGTCCTCCGAACGATTTCGAGAATCTATCATTTTTGGGTTTGAAATCGCTATAATCCGAAGGGCCAGGCCTGTCGAATTTGGACGATTTTGTAGTCGGAAAAAAAGTATTACCAAAATAATTCGTAGGACACTTTTTGCACGTGTTTCGACGTGAGGAACACGAATCTATGAGGCAAATTAGGCTAAGAATAAATTGCAATGCAATATCTTCACTTTTTCACTTTTTACAGCGAAAAATCATGGATAACTCGAATATTTTCATAGATAGATCGATTCAGCTTGCAGAATCGTGTTCCTGGGGTCGAAACACTTCAAAAAAGTGTCCTACGAACGATTCCGAAAATCCATCATTTTTGGGTTGGAAATCGCGTTAATCCAAAAGGCCAGACCTGTCGAATTTGAACGATTTTGAAGTCGAAAAAAAAGTTCTACCGAAATGATTCGTGGGACACTATTTTTACGTGTTTTGACGTGAGGGACGCGAATCTATCAAGCAATTTGAGCTTCGACTGAATCCTCCTGAAATATCTTTATTTTTTTACTTTTTACATCGAAAAATCGAGGATAACTCAAATATTTTTATAGATAGATCAAATTAGCTTGCAGAATCGTGTTTCTGGGGTCGAAACACTTCAGAAAAGTGTCTTCCGAACGATTTCGAAAATCCATCATTTTTCGGTGAAAAATCGCGATAATCCAAAGGGCCAGACCTGTCGAATTCGGACGATTTTGGAGTCAAAAAAAAAAGATTCACCGAAATAAATCGTGGGACACTCTTTTCACGTGTTTTGACGTGAGGAATACAAATCTATTGAGCAAATTAGGCTACAAATGAATTCCAATGGAATATCTTTACTTTTTCACTTTTTACAGCGAAAAATCATATATAACTCGAATATTTTCATAGATAGATCGATTCAGCTTGCAGAATCGTGTTCCTGGGGTCAAAACACTTCACGAAAGTGTCCCACGAACGATTTCAAAAATCTTTTATTTTTGGGTGGGAAATCGCGGTAATTTAAAGGGCCAGACCTGTCAAATTTGTACGATTTTGGAGTCGAAAGGAAAGTTTCACTAAAATAATTCGTAGGACACTTTTTTTACGTGTTTTGACGTGGAGAACACGAATTCATTAGGCAAATTGAGCTACGAATCAATCCTCTCGAAATATCTTCATTTCTTCACTTTTTAAAGCGAAAAATCAAGGATAACTCGAATATTTTCATAGATAGATCAATTCGGCTTGCAAAATCGTGTTCCTGGGGTCAAAACACTTCAGAAAAGTATCCTACGAACGATTTCGAGAATCCATCATTTTTGAGTTGCAAATCGCGATAATCCAAAAGGCCAGACCTGTCGAATTTTGACGATTTGGGAGTCAAAAAAAAGTTTCACCGAAATAATTCGTGAAACACTTTTTTCACGTGTTTTGACGTGAGGAACACGAATCTATTGAGCAAGTTAGGCTACGGATGAGTTCCAGTGGAATATCTTCACTTATTTACTTTTTACAGCGAAAATCATGAATAACTCGAATATTTCCATAGATAGATCAATTCAGCTTGAAGAATCGTGTTCCTGGGGTCGAAACACTTCAGAAAAGTGTCCTACGAACGATTTCGAAAATCCATCATTTTTGGGTTGCAAATCGCGATAATCCAGAAGGCCAGACCTGTCGAATTTGAACGATTTTGAAGTCGAAAAAAAAGTTTCACCGAGATGATTCGTGTGACACTATTTTCACGTGTTTTGACGTGAGGGACGCGAATCTATCAAGCAATTCGAGCTACGACTGAATCCTCTTGAAATATCTTTATTTTTTCACTTTTCACATCGAAAATCGAGGATAACTCAAATGATTTCATAGATAGATCAATTCGGCTTGCAAAATCGTGTTCCTGGGGTCAGAACACTTCAGAAAAGTACCCTACAAACGATTTCGAGAATCCATCATTTTTGGGTTGCAAATCGCGATAATCCAAAAGGCCAGACCTGTCGAATTTTGACGATTTTGGAGTAAAAAAAAAAGTTTCACCGAAATAATTCGTAGAACACTTTTTTCACGTGTTTTGTCGTGAGGAACACGAATCTATTGAGCAAGTTAGGCTACGGATGAGTTCCAATGGAATATCTCCACTTATTTACTTTTTACAGCGAAAATCATGAATAACTCGAATATTTCCATAGATGGATCAATTCAGCTTGCAGAATCGTGTTTCTTGGGTCAAAACACTTCAGAAAAGTGTCCTACGAACGATTTTGAGAATCCATCATTTTTGGGTCTGAAATCGCGATAATTCAAGGGGCCAGACCTGTCGAATTTGGACGATTTTGGAGTCGAAAAAAAAGTTTCACCAAAATAATTTGTAGGACAATTTTTTTACGTGTTTTGACGTGAGGAACACGATTCCATTAGGCAAATTGAGCTACGAATTAATCCTCTTGAAATATCTTCATTTTCTCACTTTTTACAGCAAAAAATCGAGGATAACTCGGATATTTTCATAAATAGATCAATTTAGCTTGCAGAATCGTGTTCCTGGGGTCCAAACACTTCAGGAAAGTGTCCTTCGAACGATTTCGAGAATCCATCATTTTTGGGTTTGAAATCGCGATAATCCAAAGGGCCAGACCCGTCGAATTTGAACGATTTTGAAGTCGAAAAAAAAGTTTTACCGAAATAATTCGTGGGACACTTTTTCTACGTGTTTTGACGTGAGGGACACGAATCTCCTAAGCAATTCGAGCTCCGACTGAATCCTTTTGAAATATCTTTATTTTTTCACTTTTTACATCGAAAAATCGAGAATAACTCAAATATTTTCATAGATAGATCAATTTAGCTCGCAGAATCGTGTTCCTGGGGTCCAAACACTTCAGAAAAGTGTCCTACGAACGATTTCGAGAATCCATCATTCTTGGGTGAGAAATCGCGGAAATCCAAACCGCCAGACCTGTCGAATTTGGACGATTCCGGATTCGAAAAGGAAGGTTCAACAAAATAATTCGTAGGACACTTTTCTCACGTGTTTTGACGTGAGAAACACGAATTCTTCAAGCAATTTAAGCTACGAATGAATCCTCTCAAAAATTTTTTTTTTTTTTTCACTGTTCACAGCGAATAGTCAAGGATTACTCGAATATTTTCATAGATAGATCAATCCAGCTTGCAGAATCGTGTTCCTGGGGTAAAAACACTTCAGAAAAGTGTCTCACGAACGATTTCGAAAATCCATCATTCTTGGGTGAGAAATCGCGATAATTTAAAGGGCCAGACCTGTCAAATTTGTACGATTTTGGAGTCGGAAGAAAAGTATTACCAAAATAATTCGTAGGACACTCTTTTTACGTGTTTTGACGTAAGAAAAGCGAATCCCTTGGGCAAATTGAGCTACGAATAAATCCTCTTGGAATATCTTCATTTCTTCACTTTTTACAGCGAAAAATCGAGGATCACTCGAATATTTTCATAGATAGATCAATTTAGCTTGCAGAATCGTGTTCCTGGGGTCCAAACACTTCAGGAAAGTGTCCTTCGAACGATTTCGAGAATCCATCATTTTTGGGTTTGAAATCGCGATAATCCAAAGGGCCAGACCCGTCGGATTTGAACGATTTTGAAGTCAAAAAAAAAGTTTCACCGAAATAATTCGTGGGACACTTTTTTCACGTGTTTTGACGTTAGGGACACGAATCTTCTAAGCAATTCGAGCTCCGACTGAATCCTCTTGAAATATCTTCATTTTTTCACTTTTTACATCGAAAAATCGAGAATAACTCAAATATTTTTATAGATAGATCAATTTAGCTTGCAGAATCGTGTTCCTGGGGTCCAAACACTTCAGAAAAGTGTCCTACGAACGATTTCGAGAATCCATCATTCTTGGGTGAGAAATCGCGAAAATCCAAACCTGTCGAATTTGGACGATTTTGGAGTCGAAAAAAAAGTTTCACCAAAATAATTCGTAGGGAACTTTTTTTACGTGTTTTGACGTGAGGAACACGATTCCATTGGGCAAATTGAGCTACGAATTAATCCTCTTAAAATATCTTCATTTTCTCACTTTTGACAGCGAAAATCATGGATAACTCGAGTATCTTCATAGATAGATCGATTCAGCTTGCAGAATCGTGTTCCTGGGGTCAAAACACTTCAGAAAAGTGTCCTACGAACGATTTCGAGAATCCATAATTTTTGGGTGAAAAATCGCGATAATCCAAAAGGCCAGACCTGTCGAATTTTGACGATTTTGGAGTCAAAAAAAAAGTTTTACCGAAATAATTCGTAGAACACTTTCTTTACGTGTTTTGACCCGAGGAACAGGGTTCTATTGAGCAAATCAGGCTACGAATGAATTCCAATGAGATATCTTCACTATTTCACTTAGTACAGCATGAAATCATGGATAACTCGAATATCTTCATAGATAGAACGATTCAGCTTGCAGAATCGTGTTCCTGGGGTCAAAACACTTCAGAAAAGTGTCCTACGAACGATTTCGAGAATCCATAATTTTTGGGTGAAAAATCGCGATGTTCTAAAAGGCCAGACCTGTCGAATTTTGATGATTTTGGAGTAAAAAAAAAATTTTTACCGAAATAATTCGTAGAACACTTTCTTTACGTGTTTTGACCCGAGGGACAAAAATCTATTGAGCAAATTAGGCTACGAATGAATTCTAATGGAATATCTTCACTATTTCACTTAGTACAGCATGAAATCATGGATAACTCGAATATCTTCATAGATAGATCGATTCAGCTTGCAGAATCGTGTTCCTGGGGTCAAAACACTTCAGAAAAGTGTCCTACGAACGATTTCGAGAATCCATAATTTTTGGGTGAAAAATCGCGATAATCCAAAGGGCCAGACCTGTCGAATTTGGACGATTTTGAAGTCGAAAAAAAAGTTTTTCCGAAATGATTCGTGGGACACTATTTCTACGTGTTTTCACGTGAGGGACGCGAATCCTTTGAGCAATTTAAGCTACGGATGAATCCTCTCGGAATATCTTTATTTTTTTCACTGTCCACAGCGAAAAGTCAAGGATTACTCGAATATTTTCATAGATAGACCAATTCAGCTTGCAGAATCGCTTTTCTGGGGCTAAAACACTTCAGAAAAGGTCCTACGAACGATTTCGAGAATCCATCATTTTTGGGTTGGAAATCGCGAAAATACAAAAGGCCAGACCTGTCGAATTTGGACGATTTTGAAGTGAAAAAAAAGTTTTACCGAAATAATTCGTAGAACACTTTTTTTACGAGTTTTGACCCGAGGAACAGAAATCTATTGAGCAAATTAGGCTCCAAATAAATTCCAATAGAATATCTTTCTTTTTTCTTTTTGTACAGCGAAAAATCAAGGATAACTCGGATATTTTCATAGATAGATCAATTCAGCTCGCAGAATCGTGTTTCTGGGGTCAAAACACTTCAGAAAAGTGTCCTACGAACGATTTCGAGAATCCATCATTTTTGGGTCTGAAATCGCGATAATCCAAAGACCTGTCAAATGTGAACGATTTTGGAGTCGAAGAAAAAGTTTTACTGGAATAATTCGTGGAACACTTTTCTTACGTGTGTTGACGTGAGGAACACGAATCCATTAGGCGATTTGAACTACGACTGAATCCTTATGAAATATCTTCATTTTTTCACTTTTTACAGCGGAAAATCAAGGATAACTCGAATGTTTCCATAGATAGATCAATTCAGCTTGCAGAATCGTGTTTCTTGGGTCAAAACACTTCAGAAAAGTTTCCTACGAACGATTTTGAGAATCCATCATTTTTGGGTCTGAAATCGCGATAATTCAGGGGACCTGTCGAATTTGGACGATTGTGGAGTCGAAAAAAAAGTTTCACCAAAATAATTTGTAGGAAACTTTTTTTACGTGTTTTGACATGAGGAACACGATTCCATTAGGCAAATTGAGCTACGAATTAATCCTCTTGAAATATCTTCATTTTCTCACTTTTTACAGCAAAAAATCGAGGATAACTCGGATATTTTCATAGATAGATCAATTTAGCTCGCAGAATCGTGTTCCTGGGGTCCAAACACTTTATAAAAGTTTCTTACGAACAATTTCGAAAATCCATCATTCTTGGGTAAGAAATCGCGGAAGTCCAAATGGCCAGACCTGTCAAATTTGAACAATTTTGGAGTCGAAAAAAAAGTTTTACCGAAATAATTCGTAGAACACTTTTTTGACGTATCTTGACGTGAGGGACACGAATCCACCAAGCAATTTGAGCTACGACTGAATCCTCTTGGACTATCTTCATTTTTCCACTTTTTACAGCAAAGAATCAAGGATAACTCGGATATTTTTATAGATAGATCAATTCAGCTTGCAGAATCGTGTTCCTGGGGTCAAAACACTTCAGAAGAGTGTCCTACGAACGATTTCGAAAATCCATCATTTTTGGGTGAGAAATCGCGATAATCCAAAGGGCCAGACCTGTCGAATTTGCACGATTTTAGAGTCGAAAGAAATGTTTCACTGAAATAATTCGTTAATCATTTTTTTCACGTGTTTTGACGTAAGGAACACGAATCTATTGAGCAAATTAGGCTACGAATGAATTCCAATAGAATATCTCCATTTTTTCACTTTTGACAGCGAAAAATCGAAGATTACTCGAATATTTTCATAGATGAATGAATTCAGCTTGCAGAATCGTGTTCCTGGGGTCAAAACACTTCAGAAAAGTATCCCACGAACGATTTCGAGGATCCATATTTTCTGGGCGAGGAATCGCGATAATCCAAACGGCCAGACCTGTCAAATTTGAACAATTTTGGAGTCGAAAAAAAGTTTCACCGAAATAATTCGTGGGACACTTTATCTACGTGTATTGACGTAAGGGACACGAATCCATCAAGCAATTCGAGCTACGACTGAATCCTTTTGGAATATCTTCATTTTTTCACTTTTTACAGCGAAAAATCAAGGATAACTCGAATATTTTCATAGATAGATCAACTCAGCTTGCAGAATCGTGTTCCTGTAGTCAAAACACTTCAGAAAAGTGTCCTACGTACGATTCCGAAAATCCATCATTTTTGAGTGGAAAATCGTGATAATCCAAAGGGCCAGAACCGTCGAATTTGGACGATTTTGGAGTAAAAAAAAAAGTTTCACTGAAATAATTCGTGGAAAACTTTCTTCACGTGTTTTCACGTGAGGAACACGAATCCATTGAGCAAATTAGGCTACGAATAAGATCCCATGGAATATCTTCATTTTTTTCACTTTTTACAGCCAAAAATCGAGGATAACGCGAATATTTTGATGGATAGATCAATTCAGCTTGCAGAATCGTGTTTCTGGGGTCAAAACACTTCAGAAGAGTGTTCCACGAACGATTTCGAGGATCCATCATTTTTGGGTCGGAAATCGCGATAATCCAAAAGGCCAGACCTGTCGAATTTGGACGATTTTGGAGTCGAAAAAAAAGTTTCACTGAAATAATTCGTGGAACACTTCTTTTACCTGTTTTGACGTAAGGAACACGAATCTATCAAGCAAATTAGTCTACGAATAAATTCCAATGGAATATCTTCATTTCTTCACTTTTTACATCGAAACATCAAGAATAACTCAAATATTTTCATGAATAGATCAATTCGGCTTGCAGAATCGTGTTCCTGGGGTCAAAACACTCCAGAAAAGTGTCCTACGAACGATTTCGAGAATCCATCATTCTTGGGTGAGAAATCGCGAAAATCCAAAGGGCTAGACCTGTCGAATTTGGACGATTTCGGAGTCGAAAAGAAAGTTTCACCAAAATAATTTGTAGGACACTTTGTTTACGTGTTTTGACGCGAGGGATACGAATCCATTGAGCAAATTGAGCTACAAATGAATCCTCTCGAAATATCTCCATTTTTTCATTTTTTACAGCGAGAAATCAAGGATAACTTGAATATTTTCTTAGATAGATCAATTCAGCTTGCAGAATCGTGTTCCTGAGGTCAAAACACTTCAGAAAAGTGTCCTACGAACGATTTCGAGGATCCATCATTTTTGGGTAAGAAATCGCGATAATCCAAAGGGCCAGACCTGTCAAATTTGAACAATTTTAGAGTCGAAAAAAAAGTTTTACCGAAATTATTTGTGGGACACTTTTTTGACGTGTTTTGACGTGAGGGACACGAATCCATCAAGCAATTTGACTGCCTGTCCAGATCTTCAATTTCTCCCTTATCCTGGTTTGCTTGCCGGCATTGCAAAGAAGACCTCGGTCCCTTTGCCTCTCCGGAGCTACAACTGCTCTTTTTTTCGTCCCAAGGACTGCCTTGCAGACCAGGCGTTATTCCCCTCAACTTCCCTTGTGGCTTCAAAGTTGTTGTGGCAACATTTAATATTTAAAGCTGAAGATTGCATTAAATTCCCTTTAGTTGAGTTGAGGTCTGATTAAATTCCCTCAGTGTTCATAGATTTCGGATTCCGGGATATGGATGTCATAGCGTAGGAGATTCAGGGTGAATGAAGGGAACAAATGGGATAGTCCTTAAGCTAGGATATCTCAAGATAAATTAAGGTTGTCCCTATTTATGGTGACGTAGGGTTAGAAAATAATCGAGAATTAGAGTTGTCAGTAGCGGTGACAACGTAGGTTCGAAAATTAGGACCAACTTCAATCAAGAAGTCCCAACGCTAGGATAACTTCTTATTATAAACCTAATCAGCTAGGCATTCTACCAATTTGTACCAAGTCCAAATGGCTCTCTCATCATTAGCATTCATGTAATCTGATAACTCGTATCCCATAACTCTGTTTTTATGAATACATCCGATTATTTCTGTATTTCCTTGGTTATCCTTCCTTCCTACGATTAGAACCTAGAAACATTTTCCTTTCAGATTCCTCTCCTGTGCCTTTTGTGTCCAGCCCGGGATGTATTTTCAAACGCCCGAGAGATTGAGTTTCGTAAGGAATCAGTTGAAATTCCAACTTGGCGCCCAACATTTACTATCATACTCTGCTAATAAATAGCGACCGGCTACAGTATGTATGTAAGAAAAAAAATGAATGAAAGAAAAAAGAAAGAAAAGGAAGGAAAAAACTACAAAAAAATTGAAAAAAATATGAAAAAAAAGGAGAAGTACGGGTATTAAATCTTACCGCGCAGCCGCCTCGTGGCGCACCCTGGGATCGTAAGTTGAATAGTTTAATTTACCAGCTGATGTCGGTGGTTTCGAAAGATCACTCATAGGACGTTATCATGAGCTCTGAATATAAGGACTGTAGAATAATTCTCTAGCATTATTGAGATGTTTGTATATTTTTTTTTCTCACTTTTTCACTTTGTGAAAATAGAAATAGCTAACAAATATGACCGGGGAACACCGAAGACCAAAATAAATACGTAGATATTTGAACAGATTTCGATATTTGAGCCAATTCCGTGAAGTTGATTTTTCAGAGAGAATAACTTTCAAAGTGAAAAGGGAAAAACTAGAATAAAGATATGGCAAACATTGGCATACGAAGGACAATCGATGGCAAGAAAGAATTTTGACCAGGCATATGTTGGGGGGCCAAATTGGCAAAGTAGGCCCCCCCAAATTTTCGAAAACGGATAAATCTTATAGTTGAAAGGGGCAAACAAAAATAAAGATTATAACGTGGCGTTTTCAGCCCCGTTACTACGGCACCCAAATGTACCAGAATTTCTCCCGTCTTTTCGCAAACTATGGCGAAAAGGGCAGAACACCAGAAAGATACACCTAGGCTAAATTGACATGAAAGATATTCCGTATGTTGAGTTAATTTCTTGGTTCTTCCCGAATATTCTCTCATGTGACTGGATGAGCTACAGACGACTTGGAACCTCCGGACGATCCAGGACCACCTCCCGGGCCCTTTCCTCAGGGAATCAGACGCTGACGTCACCCGTACCGCACAACTACCGATATGAGGACCCCCAGCTGTCAGCCGGACACTCAGCTGGGGCTAGTATTGCGATCATCTACCGTCTTCCGACCTCCCGAATCTGTACTGGCGTACAGGACAATGTCCACTATCTCCAGCAAGAAGATCGGCGCGTAAGACGCTTGCTATCGACACCTGGATGCTACAAAGACGGCGTATAGGGTGGCATGGAGAAGTGTCACCTCCCGTCCCGTAACTTACTGGCCTGGCGCCAGACCAGAAAAAATATCTACCGTTCCGGAGCTGTATCCCGTCACCGAGTCACCCTTGGTAACCTCCCGAGAGAACGGCCTGCCTAGGAAAGCGTGTAGGAGCCGAGGCACAAGTGAGCCCAGAACTACACTCCGACTTCAAAGGCGATATAGAATGGAGATATCGTTCTCGACGAGGAAGACTCCAAGTGCCTGAGTCGACGCAGCGTTGGATGGCTCTCCGACAGCAGGCAGTTACCCAGTCGGTAATCCACAGCAAGCGCAGCCAACGAGGAAGCGTGGGTGGTGACGTCAGAGGAGAGAAGAGGCGCCGAATAGTCAAAATTCCATTGACACCTGAAGAATCGCGCCCTACACTTATGAGGCAATTAGAAGAGGAAGCTACGCCAATCCGGGGCGATTTCCGAGGATGAAGATCGAGGAACCCGTCGCTCAATTCGGCCTACTCTGCGTCATACCGTTGTGCTATCAGCACGTTTTTGTTAGCCACCTTTCTTCCCGTTGAAATCTTTCTTTACCGTTTCCCGAATACATAGTATCACCCACCGTTTTTCACCATTCTTCTACTGCTACCGTTTGCACTAATTTAGAGTCACTCCCGTCCACCCTTTAGCTACCGTTTGATTAAAAGTAAATTTATTTTGGTAAATAAGTCATAAAGTCAGTGAGTGCCAAACTCCTTCAATGAGGTAAAGTTTTCCACCTTCTGATGAAGTCACGAAGTCGCCAAGTGGGACTTAAGAATTGTATTAGGTATTTTGTAATTCGGTAAGGTTTTGTTGATATAAGCCGGTGGGTACGAGTCCCACCGCATTACGTTCAGATTCGTTTTGTTCAGTAGTTTTGTTAAGTCGTGCAATTCTGCAATCTCTCCCGGCAAACCTAGTAGCCGATTAAGTTTCATACGTTTTGTAAAATTAGTTCATTTGAGTCATTATATTTAGTCTTTTACCGTTTCTCCCGCGCATTTGCTGAGCGAGGCCTAAGTTTGTAAATTCAGTAAGTCCGTGAATGAGTAATTCAGTAATACGGTAAGCAAGCCTTGGTAATATCTAGTTGTTCTGTATGGTATTTCGGTTATTATTTAGCCTTGTATAATATGTAATTTTTGAGGAATTGGTCCCTCCTACGTTTAATATTTTGGTCCCATAAATAAGTACTATCGTTCCGTTTTGTTTTTGACCAATTGGTAAAATATAACTGCGGCAGCAAAGCCGGGTAGCCACGGACGAGCGCTCCGTGTAAAACCGCGCATTTCTCCCGTTCGTAATTATTGTGCTGAAAGACTTTCGATTCGTAAGGTGAATCAGTAATTTATCGCTGCCGACTACTGACCTTATAATTCTCGCTGACGTGTCAATATCCTCCCGCTACCGTTGAAAGAATAATATTTTGTTACTCCCGATCTTTTGTTAACCTCCCGAGGCTGTATTCCTGCTTATTGCATTTGTAAAATACAGTTCACATAATTACGAATTTGTTTGCTGCATTACCGTTATTTTGTTTGTGCCCGAATTGTTATTGTTGATTCACGCCACTCTACCATTTATTCTGCTGTTGTACAGCCTGTGCCGAGCCAGTCACTCCGTCGGATCTGGATTTGTTAATTGAGTAAGATTTCGTGAAAATCGGTAAGTGACGCGAAAGCGCGTCTGGCGCCCAACAGTTTTCCGCTTTAGTTTTGTTCCGTTTTTAGTTTTGGTTTCAGTTTTTAGTTCGTACCAGACTACGCCGGAGGCACGTGCGGGTTTCCCGGGTATAACCCGCCTGGAGGAAAAAACCTAGCGTCGCAAGATATGGCAAACATTGGCGAACGGAGGACAATCGATAGCAAAATTTTTATTTGAAATGGTATATAGTGGGTGGCCAAGTTCACTTCGGTGAACAATATCACCAAGTGTAGGAAAATAAAATTGGAAAATACATCAATAAAAATCAAAAAAAAATCAAACGAATACAATCAATTGAATTAGAAAAAAAATCGGAGTGCGTGGTTCTTGGCGAGCTAATGTTATATTGCCGTACAAGAATTCTAATTTTCTTCTGGAAAAGCTCGCCAAGCCAAACTACCTCAAATTTTTTTAAATCTAATTGAATTTATTTGTTTGATTTTTTTTTGATTCTTTGAATTAATTTTTATTGATATATTTCCCAATTCTATTTCCTTACACTTGGTAAAATTGTTCGTTGTATGTTTATTCCAGTCTTTTCCCCTCTTTACCGGTTGTCCACGTGTCATTCGCGATAAAATCACATTTGATGTATCGAACATGTAATCGTGAAATTTTTCGAGGTTACTCCTCCCACGGTGCCCGATATTTTTTGTATTATTCCTAATATCCCAGAGAAAGAAATAACTCGTATTGAGCATTGCTCATGTCCCAGAAAAAGAAACAACTCGAATTGTTCCTCAAAATTACTCCTCTCGGTACTGTAAATAAATAGTAATCGTTGGAGTCATTGCATCGCCGATCGAAAGCAGCAACAAATGCAGAGCTGTTAAACGGTTGAACGCAGCGAGCAGACTACAGTAGAAAACGACTTGACCATCACGGCGAGCCCGCAAAGCGGCTCGTCTCCGGCGACCGAAACTGCTCCGAGTCAGCCCAAATCGCGTAGCCGCTAGGAGGGTCAACTTCAATCTCGACGAGCGTACTTGGCACAATAATTGATTCCGATCTTTTTTCGTTTCATCGAAGATATTTGGGTAGCAGTTATTCCTGAACATTTATGTACTTGGGGAATTGTTTTGCGCCGTGGGTGCCTTTTGGGGGATTTCATAACTTTTTGTACGTTGTTGAAGAATATTGTAGTATCGATTATGCTTTCTTCAGTATACTATTGTTGCAAGATGTCAGACGGGTTGGAAAAATTTTGTTACTATGACGATCAAATTGAGCAGATATCAAAAGATTTTGGTATAGTACTACGCGATTGCAATCCAACGATTAATCACTTCGCAGGTCGGTCCCATAAGCCTCAGACGATGTATTCTATTCGAATAAGAAAGCTCGGTAGCTGCTGAATTGCGATTTGAAGTCCACGGTTTTCCAGTTCACAAGATATATTTGTGCAGTTTTATCACAAGTCACCAGGTGCAGTATCCTGAGATCATTAGTTTGACGAAATGGATCTTGGGTTCGAAGCTGCACCTTATCAGTTTTTAACAACATACCAGGAGAAAGATCGGTTTTTTTCTGGTAAGATGGAGGCAGGGGTCGAATCGTTTGACTTCAGTTTGCTTGGTTTGTAATATTAAAACAGGAAATGATACTTCTTTCATTATCGATATGCTTGTGGGTGAAAGAAGAAAAATTTTCACATTGGATTCGGCTGTAGCTCTCATCGATGAATAGGATTCGAGAGGAGCTCTTGGTTCATATTGCGCCAAGAAGAAAATTGTATTCTTTCAGGAAACATAAAAGGAAATGCTGAGCACTTCAACTTCTGCTTATCTTTTTGAGAGAGCAGGAACTTTTGGTTTGTGGCATTGGAACTAGAACTGATACTTTCTTCAATGTCGGTATGCTTAAAAGAAAACGGATTATGTTAGTCGCCATGAATCGGTATACTTGGTATGGAAAAAAGACATGGTATGTAGTTGGCTCACAAATAATTGCTTAGTAGGTTGCAAGGATATGATTTGGCTGCACTTCATGGACTGTTTTCGTTGGTAAGTAGGAATCAGAGAGGAGCTCTTTGTTTGTGACGTACTGAGAGAAGAGTTGAATTTCTTCATAAATTAACACAGGAGGATCCAAAGAATTTGTTGACGTCAATTGAGTGAGATCCTTTTGTTCGTCGTATCGGAACAGAAACCGCTGCTTTCTTTGATATCGGTATGCTTGTGGGACAGGGACAGATGTTAGTTATTTCAATTCGATACAGTAAGTACGTTAGAAATGCAAAGTTCATGATTGACTCACACCTCTGCTGTTTGTTAGGCATGTGATTGCTTCGCAGATTCAACAGAATTGAACACCCTGCCTACTATTATTTAATACACCTATATTGTGTGAATCTACCTTCAGACGTACGCGGCGCTATCGTTAAGATTAGGATAATTCTAGAAATAAGAACATAGAGCGACGTACCGTTCTGTCGGTCGGACGTCGTAGCAATAAGCTGAGTTTTTTCGTATACCAATTGTGAAAACTTTTTTCAATTGTCCAGCAGTCTACAAGAAAGAACTTCGTCGCTTAAACTAAATATTCGTATTATTTAATGAAACCACAACCTATTTTAATTGGCGCCCGAACAAGGACCAACGATTGAACGGCTTTGACATATAAAAAGAAAAGGAAGAAAACGAGTAATCGTTCTCTATTCTCAATCAACACTGACGGTATACCAAATTGGATACAACTATACGATACAGACATGTTATTTCATCAAATTATCAGTTTGATAATAAAGTTGATCAATTTTTACTTATAACAAATCAATGCGCTGGGCGCCAGACGCGGATGCGTCGTTTCAAAGATATGTTCCAATTAATCACAAAAATCAAATAAAGTGGCAAAACGACGGCATTAAAGTCCGATTAGCTACCTATGTGAACCTGGCACCCGACTTTCGAAAAAAAAATTTTTGATAATTGAAATCGATTGTACTCCGTTTGTACCTGTTTGTACCATTTTAATTTTTGTTTGTACCTCAAAGGACAAGAAGTTACAGCGTTTTCAAAAAATGACTCGCACCCGACTTTTGAAAATTTGGTTTTTCTCAACGGTGATCGCTTCAGAATCGTTTGTACCCGTTTGTACCACTTTTTTTTTCGTTTGTACCTCAACCTAAAAAGAGATACAGTCATTTTTTGATTTTCGAAAAATCTAATTCTTGCGTTTTTGAAGATATTCGAATTCTGCCAACGGTACTCGCTTCAGAATCGTTTGTACCCGTTTTTACCACTTTTTCTTTCGTTTGTACCTCAACCCAAAGAGAGATACAGTCATTTTTTGATTTTTGAAAAATCTAATTCTTTCGTTTTTGAAGATATCCGAATTCTGCCAACGGTACTCGCTTCAGAATCGTTTGTACCCGTTTGTACCACTTTTTTTTTCGTTTGTACCTCGACCCGAAAAAAGATAGAGGCATTTTTTTATTTTTTGAAAACCCAACTCCTTTGTTTTTGAAGATAATCGAAATCTGCCAACGGAGATCGCTTCAGAATCGTTTGTACCCGTTTGTACCACTTTTTTTTTCGTTTGTACCTCGACCCAAAAAAATATAGAGGCGATTTTGATTTTTCGAAAACCCAACTTCTTTGTTTTTAAAGATAATCGAAATCTGCCAACGGAAATCGCTTAGGAATCGTTTGTACCCGTTTGTACCACTTTTTTTTTCGTTTGTACCTCGACCCAAAAAAAGATAGAGGCGTTTTTTTATTTTTTGAAAACCCAACTTCTTTGTTTTTAAAGATAATCGAAATCTGCCAACGGAGATCGCTTACAAATCGTTTGTACCCGTTTGCACCACTTTTTTTTTCGTTTGTACCTCGACCCAAAAAAAGATAGAGGCATTTTTTTATTTTTTGAGAACCCAACTTCTTTGTTTTTGAAGATAATCGAAATCTGCCAACGGAGATCGCTTCAGAATCGTTTGTACCCGTTTGTACCACTTTTTTTTTCGTTTGTACCTCGACCCAAAAAAAGATAGAGGCGTTTTTTTATTTTTTGAAAACCTAACTTCTTTGTTTTTGAAGATAATCGAAATCTGCCAACGGAGATCGCTTACAAATCGTCTGTACCCGTTTGTACCACTTTTTTTTTTGTTTGTACCTCGACCCAAAAAAAGATAGAGGCGATTTTGATTTTTCGAAAACCCAACTTCTTTGTTTTTGAAGATAATCGAAATCTGCCAACGGAGATCGCTTCAGAATCGTTTGTACCCGTTTGTACCACTTTTTTTTTCGTTTGTACCTCGACCCAAAGAAAGATAAAGGCGGTTTTTTATTTTTTGAAAACCCAACTTCATTGTTTTTAAAGATAATCGAAATCTGCCAACGGAGATCGCTTTAGAATCGTTTGTAGCCGTATGTACCACTTTTTTTTTCGTTTGTACCTCAACCCAAAAAGAGATACAGTCATTTTTTGATTTTTGAAAAATCTAATTCTTTCGTTTTTGAAGATATCCGAATTCTGCCAACGGTACTCGCTTCAGAATCGTTTGTACCCGTTTGTACCACTTTTTTTTTCGTTTGTACCTCGACCCAAAAAAAAAAAAGGCGTTTTTTTATTTTTCGAAAACCCAACTTCTTGGTTATTGACGATAATCGAAATCTGCCAACGGAGATCGCTTCAGAATCGTTTGTACTCGTTTGTACCACTTTTCTTTTCGTTTGTACCTCGAACCAGAATGAGATATTCATGGTTAATAATTTCTATCCCTATCATTGAGTGGGGACATACATTTTTGGTTATAGTTACATTAACGCAGATTTTTCTTCAAATTTTGTCCGTATCACTACCATATTTAATCACTACTACTATTTATACTACTACACTACATCACGACTATATATTTCAATGATGTATGAACGGAAATCACTATGATTCTGACTATTATTTAACTGTTAATCTTTAATCTCAATCTTTCACGATGTTTGTACATGACTTTAATCTTTTTCCATATTTCACACTATAACTATCTCTATACTATATAATCTACGGGTACATATCAAGAGACTCGGTAGAGTCTCGCGCCAAGTACATCAAAAAAGCACCGGACGGCAACCGAGTATCCTTACAGTTAGGAGATAGGAAAAGCGCTGTACGGCCGACTGTTTTATTCGGTATCCCCTAAATTATTAGCTTTTCGGGAAATTTGGATGCACTTTCGTGATATAAATCGCGGTATAGCTCTCATTTGAG
Source organism: Athalia circularis (assembly GCA_963978495.1). Taxonomy (NCBI): domain Eukaryota; kingdom Metazoa; phylum Arthropoda; class Insecta; order Hymenoptera; family Athaliidae; genus Athalia; species Athalia circularis. The sequence continues at coordinate 23,725,230 of OZ021697.1, read as the reverse complement.
CCTAATTTCAATAACATTGATGTTCGTAGAGATGTGATCTCATCATAGTTATTTACGCTAAGGCCGTTTCTACGATCGGAATAGGGACTTCAGTCGTCTCTACTGTACCACTAGAGTCCTGTCGTCATTCCACCCGTCTTTACGATCAGCTCCTTGTGATCACAGCTTGACAACTGTCACAATACGCAAAACTCGATGATTGCATGAGTCGCATATGTTTATGGAAACTCAATGATAGCGATAGGGTTCAAAAACCATGAATGTCTTACTCTGGTTCAAGGTATAAACGGAAAGACAGTAGTACAAACGGGTACAAACGATTCTGAAGCCATCTCCGTTGGCAGATTTCGATTATCTTCAAAAACAAAGAAGTTGGGTTTTCGAAAAATCCAAATCGCCTCTATCTTTTTTTGGGTCGAGGTACAAACGAAAAAAAAAGTGGTACAAACGGGTACAAACGATTCTGAAGCGATCTCCGTTGGCAGATTTCGGTTATCTTTAAAAACAAAGAAGTTGGGTTTTCAAAAAATAAAAAAATGCCTTTATCTTTTTTTGGGTCGAGGTACAAACGAAAAAAAAAGTGGTACAAACGGGTACAAACGATTCTGAAGCGATCTCCGTTGGCAGATTTCGATTATCTTCAAAAACAAAGGAGTTGGGTTTTCAAAAAATAAAAAAACGCCTCTATCTTTTTTTGGGTCGAGGTACAAACGAAAAAAAAAGTGGTACAAACGGGTACAAACGATTCTGAAGCGATTTCCGTTGGCAGATTTCGATTATCTTCAAAAACAAAGAAGTTGGGTTTTCGAAAAATCAAAATCGCCTCTATATTTTTTTGGGTCGAGGTACAAACGAAAAAAAAAGTGGTACAAACGGGTACAAACGATTCTGAAGCGATCTCCGTTGGCAGATTTCGATTATCTTCAAAAACAAAGGAGTTGGGTTTTCAAAAAATAAAAAAATGCCTCTATCTTTTTTTGGGTCGAGGTACAAACGAAAAAAAAAGTGGTACAAACGGGTACAAACGATTCTGAAGCGATTTCCGTTGGCAGATTTCGATTATCTTTAAAAACAAAGAAGTTGGGTTTTCGAAAAATCAAAATCGCCTCTATCTTTTTTTGGGTCGAGGTACAAACGAAAAAAAAAGTGGTGCAAACGGGTACAAACGATTCCGAAGCGATCTCCGTTGGCAGATTTCGATTATCTTTAAAAACAATGAAGTTGGGTTTTCAAAAAATAAAAAAATGCCCTTATCTTTTTTTGGGTCGAGGTACAAACGAAAAAAAAAGTGGTACAAACGGGTACAAACGATTCTGAAGCGATCACCGTTGAGAAAAACCAAATTTTCAAAAGTCGGGTGCGAGTCATTTTTTGAAAACGCTGTAACTTTTTGTCCTTTGAGGTACAAACAAAAATTAAAATGGTACAAACAGGTACAAACGGAGTACAATCGATTTCAATTATCAAAAATTTTTTTTTCGAAAGTCGGGTGCCAGGTTCACATAGGTCGATTAGCTCAGATAGAAGAGATAAAGTAGAGTGGCTGGATCCACCTCGGATAAAGAGAGAGATACGAAGTACACCAAATAATCGACAGGACACCAGAGATTTCCTTCAGTGGGTTAACCCCATGTATTATAATTCATCTGTGACCCGTCTGGTCGTTGTTAACAAAAATCAGTTATACAATGTACGAGCGGTAAGCGATAGCGATAACAGCGGTAGTAGTGCTAATGAGATCGTGACATGGAATTCAGATTCAACGAATTATGTAATACAGGAAAACAAATAATACTTAATTCTAACTTGAACTAGTGCAACTACGTTCAACTAAATTATAAGTCCCTGGGATCGGGATAGCGACACACAAATAATATGCTATTTATCAGATTGACCAAATAAAGCAGATTTACCGCGATAATGTCAAATACAAGCGATAATACCAGATAGAATACCATAGGAAAATAATGCATCAAACCAAGATTCTAGCTCTAGATAAGCGGCATGCACTTTCAGCCGAATAAGCGAAAAAGTCAGGTAAGCAAAGGTAATCGTAGAAAAGCTACGTGAGATAGACAGTCATGAAGTCCCTCTTCTGAATCGAACAAAGTAATGGTGCAGCACTATGGCTGCACCGCAGACAAAATAATCAAAGATAATTTCTTCAGAGAGACTTCCTCATATATTTTCGACACAGAACAGCAGACCTTACCTTATTCTAGGTTGTAAGACTCGAACCTCAGCGATAATGTTCTGATGCACAACACTAAGTGCGATAACTATGGCGGTAAGAAGTTAGCAGTAGATATAGCGAGAATTACAAAAGCGGTACGGCGTGAAGCGGAAATCACGTCTCGATGCTTTCGTAGTTGAACGTAGAAGAAGGAGCCGGTGGTCATCCTTAGTTTCGGCGATTCTGCTCGATATTGTCCTCTTGGAAGGGGGATCCATCAGGTGACTTGATTGGTTATTAATCACGTGTGATCTTCGGCAATCCCTTTGTCGTGAGGTTCTGTCAGGCGTCACGACGCTGGGCGTCGAAGGCGATATGGCGGGAGGATTTCTCGAACTCTCTGTACGGTTGATGGCGTGAGGAGAAGGCTTTGTTCACTTGACGGCATTAGGAGCGGTGTGTGAGGTTTCCCTAGCGCGGGATCATCTCAGCTAGTTAGCGTTCTGGGAAAAACTCCACAGCTGTAGATTCACCAGAAATCTTCAATCGGCTGGGACTCAGAGGTCAGAGGGTGCACTTCCTTGCAGCCTGTTCCTCTCTTTGAGCGTCGCGGGGTGCTATTCTCACCCACACTCACGGCGGTCTTTCCTTTCCGGCAACGATACTGCCGCAAGCCTTTCTTGGGCCAATACGGCGTCGATAATAACAGCGAGAATGATAGGTGGTTCGTCGATAGGCTGCGGGGAGAACAGTGTGTCTCCCCTCAGCTGTTTCCTTGAAACGGGGCTTGGTTGCACTCGGCAATCGGCCCTTTAACTTCGTTGCAGCGGGATGGTCGACTTGCGGTATAGGCGAATGTCAATAGTGGTAGGTCCTGAACAGATCCTATCACGGCGGTTGACTTTTCCTCCATTGGTCATCTCCCTCGCATAATTGCAGTGATGCTGCCTTTGGAGTTCCCTGCAGTGGAATTCGTCAGGACTGCACCTCAGTAAAGCGGTAGTTCATATCGGTAATGCGTCAGTAGTAATGCGGTAAGCGAAGATTAGTACAGAGTTCGGCATGAGGTGTTGATGTTGATGCGTCCAGCTGTTGTTATCGTGCTGTCAGCTCAAGGGACGAGACGTGTTCCTCAGGTGCCGTATTAACAAATTTATGCAAAAGAAAATATGAAGCGAATTAAGACTAATTCTACCTGCCTACAGTGTGTGTCACTATCTTTTTCCCAGGGTTTTTGGATTAGGGACGTGATTCCGCCGCTCGGTTTGGTGTTTTCCGCTGGCCGCGATATTAAAGGGACGCTGGCGCAAAATGCTACGTCACAGTATATATAAAAATGGACTTAACATGTGTATGAGTGTATAGATAAAATAGTTATAATAAAATTGTTCTCTGGGGAGATTCACGTAGACAAAATGGTAGGATCAATTTTCCTTAATAGTTTCCTGATTAAATTTCACTTATCTTTGTTAGAATTTTCTTCTTTACAAGTGATGACCATAGTTCGCCGTGAATGGAGGAAAAACCACGTCCTCAGCAGGTACAATAGTGATATCTTAGGATTCACATTTCGTTTATTTATTGATTCCTCATTTGCAGGTACGTCGAATGATTTAATGAAGGCTGTGGTGTCGATGCTCGTAATAAGGAGAGGCGACTTGGTGAGTTTTCTTTTAAAATTGTTTTAGGTCCTTGTTTACTTCGTAAATATTGACAGAATAATTTAAGCTGATAGTCACTGATGATTAATTTTATATTGGTTACTTTATTTTAGCAGCAGTTTAATGGATCGCACTGGATTTGATGCCTCGTGTTATATGATATTAAAATAAAGAACGAGCACAATAACGTCCTGTCTAATCAACTATCTTCCCCAGAGTGTTCAGATTTAGTCTCCTGACCAGTAATGCTAAATTTGGTAACTCTGTTGACTAGCGTGTCTCCAAAGCGCGTAAATTTCAATTGTCTTGTCACAACGTGTTAGAGGAGGTGCAACGGCTGAGGATCCAGATGCAGACGGCGGCTCAGGAGAACTCAGTTGAGGGAATTTCAGAACATTTCAAATAATTACAAATAAATTTAACTCAGCCGACAGTTAATGGTGAAAAAAGCGCAATTCAATTTATTGCTGAAATTGAGAAATATTTTGTCAAAAAGAATGTCTTCGAAAGGGCGTTCCAAAAATTGGTACGATGCCCGTAGTTACGCCTTTGACAATAATGAAATGTTTAAAAGAGAATTTTTCGATCATTCTTATTCATTAGAAGCTCAAACGCGTGAAAACGATGAGTGGTACAGCCGAAAATTTGGCACGACAGATGAGTCACTGAGGGATTATTTCTTACACCAAATGGAAATAGCTCGCCATTTCAAACCAGTCATGCAGACATATGAGATTAATTTTGGTATTATTAAACAGTTACCACGCCGTGCTCGAGAGGTTCTCGCAGTTACCAACTACATCGACACAGAAAATATACTACGAGCACTCTATCGACTGGACATTGCACACAAAGAGCAATCTGACGAGTATGGTCACACACAGCGAGAACCTAGAACCACCAGAAGTTCACGGGACGCACAGAGTGATTTTAGGCGCTTAAATCCAGCTCCGAGACAAGGTCACGACGAATAGCGAACAACTGAATTTAAAAATAACGACCGGCAAGCGTATGACGGGTCCGAATCCTCTGCTGGTAATTTTGTAAGACCCAGTTTATATAAGTCGAACATGAACCCCAGATTCGCGTATGGGCGTCCTTACCCCAATGATTCAGTATCCGTGCCGCCACATCAACGAAATGATATGCCGGGCGATCGCAATGGAAGAGAAGTACCCTCACTAACCGGTTCAAATGCATATAATAGACCGCGACAAAGTCAGACTAGCCAATCTAACAATTATAACTATAACCGAAACGTACCGAATCGATCAAACGCAAACGGACAACAGAATTTCAATAAATTTAGGGGAATTAACGAACGAACTAATTATGCTAGAGCTCAGCCTAATGGTCACGAGGCCCAACAAAGGCCACAAAACTCTATAAATTTAATTAAGCATTCTGATAACGACAATCGTGTTAATGATGATGAAACGTTCGATGACGAGCTCGAATTGCACGAAGCTCAGAACCCAGAATATCCGAGGGGAAAAACATGGTTCGCACCTTAAATAAATCTGATTTTGTAAAGGACTTGTGTTGGGACGTAGAAGAAGGTGAAGAGTGCGGTGAGGATCGTCGACTAATTAGCCCACGGGTTCGGGCGATTGTTGGCGATAAGACGGTTAATATTCTAATGGATTTCGGTAGCAATGTCACGGGCATCTCAGAACACCTCTACGAGTGGTTAATTACAAATTAACTTTCGACCGAACTACCTACCTGTAACCTCACGATCAAAGTGGCAATTGCCCCAAAGAAAACTACTATCAGGAAGCGAGTGTTTTTCAAACTACAAATTAACCAACGTGAAATCGAATATATTCATCTAGTCATACCAAATTTATCGAGCGAAATACTTGTCGGGATGGATTGGTTAAAAAAGCAGCAAGCAGTGATTGACGTGGATCACAAAGAGATTCAGCTATTTAGAGGAAAATTACCGGTAGGGCTTGTGAGTTTTCGGAGAGAGATGAACGTTATTTTGAAGCATGTTAGGACAGTCTGTTGTCCAGCGATAGATGCGACTGTAAACCGTTGTGACGCTACTTTTTGGCTCCCCACCCTTTGCCGGAGAACTCAGGTGCGGAGAAGGCAAACGCCGCAAGAGTGATCACCCACGTATCAAAGTTGGGCGCCAGGCGGTTTCCCGCCGCTCAAGAATTTCAGCCGTAGCCGTCCCTGACAACACGCACCTGCGGTGCCTCGGTAGCTCAGTACCGCGGAGAGGGGTCGGGATTATCAGAGGATTGACAGGCGATAGGAATAACGACTCGAGCGAATCCATTTAACAACTTCACAATTTTTATTTGTCACGGGAACACAAAATCAAGTACGCGGGGTAACTAACACCCCTCGGGGGTGGTGTGCGTGGTCGAGGACCGTGTAGAGGCAGCCCCACCACTGGGATGAATCTCCCGGTCGCAATTAACAAAATTACACTTACGAACTAATGAAATGAATTAAGAAGCACTAAATGATACAAAAAAACAACTACTAAAATCAAACGCTCAATAGGAGCAACGACAAAAAATGACGGAATAAATAATAACGAAGCGCTCCCCCAAACGGAGCGACAATCAGCATAAAATAAATACTAACAACAATAAAAAAACGGATGATAAAACTCACACTCAGCGAGCTACAATTAAATCACGGGATCTTATACTAGTTGACTCTGCCGTTTATCGAATAAGCTGTCACCCGAATATCTTCCTCACTCTAGCAAAGACAACCGTATTCAAAAGATCGGGGGTGACCGTGGCCCACGTACACCGGAACGCTAATCGGCCATTGCACCGTTACCAGAACGCGAATTTTACGAACGTAGAATTTTCCCCGGGGGGGAATCTCCACTTTTCGGGGCACAGCCCGTATAAACTATATCCAACAAATATGATCAACAATAATTTCCCACTTCCCGGGGAACACTGGCTGCGGCCTACCACGTCGGAGATCGGTGATCTCAGACCTACCTCGGATAATGAAATCGCCTCGTGGCGTGATCGAGCAATTGACAAAAATGGCTATTGCCCACAACGGGTGCTGACACTAATTAGAGCTGAGTAATTAGAACTCACCACTCTCCGGCCAAGCACAGAACAAAACGCTCTCCCTCTTAGGGTCCATCGCCGGGCTTTTTCTGTCCTTTCTACTAGCACCCACACACAACCACGCAAAAACGGTCCAATTCGAGACGCTGATTCGTTACTTTTCCCTAGCGGGAGAACAGCCTACGGCAGAGTGACGAGACAGCATGTCTCCGCCAAAATTCTCCATATTTTCCCCTTCTTATCTGGGCCATAGATATACTGAACTAGATCGGACAAGTTGCGAAAAGTCAGAGGCATAAGGTGTAGTATGTCACAAAATAAGAGCGCCAGCCTAGGGCGCCATCTGCGTTCCATGGTAAAACAGGCTATTCATCGATATCGTGAAAATTGTCGGTCAACCGCATAACCGATGTGTAGGTATAATCGTCAGATTCATTCACCAACCAAAAATATCACGCGGCTAAATTACGCATATACACGGTGACACAATATGAAATATAATCCACTCGGACGCTCCGAATCAGATATCATCATAGATATATCTGCATATGTGATTATATGATGGAAAAATTGTTCTTTTAGTATGTAATGTCATTGGCCAGCTGACGGTCTTTGGGAGAATACTATTCTATGGTATTTCTATCATATTTCTATAGTATTTCATAGCGTTGCCTGAATTTAAGTAGTGTTCATGCTATTCTCGTTTTTGATAAAAACCTAACCGTCAGAATCTGGAAAAAAAATTGCTGTGCATTGATGGATTTGTTCGGCGTCTTCAAAAAAAAATTGCGAGCTGAACTCGCGTGGGGCGGATTCTGTATCCATTTCGTTTTCCGTGGAATCATGGAATCATATTTTCTTCGATTTCTTCTAAACTATATATATTTCATAATTATACCGAAAAATATATTTGTGTTTTCTTTTAACAAGCCCGTTTATTTAATGTGTCACATAATGCATCTGAAAAAGACAAAATTTTCAATTTTCCAACTGACCCCTCTAACTTAACTCCCCAAAATCAGAATTCGCTGATTTAGGCTATACGTCCGTGATTGAGTACTCTAACTCCACATACATGTGTACCAAACAAAATGTTTCATCCAATAGATTAAAGAAAATTAACTGTAACGGACAGACAGACATGACAGTAATCCTATAAACAGAAATATATTATTCATGTTGTCTATGTCCTTGTCTTCAAATATATGTATAGAAATAGTCGTGGGACCAAAGGACTAAGATTCTTTGTAGAATATTTTTCATTTCATCGCCAACGTTTCGTCAGATAATTCCTGACTTCTTCAGGGCTCTACAATCAAATACAGAACAGTAAATAACACATAATAAATTACGTCAATACTATAAATATGAGTCTAAATTACTCTGGTCTATAACCTTAAAATTCAACAATATTAAAAATTACTAACCGAAATTTCAAGTTACTCTACAAAAGTCATGCAAATAAATTTAAAAAAGACCCAACTGGTAGAACAATACGCCGAGAGTACAACTTTGGTACTTATAAATACAAAATTGTTTATAAATATTAAATAAAAATACGATGCACACATTACTAACTCAGATATAATAATAAACCAACACCTCGTTCAAGCTGTACATGTTCCCATCGTCGATAACATAGACCTCTATACTGTCTAATAGTTAAGCGCGAACATTCAACGACCTTCAAACTAATTGGATAATTACATTACTTTTTTATATAAATCCAATATTTGACTGTACGCTGCATTTAAATTCTGAGTGTCCGTTCTATAATTTACTGTGTCATGTAACGTGATTTGTATCATTTCACTAATATTCTTTTTGAAATGTACTCTTTCCGAGTCAAGTAATTTAACATTTTCAAAAACAAAGTTGTGTTCAAACTCAAAGTGGTGAGCAGCCAAAGCTGTTTTATTTTCTTTCAATATATTAATAGCTCTACAATCAAGTTTGTGTTGAGCTATTCGTTTTTTAACATATTGAGATGTTTGACCTATGTAAACCTTATTACAACTACAAGGAATCTTATATACAACATTTGACTTGTTCTCCACTTTGGTTTTGTCTTTTAACTTCGTATACAAACTTTTAACTGTCTCTAAATTATAAAATACTAATTTTGCATCTGTGTCATTCAGGCAATGGTTTAACTTATACGATAAACCCTTAATAAATGGAAACTTGTAGCACTTCTCAATATTCGGAACCACTGCTGCGTTGTTATTAGCCTCTTGTTTCTTGAAAAATACTTCAACAGCCTTGCTGATGAAACAATCTGGATAATTATTGTTCTTCAATATTTCTTTTACCCTCAATAAATTTCTGTCTGCAAATCTCTCGTTACTAAGATTTATCGCTCTATGTAGTGATCCACAAATTATACCAAGCTTCTGGCAACTCGGATGATTCGATTTAAAGTTGAGCAATCTCCCCGAGCTAGTCTTTTTTGTATGCCAATCTGTTATCAGTCTATTGTCTTCTCTAATCACGACCAAGTCCAAAAACGGCAGACGACCCTGTTCTTCAACCTCCATTGTAAACTTGATCTTCTCATTGATATTATTAAAACCACTAAACACTTCATCAACCTTATCCTTCGGAACCAGTAGTAGAGTATCATCCACATACAGTGAGGATCAGGTGAAATTGCGCACCCAGATTTTGTGCGCAAGCGCGAATTTGAAAAACAGTTGATTTTGTCAGCTGCTAACGTGTAGTACCAACCGCCTCAGAACCCAGCTCGAGCTGTCAGATTGACAATCTCGTCTCGGTATTTGAACATGACTGGGTTATGTTGTGACAGGTGAATAATGCGACACGAAATCAGACTCAGATAATTGGGGTGATATAGGATAAAATAAATTTGATCAATTGAATAGAAGATTCATAATATTGACTGAAACTTTATAAAATTGAGAGGGTATAAAGTAATGATAAGTTGATACAACCTAAATGATACTAAAATGATTCAGCCCAAAATTTAATTGACCAACTGAGTAAGTATCATCAATCCTTACTGAAATTGAGAAGCTGGGAATCATAACTCTGATCGAAAACTATTATTTTACAATATTAATATGACAGCTTTTGTAACAAATTAGACTCATCGAAGAAATTGCAACTTTCACAGAGAACTTTGCTGCTTGCGTCGAAAGAGTTCTAACCTCTGGAAGAAATTAGGCTTGTGACAGTTATTTGGATACCGACAGAAACCTATCATCTGAGTCGAGGGACTTATTCCCTTCGCAGTAGATAGATTCATCAAAGAGGTTGCAACTTTGACGTATAACCTTGTTAACTGTGTTCAAAAAGTTCTAACCTCCGGACAGAATTGTGACAGTTAGTTTGACACCGACAGAGACCCATCATCTGAGTCGAGGGACTTATTTCCTCCGCAGAAGATAGATTCATCAAAGAGGTTGCAACTTTGACGTATAACCTTGTTAACTGTGTTCAAAAAGTTCTAACCTCCGGACAGAATTGTGACAGTTAGTTTGACACCGACAGAGACCCATCATCTGAGTCGAGGGACTTATTTCCTCCGCAGAAGATAGATTCATCAAAGAGGTTGCAACTTTGACGAATAACCTTGTTAACTGTGTTCAAAAAGTTCTAACCTCCGGACAGAATTATGACAGTTAGTTTGACACCGACAGAGGCCCATCATCTGAGTCGAGGGTCTTATTTCCTCCGCAGAAGATAGATTCATCGGAGAGGTTGCAATTTTGACGGAGAGCTTTGTTGCTTGCGTCGAAAGAGTTCTAACCTCTGGAAGAAATAAGACTTGTGACAGTTATTTTGACTTTGACACAGACCCATCATCTGACTCGAAGAAGTTATTTCCTTCATAAGAGATACATTCATTAAAGAGGTATCCAGTACGGCGGATAACTTTGTCGCCTGCATCGAAAAAGTTATTTCCTATCGGAGTAGACAGGCTTATCCAAGGAATTGCAGTTTTGACGTAGTTTTTGACAGCTGAATCTGAAATCTGAGTGTGTTGGCTATTCTGCGAAACAAATGACGACGATCGCGCACGCGTGAATGGGGTGCGCAATTTCACCTGATCCTCACTGTATAGCTTCAGTAGTGGAATGTAAAACTCTAAGTTATCTATGGCTTTTCTAATAACAAAGTTCATCACTATATTGGCTAAACTGGGACTTGCTGGATTCCCCATGCTTGAGCCATCAATATGTTGATACAATCTGTCTTGAAACGTAAAATAGCTTGATTCAAAACAGAATTCCACCAATCTGATCAAAGTATCTTTCTTGACCTTCACAACTTTGGCCATCTCACTCCAATCCTCATCAATAGTCTTAAGAACTAAATCCTTTGGGATATCAGTGAAAAGAGAAGTAACGTTTAAGGAAATTAGAATATGTTCATCTGGCACCGTTGTTGTCTGTAACTGGTTAACTAGTTCCATCGAGTTCTTTACATTCCATTGAATAGTTGATGTCCACGCCGTAAGGATACCATGTGAAAACCTTGCCAATTTATAACTAGGTGCTCCAATACAGCTTACTACTGGTCGTAATGCAAAAACCTCTTTGTGCGTTTTTCGAAGACCATATATCTTAGGTGCGATAGCATTATATGTCTTTAAATACTTCGCATCTAATTCATCAATTTCCTTACTTGATAAAAGCTCTTTAACAATTAGATTAGACTGTAGCTGAAACTTATTCGTTGGATCTTTCGTTATCCTCATATATGTCCTCTCATCCTTTAACATGTCGTTCATGCCAGCGATATACTCTTCTTTAAACATTACTACAGTTGATCCTCCTTCATCTGATCGACTTACTATCATTTCATCATGTTCCTTTGAAAACACTCGTGATCTTCATATTGTTACGGACTTCATCATATTCTTTTTTATCTTTGTTCTTGAAGAAATTCGTCAAGATATTCACTCCTTCAGACATGATCTTATTCCTATTCTCCTCCACAATTTTTATACTCTCACCTTGCACACTAGCATTCTGAATACAGAACTCTATGTCCTTAATGATCATTGGGATTGCTGTGACTCTCTTCTCCGTCGGGATACCAAACTTCGGTTCCAATCTTAACGTTTTTACGACTTCTTCAGGAAGTACGACGTCCGTAAAATTATAGACAAACTTCTCTTGATCAATTTCAATCACCATGCCTGTAGATTTGTTAACTAAACCTTCTAATTTCTTTATATTCGATGCTTTGATAATATGAAATGTTAAATTATATTTGGTACCAGCATACTCCTTCCATATGTTCACAATTCCAAACGGAATCTCTCTATACAATTTATACAAGATATTATTATATCTCAGCTCTATTTGTTTTATCTTCCAAATATTAATTTTTATCTCTAACCTTAACACAGACCGTCGAAAATTAAACATAATTCTGTCGGCTAGTCTGGTGAACGGATGTGTGTCAACTTGTAACGACGTGATCGTTTTCAGACGTAATTTATTATGTGTTATTTACTGTTTTGTATTTGATTGTAGAGCCCTGAAGAAGTCAGGAATTATCTGACGAAACGTTGGCGATGAAATGAAAAATATTCTACAAAGAATCTTAGTCCTTTGGTCCCACGACTATTTCTATATAAATATATTATATTGCTATAAATAGCTCTAAGCATAGATTCCAGACATATTTTTGTACGGAATTGATCGCCCTAGATGGCCCTAGAAAAAAGGTATCTATCATTTTTTGATGAGTCTACAGGTTCGAAAGTAATTGAAGGTCAAGGTTGAATTTATGGTACATTTAATGATTGAGATTAAGTCGGAGTTGGATACAAAAATGCCACAAATCAATTTTAAAATCCAAAAGTATTGTATTGGAGCCGCGAATCCTGAAATATAATACAGACGATAAGTGATATTTCGATAAACAAGAGATTCTACTTGTAGGTATAATACAGTACGGTCCATCGATTTCGTCCAGCAGCGACGATGAACTCCAGTTCGCCGAATCTGAAAGTCGAAAATTTGAATAAGTAATAATCGCATGTTTTATAATCATTGCATCGATATTAGGGAACGAAGTTTGACCGTAAGATTGGGATTTGCATCCATTGAAGTATTCTGGATCCTATGAAATCCTAGATTGGATAGTAAACGTTATGCAACACTCGATACACATTTACGACTGTCTGACATTTTATAAGTATAGCAAGATCAAAGGCAAACACGTATCGATTGCACGCACAATCTGTATACTAGTTCAAAGGAAAAAAAACATGAACAATTATATCAGAAATTTCATGGAGGAGACTGAAGTGAAATGGAGTCCACTTTTCGCGGTCTTTCCCCGTTTTTTCGCTTTCGACGTGCGAAAAGTCTTCGAGTTGCAAGATAATGGCAGACCAACCAAATACTGAGAACCATTGTTACAGTGAACGGTCTAATAAACCGATCACAAGAACATGAGATGAACGTGCGTCAGTCAACAATGTCCCAATCCTACCTGAGAGAACAGGGAGAACTATTCCTAACAGAATAGCAATACTACAGGGAGTTCAACATTTGGATTACTCCAACTGGATCGTTATCACACTAAATGCTTTCTTGTTAAGAAAGTGTAAGTCGACCGACTTTTTCATACCGCGAAGTCGCTCGAGAACTTCTGCCGAATTCACAGCTCTGTTTTACACGGGGGTATTAATCCCTGCAATATAACTGTACGAGTAGCTCACCCTGAACTCTCGGTAGGATCGGGACGGCTATGAATTCAACGTTCCCTTTTCACATATAATTATGTGACAATAGTAAGATATCAATATGTGCGTATCAATTCATAATTATGTAATAATAATAATATAATACGTTCATATTAATAATCTACCGATATCACATAATTAATTGTAAAAAAATGGCGACTCCACAATACTTTTTTCGAACACATTCATCTCAAAATATCTAGGAACCCCATAAGCACTTTCTGTTCATCATGGTTCTCGAAGTAATGTTATGGTAATATTATGTGAAAATATTTACTCCGTCCGTCAACATTTCATCATTTCCAACATGAATATTGAAAACATCAATGCTGATCACGATGAGACATGTCCGTCTGAACAAGCTGTAATCAACAGAGTTATTTGAATTACGCAACAAGTATCTGTATCACATGTACGTACTGCCATCGGCTACGTGTACTCGACAAAAAAGCCAAGTGTACGTGTCAATCTTACGTATAGAGGATATTTCGCATCTTCCTGGCTGGCTTAAGAGGCTGTGTGAACTTAGCATCTCAATTCTTGGAATCTCAGAGATAGATAAGAGTTCCGTCAGCATCCGAAAAAGTTCTCTAGTTCCCGATAGGTTTCATAAATAGTTCTATCAATTTTCATGAATTCATGAATTCATGAAATTGAAGTCAGAATGACATGAGAACGGAAAGTTCTACCACCTGCGACTATTTCTTTGGAAGTTCTGTCGATTTTCCAAGAAAAAAAGCACTTTTCGAGAATGAGATGCTAACTTCGCGTACGCTTTTCTAGCATCTCAGCAGAATTCATAGAGTTGAAGTCAGGATAACATGAAAACGGAAAGTTTTACCACCTGCGACTATTTCTCCGAGAGTTCTGTCGATTTTTGGTACAAAAAGGCGATTGTGAGGAATAGGATGCTGACTTCGCATAGGCTTTTCTAGCATTTCAGCGGAATTCATCGAATTGAAGTCAGAATTGAATAGAACGGGAAGTGTTACCACCTGTGACTTAGGCTCCCATAATTCTGCCGATTTTCAGTGCATAAGGGCCCCACTTTGCTCGCCTGGAGGCCCGAAACTCCAGAGTCTGAAACGGTACTCCCTCTCTATCGAAGCATCTCACGTTGTACGACCGGAACTATCATTGTGATATGCAGAACTACAAAAGAATAGGTCAGTGGAGTGTAGAACTCCTGAGTTCCGCACAGCATCTCAACTTATATCGCAGCATCTCACATTGTACGACCAGAACTATCGTTCAAATAGGCAGAACTATCAAAAAATAGGTCTGTAGAGTCTGAAACTCCGGAGTTCCGCGCAGCATCTCAACTTATATCGCAGCGACTCACGTTGAACGACCAGAACTATCATTCTAATATGCAGAACTATCAAAAAATAGGTCCGTAGAGTCTGGAACTCCCGAGTTTTAAACAGCATCTCAACTTATATCGCAGCATCTCACATTGTACGACCAGAACTATCGTTTTGATCAGCAGAACTATCAAAACATAGGTCCGTAGGGTCTAGAACTCCCGAGTTTTGAACAGCATCTCAACTTATATCGCAGCATCTCACATTGTACGACCAGAACCATCGTTCTAGTCAGCGGAACTATCAAAAAATAGGTCCGTAGAGTCTAGAACTCCCGAGTTTTGAACAGCATCTCAACTTATATCGCAGCATCTCCCATTGTACGACCAGAACTATCGTTTTAATAAGCAGAACTATCAAAAAATAGGTCCGTAGAGTCTAAAACTTTGGAGTTCTGCGCAGCATCTCAACCTATATCGCAGCATCTCACGTTAAACGACCAGAACTATCATTCTCATATGCAGAACTATCAAAAAATAGGTCCGTAGAGTCTGGAACTCCCTAGTTTTGAACAGCATCTCAAGTTATATCGGAGCATCCCACATTGTACGACCAGAACTATCGTTTGAATAGGCAGAACTATGAAAAAAATAGGTCCGTAGAGTCTGGAACTCTAGAGTTCCGCGCAGCATCTCAACTTATATCGCAGCATCTCACGTTAAACGACCGGAACTATTATTCCGATATGCGGAACTATCAAAAAATAGGTCCGTAGAGTCTGGAACTTCGGAGTTCCGCGCAGCATCTGAACTTATATCGCAGCATCTCACATTGTACGACCAGAACCATCGTTCTAGTCAGCGGAACTATCAAAAAATAGGTCCGTAGAGTCTAGAACTCCCGAGTTTTGAACAGCATCTCAACTTATATCGCAGCATCTCCCATTGTACGACCAGAACTATCGTTTCAATAAGCAGAACTATCAAAAAATAGGTCCGTAGAGTCTAAAACTTTGGAGTTCTGCGCAGCATCTCAACCTATATCGCAGCATCTCACGTTAAACGACCAGAACTATCATTCTCATATGCAGTACTATCTCAAAATAGGTCCGTAGAGTCTAGAACTCCCGAGTTTTAGACACCATCTCAAGTCATATCGCAGCATCTTACATTGTACGACTAGAACTATCGTTTAAATACGCAGAACTATCAAAAAATAGGTCCGTAGAGTCTAAAACTTTGAAGTTCTGCGCAGCATCTCAACTTATATCGCAGCATCTCACGTTAAACGACCAGAACTATCATTCTAATATGCAGAACTATTGAAAACAGAGGTTACAAACACCACGTTATTCGCGGTCGTTCTAGAGTCATATCCATTTCCTTCTTTATATCTTGGTGTCCATTCACCTTTAGCATTACCCAGAACCAACGACGGGGACGTAGTGAATTGTGGTTCTATTGTTTTTTTCTTTGTTTTTTTCTCTCATCTTTTTTCTTTTGTTTTTCTGCTAAAGTATCCGATTCTTTTCTTTCAATTATTGTCCTGTAATTCTTCGTTGTCCGGTCATGTGTCTTATGCGTATTTTTAGCGCCATCGTCTTCAGGCTTCTAACTGTTTCAAGAAACGAAACATCAATAATTATCGTTACGCACAATAATGTACACGATAAAATGAGGCCTCACCTCTGTCTGCGAGTTGGCGTTAGTACGTTGAGCATAAATGTCATCATACTTGCTCCAGTACATACCGGACTTGGCATATGCGATGTAATGTTCTGCGCGGTAGTCAATGACACCAGCCAGTAAAAATGTATTTCCATCAATTTTAATCGTCATCGCCGTTGAATCGAGATTGTGTCTTAGTTTTTTTGGTCGAGTAGTTACATACCGATCATCTGTAAAAACCGAAAGATCCATCAGAATATGAGGGCCATATATCCGTTTTCCTTGTATGCGTCTTTCGCATTTAAAGCAAGTCGTCTGCATTAATTGAACATCATCAATAGCCTGCTGCATATGTTCCAAGCCTTCACACATCAAAATATCAACATTCACCGGTATCGATACGACAGGGCGTGTAACATTATATCCACACGGGCACGACACAATTTTTGTATAACTAGGATCAAGTGGGAATAAATTGTCAGCTAAATGAGCTACGTTACACATTGCGTCAAGCTTTTTAATGGTCCTGGTATAGACAATTACAGCATCTCTGAAAAGTTCTCAATTCATTAATATTTTAGCTCTTTCGGTTGAATGTTCAGAGGTAAGGTTTTTATCGTGCAACATTGTCAAGGCTAGCTTCATAGTCGGGCTGACGCATAATTTGCTTTTTCCACAATAAGTTTGATTGATCGCTATTGCATTTAAGATAATTCGGAATACCGAATCAAAAGCACATGTTCGAGTCAGATTAATTTCCACCGAATCTATTTGAACGGCTCCACACAGAAAACCATTCCGAAACATTGGTATTACACCCAGCTTAGCATCTTTCACAAACTCCCACTCTGGACATTCGTCCGAATAAGATGGGGGTTTGTGTTTTTTTTGGCACATTCATTTTCGTTATGACCGCCAATAACTTTGGGCTTTTCTGCTAAGCCTCGCCAGTTTTCGCAAATATTTAAATTACCCAATTGTTCAATTTCGTTACAGTTGTCATCGCTAATTTGTCTCAAACTGAATTGATCATTGCTGCGATCATGGACCGAAATCGTATTTACTGGTGACATTTTGGTTTCAGTCAAAAAATTGTCTTCCGATGAACTGTTTTTAATAGGCAATCTTTTATTGAATGCTAACTTTCCATTGGTTAGAAAAAAAGGCGCAGTTAGTTTTTTTCTGCAAGTTTCATTGTTCGATTCCGCAGTTAAATCAGGGGTACTTCGGTGGATAATCTGGGTCTCAAAACTCTCCATATCAATATCTGTATCAACTGGAAGGTCTTCAGCTGTCGAATCCGTCGATCTGTTACTTTTGATAAAAGTAGGATCATCGACGCTGTGTTGGAGATCAAGGTTCGAGGAGGCAGCAATGATGTTTGACTTCTTAGTGATAATTGATGGCAAATCGCTTGGATTCGATACCAGTCTGAGTTTACCATTGAGATGGTCCAAATGCTGCATAGTGAATTTATCGACACGCATCGGCAATTGACCCTTGAAGGCGCGATTTTTTAAATCACTGAATTCGGCTCCGACGGATGAAGAAGTGGCTATTACTGAGCCGTTATTGAAATGTGGCCTCATAATGCCAGTCCATAACGCCAAGTATGGGAGTTGTCGCTTTTTTAATTGTTTCGCGAACTCAGGATTGAAACATGCATTTATTGGGGTACCTTCCATCGATTCAGCGACGATTTCTTGTGCAGTATCGTACAGTAATTGGCTACAAGTGTTCCAGCTCGATTTCACGAAATCTTCTTTCTGACTACCGCCAGTGACTCGATTTTCTGATTCACTATCAGGATGATCGTCCATCTCATTCATAATCACTCCCTTTATCGTCTTATTAAGATATTGCATCCGAGACTCTGCCGGTAGTGTAAGCCCATCCTCCGAACATCCGATAAACTCACTCAGGGATATTACAACAACAGATTCCGAAAAGAATGTCAATTCATTGAAGTCGCACATTCGATATGCTTGACTCAGGCATCTGAGATAATATCTGCGAAGTGCTTATCCCTTCCCTTGCACTTTTCAACATTTCCAGCGTGATACCATGGCGATCAAGTGCGATACATCCAGTCGGATGTACGAAGCCGGGAGTGACTTACCATTTTGCACTACAACAGTGTAGCATTTCTGGAGATAATCGCCGAAATCACTGCATTTTCCGAAGGTCTGGGATGTTGCAATTAATCGCTTACCCTAATAGGTGGAACCGGCGCTCGTTTTGATAAAATTAGTCGCAAAAAATTTCCGATTCGAAATGCAGATTGATCGGCAGATAACATTTGAAATACAGGTACGCTGCCTTCAGTTGATACAATCATGCATTGGTATAGAAATATGTGTGGTTCCTGTTTATTATCACGTTTGACTAGACCACCTGTCGCATCGATAGTTAGGATTGCACTGGGATCCTTTTTGCACCGAACGATATATATCTGTAATTGCTCCGGTGTCCAGTAAATTCAGCAGAACTTCAATGCATTTATAGCCAGGATCGAGCCAGCATACTTACCTGATTTGGACTGATGCAGTAAAGTTAGTATAGGGTTGGAGAAAGACAACCCATAGTTTTTGAGCATCTGTTGCTCTTTAGCTTTACGTAAAACTGGGCAACTTGGCAGTGTGGGTGGTTCTCGTTGACCGAATTTCTTCAACCGCTTTGCCTCTTCTCGCCTGTAAGTAATGGCGTCTTTTTTCTCCTCGATCAGCTTTTTTGCAACTTTTTCTCTCCTCAGACCTCTTAGTTGCCTTTTTTTGCTGCCAACGTGCATATCTGATACGATGTTATTGATATGGCATCGAACAATGACATCCGCATTTTGCGGTGGCTCTCGTAACAATTCACCTCTTATAAGTGCTTTGCATTGCACGCAGGCACCATGAAAGATCGCATAATATCGTGCGATAGCAGATGGAATAACGAGGTTGTTTTTGAAAGAAAATACACACGGTAAACCGCTGTATTGTTGACATATCTTATCAGCTACGATGTCAGTCCAGCCCTCATATAATTTCCAATAGGCTCGTGAACCAGAAATCAATTTCCTTAGTTTTATCTCCCGCCAATCTTTTGCAGATAGTACGAGCCTAATATTACTTGAATAACAAGATTCAGAATTATTGAGAGTCGTTGCAGAGGAGTTATCATCAATACTACTTTCATATTCATCTGGTGTGATGCATGGTTTAATAAAATATTTTTTCAAAAGTAATGTTTTGAAGCCATTGCGGTCATTATTTATGATGGTGTGAACATGACGAAGAGAAATATAAGAACCGCCATTTTGCATTCTTTGGCTAATGGCAATATAAACGTCGTGTTTGGGTGCATAGGCTTTACCATTGTCGTCGATAGTTCGAAAATCGGGTTGCAGTAATATTTCTTGCAACATAGTTGCATCGTAAGCCTTACGACGCTTAGACATGCTGCTGAGCTGAGCTGTATTTTCTGCAAGATGACAGAATTGAAAGAAGAGCCACGAGAATGTAATACTATTCAATCGGATAAAACCAGTGAGAAGATATGTATTTAACAATAAAAATCGAATAAAATAATGACAAATGACAATGAAGAGAAGGAAATAATAAACTCTCGAATCGACGCTCCCGAGCCGCTAGTGAGTTCCAAACAGCGATAGATGGATGCATTCAGCGCTGACTCTGCCGCTGCCGGCGACGATCCGGCGAAGCTGTGGCGCTGGAAAGCTGACGGCTCCGTCGCGCTTATGTTCGCACTGCCTTCATTCGACCTTATAGTCGTAAGGCTTACGATGCAACTATGTTGCAAGAAATATTACTGCAACCCGATTTTCGAACTATCGACGACAATGGTGAAGCCTATGCACCCAAACACGACGTTTATATTGCCATTAGCCAAAGAATGCAAAATGGCGGTTCTTATATTTCTCTTCGTCATGTTCACACCATCATAAATAATGACCGCAATGGCTTTAAAACATTACTTTTGAAAAAATATTTTATCAAACCATGCATCACACCAGATGAATATGAAAGTAGTATTGATGATAACTCCTCTGCAACGACTCTCAATAATTCTGAATCTTGTTATTCAAGTAATATTAGGCTCGTACTATCTGCAAAAGATTGGCGGGAGATAAAACTAAGGAAATTGATTTCTGGTTCACGAGCCTATTGGAAATTATATGAGGGCTGGACTGACATCGTAGCTGATAAGATATGTCAACAATACAGCGGTTTACCGTGTGTATTTTCTTTCAAAAACAACCTCGTTATTCCATCTGCTATCGCACGATATTATGCGATCTTTCATGGTGCCTGCGTGCAATGCAAAGCACTTATAAGAGGTGAATTGTTACGAGAGCCACCGCAAAATGCGGATGTCATTGTTCGATGCCATATCAATAACATCGTATCAGATATGCACGTTGGCAGCAAAAAAAGGCAACTAAGAGGTCTGAGGAGAGAAAAAGTTGCAAAAAAGCTGATCGAGGAGAAAAAAGACGCCATTACTTACAGGCGAGAAGAGGCAAAGCGGTTGAAGAAATTCGGTCAACGAGAACCACCCACACTGCCAAGTTGCCCAGTTTTACGTAAAGCTAAAGAGCAACAGATGCTCAAAAACTATGGGTTGTCTTTCTCCAACCCTATACTAACTTTACTGCATCAGTCCAAATCAGGTAAGTATGCTGGCTCGATCCTGGCTATAAATGCATTGAAGTTCTGCTGTATTTACTGGACACCGGAGCAATTACAGATATATATCGTTCGGTGCAAAAAGGATCCCAGTGCAATCCTAACTATCGATGCGACAGGTGGTCTAGTCAAACGTGATAATAAACAGGAACCACACATATTTCTATACCAATGCATGATTGTATCAACTGAAGGCAGCGTACCTGTATTTCAAATGTTATCTGCCGATCAATCTGCATTTCGAATCGGAAATTTTTTGCGACTAATTTTATCAAAACGAGCGCCGGTTCCACCTATTAGGGTAAGCGATTTCGGGTAGGCTTCATTAATTGCAACATCCCAGACCTTCGGAAAATGCAGTGATTTCGGCGATTATCTCCAGAAATGCTACACTGTTGTAGTGCAAAATGGTAAGTCACTCCCGGCTTCGTACATCCGACTGGATGTATCGCACTTGATCGCCATGGTATCACGCTGGAAATGTTGAAAAGTGCAAGGGAAGGGATAAGCACTTCGCAGATATTATCTCAGATGCCTGAGTCAAGCATATCGAATGTGCGACTTCAATGAATTGACATTCTTTTCGGAATCTGTTGTTGTAATATCCCTGAGTGAGTTTATCGGATGTTCGGAGGATGGGCTTACACTACCGGCAGAGTCTCGGATGCAATATCTTAATAAGACGATAAAGGGAGTGATTATGAATGAGATGGACGATCATCCTGATAGTAAATCAGAAAATCGAGTCACTGGCGGTAGTCAGAAAGAAGATTTCGTGAAATCGAGCTGGAACACTTGTAGCCAATTACTGTACGATACTGCACAAGAAATCGTCGCTGAATCGATGGAAGGTACCCCAATAAATGCATGTTTCAATCCTGAGTTCGCGAAACAATTAAAAAAGCGACAACTCCCATACTTGGCGTTATGGACTGGCATTATGAGGCCACATTTCAATAACGGCTCAGTAATAGCCACTTCTTCATCCGTCGGAGCCGAATTCGGTGATTCAAAAAATCGCGCCTTCAAGGGTCAATTGCCGAGGCGTGTCGATAAATTCACTATGCAGCATTTGGACCATCTCAATGGTAAACTCAGACTGGTATCGAATCCAAGCGATTTGCCATCAATTATCACTGAAAAGTCAAACATCATTGCTGCCTCCTCGAACCTTGATCTCCAACACAGCCTCGATGATCCTACTTTTATCAGAAGTAACAGATCGACGGATTCGACAGCTGAAGACCTTCCAGTTGATACAGATATTGATATGGAGAGTTTTGAGACCCAGATTATCCACCGAAGTACCCCTGATTTAACTGCGGAATCGAACAATGAAACTTGCAGAAAAAAACTAACTGCGCCTTTTTTTCTAACCAATGGAAAGTTAGCATTCAATAAAAGATTGCCTATTAAAAACAGTTCATCGGAAGACAATTTTTTGACTGAAACCAAAATGTCACCAGTAAATACGATTTCGGTCCATGATCGCAGCAATGATCAATTCAGTTTGAAAAAAATTAGCGATGACAACTGTAACGAAAATGAACAATTGGGTAATTTGAATATTTGCGAAAACTGGCGAGGCTTAGCAGAAAAGCCCAAAGTTATTGGCGGTCGTAACGAAAATGAATGTGCCAAAAAAAAACACAAACCCCCATCTTATTTGGACGAATGTCCAGAGTGGGAGTTTGTGAAAGATGCTAAGCTGGGTGTAATACCAATGTTTCGGAATGGTTTTCTGTGTGGAGCCGTTCAAATAGATTCGGTGAAAATTATTCTGACTCGAACATGTGCTTTTGATTCGGTATTCCGAATTATCTTAAATGCAATGGCGATCAATCAAACTTATTGTGGAAAAAGCAAATTATGCGTCAGCCCGACTATGAAGCTAGCTTTGACAATGTTGCACGATAAAAACCTTACCTCTGAACATTTAACCGAAAGAGCTAAAATATTAATGAATTCAGAACTTTTCAGAGATGCTGTAATTGTCCATACCAGGACTATTAAAGAGCTTGACGCAATGTGTAACGTAGCTCATTTAGCTGATAATTTATTCCTACTTGATCCTAGTTATACAAAAATTGTGTCGTGCCCGGGTGGATATAATGTTACACGCCCTGTCGTATCGATACCGGTGAATGTTGATATTTTGATGTGTGAAGGCTTGAAACATATGCAGCAGGCTATTGATGATGTTCAATTAATGCAGACGACTTGCTTTGAATGCGAAAGACGCATACAAGGAAAACGGATATATGGCCCTCATATTCTGATGGATCTTTCGGTTTTTACAGATGATCGGTATGTAACTACTCGACCAAAAAAACTAAGAAACAATCTCGATTCAACGGCGATGACGATTAAAATTGATGAAAATACATTTCTACTGGCTGGTGTCATTGACTACCGCGCAGAACATTACATCGCATATGCCAAGTCCGGTATGTACTGGAGCAAGTATGATGACATTAATGCTCAACGTACTAACGCCAACTCGCAGACAGAGGTGAGGCCTCATTTTATCGTGTACACCATTGTGCGTAACGATAATTATTGATGTTTCGTTTCTTGGAACAGTTGAGAGCCTAAAGACGGTGGCGCTGAAAAGACGCAGAGGACACACGACTGGAGAACGAAGAATTACAAGGAAACAATTGAAAGAAAAGAATCGGATACTTTAGCAGAAAAACAATAAAAAAAAGATGGGAAAAAAAAAAAAAAAAAAAAATGGAACCACGATTCACTACGTCCCTGTCGTTGGTTCTGAGTGATGCTAAAGGTGAATGAACACCGAAATATGAAGAAGGAAATGGATATGACTCCAGAACGACCGCGAATAATGTCGCGTTGATAACCTTCGTTTTCAGTAGTTCTGCATATGGGAATAATAGTTCTGGTCGTACAATGTAAGATGCTGCGATCTTAGTTGAGATGCTGTTCAAAACTCGGGAGTTCTAGACTCTACGGACCTATTTTTTGATAGTTCTGCTGATTAAAACGATAGTTCTGGTCGTACGATGTGGGATGCTGCGATATGGGTTGAGATGCTGGTCAAAACTCGGGAGTTCTAGACCCTACGGACCTATTTTTTCATAGTTCGGCATATTAGAATAATAGTTCTGGTCGTTCAACGTGAGATGCTGCGATATGAACTAAGATGCTGTTCGGAACTCAGGAGTTCCAGACTTTACGGACCTATTTTCTGATAGTTCCGCATATTAGGATAATAGTTCTGGTCGTTTGACGTGAGATACTAAGACATGAATCAAGATGCTGTTCGGAACTTAGAAGTTCCGGACTCTACGGACCTATTTTCTGATAGTTCCGCATATTAGGGTAATAGTTCTAGTCGTTCAACGTGAGATGCTGCGATATAAGTTCAGATGCTGCGCGGAACTCTGAAGTTCCAGACTCTACTGACCTTTTTTTTGATAGTTCTGCATATCAGAATGATAGTTCTGGTCGTTCAACCTGAGATGCTGCGATATAAGTTAAGATGCTGCGCAGAACTCCAAAGTTTCAGACTCGACGGACCTATTTTTCAATAGTTTCGCCTATTAAAACGATAGTTCTGGTCGTACAATTTGAGATGCTGCGATATCAGTTGAGATGCTGTTCAAAACTCGGGAGTTCTAGACTCTACGGACCTTTTTTTGATAGTTCTGCATATGAAAATAATAGTTCTGGTCGTTTACTGTGAGATGCTGCGATATGAATCGAGATGTTTTTCGGAACTCAAGAGTTCTGGACTCTACGGACCTATTTCTTGATAGTTTTGCATACAAGAACGATAGTTCTGAGCGTACAACGTAAGATGCTTTGATATAAGTTGAGATGCTGTTCAAAACACGGGAGTTTCAGACCCTACGGACCTATTTTCTGATAGTTCCGCATATTAGAATGATAGTTCTGGTCGTTGAACGTGAGTTGCTGCGATATGAATTGAGATGCTGTTCGGAACTCAGGAGTTGTGGACACTACGGACCTATTTTCTGATAGTTCTGCATATTTGAATGATAGTTCTGCTCGTTTAACGTAAGTTGCTGCGGTATAAGTTGAGATGCTGTTCAAAACTCGGGAGTTCCAGACTCTACGGACCTAATTTTTGATAGTTCTGCCTATTCAAACGATAGTTCCGGTCGTACAATATGAGATGCTGCAATATCAGTTGAGACGCTGTTCAAAACTCGGGAGTTCTAGACTCTACGAACCTATTTTTTGATAGTTCGGCATATGATAATGAAAGTTCTGGTCGTTTAACGTGAGATGCTGCGATATGAATTGAGATGCTGTTCGGAACTCAGGAGTTCCGGACTCTACGGACCTATTTTTTGATAGTTCTGCTGATTAAAACGATAGTTCTGGTCGTTTAACGTGAGATGCTGCGATATAAGTTGAGATGCTGTCTAAAACTCGGAATTTCTAGACACTACGGACCTATTTTGTGATGGTTTTGCTGATTAAAACGATGGTTCCGGTCGTACAATGTGAGATGCTGCGATATAAGTTGAGATGCTGCGCGGAACTCCAAAGTTTTCTTCTCTACGGACCTATTTTTTGATGGTTTTGCATATAAAAACGATAGTTCTGAGCGTACAACGTAAGATGCTGCGATATAAGTTAAGATGCTGTTCAAAACTCGGGAGTTCCATACTCTACGGACCTATTTTTTGATAGTTCTGCATATTGGAATGATAGTTCTGGTCGTTTAACGTGAGATGCTGCGATTCAAGTTGAGATGCTGCGCAGAACTCGCAGGTTTCAGATTCAACGGACCTATTTTTCAATAGTTCTGCTCATTGAAACGATAGTTCCGGTCGTACAATGTGAGATGCTGCGATATAGGTTGAGATGCTGTTCAAAACTCGAGAGTTCTAGACTCTACAGACCTGATTTCTGATAGTTCTGCTGATTGCAACGATAGTTCTGGTCGTACAATGTGAGATGCTGCGATATCAGTCTACATACTGTCAAAAACTTGGGAGTTCTAGACTCTACGGACCTATTTTTTGATATTTCGGCATTTCAGAATAATAGTTCTGGTCGTTCAACGTGAGATGCTGCGATATGTATTAAGATCCTGTTCGGAACTCAGGAGTTCTAGATTCTACGGACCTTTTTTTCGATAGTTCTGCATATTAGAATGATAGTTCCGGTCGTTTAACGTAAGATGCTGCAATATAAGTTCAGATGCTGCGCGGAACTCCGAAGTTCCAGACTCTACGGACCTATTTTTTGATAGTTCCGCATATCGGAATAATAGTTCCGGTTGTTTAACGTGAGATGCTGCGATATAAGTTAAGATGCTGCGCGGAACTCTAGAGTTCCAGACTCTACGGACCTATTTTTTTCATAGTTCTGCCTATTCAAACGATAGTTCTGGTCGTACAATGTGGGATGCTCCGATATAACTTGAGATGCTGTTCAAAACTCGGGAGTTCCAGACTCTACGGACCTAATTTTTGATAGTTCTGCTGATTGAAACGATAGTTCTGGTCGTACAATGTGAGATTCTGCGATATCGGTTCAGATGCTGTTCAAAACCCGGGAGTTCTAGACTCTACGGACCTATTTCCTGATAGTTCTGCATATGAGAATGATGGTTCTGGTCGTTTTACGTGAGATTCTGCAATATAGGTTGAGATGCTGTTCGGAACTCAGGAGTTCTAGACTCCACGGACCTATTTTCTTGTAGTTCTGCATATCACAATGATAGTTCCGGTCATACAACGTGAGATGCTCCGATAGAGAGGGAGAACCGTTTTAGACTCTGGAGTTTCGGGCCTCGAGGCGAGCAAAGTGGGGCCCCAATGCACCGAAAATCGGCAGAATTATGGGAGCCCAAGTCACAGGTGGTAACACTTTCCGTTCTTTCCAATTCTGACTTCAATTCGATGAATTCCGCTGGAATGCTAGAAAAGCCTATGCAAAGTCAGCATCTTATTCCTCACAATCGCCTTTTTGTACCAAAAATCGACAGAACTCTCAGAGAAATAGTCGCAGGTGGTAGAACCTTCCGTTTTCATGTTATCCTGACTTCAACTCCATGAATTCTGCTGAGATGCCAGAAAAGCCTACGCGAAGTTAGCATCTCATTCTCGAAAAGTGCTTTTTTTCTTCGGAAATTGACAGAACTTTCAAAGAAATAGTCGCAGGTGGTAGAACTTTCCGTTCTCATGTCATTCCGACTTCAATTTTATGGATTCCGCTGAGATGCTAGAAATGCCTACCCGAAGTAAGCATCTCATTTCAGAAAAGTACTCTTTTCCCCTGAAAATTGATAGAACTATTCATGAAACCTATTGGGAACTGGAGAACTTTTCCGGATGCTGACGGAACTCTCATCTATTCCTGAGATTCCAAGAATTGAGATGCTAAGTTCACACAGCCGACTTAAGAGCATTCCGTTTCGCTGCAGTTGCACGATGCTTCTTTTGGCTCTTTGGTTTGGCAGCCCTGTTGTCAAGCTGGCAATGACGTTGAAGTTTCACCCTCAACATGAACCGTACGGCGAAGATCCTATGGATGTTGCAAGGATCAGATTCGTCGAACCACTGCGTGTCAATTTTGGTCGTTGCATCAATTGCGTCAGCAACGAGCTTCTTCAGTATGCCACTCTTGCGCTTATGCTGGATGAAAACTGGAAGAAAAGACTGTAGTTGAGCTTCGACAATCTTATAGTACCTGTCAGTTGGTCTTTTCAATGACGTAACTAGATACGTGTCGTCACTTACGTATTCTCGGCATACCGTATACCTTTTATTAGAATCTACTATATCGGATACCTTTTTGGCCATATCTCGACAGCGGTCACAAGGATGTACCTTGGACAACTTGTTCACCGTATAGCCAGCGAAGAAGGCTATAGCGTTAGCCTCATACGATCCTGGTCTCACAGGAGCCGCGGCGGGTTGGAACATGAATAACCTTGTCGCCAAGTCGAGGTCGTCATTGTCCTCAACGTCGCTGTCACTGTTGCTTTCGCTCCGTGCATCGAGAGGTTTGTCGTTTTCGTCGTCAACAACTGGTGCGAATTCCCCATCTTCGAAGAATTCGACGGCACTGACACCGGCTTCGTATTGCCGATCCGTAAGATCACCGGCGAGCTGCGGTTCTTCAGTCGGAGTTGCAACAGCCAAGTATGGCCGATCAGCGCAGCTGACATTACCCCGCTTGGACGAAATAATGTTGCGAACCGATATCAAGTGACGTGCGGTGAGACGGAACATTCTGCACGTCGGGTTTGGATTGAAGCCACCACGTCCTCGGAATCTGGAAAAGAGTTGTTCCACCGAATTTTGGTTACATAATGCTGTACATAACTCAAATCCTGGGAACTGCTCTCGCAGCTGGTGATAAAGCATAACGATACCACGAACAGTTTGCACTATTCCTACGAATGATGCGGGTCGCTTCCATCTGCCCTTAGCGCACACTTTCATGTACGGTGCCCAAGATAGGAAATCCACGAGTATTTTCTCCACTTGTGGGTCCTCCTCGCTCAAAGGTCTCTTTGCGGGGTGCACATTGAAGATGCTCGAACTGTTGCAAGCATCAATGACTTTGTCCATACCTCGGCAAAATCTTGCGGTGTCAGCAATTGTTCCTAATCCCACAGCTCCCGAATGATGCTTCAATTCCATCGCAGAAGCGAATCGCTTGCTGAAAACCTGAAAAGCTCGAGAGACATTCATACTTCGAAAGCGTTAGGCCACATGTGAGCTTCCGTGATATGACCTAAAAGATTAGACGTTGCGCATCCGAGATCGCTACGGAATGTATTAGTAAAATCGGAATATGCAGCAATCTTACCTTCCGCACTGATGTTACCCCACTTACGGAATAATCCTAGAACGTTTTTTAACGCGTGCGAAAAGTCGAAGAGCGCGATGATTTTTTTCTCTTCGTGGAAGAAGTAAGGCTGGACTTCGCTTACTCCCAATTCGGAATAAGCTTTGCCGTTACTCGTTCCCTGGTCACAGACCGTTATCTTAAGGTCAGCTCCGGCGTCGTTGATTCTGCTGATGCATTGCCTCACCAATCGAACAATGTCTGAGCCCGACACGTTGTTGCATGGCAGAAAATACGCCAACATCGTTTGCTATTGGTTGCCCGCATGCAGTCCGTTCAAGCAGAACACGAACGCGTGATTGGCGCGTCGCTCAGTTCTGTCAAGAGGTCCAAGGTCTTCAAAGCCTTCGATGACATCGGTCTTTACGTCATACTCCTTCCGTTTTATCAGGGACATCTCATCCCACTCGAGCGCGCAACACCTCTCTTCGGGAGGGATGTCCAGCATGGCCTGCTTCAACGCTGTGAATACGTGCTCGCAGAACCCCACGTTGACTTCGGTTTCTGCAATCCATCTGCGAACCGTCCTCTCTGCTGGCAACTTCAGTCCCATTTAACGCAACTCTTCGTATCCCGTTGCGGAATAATGGTGCATCTTCATGGCGAGATCTCGCTGATTCTCAGGGAAGGCCATGGTGGTGTTGTCGGGACGCAACTGCATGTCAATCATCGTACGCTTGACTTCCGACTTCACCCCACTGATGTCGATGGAAGTAGAGGGCCTTGGTTTTTTTCCAATTCACCGATTCACCTAAAACTTTTGAAGTGGTGGCGGTAGATTGACTCATTTGCAGTTCCATTTTTTTGATGATACTGCGCAACCTCTTATTTTCAGACCGTAGGCGCAGAGTTTCATCCGCGTTAGGATCTGCGATCGAAGCTATCGGACTTGCAGCTCGGGGAGACCTATAGGGATTATGACAACCTGGCACCGGTTCGGCTGAAGGTACCTGTGTGATGGTACCGTAAGTCCTCAAAACTCGACTATCATCGAACCCCTCTATTTCGCTGTAGGTCTCTGCGCTACGATAGTCGATAGGAATCGCTCGCCTGGTCAACTTTTCTCGGTTTAGTGTCAGAAAGCTGTCCGATGAAAAATGTAGCGAGCACAGTCGGTGGTTATACAGATTGACATACTGCGTTGCTTCGTTTTTGCATCCTATGCAATTCAAAAACAAAAAAAATTAGGCACAGATCAAGTACGACTTCAAAGTCGGGTCCACCCTATTTTCGATCATAACAAACTGAAACAATAACATTTTTTGAGCAACTACGAAAAATTAATATTTCTATTAGTTTCGGTCATTTTGAAGTACAAAAAAACAATCGTTTTTATGAACTTTGAGCAGTAATCATTAATTAAATTTGATGAATATGATAACCATAAAATATACATATTTTTTAATTTATGACATATATTTATAAAAAGATTCAACTCAATGTACTTTATTGTTTATTCTTTTTCAATTTGAACACTACTCTTGTTACTGAAATAAATTTGTAACTGGAACAGTATTATAATTAGAGAAAACAACGGATAGAAATTCGAAAATTCCTATATTAGTGATTTTTTCATATTTAAAAATTTCATGAGCTGTTCGTAATATTTAATTGTTTGAATTGAAATATTTCTTTCATTCATCCGCCGTCAAAATTAACAATTAAAAAAAAAAATTGTTAAAAATGTTGATTTTTCGATAAAGTGGGTAAAAGTGGTCATCCGCTAACTAGTAAAGGTAGCTAACTCGCGACGTTCCTAGCCAAACGTATAGCCCAATAGTGAGTACAAAAATCTCGACGAAAAGTTTGAAATACTCAATGTCAGAGTCTTTTACTTTCGTAAGGGCTGTGCTCAATATCTTACATCAGTTTAAATATACCGATAGACACATATACAATCACACTGTCGAACGTAATGAATGTGGCAACGCCGCAAATATTCCATACCGAATACTACGCAGCGACGTTTAGATAGTGTGAGTGTAAAAAATGATTTGACGACTGGAACGTTGCCAAGATGTATCCCACCACGCATCAACTGTTTCAAAATAATCCATACTTTCTGAACTGATCGGTCAAAAAATTAAGTTTTTTTATAAAATGGTCTAACTTCTCGATTTACAATGAATTAGTTTTTAGAAAAAATGACAACGAATGTACTCGAGATACACAAGAAGCGGTGCGATTTTCATACTTGATCGGCCTATAGCACTTGTATTAATTATGCACATTTTCATTGTTAATATCTCGCTTCACGATTGGTAAAAAAATTTCTTTCTTTTTTTCAAATGAATATGGGCAATTCCACGTCAGACCGGACAAGAGATGACCCGCGTATTTTGGGAATCGATCAAAACTTCTTATGAGTGTTATATGCACAACAAAATCGACACGTATTTCGGCGTTTGTGCAAAACCTTTATTTTTCGAAAGTGAGAACATATTCAATTTTGTTGCAAAATCAGCGCCCGGTGAGCTTCAAGAATTAATATCCGCGGTTCTATTTGTCGTAGAAAGATGATTGATAGCGCATTTTTAAGGTGAAAGAGTAGACTTGCATAAAAAAATTTGTCTACCCAGAAATCATCACAAATTATGCTAGTTATTAACAAATGAAATGTTTAATGATTTGCTACCATGGAAATTGATGGAGTCTATTTTTTATTGAATTATTCATCAGGTTATCAGCGATTCAGTTCAGCGCCCGAGAGCGCCTTTATCACTTCGGAACCGTACAGATCCCACTCGGGCGCTACGCCATGAGTCGCGCGCGGTGCAATTTGGCGTGGCGCAACGCAGCAACTGATAAATAATTTTGAATTTAAAAAAAAAATTTCAGGTAAATAAATTGTCCTTTTGTGTTAACTTCATCTTTTATTCTTTGCACGTATATTCCGACCAGCACATGGCTTCAGCCATCTTGTACAAACCTAGACTAACAGCGACCTCACCACATGTGGATCCTCGGTCGATAAACTAAACTAGTCAAGTTAGCGCGTTGATGCGCATTTGATTCTATCTAATCTAACACCCTCTCTATCAACGTGCTATATTGACAAGTATTTTAGTTTGGTTATTTGTTACATGATTGTTACAATAATGTTTCTACGTTTGTGAGCCCCTTTTTGGTTAATGATCGGTTTGCCTATATTTGCAAATTCAGTTGTGCGACGCATCGCTTGTGTTTAGGTGCTGTGAGTGCTTTTGTGAAGATGTCGGCGACCATCTCGTTTATGGATAGATATTCCACCATGGTTTCACCGTCTTCCTGTGCCTCACGTGAAAAATGGTAGCGGATGTCTATATGCTTGCTCCGCTTGTGCTGTCCACTCTCTTTGCTCAAGTGGATTGCACTTTGGCTATCGCAATGGATTACTGTGGGTTCCTTTGCGAATTCTCTGAAACCCAAATTTATTAATAACTTTCTAAGGTATATTACCTCTTTGGTGACCTCGGATAAGGCCATGTACTCGGCCTCCATTGTGGATAAGGCGACCGATTTCTGCTTCTTGGCTTCCCAGCTTATAGGGCTGCCCGCCAACAGGACCGTATACCCACTGCAGGACTTCCGATCGTTGATGTCCCCAGCCCAATCGGCGTCTACAAACGCTTCGGGTGGCTTTCCTTGTTTTTCGTAGACGATGCCGTAGTCTGTCGTTCCACGCAGGTAACGCAGGACTCGTTTGCCAGCTTTCCAGTGGGTTTCGCCAGGGTTTGAGCAAAAACGACTCAATGTGCTGGCTGCGTAGGCTATGTCAGGCCTCGTCGAACCAGCTGGATATATTAGGCCTCCCACGAGTTCCCGGTACGGGACGCCGTTTAGCTCGTCCTTTTCTTCTTCGGTCTTTGGTCCCATCTCTTTGGTTAGTTTCAATCCTCGTTCCATCGGGGTTTTTACAGGATTCGAATTTTGCATGTGAAATTTTTGTAACAGATCATTCACATACTTT
Source organism: Athalia circularis (assembly GCA_963978495.1). NCBI lineage: Eukaryota > Metazoa > Arthropoda > Insecta > Hymenoptera > Athaliidae > Athalia > Athalia circularis. The sequence goes on along the minus strand of OZ021697.1, from coordinate 23,692,148 downwards.
TGCTGATAAGTGAGTGTTATTTTTCCTGTCTCCCCCTCTCTGTCTATTTTGATCCCTAAGATGTCGTTTGCCTGGCCTAGGTCTCTCATGTGGAATTTTTCTTGCAGATGCTTCTTCGTTTCGGATAAATTCGATAGGTTGTTCGATCCAATCAAGAGATCGTCCACGTAGACTACGATGATGGTCGTATCTAGACCTTTTGTTCTTGTATATACACATGGACTCGCATCTGTTCTTTTCATTCCCAATACGGTTAAGCAATTATTTAGTTTTATGTACCATTCACGACCTGATTGCTCTAATCCGTATAGTGGTTTGTTTAGTAAGCATACCTTGTCTTCTTCTCCGGGTATGGCGAATTCCTCCGGTTGTTGCATGTATATTTCTTCGTTTAGATCTCCTTGGATGTACGCTGCGGTGACGCCCATCTGGTGCACGTGCATTTCCCTTTCGACGCAAACAGATAAGAACGTCCTTATTGTTCCGTACCTGGCCACAGGAGCGAAGATCTCCGTGAAGTCTTCCCCTTCTCGTTGCTCGCATCCACGGGCAACTAATCTTGCCTTGTGGCGCTCGATTGCCCCATCCTGCTTACGTTTGATACGGAAAACCCATTTGTTTGACAGTACCTTTTTGTTTTTCGGTCGTGGGACTATCATCCAGGTTCCGTTTTCCTTTAGTGTGTTGAATTCTAGTTCCATAGCCTCTTTCCACTTTGGCCAATTTATATCGTTTTTGGCTTGTTCTACGGTTAATGGCTCTGTGTTCTCTTCCACATATGCCATGTTCGCCATTTGGTATAGTTTCTTTGGTCTGCCCTTTTGACCTGTTCTGATTATTTTTGGTCGCCCCTTTCCTCGTTTCGTTGACGGATCCTCTTCTGTTCTGATTGGTGTGGTCTCCATTGGACCTAAGCTTTCTTCTTCAGGGTCCTTGACCCGTACTGACGGTAGGCGGTGTTTCTGGTTCACATCGGTGCGCGTTTTCCGGTGTTTTGGGGCTTTCCAGGTTTTCATCCTCTATGCTTGATAATTCGTACAGGGTTGAAGATTCGTGAAAACCTGTATCGTCTGCTTCGTCTGTTCCTATTTCGATTAGGGCTTCGTTCCTTTCTTCATTATTGCTTCCATCGCTCACTAACGTGGGTAGTATTGCGATGTTGTGTGTTTCTTGGTTGCCATGATATGTCTCCTCGTGAAAGCGGACGTCTCTTCTTTGGACAACTTTCTTCGTGTCTTGGTTGAATAGTCTATACGCTTTCGCTTCCTCTGAGTAGCCAACTAATACGTATTCTTTCCCTTTCGCATCGAATTTTTCTCGTCCTGGACCTTTTTCCAGGGCTACGACTTTGCTTCCAAATATCCGCATGAAACCTACGTAAGGTTTTCTTCCATGCCAGCTTTCGAATAGCGTGATGTTCTGCAATGCTTTAGTAGGACTTCGGTTTCTTATGTAGACTGCAGCGTTTATTGCCTCTGCCCATAGTCCTGTCGGTAAGCCCGATTGCAATAACCTCGACCTTGCCATTTCTACAAGTGTCCTGTTTGCCCGTTCAGCAACTCCATTTTGCTGTGGAGTGTATTCCACACTCAGCTGTCTTTGGATTCCGCATGCCTGTAAATATTGAGTAAATTCGTTAGATACGTATTCTTTTGCGTTGTCGCTTCGGATTTTCTTTATTTTCTTCCTAGTTTCGTTTTCTACTTTGGTCTTGAATTTCTTGAATTCCTCCAAGACTTCGCCTCTGTTCTTCAACATTACTGCTTCCATGTACCTCGATTTGTCATCGATGAATGTTAGGAAGTATCTTGCTCCTCCGAGCGATTTGACGGACATTGGCCCACATATGTCCGTGTGTATTAGTCCAAGTACCTCCTTTTCCTTCGTCTCTGACTTGGGGTACGGCAAACTATGTATTTTCGCCTTGTCGCATATGACACATGCTATTGAGCTACTTTTTGACTTCATATTTATCCCATGGACCATGCCTTTTGTGTGTAATTCAATTAAACTTTTTATATTTAGGTGACCGTACCTTTGATGCCATCTTTGTAGGGTATCGTCGTCTGTGCTTTCCGCCGCCATCGCAGATTCATCGCAGACTTGTTGCACTACGTATATCTGTCCTTTCCGTTGGGCCTGTGCGGCTACTGTGCCGTCCTTGCGTTGTATTGATGCTCCTTTCTGATCGAATGCCACGGTATACCCGCTGTCTGTAATTTTCGAAACTGAAAGTAAATTGTCTCTTAATTTTGGTACATACATTACGTTTTGTAGTTTCACACTGTTTGAAGAGTCCTTGACTTTGACGTTGACTTTCACAGTGCCTGTACCAATTGCTGAAATTATATCTGTCCCAGCTGTGCGCACTGCACCACTCACTTCATTGTTTATCGTTGCGAAACGCGATTGATCGTTGCACATATGTGCGGTTGCACCACTGTCCAAGCACCATTCTTGTCCTGCTACCTCATTAGCTATCATCGCTGTCGAGTCTATGGCACACATTGCGTCTTCTGTTGTAGCTTGGTTAGCATGATGTGTACCTTCTTGCTTGGAGCGGCAATCTGTGGCTCTATGTCCGTACTTCCCACATTTGTGACAGTTTCCTCGAAACCATTGGTTTGATCTCGTTTCTCTTTTTGGGTGTTGATGTGATTTCGCTGGCGCACCTCCACGTGTGTTCTGTCGTCCTTTTGCGATAAGTGCCTCTTGAGTTTCACCTGTATTTTCGTTCTTCGCAGCATGCCTCGCTTCTTCTTCTAGCAGTTTGGATTTCAAAACTGGTAGCTGCGGTATATCATCTCGTGACTCTATGGCCACTAGGAAATTTTCATACTCTTCGGGTAACGAGCAAAGTAATATTATTGACAATAACTCGGTCGGCATGGCTATTCCGCCCTCTGCTAATTGCTCCACCTTGGTGATAAAATCGTTTATGTATTGCTCCATCGATATTTCTCCAGGTTTGTACTTCATACGATAGATCTGTCGGTAAAGCAGAGTTTTTCTTACCGGCCCTTGCGACTTGTGTACTCTTGCTAGCTCGTCCCATGCTTCCTTTGACGTCATTGATTTTCGCACGTTCCAGAACTGGCTCTTCGTTACTGATAAGCATATCAGTGACAGTGCTTTTTGATCCATCATTTTCCAGGCTGCAAGCTGTTATCTCTGTGTTTCTGCTGGTGCGGGTGTAATTCCGTTTGTATACTCCCACAGGTCGTTGAATACCAGTATGCTTCGCATTTGCATACTCCAGTAGTCGTAGTTCTCTTCACTTAGTTTTTCAATGTGGTTCAAACTGGCCGTTTGCATGTTGATGCCGGTACCCGACTTGTTTCTTTATAATTCATCACCACTTTCACGCCGGACACGCCGAAAAACTTCACTATTTTTTTTTTTTCGCAGGCCCTGGGCCCATAACCTGTTAGCTTTCGGGTAAATAAATTGTCCTTTTGTGTTCACTTTATCTTTTATTCTTTGCACGTATATTCCGACCAGCACATGGCTTCAGCCATCTTGTACAAACCTAGACTAACAGCGACCTCACCACATGTGGATCCTCGGTCGATAAACTAAACTAGTCAAGTTAGCGCGTTGATGCGCATTTGATTCTATCTAATCTAACAAATTCAATAAAAAATAGCTCCATCAAACCTCCACGAAAAAAAAAAAAATTTCTTTATTCAGAATTGAATAAGGTATCCGAAAATATTTTTTTGAGAATTTCGAAAATGGCTCTTTCCATAGTAAAAAATCATCAAACATTTCATTTGTTGATAACTATTATAATTTTCAATGATTTTCGGGTAAGCAAAATTTTGTATAAAAGCCTATTCTTTCCCCTTTAAAATTCGCTGTCGATCATCTTTTGACGAGAAATAAAACCGCAGATATTAATTTTTGTAGCTCACCGCACGCTCATTTTGCAACAAAACTGAATATATTGTAACTTTTGAAAAAAAAATATTTTGGACGAACGCCGAAATACGTGTCGTTTTTTTGTGCATATATCACACCGATAAAGTTTTAATCGATTTAAAAATACGAAGTCAGAGAGTCGCTAAATCCGTCTGGTCCGACGTGGAATTGCATATATGTCGCTATAATATATTTCAATTTTATCAGATTTCTAAAAAAACTCGGTTTGAGTGTGAACTACCTAATTATACATTTTTTTTTCCATTTATGACGGGTATAAACGAATACTAGTAGAAGAGATGCTCTTTTATGAACTTATTTATTGATCTTCGTCAATCTATTGATTTTCATGAGTATGGTTTTTAAGGACGGCATGGAATTTTATTTCGAAACCCATCGAAGTTGCAATGTGCAAGGTAAGGAAATGTATAAATTGAACAAAAAAAATAGCTAATTTGTATAAAAATAAAAATGGACAATGAATGATAACTTCTTTGCATAAAAATGAAAAAGCACAAAAAATATTTACCAGTTTTCATAAAAAATCGAGAAAAAGAACATAACTTTCAGAAATTTATAAATAGCTTATAAACATAATATTTCGTTTACTTATCAATAATTGACGGCTATCATTATCCTATTTTTGCAATAATTATAAACTTGTAAAATCAAAATATTGATTACTTCACTGAATATTAATTTTCAAGTTAACAAGTATAAAATTTTCTAGCAATTGAAAATTTTACTTTGCACGTTACAGATTTTTATACAATTTATCATTTGCGACGGTAAAATTATTTGTCCCGTAATATTTTATCAAATTTTGTCATGAATAAATACCAATTTTGCGAAAAGTGGAACAGTCTCTGAGGTAATAATAATTCGTTCAAAAATTAGTTATGAACGCCGATACGATAAATATAAATACAATTTTTGCCCAACACTGGCTACGACATCCGACAATCGCTCAAGTTTTGCGGCCCCGCGAGTCATTCTCTTTCGCCCTCTTCCCGCCTTTACTACCGCGAGACGTTCCGACTACGGCTCGAGTTTTGTACCCCCGCGCGTCTCCCCTCGTCCGTCAGAGTAGAGTGAGCGTCCGCAGAAAGGATTACAAGAAGAAGAACGCCCTGCGTACCGCAGAGTGTCTTAGGGGCCATTCTTTTATTACGTAAGCCAAAAATCGTACTTTTTTTACCCCTCCCGCCCCTAAATCATCGTCATAGGCCCCGCTCCCCCTCCCCTAAATTACGTAAGATTTCCCTGCCAGACCCCCTTTTTTCTATATCACACCAAAAAATCACCCGTAAAATTAAATTATTATCTTTATTATTGAAAAATGCTTTTAATACGTGAAATTTGATGAAAAAATATTTATTCGAAACATTTCTCTTTATAGACCAGGGCCGAAGCCTTCAAAAATGGTAAAAAATAAAAAAAAATTACAGTAGGATGAAACCCATTAAAAAAGGAGAGGAATATGATCAAAATGAAAGAAAAAATGAATTACGGTCGATCCGAGTTCGGGAAGTGGGAGGGGGTGAGTTTTTAAGGGTAAAAAATGGTTTATCTTGATTTCCGGCAAAACTACAAGTCCTATGGAAAAAAGTTAAATGGCAAAGTTGTAGGTCATAAAAAGATCTACAACTTTTGTGTTTGCAATTTTTTCACATGACCTCAAAATTTCTCGGGTCTCCAAACTCCTGAGGGGCAAGGAGCTGGGGGTCGCCAAGCTCCGGAAGGGGCAAGGAGACTCTGAGCCCTGAGCTCCACAGGGAGGGCGGGGACGCGGTTGAGCGCCAACCGAGCGCGTCTCCGGGTGGCGGATAGGAGAACGGCCAGGCCAAAAGCAGGGATGCGTGGTCTCGGGAACTAGGGTGCCGGAAGGCAACTGGAACGCGGGACAGCAGAACTGTGAATGACCTGGTTAGTCGGTGGCTATAGGAAACCCGGCCGGAGTAAAAACCAGCCCAGGGGGACCAAGGCCCCGACCGCGGACCAACTCCCCAAACCAAGATGGGAGCTATCGTGCCGAGGGCTGAATGGCACTGGGGTACAGTGTCACAAACGATGCCCTTGGGGTACCAGGCGCCCCCCCATTGTATCTAGCCTTACCCCTGCAATGCAGGCTCTGCAGGGGTGGACCACCCCTTCCTGCATACTCGTGGGATCAACTATGGAACCATCAATAACAAAAGGAACTAATAGCTCCAGCAGCGATAGTCTGTTCGCAGATTCGGTGTCGGAGCTACCAAGGACCGGAGAGGCTGCCACTCAGGGGGACTCGAGGACCTTGGAGGAGGAAACCGCTGGCGTGGTGGGGGAAATCGAGGCACTAGCCTCGAGGGCCCGCACCTGCCTCACGGTTTCGGACCAGCAGGGTGCAGTGGAGGGCCCGACCTCGGTTGGAACCGCCGCAAGCACCCAAGAAAAAAGGGAGAAGCTCAAAAACAGATCGGGGGCGGCGAAGAAGAGGGCGCGCAGGGCCAGGCTGGCCGCCGTGACCTCTTCGGACGCCACTCAGACTGCGAGTACGGCTACTTCCCCACCAGCGCACTCCGCCAAGGGAGGCTCAGCAAGTGGGCAACCTGGAAACGCAGTGCGACAGAACAAGAGGCCAAGGCCTCTTGACAGCACTCCGCCTGAGGCCTACTCGGCTCCCAAGAGGGGCAGGGAAGTCCTCAAGCCGAAGAGCTATGGGGAGGCAGCTAAGGGCGGAAGGCGGGTGGCGATTACACCCACGGACTACCCTGCTGCCACCCTGAGCTCAGGCGAAGCTGACCTGGTGGCGCAGGCGCTCTGCGGGGCGATGGACTCCATCCCGGAAGGGGAGGAGATTCCTCGCTTCGACGAGTACCGGTGCGGCCAAGGGATGCTCTGGATCACCGGCTCCAACGAAGGGGCTGTTGTATGGCTCAGGCGGGTGGTGCCCACAATAAAGCCCTAGGAGGGGGCCTCACTCCAGCTTCTGGAGAGGGGACAACTCCCAAGGCTAAGCAAGATGACGACAGTCATACCCGGCTTGCCGGATAAGACTGAAGTCATCCTGACCAGGCTGGAGCGCCTCAACACCGGTCTTCAGACTCACCTCTGTCGGGTCTGGGACAGGAAGGAGGGACCAAAATCCGTCCTTCTGGTGCTGGGCGTGGACGCAAAGTCTAGGGACTGGCTGAGGGGGGCTGGCCTCATGGCCCACTACGGACTCGGAAGGGTGACCTTCAAGGAAACCCGACCGAGCACCGGCGAGGGACAGGGGGCCTCGGCACCCACTGGCCAGGGAGCTGTGGCGGCTGGGGTCACGCAGACCGGAGGACCAAGTCCGTCGACATCGGCGGCTAGGAACCCCGGGGGCGAGGCTACAACCGCCGCAAAAACAAGTAGCGGGGGAGGGAAGGACCTCAAAAGCTCGTGGACTCAGGTCCTCAGACCAGGGCACACGAGCCGAGGGGTACTACCCTACAAGAAAGTAGAGGGGGGATCGAGCAGGCCTAGGGGGCGCCCGACTAGGGCCTGCGAGATAGGCAGGGCAGGGCAGGCTGACGTGGCAGCGGGGGTCCAAAAGACCATCGCTGTCGCAGCAGTAGGCCCTGCAGAAACACTACCCGGGGTAACACCTGACGCGGGGGCCCAGGGCACCGGGGGGGCAGGCGGGGCTCTGTAAACAGGGACTCACCTTCTCTCCCACCCACAGCGAAAGTATATCCGAATGGCAGGCAGTCCTATGACCGCAGGCAGGATCAACTTCGCGCAGATCAACTTGCAACACTGCAAAGCGGCCGCAGCTGTACATAGCAGGGACCTTGCAGTGGAGCACACAGACATATCACTCATACAAGAACCATGGGTACACAAGGGGCTTGTAAGGGAGTTGGAATTAAGGAACGGAGCAATTCTGTGCAGAATAGGGGGACCAGAAGATCCGGGCCCCAGGGCGGCTATTTATATTAATAATAGACACCAGACACTTAAATTGAACCAGTTCTGCAACAGAGACCTGGTGGCAGCATTAGTGAAACTAAAGCTTGCCCGGGGAGGGACCACCGACATGGTGGTCGCATCAGCATACCTGCCCTACGACTCGAAGGATCCACCACCTACGGGGGAACTCAGGGCGCTGGTAAGGTACTGCGCAAGCAAAGGGCTCGAACTGCTGGTGGGGTGCGACGCAAACTCGCACCACACGGTATGGGGCAGCTCCAACACAAACAGGAGGGGAGTGGCTCTATTGGAGTACCTCACCCTGGAGCGGCTGGAAATCCTCAATAGGGGATCGAAGCCCACTTTCGTCAACTCCCTTAGGAGGGAGGTGATTGACCTAACTCTGTGCACCAGTAAGGTGGTACACATGACCAAAAACTGGAGGGTAAGGGAAGAGGACACTCTTTCCGACCATAGACGAATCTCCTTCTATATAGACGGGGACGCGGCATGGGAACCGACGGTAATGTACAGGAACCCCAGGGCAACCGACTGGACCTCCTACAGAGAGGAGCTAGCAAAGGGACTCAGGGGCTCCTGCTGCAAATTAAGAACGATAGGCATGGTTGAGGGCGCAGTAGGTACCCTACAGACTGCCATCAACCAGGCTTACGAAGCAGCGTGCCCAGCAAAGCAGCGGAAATGCAGCAAAAAGGTGACCTGGTGGAATAAGGATCTGGGCCAACTAAGGACCAGATCCCGTAAACTACTTAACAGGGCCCTTAAGACAGGTATAGACTCGGACTGGGAAGCTTACAAAGCTACTCAGAAGACGTACAAGAAAAAGATCAAAAAGTCGAAGGAGGAGGGCTGGAGGGATTTCTGCAGCGAGACCGAGGACCTGTCGCTGGTAGCTAGGCTTCGCAAGGTGTTCACCTCCGGCCCGCCAATCAAGCTGGACGGGCTCACCCTGCCTAACGGCAGAACAGCCGAGAACCAGACAGAAATCCTAACCCACATGCTGGAAACCCACTTCCCCGGGTCGTTGCCGGCCGGCGGGGGACTGCCCAAAAGGGCGGGCCCAACCCGTGCCGGGCACAGAACGATGGACTGGAAAACAGCTGCGGAGATTGTGACACCAGACAGAACCAAATGGGCGATCGATACCTTCGATAAGTTCAAAAGTCCAGGAGCTGACGGGATCTTTCCCGCACTCTTACAGGAGGGTGGGAAGGACCTAGCCATCAGGCTGAGCATCATCTTCAGGTCCTGTCTAGCAATGAGATACGTCCCCACGGCGTGGCGGGACGTCAAGGTTGTCTTCATCCCCAAGCCGGGAAAGGGACACTACGACATAGCCAAGTCCTGGAGACCAATCAGCCTAACGTCTTTCCTACTCAAAACGCTGGAGAGGCTGGTGGACAGATACATAAGAGACGGGGCACTGGTAGAAAGACCAATCGCACACACACAGCACGCGTATCAAGCAGGCAGATCCACGGAGACGGCTCTTCACTCCCTCATAAGGGAGCTGGAGGGGCCACTCTCCCAGAAAGGAGCAGCAGCCTTATGTGTGTTTATGGACGTGGAGGGAGCTTTCGATAACACATCCTCCAACGCTATATGTGAAGCAGCATCCAGGTTCAAAATCAACAACATGGTTGTTGAGTGGATCAGGAACATGCTGCAGACAAGGACGGTCACTGCCAGTCTCGGTGGGACCGAAGTTAGAGCTCAGGTCGACAGGGGCTGCCCGCAGGGGGGAGTACTCTCCCCCCTTCTGTGGACCCTGGTCGTGGACGGGCTTCTGACGGGGCTCAACGAGATCGGAGTGACGGCAGTGGGCTATGCTGACGATATAGCTCTGGTCGTCACAGGCGATCACCCACAACGTATGACGAATAGGATGCAAAAAGCACTCGACCTCGTACAAGATTGGTGCACATTGCAGTCGCTCAGGATCAACCCGGGCAAGACCGAGATGGTACTGTTCACAAGGAAACGACGTTTTGACCTAGGACCAATCAGGATCTTCGGAGCGGAACTGACTCGTTCCACGGAGGTACGTTACTTAGGGGTGACCCTGGATAACAAATTGACATGGAAGGCTCACGTCCTGAAACAGGCCCAGAAGGCCACAGCCACATTCTGGGCCTGCAAAAGGATGATAGGCCAGACATGGGGGCTGAAGCCGAGAACGGTGAAGTGGATTTACACGGCAATCTTACTTCCACAGATCACATACGCTGCCGTGATTTGGTGGCCTGCCACGAGCAGAGCCAACAACCGTAAGGCTCTGGAAAGGGTCTACAGACTAGCGACCTTGGGGATAACGGGTGCCATGAGAACCACCCCTACACTCGCCATGGGGGCTCTCCTTAACTTGACGCCTCCACACATAGCGGTGGAGACGGAGGCATGGAGGGCGGCCCTTCGACTCAGATTCTCCGAGTTATGGCGAGGCTCGGGCAGGGGGCACACGACTATACTCCGACAGATGGAGGAGTCGGTGGGACCCCCTCCCCCAGGGGGAGGAGACAGGCGCCTCAATCTCTACCAATTTGAAAGGCCCTACGAGGTACAGATCAAAGAAGACATATCCTGGGAGGAGGATAAACTTACGCTCCTTCACCCAAAAGGGCTCGTCTGGTTCACTGACGGGTCAAAGAAAAGAGGAGGAGCGGGAACTGGAATCTGGTCCGGAGGACCCAGGCTAAGCATGTCGCTGGCACTAGGGAACACCGCTACAGTATTTCAGGCAGAGGTGTTCGCTATACTCTCCTGCGCCAGAAAAATTTTGACGCTGGGATACAGAAGCAAGCACATATACATCTGCAGTGACAGCAAAGCAGCACTTAGATCGATCGACGCATGCTTGGTGAGATCTAAGCTGGTGCAGGAATGCACAACTCTGCTGAGGCAGCTAGCGCGAACTAACCGCGTGAAACTGCTCTGGGTGCCGGCACACAAAGGCATCGAGGGTAACATCGAAGCAGACCGTCTAGCCAAGAGAGGAGCTTCACGACATGGCCCAGACAGGGGCTGCCTAATCGGCGTCCCTACGGAACATGTCAAAAAACTAGCAAAGAGGATTGCTAGGGATAAGTTCGCAGAGCTTTGGGGCAATGCACCGGGCATGCTACACACGAGGGGCCTGTTTAAAGGACCCTCGAGCGGGCTCGGTGAGGAGCTGATCAAACTGAGCAGAACCGAACTGAGAAGCGTAACAGGGCTCATCACGGGCCACTGGTACACAGGCAAACACCTCGTCCACCTTGGACTCAGGGAAGAGGCGAGCTGTCCCAGGTGTGGCGAAGAAGCGGAAACACCACAACACCTCATAGTGCGATGTAGAGGTCTAGTGGGCCCCCGTACGGAGGCCTTCGGACCTAACTTCACCGGCGAAGTGGGTATAGAGGGAATAGGAGTAGGTAGGCTCCTGCTCTTTGCCAGGGCTGCCAACCTAACTACCTTTCCCATAGCGTAGGTTGCCCGTATGGGCTCGGGCACAATGGTCCTCGAGGACTGAGCGCCCGGAGATAACTAAATAATACAATACCTCAAAATTTAGGTGAAAAATTTAAAAAACCAAGTTTTTGGTTTTTTATTTGTTTTTTTGAAAAAAAAATTTTTTCATACGAAATTTGGTGAAAACTTACGTTATTATGTCCCAAATACACTGTAATTTATTTGATTTAAAATATTTATTTTTTCGCCTTATTTTAACCTAATATCAAAAAAGCACCCTAATTTTCAATCGAAAATTCTGACGTCAAAATATCAGCTTTTTTCAGAAAGTTTGGGGGCTTTTTGTTCGTTGAAATATCTACTTTCTGATGGTGTAAAGAAAAATCTACATTATTATAGGAAATATTCTCAGAAAATGCAAAAAATCGAAAAAATGTAAAATCTCAACTCTACGAATTATTTGTGAGTGTGAATCGACCAACGCATTCTGACAGTATGATGCATGTCGTCGACGGTGGATTTTTACTGCACAAAGTAATTTGGCAGAAAAATGAAACGGTGGAAGAGATCATTAATGAATATTTGCGCTATGTAGAAAAACATTACGCAGCAAGCAATTATATTGTCTTTGATGGGTACCCCAAAATTAAAAAATCAGCTACTGTCACAACAGTACCAGCAGCTACTTCAACTAAAAGAGGAGAACGTAATCGTAGAAAAACCTCAGACAATATTCCAGAGTTCGATGATCAAAACTATACAAAAATACCATTTTCGCAAGAAAAATTTTTATCTCACGAGAAAAACAAGGACAAAATAATTAAAAGTTTAATGAAAAGATCACAGTCACAAGGATTTTCCTGTAAACAAGTTAAAGAAGATGCTGATGCTGACATAATTAAGACCTCGATAGAAGTTGCCAGAGATACCAATAAAACTGTCATAGTTGTGGGTCAAGATATTGATCTTTTGGTCCTTTTAAATCAATTAAAATCAAATAATCATGACATTTATTTTCTCAAACCAGGCTCTGGAAATAAAAAGGATCTATTTTTCACGTCTAATAGTTTCAAACATGAATCCTTCAAAAATATTGTTGCATTTCTGCATTGTTTTTCTGCTTGCAATACAACATCTGGATTTGCCGGAAAAGGAAAGAAAAGTATCGTTAATTCTATATTAGACGCGAAAACTTTGTCAAATTTGGCCAATGTTTTTTACAAGAAAGATGAAAGTAAAGAAAATATAAAAAAAAAATGGATTACAATTAATCCAATCTATTCATAAACGTAAAAAAGAAAAAATAACACTGAATCAATTAAGGTTTCAAAAATATCAATTGGCAAAAATTAAATCATCCTTCATTTTGGCAAACCTCCCACCCACAGAAGGAGCAGCAGAACAACATTGTTACAGAGCATATTATCAGCTTCAAACTTGGTTGGGTAACGAATTGACAGCAACAGATTGGGGCTGGAAGCAACATCAGCGTGGCATTATGCCCAAATTTACAGAAAAGAATTTAATTCCGGAAGTATTGCTTAAAACTATTTGCTGCAGCTGTGAAACTAGATGTAACAGTTCAAAATGTGGCTGCCGAAAACATGGTTGAAAATGCACAAATTTATGCACTAATTGTCATGGTTCCGAAAATTGCTCCAATATGGAAGAAAAAATCTACGAGGAAGTGGATGATTCAGATGAAATTGTGTATGAAGAACTAATGCAGACTGGAAATAACATTGGAGACGAAGATGATGGTCTTGAAGATTTCGACGATCAACTAGAGTTGGAAAGATTTGTCGAATCTGACGATGAAGAAATGCCTCCAAAGAGACAAAAACTAATGAATAACTGATTAGAATTTCAGATAAGGTATTTATAAATAACAAGATTAACGTTTTTTAAAAAAAATATAATGAATAACGTAATCAGAATTAAGTTTCTAAATTCAATAGTACGATTTACATGTATATTCCCGCACAGCAAAATATGTCCTCACAATGTCTACAGGATATCCCTAATGTCCAGTGCGAATATCCATCAGACATCCCAGGATATCCCAAGTTATACTCTGGATATAGCATGGAGATCCAAAGTTTCCGTCTATGGATGTTTCAGGGATATCAACTATTTCTGATCATTAATTTCTGGAGGATATCCGTTGGATACTTTACGGACTTGTATCAGATGAATACATAACCTTAAGACATCTTTCAGACATCCTTTTACAGATATTCAGACGATTACACATCAGGTACATACAACGGATATGTATTTATCTAAAACAAATCCACAAGACATGTCCTAGAGATTCTTTATTAGATATCTATGGAACTAGACATCAGATATATACTATGGAAATGTATTTATCTGAAACAGATCCACAAGACATCGCCTAGTGATTTTTCAACCGATATCCATGGGATTGGACATCAAACATATATACTGCGGATATGCATTTGTCTGAAACATATCCACAAGACATCTGCTAGAGATTTTTCAACCGATATCCATGGGATTGGTCATGAAATATAGGCTGTGGATGAGTATTCATCTGAAACATATCTACAAGATATCCCAGTCAACTAAAACGAATTGAGCTTGTGGAAAATGGGATCAACACGAATCAAAAAGACCTGTGTCAATTCTTTGGAATTGAAAATAATTGCGAGAATTGACAAATAGATCTTTTTAATTCCAATTGATTCGTGTTTATTCCGTTTTTAACACACTCAATCCGTTTCGGTTTACTGGGATGTCTTCGAGAGATTTGTCTACAGATAATCAGATGATATCCAGTGGTACCGTCTAGTATTCATTCATAAGTTATTCGATGTATTCTGAAAATATGAGTATATGAAAAGAGTCTGGAGATACACTATTGACATTATGTATGTCTATAGGGGTATTGACGTGTACATTCCGTTGAGATTATTTAGACACTTCTATGAGATATATGACTCGAAATCTGAAAAATATCTGAAAGTTGAATAGGCATGTAATAATAATCATCTGTATGATAGAGGAATACGAATGAATCACGCAAAAAATCCTGAAAAGTTTTTGGTTACTTATAATCACTTCGAAACCTCTTTCAAGTTGGGGTCCGTTCCGAAAAAATACATGAAATAAAAGTCCAATATTATTTTGTCACTAACAATTGTTTCATACAGATCGAGTTGTTATGAGGATGTTGAGTGGTACACATGATTTTTATCTCTCAATTACATTTATTAACTTTTACTCATATATGATATTTCATCATATACTAATTGATTCTGAAAACTACTGAGCAGCATTCAGACATCTTAGACTAGAATAAGTTAGTTACACGAGCAAAGTTCGAAGACACAGTATAGGAACACTTGAAAATAATTGTATTATGACTGACTATTCCTAAACAGGTACACGCTAGCCTGTAAGGCGTACAACACATGATGAATGTTACCGTATTTTTTTTTTTTTTTTCTTTGATCGACCTGGATACCTCCTTTGAGGTGCTTTATCCATTTGACTTAAAACTAGATATGGAGTACGAAAACTTAAATTGAAAATCACAAAAGTAAAATAGGAACTAGGTACCTCTCCGGAGGTGCTTCATCTATCCAACTTGAAACTAATTTGAACAAAAAATGAAAAGTGAAAAACGAATGTGAAAAACATGGGAAGATTTAACTGTTATCTGCCTCATGTACATTCTCGTTAGTTTCCTGATCAGTAGTAGCAGCGGTTTTCCTGCAAAATATTATAATAAATAATTGATTGTTTAACTTTGAACCGTAAGTAATTTAACCATGTGGATTATATGGTCCATGTATTTTTTTATATGGTCCTCGATTTCTTTATCGGTTACTGTATTATAGTTCCGTTTTCTTATTGTTTCTGGAATCAAACCATTACATTCATTAATCTTTCTAATAGACTCTTATTGTTTCTGGAATTAAACCATTACATTCATTAATCTATCTAATAGACTCAATTAGAAATAGACTATACTTACTGAATATAATATCTCTCAAAGTGAGTTTTGAAAAAGTTTCTTTTCCCTTAAGTCCCAGCCAATTATATTGAGCAGCTAGTTTATCTGCGAAGATTAGACGAAGGAGTCTAACCACACATTCCTTTGCACTACTTCCACCAACAAGCTGCAATTGGGCTATCTGAAAAGTAATATCAGTTGACCATCAATTCGCTCACAGCGGCGGACATCGTCATGGCATTAGCAGATGTACTTTGAGGTCATTGTACATATCGTATTGAATTCCTCGTTTATAAATTGGCAAAAACCTTTCATTACATGAAATAATTCACAGGAACCCGAAAATAAATCTGAAGCACTTGTGAGAATTACTTGTTTGTGACGACATTCCAGTAACTAGTATTATCTAAGACCGAGGCAAAAATGAAAAATATTTTTCATAGAATATTATACTTTCATAGTTTTCTATAATATCGACATCTGAAAGTTGAACAAATGCATAAACAGCAAAAAACGATATAAAGCCACCTTGTGACGTCACGTACCAACTTCTCGGCATAAGATTTATCTTTCAACTTTGACTCGATCATCTGTATATCTGCTTTTATTTGTAAAGGAAACCACGCTAGCAAAGAATCTGCTTGTGTTTCTTGTTGTGATTCTTCGTCCATTACGTGTCCTGTGCGGGATGATTTGCACGAGCATTGCATGTTTCGAATATCTTCCTCCAACTTTGCATTTCGTTCAGCCATACTCATAATCACTTGCTCAAGGATTTGCAAGGTCCGATACACGTATCTTTCGAATCCTGATATTCAAATAACACCCGATCAGTTAATGCCACATCAATTTGATGACGGAATTGAAATTTGTACTGTAAACATACCGTGAGGATCAGGTGAAACCGCCCAGTCCATCCGCCCAGACGGTAAATATTTAGTATTTTTAGGGGAATAGCCACTCATTGAAAAAATCCCTAGAGTGATCTTGGCGCGCGGTCGATGGAACTCGGCAGCCATTGTTGTTAGAAGTTGGCTGACTGGGCGGATGGACCGGTCGGTTTCACCTGATCCTCACGTAGAGTCCGACTTCTGCAATCATACCTGACGAAGGCTTCCAAGTAATGTTAGGCCTATCTATAATTTCGACCAATGGACTGTCTTGAGTGAAATTCACTGATTGTTCCTCACGTACAGAGTTTTTAGTGTTGGATCTTTGAGGGTCCGGAAAAGTTTTTTGTGTTACATCATCTACAATACTGTCTCTTGCTTGTGATGCACTCTCACCAGCTGATGGTTTTTCATGCCTTAAGCTTGTCTGTGCCATGCTTTCCAAATCCGAAACTAGACTCGGCAGCTGAATGTTTCGATTGGGTTCATCTATCCATAAGAGAAATTAAACAAAATTGTTCTAATAAAGTAATTTTGGAGAGTTTAAATTATGACTTCATAAAATAATGGGCTAACTTTGTGTAATACCTAATGACTTGTCTGTATTGGATTGCTGAGAGGTAGAAATAGTAGTTTTTTGCTGTGGGTTCGAGCTTCCATCAGAACTATCAACTTCAGAGTTTATATCAGACGTGTCTTCGGCTTGTTTGCACTTTTCTCGGGCACGCTTCAAGGTATCTGCAATGTGACAAAATTTCAAGATGATATATATTATCTTATCAAATTAAACAATAATAGTTCCCTTACCATATTGTGTACCCAAGACTCTGATTTTGCATTTCAGCCAGTCTTTTTCAGGTTGAGATTTTTTCTTTAATAATTTCCTTAATTCCTCAGTAGCTTTACCGGGACCTGGCCAGAAGCACAGATCGTCATTTATAAGCCAAACACAAGGCACGACGTCTACAGTATTTTCAACGGAGAAGTGAACCACGCACCACATTCTTCTGTGTTCTGTAAAAGACAAAAGAATGAGATGTTAACTTATAAAGTTACATTGATCATTATAACATGCAGCATGTAAACTCACATATTTTATTCATTCGTTGCTATTTTTACTAATAATTGAACCTAACTCTTTCAACTGTTGGAGAAAATTTGACTTTTCAGTGAGCTCTGGCATGGAGTAATGGAAATACGACTGTGCTCGACTTGTACGATAATGGCACGTACTTCGTATTTACATCTCCAATACGGAAGGTCGTCAGACTAGAAAGTCGTTGTACCTTGTATATGCCTATGAGAGAGCTTGAACAGGGCTTGACGTAAATATCACATGCATCTACATATTTCCTTTCTACGATTGCCATTGATTTGAGAGTTTTTGAATGAACTATATTCTCGATTTTCACAATACTTCCATCAACCAAACCACAAGTTGAGTCGGGGTGTTTTGTGCTGAGTGTAAAGTTTTTGAAAATGGCTGTCTCGTATTGCTGATGATATGTAGTACAGTCATCTGTTATTGGCCCATGCATATGCGGATATTGATATTGTGGATACCGCTCTTTACTCGTTGTTGTTTGACTCTCAGAATTAACCATTTCGCTGTGCCTTCTTACAATCTGTTGCAGTGGCTTGTCTGCTTTCCGTACCAATCGTTTGAGAGTCTGCATGTAACTTTCAAATCTGAACGCACTACATAATTCCAAACTCCCGTATTTTTCCAAATCATCTGCCAGGTGGATTAGGCCGTGAATGTTGTGTGACATTAAATGTTTACCATATAATGTTCTAAAATTCTTCACAAAATATATCAGAAGCTCTCTTGCATAATCACTATGGATATAACAGTTTTCGGGACTTAACAGAATTGTCAGAGCAACGTGCAAACTCAAGAACAATTGTACGATGTGCGGATCCAACAGTGTGCATTGTAATAAACACACGGGTCCTGTATACAAAAGAAACTGACGCAGTTCTGTGGCCTTCCACCTTGCAATTTCGTGGATACTTCGTGGGCGTCGTGCAAACTCTCGTGGAACTTGGAGTCTCAAGTCTACTAGAATACTTGATATCAAATTTGTTGTCAAACTCTGCAATCTATAAGGCAGTTTTCCATAAAGCCAAAGCTTAATCACTTTTCGGACTACTCCTAGGAGTACTAGATGCATGTAGTCTAATGGGAATGAGTACACCATATTCAAACCAGGGATATTAGTGAGCATACTTGTTCCCAAATGATGTTGTTTTTGGGTTTGAAAGATAAAACTGTCATAAGTTCTTTTGCTGCTATTCATTTTAGGAAAGCAAACACGCCCTTGAACCCACTTTCCCTTCTGGGTGCACCTTGTACAAGAATAAAATCCACTATGTCCCTTTGTTTGCATTATAAAGGATTTTGCCGGTGCGTCACAAGTTATTCCAACAATTTCTACCGGAATAGTTTTTCCTGGGCTCACTTCCAATCCGCTCGAAATCAGTGATGAAGCTTCTTCCACAAAATCCTCAAGAAATTCGTTAGCATCTTCTGGCTTCGCATATCCGTGATAAATACCTATGGGAAATACTTTGGATGTTTTTATAGGTACCAAGTGGCAAAGTATTGGCCACAGCTGACTTGATGAACTTTTAGTTAATGGTAAACCATCTACTCCTATTAATAGTTTGATACGTGATGGCACCCTTCGAAGCGCTTTGATTGCATTGAGACATCCAACTTCTAAACCAAAATGGTGGTACTTTCCCGGTGCAATATCTTTCAAGTGATTTGTAGAAGTTGGAGTCTTCATCAGGGTACGAGCATCTTTTGGCAATGAAGCAAGTGTAGGATGACACCTCAATAAATGTAAAAGTTTCGTCGGACTAGAAAGCGTCGTGCTATTTTCTTGAGCCCATGCAATAAGCCCAGATCTGATATCAACTGCTAAATAAGGATGCTCCGATGTTTCACTTTCGTTAGACTCTGATTTTGAGTGAGTTTTGTATGAACACTCTGTAGAAATATCAGTTTCCGTTAATTGCCTTACTTGGCCCTGCTCATTCGAAATAGTATCGTCTGTAGGCTGCCCTAAAACACCACGCTCCTCCGCTATATCGTGAGAGACGTTGCCATCATCATCATACAAAAATGAATGTAGCAAGGGTCTCTGTTCTTCTTGTGATACTGAGACTTGAGGTATTGCATCTGGTGTGTTGACGGGAAGTGAATTTTTTTCAGACCCATGCTGATTCTCAGGTGCCATGATCTCAGAGTTAATAAGATTACTATTTGATGCTCTGGAAGTGGCTATGTTCATAGTCTGACGCAACCTTTTATTTTGACCTTGTCGAGTAAGAAGATGAAAGGATTTTCTTTTCATGGTGTGTGACATGTTATTGCAGCTGTAATTATTTAGAGAAATAAATTCGTTAAATTCATGAAACAATCATTACATACTATGCGAAATGATATCGAATTTTTTCCTTCAACGAACCCATATTTGAGAATTCAGCTTTATTAGCGAATGCGGTATGCGAAGCATGTATACCATTTGATTTAATTTTATTTGAATTATAATAATGTTAACGGAAACATGTCTCATTGAAATAAATAAATTGGAATCTGATCTGCTCTATGAATTAATTTTTCGTTTTGGTGTTATTGTTTCACACTACTGTAGTAGGAACTAAATATCAATTAACATCGTATCGCTTCGCCTAATCACGTTGCATTACTTGATGTATTTTTTATCATGGCCTTAAAGAACTGTTAACTCCAAGGCAAGATCAAGTTTGTCAATATCAATATCAATATGCACCAAGTGCTCGCCGTCATCACCAGAGAAAATTTAATTCACTCAGAATGAGACTATGTACAATTGTAGTCAGGCAATTAAAGTCTTGTTGATTTGTCGTAAATTCAATTTTGGATGAGAGAATTTGGAATAGCCTACACTGGCAGGAGAATGTAAAAAAATTTGAAATGGACTCGTTGTCACTTGCATAGTTATTTCTTAAGTATTGGTGTGGTTTTATCTTGAACTTGAATGAAAGGATGATTTCTTTGTGTAATATTTTGATTTATCAAAAATTTTCTACGATTCAATTTACTCATGTATCTGACAAATGCTTTTCTCAATGTACCATTAATAAACATTATCTCATTAGGTCGGACATCGAAAAACCTTGACCCCTGCTGATTTAACTCGTGATTTTCTCAGTTATTACACCAGATCTAAAAAACAAACTAATTGTTATTCATACTTTATCGCAGGACCTCCGTTTCTTATAAATATTTCCAAAACCTTATAACAAACGGTCCGTTTTGAATGAAAAAAAAAGTATATGAAAATTTGAAAGCGCAATCAAACCATTCGAATTCACCAAAATAACCACTTTTCAAAAATCGAAAGCTCTTCAAAGTAGAGAAAATATTATGCGTTCATGTTCTGCCTAGAACCGGAATTCTTGTTATCTGACACCATTTCTTCAGTTCAAGGTTGCAAAAATGTTAATATTTTATCATTCAAATTCTGATTTAATTATCCAATTTTCAAGAAATAAATAATGAAAATAACTTGAATTAGCGATTGGAAAAAAATCATCAATTGAAATATTTTTAATTGTGAATGAAAAAAAAATTACAAATTGAAATAATTTTAATTAACAATTGAAAAATAAATGTATGGTTATAGTCTATTTATTAATTAGAAAAGAAATTATCAATTGAATTTAGTTGAATTATTGGTTGAAAAAAATTATCAATCAATTTCTTTTTTTTTCTATTCCAATGGAAAAAATAAATTACACCATTTATCAATGTCATCTTCTGAAAGAAAGAACAATATTCATAATAATTGAAAATTTAACTCCAAGAGAGTAGATTAACTTGATGAACAAAAATTAATAAATAAAAGAAGAACATAATGAGTAATTAAAAGTAACCAATAATTGTTGAATGATAATAACTATCAGAAGCTACATTATGGACTTGAATTTTTATAATAAATTATTAAGAGTTAAGCGAAGAACGCAACCAAGTCAAGCTATTATGTCTGATTTATTTCAATTGAAAATGTTTCGCGTCAAGAAGTAATTGGCAATAATTTTGAAACGCACTTTCAGTATTGATTCAATCTTGAGTGAATCAATGAAAATCGTTAAAAATTGAAAACCATTGACATAAAATAATTTGATTCCTTAGACTAGTTATTCTAGTTTCATTTGAGGTAAAATTTTTCATTAAATAAGTCAAAATTACCTAATAATAATTATTTAAATCATTTACAGATTGATTTGAAATTTTACTCGAGCTATTTTGAATGATCCATTCTATCCAATATTATTATTGAAACGGTCTGAAATAATCCATTCAAATTTGAATAAACAATTGATTTATGTTAAATAACACATTCAAAATTCAATAATTATACAAATCATTCCTAATAGCATATTGAGGATCAAATTATTGATTGGATTATTTCAAATGACAGATTTAAAATTAAATCATTAACTATATTATTTTGAATAGTATATTTGAATTCTATTTATTCATTAGATTATTATAAATTATTATTCGAAAATAAATTTAAATGGATTATGTAATTATTTCACAATTCACCAATTTTTTTCGAATGATGAATTAAAATTTTTTCGAACAAAAAAGTTGCAACCTTGCTACAGATTGTCAAAGTTAATTTTTTTATGGTTTATTTTTTCGATTTCGAAAAATTTGTTCAAACAAATGCAAAGGAATTGAAATGGTACCTAGATCCTGTCATGCAACCTCAAAAAAAATCATGAATCTAGTCGAAAGGGGTCATGATTTTTCGATGCCGATTGGCGTGTAGTACTTGAGATGCTATGGTACACGCGTGAAACCCTATCCTAAGTACGAGAGAAATAGTACCACAGGCTCGACCACAGGCCTACCGCGAGAGCGAGAGAGAACGACAGTGATCCACACATTTTCTTCGGTCTGTCTCCCTCGCTCCTGCGGTAAGGCATATAGCACTATCTCTCTTGTACTCATCGAAGGGTCTCGCGCGTATTATAGCATCTCAAATGAATCAAAAAAATCCAATAAATGAAATTCGCGCCGTACAGACAATGTCTATGATTCATCTACATAAATTTATACCGAGTTTAATTCTACCATGAATCGAAAAGCGTTGAACACGTGATACAAAATACAGCGAAAGTGCTCACCATTATTTAGTATATTTCACAGATTTCTATACAACAACCTAGCTGTTTTATAAAAGTAACAAATATTGCCGACTATTAAGCCTGCCCCTGTCTTGAACATACGATTTCTGGGCAAAAATTCTGTCACTGCACGAAGTTACGAACATTGTGCCACCACGTGGCACGACCTTGCTGCACGTGGCTAGCTGTTTGAATTATAAACCTAATATACATCTCAAAATCATAGACCATGAATAAAAATTACTAAAATTACAATTTCGTATTATAAAAGTGATTGTACTACTTACTGAATAATATGATAAACGAAGTCCTCTTCAGTCTTGGTAGTTCTTTTCCACAGCTCGTATTCCACGCGTATCACGTATACACAAGTCTACGATGAAGCAATGAAAAATGCGTCCCACACTGCACTGAACTGAACCCCGCTACAGTTGCGCTTCGCAAGCGATTTCACGATCGCATGGTGACACATTCAACCAATGAAACTTCAAAGAATCTTTTGCCCAGTAAAATGCATGGAAACGGAAATTTATACACACCCTAATCTCTGACACACCATTCGATTCTCTCGAAGCGCGCTTAGAACGCCAACAGCGCTTTATTACAATTATTTAACGTAAATATATTATGATGTAAAATAATAATGTATAGTAGAGTATATACATAATAATTAACGAAAATGAAAAATTAATCTCTCAAATTAAAAGAATATTAACCACATTTTGCCATATATATTCGTGTTGGTACTACTATTTCTTCTGGTTTTTGACGTGCTGAATCCAATGATGCAAGCATTGTCACGCCAACCTTTAAGGTAAGAATAGAAAAAACAATTCCAATTGAGGTTGCTATTTGCTAGTATTGCGATAATGACGCAGAAATTGAAAGAAAGTTTGAAACGAAAATTTTTAATAAAATAAAACCGCGAAAAAGCCATTCGACTTTTTTTTTTAATTAATCAATAGGTGAGCCAGTGAAATCACTTAAAGATTTTTCGATCGGACAAAAGTGGGTTGCGAACAGAGAGGTGCATGCGACCAGAATATACAGGTTGATTCTGTACCAGCGCACTTCTGGACACCAGCAGATTCCTCTTGAGAAAATAAGACCAAAATGTTCAGTGACATTTTTTTTCGAAACCAATTGTTTTCGAACAGGAGCCGTATAATGTCGACCAATCAAAACATACCGTGGGATGTGCACATAATATTGAGGATGAATGTATTTAGAATTTTCACGTAAAAAAAAAAAAAAAAAAATAGCATCTCCCTTCATTTTATTGATACAAAGGCGATAGAAAGTTGAAAAGCATGGAACGCTCGAAAGAGATTATAATGTTGGTTACGTATGTATATTTCACGACCGCCGGACGGAGCAGCAGTACTGAGCAGTATCAACTTCTCATAAGCAAAATAATGGTCGGTAATAAAGATATTTTGCCTATCCCCGCGCCCCGCAAACGAGGGGTTGACGGACCTTGACCTTTCGGCAGAGCTCACAGTTTTCGAGTTTTCGTATGCTCCAGCAAGACGTAGAATTTCTCGTTTTCTAACACTTGGATTGCTGGTTCAAGCCTCGCTACCGTCCTTTTTTTTTTTTTTTACAAAAACTGGGACATGATTTGTTCGAAATAGAAAAGTTATAGAAAAAGAACCAGATATGTTTTTAGTTTACGTAAACAGCTAACACACTGCTCTTAGCCGACATTTTTTTTTGTATTGAGCTCGAAGAAATTTGAGGTTATGGTCCCTGACCATGAGTATAAAGATCAGGGTTAATCTTCATCGAAATTGCGAGGAGACAATGTTTTCATCCTCCCAGTAATCTCTGATTATTTAATATTAGTTATTATACGTATATTATTTATTCATTATTTACTATATCTTGCGATCATGTCGACTCAACATAGCATTAATACTGTTGCGTCAGCTGTATCTGGCCCAGTTCATTGTACACCATTTGATAGAAAAGAAGAATTTGTGAGGCTATAGATATCTACTGCAAGATAGCTCTGAAAGAGCACTCAGATTATACGATATTGAACAACGACGATCAGATATTCGAGAGATGTCATGAAGTGATGACACTTTGGATATCTAATGTGAAATATCTCGGACAGGGCGCTCAGATGATACGGTGTTGGATATCGATGCTCAGATATTACAGAGATGACATGGAGTTATGACACTTTGGATATCTCATGTGAAATATCTCTGAGAGCGCGCTAAGATAATATGGTTTGAATTGTCGATGCTCAGATATTCGAGGATGTCATGAAGTTATTAAACTTCAGATATCCACTGCAAAATAGCTCTGAGAGAGCGCCGAGATAATACGGTTTGGGATATCGACGAACAGATATTCGAGAGATGTCATGAAGTGATGACACTTTGGATATCTAATGTGAAATATCTCGGACAGGGCGCTCAGATGATACGGTGTTGGATATCGATGCTCAGATATTACAGAGATGACATGGAGTTATGATACTTTGGATATCTCATGTGAAATATCTCTGAGAGCGCGCTAAGATGATACGGTGTTGGATATCGATGCTCAGATATTACAGAGATGACATGAAGTTATTACACTCTGGATATCTGATGTGAAATATCTTTTGGAGATCGCTAAGGTATATTTTTCTAGACATCTATTATTGGATTGTACCGGGATATCCATAATATATAGTAGAATGAATTTTGTCATTTGGATATCTCTATGAGATTTATGCGATGTCCATTATTGGTTTAACCGATTTTGGATATTTGGGACATGATTTGGATTATCCCCTGGATACGTTTTGCTGTGCGGGTTTATATTGTATGAGATTTTCTATGACATGAATGTAATTCGAGTAAAATAAATAAACTTTCTAACTAAAAAAAATTGCAGCAATCACATTTTTTTGATGAAATTGTACATAGTAATTAAAAAAAATATTTCGAATTTCAGTTTTTTTCAATTTTTTGCATTTTCTGAGAATATTTCCCATAGTAATGTATATTTTTTTTTACACCATCAGAAAGTAGATATTTCAACGAACAAAAAGCTCCCAAACTTTCTGAAAAAAGCTGATATTTTGACGTCAGAATTTTCGATTGAAAATTAGGGTGCTTTTTTGATATTAAGTTAAAATAGGGCGAAAAAATAAATATTTCAAATCAAATAAATTACAGTGTATTTGGGACATAATAAGGTAAGTTTTCACTGAATTTCGTAGAAAAAAAATTTTTTTTTAAAAAGATTTGAATAAAAAACCAAAAACTTGGTTTTTTGAATTTTTCACCTAAATTTTGAGGTCATGTGAAAAAATTGCGAACACAAAAGTTGTAGATCTTTTTATGACCTACAACTTTGCCATTCAACTTTTTTCCATAGGACTTGTAGTTTTGCCGGAAATCAAGATAAACCATTTTTTACCCTTAAAAACTCACCCCCTCCCACTTCCCGAACTCGGATCGACCGTAATTTATTTTTGCTTTCATTTTGATCATATTCCCCTCCTTTTCTAATGGGTTTCGTCCTACTGTAATTTTTTTTGGTTTCAACAATTATCGACCCTGGTCTATTATCTTTAATTAGAAACAAATATTAGCTATCAAATTTCATAAAAACACATTTCTTCCAGATTTTTTCTATTTCATTTCTATTTCATAATTTTTTTATAATTATAATAGTTACTTAAGCTTACGTCATGGGAGGTCTGACCCCCCACCCCCAGGTCATTTTCCGTCATAATTCAATAACCCCACCCCCCTCTAAAATGGCTTACGTAATAAAAGAATGGCCCCTCATATGCGATTGAGAAAAATAAAGTTCACGAACGCTTCGTGATGAAAAAAAAGAAATTTCATCCGTTAAAATTTGATGTGAAATGCAGAAATATTTTTTCCATAATTCGAGGAACCGAATATTATGGAAGAATCTCAGAATCATTAAACTTTCCATGTGATTGTTTGTTTCATACCCTTTACCAGCTTCGACATGTTTTGCACAATAGATGCATATCTACGTGATCTGACTTGCAAGACGGCTCCTTAGATGTTTACAAAGTTGTTCACAACAATCAACGAAGAGAAAAATGAATGTTGAGGTGCACTTGTTTCTTGCAACGCTAGCCCATCTTTGATACAAACGTGGAATATGTACAAAATAGTTACAATTTTCCGCTGCACGAGTGGTACTCGAAGCGGTTTAATTATAGCGAAAAGCAATCTGTTTTGTACGTTTGCAAATTGTATACCAAAAATAGAACCATATAAAACGATTTTTGAGGTACCTACCTGCATTTCGGATCCACTTTTCGTATCTTGGATCCTCGGGCTTCGGGAAAGAGAATAGCGTTATGCCCTCTTTATCTCGGCTCGATGTGCATTTTTTGTAAAAACACACATCCCTGGTTCGGGTCGTCATGACGTAACCACTCGTTACAATTAAAGAGACGTAAGTCCCAAACAGAAGTCAATTCTTACTGTGGCGAGCACGGATGTACTCCACACATCAATAACGGCGAATCAAAATTCGCACTTATTATATATGCATACATTTGGAAACGGCACTGTGCAATGTCCGGCGAAGCATATAAAAAAAACTTTAACAGAAATCTTGGAGAAGACGATGTTAAACATGCAAATTCGTCATCCCTCTTTTCGTAAGAGAGAAACGTGGTTGCGATTTTGTAAAGTAGGAACGCGGCAATGCTCGCGCATGCACAGAACTGAAATCGGCTGAAGTTGGCGCGTGATAGTGATACCAACTTCATTATTACGTGGGTAAAGAACACGCGGATGGCGCTATAGTTACTGAAATGGGCGGCGTCAAATATTGAGGTGGTAGCACTAAGGCGATTCCGGATCACG
The DNA here is from genome assembly GCA_963978495.1 of Athalia circularis. Taxonomy (NCBI): domain Eukaryota; kingdom Metazoa; phylum Arthropoda; class Insecta; order Hymenoptera; family Athaliidae; genus Athalia; species Athalia circularis. The sequence goes on along the minus strand of OZ021697.1, from coordinate 23,664,921 downwards.
TCGCCGACGCAGTGCAACAACTAACCGATTTCATCAGTCTTCCATGAACACTAGCTATGGCCGTTAAGTACTGCTTGTTTAACTAACCTTTTTTTTGCCGCACATTCCAACTTAAATTCTCATTGTTTCACTAGATATTTAACATTTGAAGGTCAGAAATACAATGTAATGACTTATTTCAAATCTAAATACAAAAGTAACGTTATTTGTAGAACCCAGCCTCCATCGGGATAGTTCGAAACTTGTAAAATCCATGCTCCTATCTACGATTTTTTTTTTTCTTAAGGGGTTACACCACTGTAGAGGCTGAAAAAAAAGCCTTTTTTCGGGAATTTTTTATTAAGAGAGGAAAGCCGATATGAAAATGAATATCATGTGAATTCATTGTATCTATCTTAAGCTTAAAAAAAAAAATACATCATTAAAAAATATTAAAAAATGGCGACTTTACAGCTGACTTTCGGAGAGCACTTGAATTTTAGGCACTGTGCGGCACGCAGCATAGCGACTTCAATTTTCCAGCTAGCACAAAATAAAAAAATCCTCTTATTCTTGATAGTCATAGCTAGAGAAATACGTACGGGATTTTGAAAATATTGATTTTAACAGATTTGGCAGGTGTTTGAAAAAAAATGTCATTTTTTCATATAAAAATGATGCACCATTTTGTTAATAACTAATGTTGAAATCAATTAATCAAAAATCCCGTACGTATTTCTCTTCGAAATATAATTATAAAGATATTCCTAAAACATGAAGTAAAAAAAATGAAAACTGTTCGAGTTATGCTGCGTGCCCGTTTGAAAAAACTCGTTTCGAGATAAATGCATTTAAAGTTTTGAAACTATATCAAGTCATGAAAAAATACAGACGCTATACTAACGTACTTTGTTTTGAAAAACTTGTAACCGACTCACAAATACCCAAAATCCATCAGTATAGACATCTATTAAAGTATACTAGAAGATAATGAACAATAGGTAAGCCGTAGGACTGCGTACCTTCTCAGCAGGTATATACACCGCTCGCAGGTGAGAATTATCTTCTTATGTGTACCTCGAAATTTCATCGAAAAAATTTTTTTTCTAAGATAGGAGTTTTTGTATCATATTTTTAAAGGTTTAAGGTATCTTTTAAGCAAAAAAAAAAAATTTCGATTTTTGAAAATTTCTACAGTGGTGTAACCCCTTAATTATCTAATGAGTTTTACTCTGTTAAATCAAATTTACTGTACCCAATTCAACCGATAAAATATATTGTCAACTGTCTTCCCGCCTTTATGGTGGCGTGGTTCTACCCTAACCGGGATAGTTCGAAACTTGTAAAATCCATGCTCGTATTTGCAAGTTTTTTTGTCTCAAATTCTGTAATAAGTTCTACTCTGTTAATTAAAATTTACTATACCCAATTTAACCGATGAGATATATTGTGAACTGTCTTCCCGCCTTTATGGTGGCGTGGTAGCACATGTTACCATTCGAGGTAGCAACATGGATATATTGAACAAATATATTCAATATGTCTATGGTAGCATGGATATATTCTACATATATTTAACGTGGTAGAATATACCTCTTCCAAATAAATAATTTTGGCATTAATGTGATATTTTGTTGTTTATAAAGATAACAACACGAACAGAAATCTGCGCCGCAGTTACTCGGCGGCAGCTGGGGGGGCGGGAGCCGCTTCCTCACCGCGGCGGTCGAGGGAACCGTCGCCGCCGCCTATGCAAATCCCGAACGTACGAAACAGATCTTGAATGTTCATACCTCACTTTAGTTTTATACCGTGTCCAATTCAACACTTCAGTCATGAATTCATTTTTGAAAAGGGGCTAAATTTTTTTTTCGCGAAAATTTTAGTAGTTACTTCTATGATGAAAAACCATTATGTCCAGTGACTTGAGGTACTGAGTACAATCTGTCGCCCAATCTGTTTGAATTTCTTTGATCAGGCATTCGATTCGTAGCACAGAGAACTTGTCGGTTTGATCAGCACACGTACGATTCATCTATTGCCGGAGGAAGAATTATATCTACACCCACTACGCTCCTTTCTTGAATCTATTCTTTGTACCTGAAAAGTATTGGTATTTTTTATCGCACTAACCTAACACAAATATATATTCGTATATTGAATTGTACTAACAAAATTAATGTGGTACTAACAGTCCTGATCAATATGTCATATTTCACAACACTATGATTAGTAAAGATTCCAATATACCATAGAGCATTCTCAGGAATAAGAAACTAGTATAAGTCAATAGAACTATTTGAACTGAAATTTTTTTGCAAAGTACCGGAGCAAAATTTTGGAGTACAAAGATATTGTACAAGTGAAAATCTCAGATTTCAGTGTTATCCATACTTTAAATTACAGCTCATATTCATGATCATTTACAGAATGTGGTAACTCAAATGTTGGCCGAGCTGGCTTCACTCAGGGCTACGGTGACTGAGCTGTAGCAGCGGCCCCAGCAGCAGCCACAGCAACAGCCGCAACAGCAACAGCAAGAGCAAGAGCAATAGCCACAGCCACAACAGCAACAGCCACAGCCGCAACAGCGGAAAAAAAGAAATCATCGACGCCGAGGCAGGGGGAGGGGTGCGGCTTCCATCATCAACTATTATTACAAATAAAGTAATAATGGTTGATGGTGGGGCCGCAATGCTGGCCCCAAAAAAAAAAAAAAATAAAATAAATGAATACAAATAAATATATTGCTTGTATTCGCTCTTTTCCTTCCACCATAAAGATAGAACGATAGTAGTTCTAACGTATCTGATGACTGAATTATGAATACCAATGATTGTCTTTTTGTAAATAGTCAACATTAGTAGTTTAAGCAATTAAAAATCCCGTAGCAATTTATAAATTTGCACTCTCAAGAGATCATCTTGGTTTTTTAACTAAATGTAAAGGATAAAACTTGTAATTTTGGTCACCGGTTTCATTGAGCAATGGTCAGTGAGGTCATAGATTTAGTGTGGTAGATTCATTTAACAAGGGGGTATATTCTACATATTTGAAATACATACATCGTTATTCTGGATTGAAAAGCTAAAATTTTCCGAAATATCTTTTTTAACGAATATTTTTCTTTTTGCTTCTTCTATAAAAATACACTGCGCGTAAAAATTAGCGGGTCACCCCGTTTCTGCTCCAAAAAATGCCCGATTTCCGATCCTCATAACTCAGCAAATAATGTGCGTGAAACGTTGCTCAAAATTTTGTTTTGAAGCTTGAAGCTTAACCTTTCGAATGCTCTTTGTCGAATTGATTTTTTTTTTCTTTTCAAAGAGTAATCCTTTCTCGAATCATTTCATGTCAACATCGCGAAGTAAACCCTCGACTTTACGACGATGCACCGAGTGTCACGGTGAGAAAATGCAATTTCCGCGATGATGATCTTCAAGCCTAAAAAGTTTTCTTCAAAATGCGATTTTGTGAGTTGATTTACGATTTTTTTTGGCCGAGTTATGTCACCTTGAAGCAATTGTTGTCCCTAAATTTTTGAACGGATGCTCCAAGCGACCCAGTCGACATATTGCAGTTTTTAAAAAACGATTTTGAAGGTCGAACTTTCATCTTTCCCGAAATTCACTGCATTTTTTTCCCCAATCAATTTCGAAGCTTGGATACCTTCCAAATGGACCCCTCCAAAACACGGTGCGGAAATTCAAATTCTGACCTACGGTAGGTCGCAGAAAAATCGCGGGACAGGTGGCACGTGATACCATCTTCGAGTTTGAAGTGTCCTCTTCAGAATGCGTTTTTGTAAGTTAATTTACGATTTTTTTTGACAGAGTTATTCAACTTCGAACACAAATGGAAGATTGAAACGTTACCTCCGGCATCGGCATTACCCAAGGTGTACCACGTGGAGGTTGCTCGGTAGGATTTACACCTCGTGTGTAAGTGTGCATGTGTTTTGCGTGTACCAGAGATCAGGACCCCATGGTTCGTCAATTCCACGGTATTTTTTGACTCCAAACCCTCTCTGGTACGTATGTGAGTATCAGAGTGCGTGTCATTGTGTGTGTGTGTGTGTGTGTACCAACTACAGCAAAACAAAGAAGTTAGTAGTGAGTGTTTCCCCCTCGTTGTCGAATTACTTCTCGACATCTTTGCATCATGTGGATACAATTTCTAATCCGATATTGCGGTATCTCTCGCCAAATTTCGATCAAAGCTTGACCAAGCTCAGCGAGGTTTCTAGGTTGTTTCCGGCATTCTCTTAGTCGCCGTCCAACCATATCTCAGACCTGCTCGATGGGATTTAAATCCGGACTCATGGCTGGATGGTCAAGGAGAGTGATGTCATTTTCCAAAAAAAACGTTCGCGTGATTCTCGCAGTATGAGGGCGCGCGTTGTCCTGCATGAATATGAAATTCTGTCCGTATTCCAATCGTATCGGCAGAACATGGGGTTCCAGGACTTCGTTGATGTACCGAGCCGCGGTCATTCCTGGTGGTGGAATCACCACCAGATCGGTGCGGGCGTGCGTTGAGATCGCACCCCAAACCATGATTGAGCCGCCACCGTATGCATGGACTGGCACGAAACATTCTTGGCGATACCGTTCTCCTCTTCGTCGCCAAACATGGACGCGTCCGTCATTTCCATACAGCGTAAAACGCGATTCATCGCTAAACCAAACCCTGTTCCATTGTCGTGGACGCCACCGTATGTACCTGCGTGCGTACTCCAATCGAGCACGACGATGGTTTGGTAGGAGATAAGGACCTCTAGTTGGTCTACGCGAACACATTTCGGCATCGTGCAATCTGTTCCGAATGGTAGGAACAGAGATCGGTCTATGACGATGCTGATGGATGTGACTTCCGATTTCTTGAGCCGTCACTGTTCGATTGTTGAAAATATTTCTCACTATAGCCCTATCTTCTCTGGGAGTAGTTAGTTATTCTTGGTCGCCCTTGACCAAGTCGTCTTCGAAATTCACCGGTTTCATTGTAACGGGCCCAAGCCCTTTGAACAACTGAGAGACTCACCCCCATATGGCTCGCGACAGCCCGCTGGGAGCGACCTTCTTGAAAAAGAGATAATGTAAAGGCATTATATCGTAGTAATAAAGAATAATTTTACTGATGTTGAACAAGATTTAATAGCGCACTGCGATATTTGCCCACCAACTACGGATATATCGTCGATTCTCTTTTTTTTTGAGACCAACTGAACTTGTCTAAATTATCCGGAATAAGTACTGAAATTTGAATTCCAACAAATGAAAAAAAAAACTTGATTGTAGGTTGTCTTTTTTTGAGACCAACTGAAGTTGTCTGAATTATCTGGAATAAATACTGAAATCTAAATTTCCACAACTGATAAAATGGAACAACCTAGAAACTTCGCCGAGCTTGGTCAAGCTTTGATCGAAATTTGGCGAGAGATACCGCAATACCGAATTAGAAATTGTATCCACATGATGCAAAGATGTCGAGAAGTAATTCGACAACAAGGGGGAAACACTCACTACCAACTTCTTTGTTTTGCTGTAGTTGGTACACATACACACACACAATGACACGCACTCTGTACTCACATACGTACCAGAGAGGGTTTGGAGTCCAAAAATACCGTGGAATTGACGAACCATGGGGTCCTGATCTCTGGTACACGCAAAACACATGCACACTTACACACGAGGTGTAAATCCTACCGAGCAACCTTCACGTGGTACACCTTGGGTAATGCCGATGCCGGAGGTAACGTTTCAATCTTCCATTTGTGTTCAAAGTTGAATAACTCTGTCAAAAAAAATCGTAAATTGACTTACAAAAACGCATTTTGAAGAAAACTTTTTAGGCTTGAAGATCATCATCGCGGAAATTGCATTTTCTTGCCGTGACACTCGGTGCATCGTCGTAAAGTCGAGGGTTCACTTCGCGATGTTGACATGAAATGATTCGAGAAAGGATTACTCTTTGAAAAAGAAAAAAAATCAATTCGACAAAGAGCATTCGAAAGGTTAAGCTTTGTTATAATTCCACCTATTTCATTCGCTTATTATTTCTTTATCGTAAGTCGCCACAGAGTGATATTGACTATGGCTGATTGCGACCGGATGTTTAGTCTTCAGGGTTGATTCGCCGAAGTATTTACCGGCTAAAATTCGCAGTACATTTAACCACCATATTGGTTTTGATCACCTCGGAACGGCCACTCTCAATTCACTCTCAATTCTCTCTTCGGATTAGCAACACGTATTTTGTAAATACCTCAAATTCATCTGCTCACTAAAAAAGTTCCAACAATCTCAAATCTTGGATTTTAATCCTTTATCAGTCAACGGATTCTAAATATAACAAAGTGTTCCCAAGAAAAGGGCACACAACAGCTTCAAGCTTCAAAACAAAATTTTGAGCAACGTTTCACGCACATTATTTGCTGAGTTATGAGGATCGGAAATCGGGCATTTTTTGGAGCGGAAACGGGGTGACCCGCTAATTTTTACGCGCAGTGTATATTACTCTAACATGTTTTAAGAGCCCCCTCTAAAGATCAACTCGAACAAAAAATGTTTAGTCAAGATTTCAAGAAATTTCCTAACTTCTCAAATATTGAATTTTTTCTACAGCCTACTGTGTGGGATAAGTTGTCAATACATTCTTGAGGCAACAGAAAAAATGTAAATAAAAACCACAACTCTTTTCTGTTTCTTTCAGTTGATAATATTCAGAAAAGATGGAAAACAGCGAGGGATGCTTATATAAAATGCCGAAATAAATTAACTCAGAAAAAATCTGGATCAGCTGCCTCTAAGATCGCAAAATATACTTATTACGATGAACCAACTTTTCTTGATCGTACGCAAGGAGGACTAACAGACAATAATTTCAGCTCACAATCAGATTCAGCATTGCAAGATATGGATGATCACGGCGAATCTTTGCCTGCAGAAAACAGTCAAGACGATTCTTCTGAACAAGAAATCCATGATGTACGGGCCGTGAGTACCAAAAACTTCAAAAGGAAGAGGCCTAACAATAATTCGGCATTTGAAGATAGCTTACTTACTTTGTTGAAAGATACAAAGGAAAAAGAAGATGACGACGACCGAGTTTTTCTAACATCGCTGCTGCCCTCTCTTAAAACTTTGAATTCGGACCAGAAACTCCTCTTTCGTAGTCAGGTGCTTCAATTGATCATGGCAATCAAACATTCTAATCAAACAAGCATGAGTATGCAACGCTTTTATCAAGTCGCTTCTCCGATCTATCCATCAACCTCTTTCACCAATGTTTCGCATTCCGTAAACCAACAAAATTCGAACCAGAATCAAAATCAATATATGCAATATCATCAGGCTCCAAACGCTCCAGCACATGCAGCGACCCCTCTACCCTCACCGGCTGCGTCAACCTTCTCGACCTCATCTTGGGAAACAATTTAATAACGCATAATAATGACTTATGTTAAGTTGTCCATGCAAATACAAAAGTGTTTTCTGATGAATTCATAATAAATCGTTTCAACAAAGATTTGAGGTCTACTGTAAAATTATGTAAACAGTTCCACATCCTTACCTTATGGTTACTGCTACTCGTTCTATCGGAGAGATCGGTATCCTGTACAGATCTTCTAATGTCAAACTGTCCTTTAATCTTCCGACAAGCTCCTTAAACGAACGCGTTGACATCCGAAAATAATGAAAAACTTATCCTCGTCTTCATGAAGTGTAGTGTATAAGGACGAATGCTCCTCTCGTGCACCTTTGTTCCACAAGAGGATGCACCCAAAATCTTCTTTGTCGTTTGCGATTTTTTTTTTTTTATAAATAAAATACGCTGCACAGATTTTCAATTGCAGGGAGCTCATTTCTATTTGATATCTCGGCAAAGATTGACGGACGGCCGCGCAATTGTGCAAGAGCATCCGTCGTCCGGAAACGGGAGCACAAACGGCGCGCGGAGCGCGGAACGCGGAGCGTCCGCATAAGTGTGCAACCGGCCTAAGGATCTTGGATACCTCAGAGGCAACTCCGAAACCGCGATATATATACGTTTACTCGATCGGTCCTGCCCTCTTGCCGGAAAATGTAGAAGATATAGTCGATAAAGCAGAAAGAAAAGTGTTGGGCAGGATACGAATTCAATTATCAATTTGACTACTGGTCGCGCAGCTGCTTTCTCGTCATAGATTGATGATTTCTGAAGTAGGGTAAAGAGGTAAAATTCAATAATACGTTAACCCTAAAAATACCCTTATATAATGTTGATCGGGAAATGGCAATACATACATATAATTTAGTGGTAATGCTGCTTTATTGATTCCCCTCAGGGTTACAAGAAGCTTCCGCTCCGTATACAACCTTTTTACAATCTTTTCACAATCTTTTTACAACTTACATTTCCTTACTCACTATCCTTAACCCTATACTTAACTCTACCTTTGGCTTAACCTACTTATTCTTATCCTATTTTACATTTCCTTCTCTTTATCTCCTCTCTCTGTACAACCTCTCTCTCTTCTCTCTCCCCTCTCTGCCTCGTATCGCTATCACCTTTGTGACCTTTAATCTTTAATCGTTAATCGCTCTTTTGCCTCACCTTTCTTTTCTTATTCCTACTCCCTGCCTTCCTTCTCTCTCCTCCGCTCTCTCCCTTCTCCACCCACTCTCTCTCTCATTCCTTTGCTTCTTCTCCTCTCCCCTCTACCCTTCCACCCCTCTCTCACTTTCGTTCATCCTCTCTTCACCCCTGTATCCCACTCTTTCTCATTCATCCCTTCTCACCATGCATGTCCCATTCTGGCTTCCGTTTCCTTCTCTCCTTCCTCTCTTTCTTTCATTCACCTCTCTCCATTCTCTTTCCTTTCTTTCTCTCACCTCTTCCCTTAGTTCCTCTATTTCTCTCATCCATTTCTCCCCCTTCCATCCTCCCCTAGCACTACCCCTATTTCCTCTCTCCATCTACTTCCTCCTCCTATCGCTTCTCTACATTCCTCCCATACGTGTTCCCATGATTCCACGCCTACTTCACATATCCTGCATTCTCTCTTTTCCTCTTCCTCCCAATACCACGCTTCCCTCATTTCATTCCCTAACCTAAACCTTGCGATTCTCTTCCACCTGCTTTCCCCCCACCCCTTGTTTAAATACTCCGGCACTCCTGCTCCTTTTATCCAGCCATACCACCTGTTAAACCTTGACTCCCTTATCTTCTCCCATCTTTCCCTCTCTTGCTGATCTCTGTCCTCCTTTTCTATCTCCTCATACTCCACCTCCCCTCTTTCTCTCCTCCTTACTGTTTCCTCTGTGTCTAGCCCCCTTGCTCTCATAAATTCTTTTCTATCCTCTTCCCATTTCGTCAACGCCTCTCCCCCTTTTTCCCTTTCCCTTACCTCCTCCCAGCATACCTTCGCAAGTCTGCTCCCTCTGCCTTCCTCTAACCTCTTCTCGTATTTCCATGCTCTCTTCCCCGCCCTTGTTCTCAACTTCTCCCTCTGCATTTCTTCCCTTACCATATAGCCTGGTGTCCTTCAATCTACCCCTAACACCCACCTTAAGTACCTTTCCTGCATCGCCTCTATTTTCTTCCATTCCCTCCACCCCCATACCTCCGCTGCATATTCTACCACCGTCCACACCAACCTATCGAACAACCATAACCTCCTTCTCCAGTCTCTCCCAAATCTCCTTTTTCCTATCCCCCACACTTGCTTCATCACCACACTCGCTTTCTTCACCCTTTCCCTCACTTGCGCTTCCTGCCCTCCGTTCCTTGTTACCATATAACCCAGATAGCAAAATTCCTTTACCTCCTCTAGCCTCTCTTCCTTCCACCACCATATTATCTTTTCCTTTCTTCCTCCCCCCACCCTAAATCTCATTACTTTCGTCTTTCCAACATTTAATTCTAGCTTTTTCTCCTCCAAATAGTTCTCCAGCCTCATCAACATCTTCCTCATTCCTGTCTCGTTTTCCGCCAGCAGCACCACATCATCAGCGTATGCCAGCGTGTATACCCTGTTCTCTCCTAGCCTCACCCCTCCCTCGCTCCTTATCCTTCCCATTTTCTCCTCCATATCTGCCGTCAGTATGTTGAAGAGGTATGGGCTTAACGGACACCCCTGTCTTACCCCCTTTCCGTCCAGAACTCTTCCCCTATTTCCTCTCCTATCTTCACCCTGCTCTTCGTCTCCTTATACATCTCTTTTACCCTTTCCCTCAATCCTTCACTCACACCCCTTTCCCTCATCGCCTCCCATAGTACCTCCCTGTCTACCGAGTCGAATGCCGCCTTCAGATCTATAAATGTTGCCACCATTTTCCCTTTCTCCTTCCCTATACTCCTGTTTATCAGATAGTTCAATACATATATGTTATCTATCGTACCCATCCCCTTCCTAAACCCTGTCTGGTTCTGTGGTACCATTTCCCTCTCCTCCATTTCTCCGTATAACCTTTCCGCTAGAACTGTCGCATATATCTTGTACAGCGTCGCCATCAAAGTCACCCCTCTATATTCCTCTACCCTTTCACCCCCTCCTTTCTTCAGTATCAGCGCCACCAACCCTTCTTTCCACTCCTCTGGCCATCCCTCTCCCCTCCATACCCTGTTACATATCTCCCATACCCATTCCTCTGTCTCCCTCCCTCCATACCTCCATACTTCATTTGTCACCCCATCTCCTCCTGGCGCCTTTCTATCCTTCATCTTTCTGATCGCCCTTCCTATTTCTTCCCTACTTATTTCCTCCCCTGTTTCCCCTTCCTCCTCTCCTTCTCTGTTCCTCACCTCTCTTCCCGACCATTGCCCTACCGTTCTCTCCTCCACTCCCCCTAGCACTTTCATGAAATATTTCTTCCATTCATCCATTCCTATTCCTTCCCCTATTTTCCACCTCTTCTTTCTTTCCCTATTTATCACCTCCCAGACCTCGCCTTCTGTTCTCGCTTCTTCCGCCGCCTTAATCAGTTTTGCGTTCTCCTCCTCCTTCTTCTTCTCGCACAATCTATTGTATTCCCATCTCTTCCTTCTATACTCCTCCCTCTCGCCTTTTCCTTTTCTCCACTCTCTTAGCTCCTTTCTTACATCTCTCTTTCTCTCTGCGCATTCCTCGTCCCACCATCCTCTTTTCCTTCTCTCCCCTTCCCGCCCTTCTCCCTCATTTTCTCTGATTACTCTTTTTATCTCTTCCGTTACCCACTTTATTTCCTTTCCCACCTCACCTCTATCTCTCTCTGCCCACCTCATCTGTTCTCTGAATCTCTCTCTTCCTTCTGCCGTCCAGTTCCCCCTCCCCTCTCTTCTTTTCTTACTTTCCTCTTTCTTCTCCCATCCTCCGCTTATCTTCACTATTATCGGATGATGGTCCGAATCTACTCTGTCCCCCACTGTTAAGCTTTCTACCCTTCCCTTCGCCTCACTGTCCCCTATCACATAATCTATGGTTGATTCACCTCTTCCCCCCGTGTACGTAAGTTCCCCCTCTTCGTCCCCTTTCGTTTTCCCATTCCATATCGACCATCCTATGTCTTCTATGAAATCTAGTAACTCCCTTCCTTCCTTATTCACCTTTTTGTCCTTCGCCCTTCTCTTTTCCTCCTCCCCCCTTATTCCTCTTTCCTTCCCTTCATACCCCCCTCCCATGTCTCCTGTTCTGGCATTAAAGTCCCCTCCTATCATCATCTTTTCCTCCATCCTCTTCCCCTCTACTATTTCTCTCAGTCTCTTCACCTTTTCTTCTATATCTCTGTTCACATACACCCCTACTACTGTCCACTTTTCCTTCCCTACTTCCACCCTTCTCCTTACTATCCCTTCCATTTCCTCTTCCTCTTCCCTCTCCCTCTCTTCCTTCCTACTCACTAGTTCTTTCCTTACCCCTGTTATCATCCCTCCTATCGCTCTTCCTTTCCTGTTCTCTCTTCTCGCGTATTGTGCTTTCCATATGTATCCCTTTGCCAGCTTTTCCTTGATCCCTTTCCATCCTTTTTCCTCTACCCATGTTTCACTCATTACTATAACATCCCACTCTTCTAATCCCTTCCAGAACTCCTTATCCTTTCCTGCTAGCCCAGCGACATTCCAGAACGCTATCTTTATTGCTCGTTTCCCCTTACCTTCTTTTCCCTCCGTCACCTCTTTTTCCTTTTTCTTTTTTCCCCGCTTTTCTCTACCTACTCTCGTCCCCTTCCTCTCCCTCTCCCTCTCCCCCTGCCTCTCGCTACCTGCCATCCCTGTCCGTTTCCCGATCCTTCCCCCTGCCTCCTTTCCCCTTCTATCTCCTCCTCCTCTTCTCCTCTCCCCTCTCCTTCTTCATCCACTAACCTCTCTCTCTCTTCGTCCCATTTCCACATTTCCTCCCCTATCCACAGCTTTCCGTATCCTATTCTCACCCTCCTTCCTTTACTTCTTTCCTCTTGTGCTATCTCTCTCAGTTTCCACTGCATTTTCCTCTCCGCCCATGTCAAATCATCCTCTATCCTTTCCTCTCTGCCCCATAATGCCTTTTTCTTTTCCATTACTTTCCTCTTTTGTTCCCAGCTTCCCAGTCTGGCTAGCACCATGCCCCCTTTACTCCCCTGCCTCGTTCCTACTTCCCTGACTTCCTTTATCTCTACTTCCGCCCCTATCCACCTCATTACCTCCTCTAGCGTCTCCTTTCCTTTGCCTCTTTCCACCTTGCATCCTTTCAGTATGATGTTTACTTTCCTTTCCTCTCTTTCTTTTTTCTCTATCATCCTCTCCATCCCTTTCAACCTTTCTGTTACTTCTCTCTCCTCTCCCTCGCCCTTTCTTCTGTCTTCCTCCCTCATCCCTCCTTTTCCCCCTTCCTCCTTTTCTATTTTCTCTAGCCTCTCTACTATCCTGCCTATATCCTCCTCTTCTTCTTTTCCCTTTTCTAATTTCCCTAGCCTTTCTCCCAATTCTCTTATTCTTTCTTGGAGTTCCCTCTTTTCCTCTCCCCATCTCCTCTCTCTCCTGTCCATTTCTTCCTTCCTTTCTTTGAGCTTTCTTTCCATTGACTCTTCCCTTGTTTTTATATTCCTCATTTCTTCCTCAATGCCCTTTCTCATCCACTCTTTTACTTTCCCTTTCCATTGTTCCCCCTCTCTACTTTTCTCCTCCGGCGACCTCGCCAGCTTTCTGCTTTTCGCAAATACCCATTTTTCCTCTTCCTCTCCTTCCCCTGCCCCCTCCCCCTCTCTCTCCCTTTCCTCTCTTTTCCTTTTCCACAGCTCTAACACCGGTCCCATACTGTTGCTTCTTTCTCTGCCCAGCTGTTCTACTTTACTAGGTCTTCCCCTCTTTTTCTCCTCCTTTCCATTCCCGGTTACTGCCTCGACGCCTGCTTCCCCCTTGTCACTCATTGCCTATGCCTGCTTACTACTCCCTACCTTATCTTCCGCAACTATGCTCTATGGTAACCAGTTCTCCTTCTCAGCCTTTTCTCCCTAGATGCCTCTGCCTTCCCTCTACGCCTCTACTCTTACCGTCCGTTTTCTTCACTCTCTCCTAACCTCAAACCCCGCTGCTTTTTCTCCCTTTTTCCTTTCCCCCTCTTTTTATTTCCCGGCTCTTTTTCTCCCAGCTCCTCTCTCACACCTCCTGTCTCTATTCTATACTCTCTCTCTCTCTTTTCACTCACTCCAACCACTCTTTTATCACTCCTTTCCTGGTGTCACGCTCTCTCACAACCTCTCACTTGTCACGCCGGAAACGGGGCTCCACATATAATTTAGTGATCATTTCGTAATTCTCAATGATCGATACAGACGTTGTAAATTATATGTATGTAGTAAAGTTCCTGACAATGAAACTCGAATCATAGTCTCAAATCGTGGATTTCTCTTTGTTGTAATTATTCCTCTCTACCATAAGCGTGTTAGCTAATATCCGCTGCCTTTCGTGGTCTGTTATGTGAATACGTCGAAGATGGCCTGAAATTCGCACAAAATTTGGCGTAGTAAATAAAAACACTTCACGTAAATGGTATAAAACGAATTTATTCGAAAAATGTTCAATATTCGTCACTCTCACTGTTATCGCAAAATGATGTTACACATATAGCCTGATATTACTTCATAATCCAGTCTCTCATCAGGTCTTTAGACTGCGCCGTTACCGTCGCAGAGTCTAAGTACTTTACCTGGTCTTTAGACTGCGCCGATCCCTTCGCAGAACCTATTGATGGGGGTTTGTGGCCTTTAGACTGCGCCGTTACCGTCGCAGAGCCTAAGTACTTTACCTGGTTTTCAGACTGCGCCGATCCCTTCGCAGAACCTATTGATGTAGATTTATGGCCTTTAGACTGCGCCGTTCCCGTCGCAGAACCGATCGACTTGGATTTGAGGACTTTAGACCACGCCTTTACCCTGGCAGGACCGTTTCATTCAGACTGACAAATTTTCTTTTTCCTGGTCCAAGGCCTTTCGCGATTGAGCATCCAGAACAGATGTGGGTTCCCTGATAGGCATGTTCCGCTCGCGACGATAGTCGATTATTTCTGGAAGCAAACAATCATTATAAAAATTCTTAAGCCGCGATTGCATGCGTTCTTGCGAGAATTCATCGTCTCGGTCGGCCTTGACCGTCTTCATCCCGCGTAAAGTCCACACCGCGAAGATGCAGTAGTTCCTTCGAGTTACGTGAAGTTGTCCCTGTACTTGGAAATAGTAGTTATGCCCACTATTCATGTTGACCCCCGTAGAATCAAATATACTTCTAAGTTGTGCGATATTTCTCTCTATTGCTTCTTCCGGTGACATGTCCCTTGCCGCGTAGGGACACTTGACTTTGACGATGCCGTCCTCGTCGATCAAGCCGTCTGGCGAAGCTCCAAGGAAAGGTATTTCCTGGTCTATGAAGAGTCCACAACGCTTGATTCGTACATTTAGGGTGCTCTTCAACTGCGCAACAGCTTCTGATTCCTTCAGAGGTCCGTATATGCTAGCCTTGTTATGGTCTAGGCATGGTGAATATAATATCGAAGTAACGAGACTGAGTGTCGTTTGCCGCCTCTTACACACTTTGCCAAATTTCGAAGCCGTTAGCACTCGCTTTCGAAGCTGCAGTCACGAATTGGATTCCGACTGCTGCACGGTGAGACGTTCGATTTGTCTCTTTGTTGCTGTGCTTCTTCAAAACGCTTCCTGTCTATCTGACACTAAGCATCGAACTCTTCCGTCGTCAAATCGGGCTTCTGTGAGTGCGCACCGTAGTCCTCGCTCGTACGCGTTTTCGTCGCTGGTGGCCCGTAGAACCGTTTCTTTTTGTTTACATGAGCTCGTGTAGCTGCAGCCAGGTGTTGACGTTTTCTGATTGTCTCCAGATGTTCAGTAAATTCACCCGGAGTCGTACCCATGGCGTTGTTCAGTACGGTCAATGGCTTCTTCGTATTGAAGTTCACAACCGCACCCTGTACCCTTGCTTGGTAGAAGCCTCTCAATCCATGGTGCGCGCGCTTGCCACCAATGAATTTGCTGACCACAGCGTTGTAAGACTCCACGCTGTTGCTGTCTAATTTACGCAGTAAACTTTTGCAGTTGGAGCTCAAGTATTTCACCGCGTATTTCACCGCGTCACATACGGGCTGGTACAATCCGTACTCTACGAGCTTACCAACGATGTTCTTCACGGAGCTTGTTTATTTTTTTCCGCCTCGCTTCCGGGTTCCTTCGACCGATATTCTACGGCCTTCTCTACTGCCCCGCAGAACTGTAGCATGCTGTCTCCACAGTTTTCTGGAATTTTTCAGCGACACGTGCGGGTCCATGCGTCTTCGAAGCCTCCTTGATTTTAGTGCAAAGATTGCGAAGCAGATGGTTTGTGCACTCGATTCTATCGACCATAACTGACTTATATGGGTTAGCATCGCGTATACGTTTGAGGACACTGCTATCCCCGTCGGCGATCAACGTTCGATAAATCAAATCGTGATCCTCTACACTGCGTTTAAAACCCTCCACGATGGCGTCGCTTTCCATGCTCGCGGAACTTTGATTGCTGCCCCGATTCTTGAAACAGACGTGTGCGCGGGGCTCCACTTCTTTTTTCTCTTCCTTAGCGCAGATGGAGCAGTAGCGATTTCGGACTTCAACAAAGAGTACCTTGCGGTTGTGGTACCCAATAATAACGCCGACTCCTGATGGTGAATCGTATTTTCCAGTCCGATATGAGCGCTTTATCCAGCTTCCGTCGGCCACAACAGTTGTGTAGGGTATTCCATCAATGACTTCGCCCCTTTCCACGGCCAACCGTTCTTCCTCTTCAGCCGCAAGTTTCATTTCGCTGGCAGCTGCTTCTGCAAATCCCAGCGATACGTCGTCGTGGTACTTTCTGTACGACGCGTTAGCCATACACGGAATATTCATCGCTCCCAGCTGCTCCTGCAACTGCCTGAAGCCGGTCCCGATAGCGATGGTACCGGCCACCGCACTCCGGTTGACGTCCATGCACGTCTCGTCTTGCGCCTCACTCCAGACGTATTCTTTGTAATTGCACATTTTGCACGTAAATGTGAATTTTGTCTTCAGTCCGAAACGTTGCGATCCCGTCATGGCAAGGTCTCGGAAGCAGCATTCGACACCTCTGCAGTGATTGTCGAATTTGATGTGAAGATCCCGAGA
Source organism: Athalia circularis (assembly GCA_963978495.1). NCBI lineage: Eukaryota > Metazoa > Arthropoda > Insecta > Hymenoptera > Athaliidae > Athalia > Athalia circularis. The sequence continues at coordinate 23,648,317 of OZ021697.1, read as the reverse complement.
CATGTGTCCGAAATCTACGATTCGCCTACCCTGGAGGCTTTCGGTTACTCGATCACTTGAATCCTGATCGATGTCCTCATTTCTCTCCAGAAGTAACTTCGGAAACGTCTCGCTATCGTCGTGTTCGGCTTCCAGCACGGCGACGAGCTCTTCGGTCGTCAATTTTTCATCGAACGGAAGCAATGTTTCCGAATCATTTTTGAGCCCCATATCCTCAAGCGCAGCATGGATGCGAACATTCTGCAAAGCCCTTTCATCCTTGTCAAGCGCGTGTTGAGGTTCGTCACGGATCTGTACTTCGGTAGCAGGATGCACATCAATATCTGCAACTGGTGCATCCTCCGCCACTCGTCTCCGTGCATCTCTTCTTCTGCAAAAGAAACAATGCACGTCAATTTTGCGTATTACATAATTATCCACCCTAGTTTCGAGCATAGGAAATATGAATATTAATATTTGTAATTTTTTTTTTTTTTTTTTCAATATTCGTGTTGAGTGCAGATCGATGGGAAAAAAAGCAACGACGAAAAATGAATATTTCAATGACTTTTCGAATTTTTCGAGTACGGAAAACCATCATCTTCATGAAATTGGAATATTAATCATGCATCGAATTTGATGAATATGATTACTATTCAATAAATATACAGGGTGTCCGGCAACTAACGCACTTCCTCGTACTGGTGAATTCGTCTCGAAAAACTAAGACGAAAATGTTCAGTGCAAAAATGTCGAGGCATCAACCGTTTTCGAGTAAGAGCCGTTTAAAGTCACCCAATGTGAGGCCAGATAGGAGCCAGCGACAGGGACGTATATGAGAGCACTCATTATGCGTGGCCAGCGAGCGAGCGAGTCTGTTATGTTTCATGGGTCACGCTGCCCGGCCGGCTCGAGCCCCGTACACCGCTAGGAATACGTCCCTGTCGCTGTCTCCTATCTGGCCTTACATTGGTCGACTTTAAACGGCTCTTACTCGAAAACGGTTGATGCCTCGACATTTTTGCACTGAACATTTTCGTCTTAGTTTTTCGACACGAATTCACCGGTACGAGGAAGTGCGTTAGTTGCCGGACACCCTGTATGTTATAATTTATAAGAAACATTTCTACAAATATTCGACCTAATTTTCAGTACTGTATATATTTTTTCAAATTTAGACAGTACTGTTGTTTATGAAATAGTGTTGTCATTAAATTAACAAAAAAATATAAATTCGCAACTTTTTATATCACTGAAGTATTTTGTCGTACGCAAAAATATGAAGCCAAGACGTTGCACTTGGATACGAAGAAAAAAACAAAAAGATTGCCCGTGCGGCTAGCAGTGACTATTCCAATTACTGCCAAACTGAATTCAACATATTTTCAGATTTTGTTTCTCATAAAACTTTTGCGAATTTTTCATGATGAAGTGCTTAGCGTCGTGGTGTCGTGAGTCAAAAAAGTCCGAACCCTCGGATCAACACGCTGCACCATTAGTAAAAAAAAAGATGCAATCCAATTCCAGAATATCAGAGTTATCATACGTTTAGTATTTCGAGCAATCAAAATTGAACGATGATTCTTTGTACTTCTATGGATTTTTAAATGTCTCTAATTTTCGGTCATAAATTTTGTGATTTATTGGAAGACTTGATTACAGTTTCCAGAGGAATACACAAATGTCGAGGTTATCAATTCTCGCGGAAATCCCAATTTTTACGAATTATGCTATTCAATATATAGAAGGGTTTCACTCACGTGTGAGACTAAATAGAAACTAATCACCATTGATCACAAGTCACCACACGATAGCTTCTAACCAGGGTATCCGCCAAAATTTTCGATACGAAGGTTTCACTACGAAGAAGCGTGAATGCCCCAGTTATTGATGAATAAAGAAATATATCTTACCTTCGTGCCCAATATTTATTGCGGCTCCAACGTAATACCGAATACCATCGTGAATTAATTTTCTTGTTAGGCATTGTTACACAATCAACAATTCGTCACTTTATTTCGATGTAACAAGTGGTTGTGATCACCGTAATGCGTACCGAATTTACGCTTACAGTGCACGGTGCTGAACTTCGGCATAAACAAATGATCTTATTCGTTTGCGGTTCGAACGATAACGGCTGTAATTCGTCAGCGCGTTCGCGGCATCGTTTCGATGCATGGCATTGGCTGTCGCAATACACGGCAGCGACGCCGTGGTGCAAGGTGCCTGCATTCATCAGTAGAAAGTCATTCTGGCACAAAACCTCGTGGGTGCAAGTCCAGTAATAGAAGGAAGTTTTTAGAAGCGGTGAAAAAAGTAAGTATTTGTTACATATTTATTGTACTATGATATGATCCGTTAGGTACGTCTTGTTATTGGAATACGTGGAACAATAAAAAAAAAATAATAATAATAATTCTGGCGTGAGGCGTTGGGGTCTACGCGAAAATTGTTTTACCATATTTTATTAGACGTATGTACCAAATATCTTATGCGTTGTCGGACGGTTTATGGTTATTGCACGTGTCTTTCTTTCGCGATTTTGTAACATGTATATCTTTGCTGTGGATTTCACGTGTTCTCTCTCAATCAGAAAATCGGTTTATGATAATCGAGCTCGATTTCATATTTTTCCAACCTATGATCAATTCCTTTCGGGCGTTGACAGCAGAAAAAAATATTCACTTACTGACAACTCGGTTGCCCAATTTTAAAACATAGTAAGGGACAAAATTTTCAAAATGTATTTTTCAGCATTCTTCGTACTATTAGAGTCGTGTGAACATGATTCAATTGACATTATTCAATGATTCACTTTTATCGTATCAGTAGTTTGGCCAATTTTCAGCATACTAATGGCTGTCGGCATAATACCAGATCATGAATTATTTATCAGTATCATTTTACGTATATTCCAACACAATGTATCCTTGGATTTTCTTCGCAGATGGGTCAAATGTTCTCCAAACGGGCCCGACCCGAGCCCGAATCCGCCGACGAGTGGCACGACGCGGAGGAGGGTTCGGTAGAGGCGGCAGCTCCGACCGCGGCAGGGTTGTCGGGCGAGGCGGTGATGGAGGTGCTTCAGGTGGAGGAGGTGGCAGCTCCATCCCCTGGTAAGAATAATCATGTCCATTTCGTTGGAAAATCCCTGAGATTTCCACGCGGATTTCTTCATGTTTCCAAGGCATGGGAACCAAGTTTTTAGGTTGTGAATAGCATTTTCAGTATATTGTCGTGCTTTTCACAGGGTCTGTAACCCTGTCGCGGTTGTGTTTCTCTGTCGAATTCGATAGTCTTTCGTCAATCAGAAATGCGTGCAGATTTTATCTTCGCCATATTGTTATTCTAGGTTTATGGAAACACCAGTTATTCTTTCGAAGAGTTCAGATATTTACGCAGTTTCAATACCAAAAAAATCGTGACGCTTCAAAACCAACTTGTTCGGGGGAGAATTATGTAGCACCCAGCTTCCCAATTCAATCAATCTTGGTTCAGTAAAATGAAACTGCATAATTTTTTGTGTAAAATAACGTTTTTGGCGAGGAAAATACGGAAACCCACAATTTGATGATTTAGAACAACGATACTTAGTTCACACTTTTCAATAACATGATGTAATATTTCATTCTTATCAGGGGCCCCCGAGATGGAGGAAAGGGTGGTCGAGGCCGTGCCATCGGCACCCCCCCTACCAGCGACCGAGGAGCGTATCCCTGAGATGTGCCGTCACCGCGGGAAGCGCGCGGGCATACATCTTCCGGAGCGGGACTGTGCCTACGCCACGGGAGCCAAGAGGGCGAGGGAAGGCGACGCCGAGGGTGACGCTGAGGTTGAGTCGGCTGTGAAGCGTGGGCGGTGGGCTGCCTGGCGGGGTAAGGGGTGGCGCGGTAGGGGGCACAGGGGCCATGGTAGGCGACGGGGGGGGGGGCAGGGTAGGGGACGGGGTAGAGGCCAGGAGGGGCAGGGTGCGAATGCCAGGAGCATGTCCTTGTCAGGACAAAGCTCCTATTGCGATAACAGAATAATTTACTTGTAAGTATTACGAGTAGCTTATTCTGTTATCCCAATAGACCAACTTGGCGGAAGTGTAACCAATACCACAAATTCGCAGTAGGTCAAGTTCTCGGCAGCTGACTTATTCATATTGGTATTACCATGCACGAAATGGAGGATTGTTCATCTTTGGATGGATAATTCTGCTTCTTGTGGATGAGAATACTGATATGGATAAGTGAACCACAGAGAATTCAACCTACTGTGCATTTCTGGTTGTGATTTACATTGTACCGAGCTCGTTGGTTTGGCAGTTGGGATTTTCAGGTGGGTGGGTTTTTCTGAAATGGGGTGGGAATGGGGTAAGGGGTATGGGTTGGGATACATACATGCATCTTATGCATTTTCGATTATTTCTTATTCGGGTCTTCGCCCACGCTGTTGCCACCGACTCAGCTGTAAAGTAAGCTGATGTAGTGTACGATAGCTACCCAAGAGCGGTCTTGCTCTTCAAAAAACCGGCAAGACTTCGAAAATGTCTGTGATATAATTGATAGGATGTAAGTAATTCAGAATTGTGATTCTCACTGGAGCAAGTATAACAGTGAGAAGCTTAGAACTTCGACATGTAAGATTTACAAAACATTAGAATCTGGTGGTTGCCCTCGCCAAGGACTCAAATGTGAAGTAAGCAAATGTAGTGTACGATAGCTACCCAGGAGCAGTCTTGCTCTTCAAAAAACCGCCAAGTCCGTAAAAGAAATTGTGATCTATTTTGTAGAATATAATATGTTGTACTATGCATATCAATGTTATTACTTTCGAAACTTGTCTGGTAGCACGTTTTCATATATTTTGTACCGTATGCGCTGTTTGTACGGCATGAATATTAGGAATACATAGGGTCTGTTTACTCTAGTTAGTTTGTTATATCTTGTTCTACGAATATTTATACGCAATAGTAATATATTTTGAACGAATTGTAACTTGTTATCATTTGAATATAGAATTGAAATGTGTATGAATGCACCATAAATTCAGTGTCTGAAATGACTAATATGAAGTTGAAATATGCTACCGTCTTGCTTATAGTTTTTCAAGATTCTGAAATAAAGATCACCTACATAATTATAGTTTGCAAATGTGGCAATCAGGCTCGTGCCAATTGCAAAATCAGAACTGTTGTAACATTCAGGCATGCGAATGATTGAAATTACAACAGATATCAATTCAACGTATACGAATTCAGAATGGATTCTAAATACGTGGTTGGAGCGCGCGGTGCAGCGGAAAATTCTAACACTAGTATACCGTATGTGGGGCTGTCTCAAGACAATATGGCCTACCGAAAAGCGTACAGTTGACGGATATTCGCTAGTTTCAAGTCTTTAGGCGTATTTTAGACTTTTTCATGAAAGTGAGAGGTGCATTCTCTTTTATTAATTGCTGGGATAGTGCGCTGGGTAGTCAAAGTGGTGAGCAAGCCACTGAACTAGTGTATAATTTGTGCAAATAGAGGTGACAGGTCCGCACGCTGGGAAATCATCACGACGCACCTCGCATTTTATGAAATTCAATCAAATAGTTTTTCTCCTTCGAGACCTGGTTTTTCCGACCAGCGCACTTTCCTAGCGACGAATAAAGGGATTTGCACCTCTCGCTTTTTCGAATAAGTCAAAAATACGCCTAAATAGTCGAAACTAGGAAATCTTGCATAGAAAATTATATAAATATGTAAGTATCCAACACTTTGAAGGCTATGCTATAGTTCTACTTGATTGACTGAAATTCCTTAAAACGTACATTACGTCCCATTTATGAAGTATTCAACAAAAGACGCCGAAATTCAGATGAAATATTACGTGTGCCCTAAGTCATGGTGGAAAGTCACTTTTTTGCGAAAATAATGAAAAAAAATTCGTCATGGTCTTCGGAATTTGACACCTCGTATTAATCACACTTCACGCGCATTTATAGATAACAGTTTTTGTATGAGACCGACTTTCCACCCTTTTAGGAGAAACGAGAAATAAAATGAGACCTCAAAATCCGGTTTTCGTAGAGTTTTCATAGCAGGAGAAGTAATCTACGATTTCCTTTATTTTGTAGCACCAAATACAACGGAATAGCAATTTTGAGTGCTCACGACTGCCGCTTCACGGTTGTGGCGCCTACAACTATTTCGACCGCGCGATCCCTACATCGAACATATGACCGAAAGACTACTTCACTATGCTGTGCTGCTTTAATACGGCTGCTTCACAGTGAGAAAGTGATAGCGCAAAGTTCTTCAAACCGTACCAGTCCTTCAGGAGTAGTACGAACCCTGTTTGGGATTTCTGCAATATTTTTGATAACTTGATTTTGCAAATATGTATGTAGTAACATGTCATAATAATCAATCATTCGTAACAATAACCATGAATCAGACGTATGATAAAGACATAATAGGAAAAATGTTGACAAAGGCCCTAGGGGTATAAACATAATGAATTGGCCGTGGGAAGATATTCAAATGATACTAGAAGAATATGTAGGTACTAATAAAGTACTAACAACCTGTGAGTCTCAGATCTGTAACTCGATTGATTTTCGAGACAAAAAAAACAATTAAGAAATAGACAAAAATTTTTTCCCTCAAGATCGACTGGACCGATTAAATTTCTTTGTCAAAGCAAAAAATTATTGATGCTGTTTTGCAGCTTGTTTTGCGTATAAAATATTGTTTTCGATCGTCACAAATTATCTCAAAATGTGTTGAATTTAGACGATTCAAGCTTAAAAAAAAAGAATAAATTCATTATTCTAGCCGAAAAATATTTTTTATTCTTTCTACTATGGCGTATCTCTTTTGAGAATTAAAAAAAAATAGATGTTTCAGAAAAGTACATAAGGCTAAGGTACATAAGGTACATAGTTTCGTAATTGTACTGAAATTTTGTCATGGTCGATAAAAAAAAATAAAATTAAAACAATTTTTACTCCAGGATCTCATTGAGCTAATTTTTTTCCCAAGGAACACGTTGAATTTGGAGATAATCGGTCCAGTCGATCTTCAGTCGATCTTCAGGGAATATATTTGTGTGTGTTCTTTGAGTGTTATTTTTTTTCTCGAAAATCAATTGAGTTACAGATCTAGGAATGACAGGATCTGAGTACTTTATTAGTACTTACATATCCTTGAAGTGCCTTTCAGATACCTTTCCAGGGCCAACAATAACTATGAAATTTGTTATCGCTTACTCGACTGTTCGTCTGACGACGATACTGACCAACAAATGCCGCGTTTGGAGGCCAACTTCGTCAATCTTAGAGGAGCTATTCGTTCCTCCGCGGACGAAACCATCCAAGAGCTTTCGTTCTCTGAGTCTGTCTTATACAACTTGAGAGGGGGAACTGTTGTGGGGGATGGAGGATGCATTGAAATGGACCATATATCATCGTCACTCAGAATTGTTTCACGCAGCTTTATTTCGAAGTTATTAACAATTACGTTACTAATTATGCGCGGTTTTGAACATTTGGGAACATTCACAATTATATTTTCTGATGTTTGCGGTGAATTTTCTACCGCGGTAGCAATTGATGATTTTGCTTGATGGTCCTGGACTTGCTCACGATCGACAATTTCAGTATTTTTGGTCGTACTACGTCGTCCTTGGGATAAATTGTTGGCACGCGAGGCTCTAGCCTGCAGGATATAATCAGGTTCTCGTATTGGCAAGTGGCGATTGAAGCGACTATCTATTATTTCCAGCAGTACACAGTTTAAGTAGAATCGTGATAGGTAGGGTTCCATCCGTTGCTTCCAAAACTCCTCATCGCGATATACTTTCACGTACTTCAGCCCGTGTGGTGTCCATACGGCAAAATAACAGTATACCCTCTGTGTGATATGCAGCTGCCCTTGAACCTGATAATAATACACATGTGAAGTATTCATTTTTGATGTATCACTTTTGTCAGAAACTTTCGAAATCACGGTTGTCTTCAATGCTAGCGCTTCGTTGGGATTGTAATCCACAGCTGATTTCGGACATTTAATTTCCACTATACCATCTTCCCCAATGATACCATCAGGAGTAGCTCCAAGATACGCCAATGTTTCATCAATGAATAAACCACATGGTTGTATAGTTACCGGGGTCCCATCTTCAGCTAGTTGGTTTTCGAGAGCTCCGATAGCAATTGCTTCATTTGTACGACCCCATACTAATGCCGGCGTACTTTTGATAGACGGGTACAAGATAGATTGCACCGTTGATGAACACCATGTAGTGCTGAGCATTTTGATCACTCTGCCGAAGTGTGAGGCGGTCAGTATGGACTTCCGTATCGAGTGCCACGGAGAACTGTTGGATTGCCCTCTTGTGTCCTTTTCTATCATCACACGATTTCGTTGGTTTACGAGTAATCTGTCTCGGTGCATTTGATGGAATTCTTTGTAAATGTAATCGGGTAAATCTGGTTTTTCTGCTTGAGGGCCGTAATTTTTGTCGCATACTTGTTTATTTTTGTTACTTCTCGGTACATTCTCTCGCACGGCTTTTTGCCTTTGTCGAATCTCAGCATTAGTACGGAGTTTGCGTTTACGTCGTCGTTCCAACGTAGTTATCAGTTCCGGGGTGATTTTATCTTCGCTCGCATGAATTTTGCTTAGCATTTGTTGGGTATTGTGCTTTATTGCTGTTTCAGCACACCGTGCTTGATACGATCCCCTGAGGCCAAAATTGACGCGTTTTCCACCAATTAGCTTACACACAATGGCATGGAATAACTCAGCGGTATTATTAGTTGCATGGTGCACCAAGCCATCAGCATGAAAACTTAGAAATATTATAGCATCTTCAACGGCTTGGAATAAACCTGCTAATTTTAGGCGACTACATTAACTTCGGTCTCAGGTGCATTTTCATCGCAATAGCCACGTAAATCGTGACATTTCCTGTGATCGCCAAACACGTGGTAGGGAGTATTTAGCACATCCCTCCTCAACAATTCAATGACTTCGCTCGATTTCTCTAGATCTTGCTCTGCACTCATCCGGCGAAATGCTATGGCTTTTGCAATCTCGTTTCTGAATTTTAAGACGCTGTTTCCGATCAATTGCTTCTGCTGCGAAATATTTTTTTCTTCAGTTCTTGCAATGTCTCGCAGTTTTCGAGCCGAATTTTGGTATAAATGGTTGACGCATCACGAAATGGAGGATTGTTCATCTTTGGATGGATAATTCTGCTTCTTGTGGATGAGAATACTGATATGGATAAGTGAACCACAGAGAATTCAACCTACTGTGCATTTCTGGTTGTGATTTACATTGTACCGAGCTCGTTGGTTTGGCAGTTGGGATTTTCAGGTGGGTGGGTTTTTCTGAAATGGGGTGGGAATGGGGTAAGGGGTATGGGTTGGGATACATACATGCATCTTATGCATTTTCGATTATTTCTTATTCGGGTCTTCGCCCACGCTGTTGCCACCGACTCAGCTGTAAAGTAAGCTGATGTAGTGTACGATAGCTACCCAAGAGCGGTCTTGCTCTTCAAAAAACCGCCAAGACTTCGAAAATGTCTGTGATATAATTGATAGGATGTAAGTAATTCAGAATTGTGATTCTCACTGGAGCAAGTATAACAGTGAGAAGCTTAGAACTTCGACATGTAAGATTTACAAAACATTAGAATCTGGTGGTTGCCCTCGCCAAGGACTCAAATGTGAAGTAAGCAAATGTAGTGTACGATAGCTACCCAGGAGCAGTCTTGCTCTTCAAAAAACCGCCAAGGCCGTAAAAGAAATTGTGATCTATTTTGTAGAATATAATATGTTGTACTATGCATATCAATGTTATTACTTTCGAAACTTGTCTGGTAGCACGTTTTCATATATTTTGTACCGTATGCGCTGTTTGTACGGCATGAATATTAGGAATACATAGGGTCTGTTTACTCTAGTTAGTTTGTTATATCTTGTTCTACGAATATTTATACGCAATAGTAATATATTTTGAACGAATTGTAACTTGTTATCATTTGAATATAGAATTGAAATGTGTATGAATGCACCATAAATTCAGTGTCTGAAATGACTAATATGAAGTTGAAATATGCTACCGTCTTGCTTATAGTTTTTCAAGATTCTGAAATAAAGATCACCTACATAATTATAGTTTGCAAATGTGGCAATCAGGCTCGTGCCAATTGCAAAATCAGAACTGTTGTAACATTCAGGCATGCGAATGATTGAAATTACAACAGATATCAATTCAACGTATACGAATTCAGAATGGATTCTAAATACGTGGTTGGAGCGCGCGGTGCAGCGGAAAATTCTAACACTAGTATACCGTATGTGGGGCTGTCTCAAGACAATATGGCCTACCGAAAAGCGTACAGTTGACGGATATTCGCTAGTTTCAAGTCTTTAGGCGTATTTTAGACTTTTTCATGAAAGTGAGAGGTGCATTCTCTTTTATTAATTGCTGGGATAGTGCGCTGGGTAGTCAAAGTGGTGAGCAAGCCACTGAACTAGTGTATAATTTGTGCAAATAGAGGTGACAGGTCCGCACGCTGGGAAATCATCACGACGCACCTCGCATTTTATGAAATTCAATCAAATAGTTTTTCTCCTTCGAGACCTGGTTTTTCCGACCAGCGCACTTTCCTAGCGACGAATAAAGGGATTTGCACCTCTCGCTTTTTCGAATAAGTCAAAAATACGCCTAAATAGTCGAAACTAGGAAATCTTGCATAGAAAATTATATAAATATGTAAGTATCCAACACTTTGAAGGCTATGCTATAGTTCTACTTGATTGACTGAAATTCCTTAAAACGTACATTACGTCCCATTTATGAAGTATTCAACAAAAGACGCCGAAATTCAGATGAAATATTACGTGTGCCCTAAGTCATGGTGGAAAGTCACTTTTTTGCGAAAATAATGAAAAAAAATTCGTCATGGTCTTCGGAATTTGACACCTCGTATTAATCACACTTCACGCGCATTTATAGATAACAGTTTTTGTATGAGACCGACTTTCCACCCTTTTAGGAGAAACGAGAAATAAAATGAGACCTCAAAATCCGGTTTTCGTAGAGTTTTCATAGCAGGAGAAGTAATCTACGATTTCCTTTATTTTGTAGCACCAAATACAACGGAATAGCAATTTTCAGTGCTCACGACTGCCGCTTCACGGTTGTGGCGCCTACATCTATTTCGACCGCGCGATCCCTACATCGAACATATGACCGAAAGACTACTTCACTATGCTGTGCTGCTTTAATACGGCTGCTTCACAGTGAGAAAGTGATAGCGCAAAGTTCTTCAAACCGTACCAGTCCTTCAGGAGTAGTACGAACCCTGTTTGGGATTTCTGCAATATTTTTGATAACTTGATTTTGCAAATATGTATGTAGTAACATGTCATAATAATCAATCATTCGTAACAATAACCATGAATCAGACGTATGATAAAGACATAATAGGAAAAATGTTGACAAAGGCCCTAGGGGTATAAACATAATGAATTGGCCGTGGGAAGATATTCAAATGATACTAGAAGAATATGTAGGTACTAATAAAGTACTAACAACCTGTGAGTCTCAGATCTGTAACTCGATTGATTTTCGAGACAAAAAAAACAATTAAAAAATAGACAAAAATTTTTTCCCTCAAGATCGACTGGACCGATTAAATTTCTTTGTCAAAGCAAAAAATTATTGATGCTGTTTTGCAGCTTGTTTTGCGTATAAAATATTGTTTTCGATCGTCACAAATTATCTCAAAATGTGTTGAATTTAGACGATTCAAGCTTAAAAAAAAAGAATAAATTCATTATTCTAGCCGAAAAATATTTTTTATTCTTTCTACTATGGCGTATCTCTTTTGAGAATTAAAAAAAAATAGATGTTTCAGAAAAGTACATAAGGCTAAGGTACATAAGGTACATAGTTTCGTAATTGTACTGAAATTTTGTCATGGTCGATAAAAAAAAATAAAATTAAAACAATTTTTACTCCAGGATCTCATTGAGCTAATTTTTTTCCCAAGGAACACGTTGAATTTGGAGATAATCGGTCCAGTCGATCTTCAGTCGATCTTCAGGGAATATATTTGTGTGTGTTCTTTGAGTGTTATTTTTTTTCTCGAAAATCAATTGAGTTACAGATCTAGGAATGACAGGATCTGAGTACTTTATTAGTACTTACATATCCTTGAAGTGCCTTTCAGATACCTTTCCAGGGCCAACAATAACTATGAAATTTGTTATCGCTTACTCGACTGTTCGTCTGACGACGATACTGACCAACAATTGCCGCGTTTGGAGGCCAACTTCGTCAATCTTAGAGGAGCTATTCGTTCCTCCGCGGACGAAACCATCCAAGAGCTTTCGTTCTCTGAGTCTGTCTTATACAACTTGAGAGGGGGAACTGTTGTGGGGGATGGAGGATGCATTGAAATGGACCATATATCATCGTCACTCAGAATTGTTTCACGCAGCTTTATTTCGAAGTTATTAACAATTACGTTACTAATTATGCGCGGTTTTGAACATTTGGGAACATTCACAATTATATTTTCTGATGTTTGCGGTGAATTTTCTACCGCGGTAGCAATTGATGATTTTGCTTGATGGTCCTGGACTTGCTCACGATCGACAATTTCAGTATTTTTGGTCGTACTACGTCGTCCTTGGGATAAATTGTTGGCACGCGAGGCTCTAGCCTGCAGGATATAATCAGGTTCTCGTATTGGCAAGTGGCGATTGAAGCGACTATCTATTATTTCCAGCAGTACACAGTTTAAGTAGAATCGTGATAGGTAGGGTTCCATCCGTTGCTTCCAAAACTCCTCATCGCGATATACTTTCACGTACTTCAGCCCGTGTGGTGTCCATACGGCAAAATAACAGTATACCCTCTGTGTGATATGCAGCTGCCCTTGAACCTGATAATAATACACATGTGAAGTATTCATTTTTGATGTATCACTTTTGTCAAAAACTTTCGAAATCACGGTTGTCTTCAATGCTAGCGCTTCGTTGGGATTGTAATCCACAGCTGATTTCGGACATTTAATTTCCACTATACCATCTTCCCCAATGATACCATCAGGAGTAGCTCCAAGATACGCCAATGTTTCATCAATGAATAAACCACATGGTTGTATAGTTACCGGGGTCCCATCTTCAGCTAGTTGGTTTTCGAGAGCTCCGATAGCAATTGCTTCATTTGTACGACCCCATACTAATGCCGGCGTACTTTTGATAGACGGGTACAAGATAGATTGCACCGTTGATGAACACCATGTAGTGCTGAGCATTTTGATCACTTTGCCGAAGTGTGAGGCGGTCAGTATGGACTTCCGTATCGAGTGCCACGGAGAACTGTTGGATTGCCCTCTTGTGTCCTTTTCTATCATCACACGATTTCGTTGGTTTACGAGTAATCTGTCTCGGTGCATTTGATGGAAATCTTTGTAAATGTAATCGGGTAAATCTGGTTTTTCTGCTTGAGGGCCGTAATTTTTGTCGCATACTTGTTTATTTTTGTTACTTCTCGGTACATTCTCTCGCACGGCTTTTTGCCTTTGTCGAATCTCAGCATTAGTACGGAGTTTGCGTTTACGTCGTCGTTCCAACGTAGTTATCAGTTCCGGGGTGATTTTATCTTCGCTCGCATGAATTTTGCTTAGCATTTGTTGGGTATTGTGCTTTATTGCTGTTTCAGCACACCGTACTTGATACGATCCCCTGAGGCCAAAATTGACGCGTTTTCCACCAATTAGCTTACACACAATGGCATGGAATAACTCAGCGGTATTATTAGTTGCATGGTGCACCAAGCCATCAGCATGAAAACTTCGAAATATTATAGCATCTTCAACGGCTTGGAATAAACCTGCTAATTTTAGGCGACTACATTAACTTCGGTCTCAGGTGCATTTTCATCGCAATAGCCACGTAAATCGTGACATTTCCTGTGATCGCCAAACACGTGGTAGGGAGTATTCAGCACATCCCTCCTCAACAATTCAATGACTTCGCTCGATTTCTCTAGATCTTGCTCTGCACTCATCCGGCGAAATGCTATGGCTTTTGCAATCTCGTTTCTGAATTTTAAGACGCTGTTTCCGATCAATTGCTTCTGCTGCGAAATATTTTTTTCTTCAATTCTTGCGATGTCTCGCAGTTTTCGAGCCGAATTTTGGTATAAATGGTTGACGCATCACCAAACACGACTCAACGAGAGCATTCTTCCCTGTGTATATCAGGGTTATTCTGAAAAAACATTCTTTTCTTTTCGGGAAACAGGCTCAGAAATTTCGTTTGGACTCAATAAATGCCAGTTATAATTTCAGTTCAATTTTAATATTTATATGCCCCTCATCGCACTTTTCCATTTTCCATAAGATTGAAATAGCAAAAATTTTATTTGTTGCTTCGAATTTTGTTACTTGCCAACAAATAAAATTTGTCCCATGGTAATCTTATGGAAAATAAAAAAGTGCGATGAGGGACAGGTAAATATTATTAAGAACTGAAATTATAACTGGCATCTTATCGAGTCCAAATGAAACTTTTGAGCCTGTTTCGAAGCAAAAAAAAAAGTTCTCTCCGAAACAACCTAGTGTATATCACGCGCTTTCCGTGCTTCTTTCAGACTAGAAACGCCAACCAGAGAACCACGCTTCTGATGAATTGATTGTATGAGTTGTGTAAGATTAAAAAGTGCAACATTAGTTACAGTCTCCGCGCGAAAGACTTTCGCAGTTATATTATTCACACCTTGGAATATTGAATTGTAAATTCGTCAACGTCTGTGTGTATATACTGCTAAAATATAAATATGAAGAAAAAAGAACACCTATTGAAAAAGCCGCAGCTATCTACTTAACGACGGTCGCGATGGCGCGCACAATCAAAGAGGTAAGTTGATGAATCACGCAATTAATGGGATTAGTGGCTATAAACTAAACGAGTGCACAAAAAAGACAAAATGATGGGTTTTGGAGACAGACGTCCTTTTGGCGTTGCATTTGTGGCGGTAAATTTTTGTTGCATACGCCCTTCTGGATTTCTGTCCAATTCTTCATAGCAATTCTTTCTGTTTTTTTGTTATTACTGCTTTTTCACACGCAAGTCTTCCGTTATTTGTATCAGGCCTCTGAGCATACCTAGAACCTTCGAGACGAGACTGGGGTAAATCTGAGACGTGATGATGAATTTTATTTATCTTACTCGCGTGTTTGGGATTTTCAGATAGTCAAGCCCTCATTCAACGTTGCAACGATTAGAATTATCGTACATCTCAATCATGTCTCCGATTCACTCCTGGTTACGATGTTTTAATGTTTTTCAGATTAAGCGTTCATGAACGAGCAAATCGGGAAGTTGAAAAGGAATCCGGAAATAGTAAGAGTTCAAAATTGAACTTGCTTCTCGAAGAGGATCAGTCTGAAAAGATCGACAATTACGTCATCAACGATGTTCCCGAAAAATGCAGCGAGAAAGACATTGCATGTGTCCAACGTTCAAAACAGTCACCAAGTGTAGATGTCTATGAATTCCAAGATGATATCGAATCTATTGGAGATTTTCTTACAAATGCGCAGGTTCAATCTCAAGAAAATAATCGGAAAAATTCCGAATCTGACAAACTATACGTGAATAACGATACTGGTGTACATGAGATTAAAGAGAAACTGTTAGAGGGTCGATCTATAGTAGATCTTGCATATTTTGTGGATCAACTGCACGATAAGTTTGATAACCATTTCCCGGCCTTGAATTGTGCATTTAGATACTTGAAAGTCGTGAATTCACGCCATTATGGGCTGAAAATGCAAATATTTCTCCAGTGTAACTTGTGTCACTATAAAAACTCGATATGGACCGATAAAAAAACTGACGACGAAATGAATGTCAATCGTGCAGCTGTGCTGGGCAGTATGGCAATTGAAATAGGTCACTCACAAATGGAAGAATTGCTCACGTCCATGAATGTTCATCCTATGGCCTCATTAACGAATAGGAGATACGATATGAAGATGGTTGAAGCAAAACAAAAAGCTGTAACACAAGAGATGCAAGAAACAGGAAAACTGTCAAGAAAACTAGCTATTAAGAGGATTGATTTTATTATTCAAAATAGTATGCAAATACCATTCATTACCGTTGAAGCCGATTGTTCTTGGATGAAAAGATCATACAAGACTGGCAAATATGATTCTTCATCAGGTGTTGGTGTAATAATCGATTACTTCACTGGTGAAGCTATTTTAGTCGGCGTGCGCAACAAATTTTGTAGCGTTTGTGAATGGGCTACGCGGCATGACGTGGCTTGTGAAGAACATAAATGTTTCAAAAATTGGGGTAGGAACCAAGCTTCGACGGCTATGGAAAGTGACATAATGGTCGAAGGTTTCAATGCAAGCATTCAAATTCACAACCTGATCTATGAGACTTTAATCGCGGATGGCGATGGTAGTGTTCGTGAATCGATTCTGGACACTGATCCGTACAAGGAATATAATATAGTGATTGAGGAAAAGGAATGCGTCAATCAATTATACTGAAATTTGGCTCGAAAACTGCGAGACATCGCAAGAACTGAAGAAAAAAATATTTCGCAGCAGAAGCAATTGATCGGAAACAGCGTCTTAAAATTTAGAAACGAGATTGAAAAAGCCATAGCATTTCGCCGGATAAGTGCAGAGCAAGATCTAGAGAAATCGAGCGAAGTCATTGAATTGTTGAGGAGGGATGTGCTGAATACTCCCTACCACGTGTTTGGCGATCACAGGAAATGTCACGATTTACGTGGCTATTGCGATGAAAATGCACCTGAGACCGAAGTTAATGTAGTCGCCTAAAATTAGCAGGTTTATTCCAAGCCGTTGAAGATGCTTTAATATTTCTAAGTTTTCATGCTGATGGCTTGGTGCACCATGCAACTAATAATACCGCTGAGTTATTCCATGCCATTGTGTGTAAGCTAATTGGTGGAAAACGCGTCAATTTTGGCCTCAGGGGATCGTATCAAGCACGGTGTGCTGAAACAGCAATAAAGCACAATACCCAACAAATGCTAAGCAAAATTCATGCGAGCGAAGATAAAATCACCCCGGAACTGATAACTACGTTGGAACGACGACGTAAACGCAAACTCCGTACTAATGCTGAGATTCGACAAAGGCAAAAAGCCGTGCGAGAGAATGTACCGAGAAGTAACAAAAATAAACAAGTATGCGACAAAAATTACGGCCCTCAAGCAGAAAAACCAGATTTACCCGATTACATTTACAAAGATTTCCATCAAATGCACCGAGACAGATTACTCGTAAACCAACGAAATCGTGTGATGATAGAAAAGGACACAAGAGGGCAATCCAACAGTTCTCCGTGGCACTCGATACGGAAGTCCATACTGACCGCCTCACACTTCGGCAGAGTGATCAAAATGCTCAGCACTACATGGTGTTCATCAACGGTGCAATCTATCTTGTACCCGTCTATCAAAAGTACGCCGGCATTAGTATGGGGTCGTACAAATGAAGCAATTGCTATCGGAGCTCTCGAAAACCAACTAGCTGAAGATGGGACCCCGGTAACTATACAACCATGTGGTTTATTCATTGATGAAACATTGGCGTATCTTGGAGCTACTCCTGATGGTATCATTGGGGAAGATGGTATAGTGGAAATTAAATGTCCGAAATCAGCTGTGGATTACAATCCCAACGAAGCGCTAGCATTGAAGACAACCGTGATTTCGAAAGTTTTTGACAAAAGTGATACATCAAAAATGAATACTTCACATGTGTATTATTATCAGGTTCAAGGGCAGCTGCATATCACACAGAGGGTATACTGTTATTTTGCCGTATGGACACCACACGGGCTGAAGTACGTGAAAGTATATCGCGATGAGGAGTTTTGGAAGCAACGGATGGAACCCTACCTATCACGATTCTACTTAAACTGTGTACTGCTGGAAATAATAGATAGTCGCTTCAATCGCCACTTGCCAATACGAGAACCTGATTATATCCTGCAGGCTAGAGCCTCGCGTGCCAACAATTTATCCCAAGGACGACGTAGTACGACCAAAAATACTGAAATTGTCGATCGTGAGCAAGTCCAGGACCATCAAGCAAAATCATCAATTGCTACCGCGGTAGAAAATTCACCGAAAACATCAGAAAATATAATTGTGAATGTTCCCAAATGTTCAAAACCGCGCATAATTAGTAACGTAATTGTTAATAACTTCGAAATAAAGCTGCGTGAAACAATTCTGAGTGACGATGATATATGGTCCATTTCAATGCATCCTCCATCCCCCACAACAGTTCCCCCTCTCAAGTTGTATAAGACAGACTCAGAGAACGAAAGCTCTTGGATGGTTTCGTCCGCGGAGGAACGAATAGCTCCTCTAAGATTGACGAAGTTGGCCTCCAAACGCGGCAATTGTTGGTCAGTATCGTCGTCAGACGAACAGTCGAGTAAGCGATAACAAATTTCATAGTTATTGTTGGCCCTGGAAAGGTATCTGAAAGGCACTTCAAGGATATGTAAGTACTAATAAAGTACTCAGATCCTGTCATTCCTAGATCTGTAACTCAATTGATTTTCGAGAAAAAAAATAACACTCAAAGAACACACACAAATATATTCCCTGAAGATCGACTGAAGATCGACTAGACCGATTATCTCCAAATTCAACGTGTTCCTTGGGAAAAAAATTAGCTCAATGAGATCCTGGAGTAAAAATTGTTTTAATTTTATTTTTTTTTATCGACCATGACAAAATTTCAGTACAATTACGAAACTATGTACCTTATGTACCTTAGCCTTATGTACTTTTCTGAAACATCTATTTTTTTTTAATTCTCAAAAGAGATACGCCATAGTAGAAAGAATAAAAAATATTTTTCGGCTAGAATAATGAATTTATTCTTTTTTTTAAGCTTGAATCGTCTAAATTCAACACATTTTGAGATAATTTGTGACGATCGAAAACAATATTTTATACGCAAAACAAGCTGCAAAACAGCATCAATAATTTTTTGCTTTGACAAAGAAATTTAATCGGTCCAGTCGATCTTGAGGGAAAAAATTTTTGTCTATTTCTTAATTGTTTTTTTTGTCTCGAAAATCAATCGAGTTACAGATCTGAGACTCACAGGTTGTTAGTACTTTATTAGTACCTACATATTCTTCTAGTATCATTTGAATATCTTCCCACGGCCAATTCATTATGTTTATACCCCTAGGGCCTTTGTCAACATTTTTCCTATTATGTCTTTATCATACGTCTGATTCATGGTTATTGTTACGAATGATTGATTATTATGACATGTTACTACATACATATTTGCAAAATCAAGTTATCAAAAATATTGCAGAAATCCCAAACAGGGTTCGTACTACTCCTGAAGGACTGGTACGGTTTGAAGAACTTTGCGCTATCACTTTCTCACTGTGAAGCAGCCGTATTAAAGCAGCACAGCATAGTGAAGTAGTCTTTCGGTCATATGTTCGATGTAGGGATCGCGCGGTCGAAATAGATGTAGGCGCCACAACCGTGAAGCGGCAGTCGCAAGCACTCAAAATTGCTATTTCGTTGTATTTGGTGCTACAAAATGAAGGAAATCAAGATTCGCGGCAGCGAATCGCCGCTAAGTACCGTAGGCAGGCGAGCGCCAGCCAGCAATCTTTTCTTGAGCCAACTCGTTATACTTGGAACGGGGGTATTTTTTCTCGCAAACGGCTGGAAATTTCGCGAAAAAGTTCAGACAAAATTTATTCGTTATCACCGTACGAGAATCCACAAAAAACTGGAACGAAATCGGTTCAGCGGTTCTGGAGTTATGGGGGTTCAAAGTTGATGAAAATCACAATTTTCTTCTTCTTCTTCGCAGACTATTTTTTTAGAAAATTTTTCTGTTTACGGTATCTCAAAAACTAATGTACGAAAAAGGCTGAAATTCACAGCGTATCTCCGTATTATCGGTCTCCGTTTGCCTATCAAATTTAATTTAATTTAAATGTTGCACTCAAAAGTTATAAACAATTTATTGAATTTTTTCTGTCTACGGTATCCCAAAAACTAATGTACAAAAAAGGTTAAAATTCACAGGGTATCTCCGTATTATCGGTTTCCGTTCGCCTTTTCAATTTTAATAAAATTGGTTGTTGCATTCAAAAGTTATAAACAATACTTTTTAAAAAAATTCTATTTACGGTATTTCAAACCTACAGATGCATGTCCATGTGCGTGTGTGTGTATATATTGTGACGCTACCTCTTGGTTCCCCGCCCTTTGCCGGAGAACTCAGGTGCGGGGAAGGTAAACGCCGCAAGAGTGATCACCCACGTATCTAAGTTGGGTGCCAGGCGGTTTTCCGCCGCTCAAAAATTTCGGCCGTAGCCGTCCCTAACAATATGCACCTGCAGTGCCTCGGTAGCTCAGTACCGCGGAGAGGGGTCGGGATTATCTGAGGATTGACAGGCGATAGTAATAATGACTCGAGCGAATCAATTGATCAAATTCACAATTTTTATTCGTCACGGGAACACAAAATAACTTTTACGCGGGGTAACGAACACCCCTCGGGGGGTTGGACGTGGTGGAGAACCGTGTAAAGGCGGCCTCACCACTGGGAGAAATCCCCCCGGATTAGATTAACAAAATTACACGCAGTAAATAGTAAAAGGAATGATAAATTAATAATCAATAAATTAACAAAAAAAAGATAAAAGCAAACGCTCAATAGGAGCAAGGACAACCTATAACGGAATGAATAAAATAAGGCCTAACAATGATAACAAAAAAAAACGTGAATAATAAAGTGCCACAAAATACAATTAACTAACGGAATCTTATACTATTTGACTCTGCCGTGTACAGGAGAAACGGTTACTCGAATATTCTCCTCTCTCTAACACAGACACCCGCAATCAAAATACCGAGGGTGACCGTGACCCACGAACACCTGAACGTTAACCGGCCACTGCGCCGTTACAAGACCGCGAATTCTTCTAACGTTAGAATTTTTCCCTGCGGGGAAACTCAAATTTCTTAGGCACAGCCCGTATAAACTACATCAAACCAATATTCTCAACAATAATTTCCCACTTCTCGGGGAACACTGGCTGCGGCCTACCACGTCGGAGATCGGTGATATCAGACACACCTCGGATAACAAAATCGCCTCGTGGCGTGAACTAACAATCGACCAAAATGCCGATTGCCCACAACGGGTGCTGACACTAATTAGGGCTGAGTAATTAGGACTCACCACTCTCCAACCAGGCGCAGAAGAGAACCGACTCCCTCTTCGGGTCCATATTTCACCACAACCGCACCGTTTTACAATCACCCACGCGGATGGTCACTAACGCTCGCTATATAACACCCTAGCGGGGAACTAGTCTACGGCAGAGTGACGAGACAGCGTGTCTCCGCCAAAATTCTCCATATTTTCCCCCTCTTATCGGGGCTTAATCTAGAGGCCGCGGCGCTATCCGCAATTTCGGAAAACGGTGGAGACGATCGTGTGCCTGGTTGCCGGCGGTCTGGCGCGGCGGTGTCTTTGCGGTGGCGTGTAGCTGGTGGTCGAGCCTACAGCGTGGTCAGCACCTGCGGTTCCTCATCAGGAGCTCAAAATTCGGGGCGGACCGCGGTTCGCTGGCTCTTGGTGACGGCGGGACTCACATCCGCCGCCGATCTCCCTCGTTGCTGAGTGCCCTCGGCACTCCCCCGCGTCCGTGCAGCCTCCGCTGGTTATCCAGAGATCGGTCTCTCGCTGGGACCGGTCCTCCACATTCCTGGCCCTCGTTGATGGCCCTCGGCCTCGTCCGTCCGTCCGTGGTACATGTCAGAGAAGTGGGGGATCGAAATAAGCGAATTACTGAAAAAATTCAGGTGTCTGGGTCGGTCACGGTCGCCTCTCGGAGCGTTTTCCTCAGCCTCGAGGCTATTTTCCCGCAGGAAACCTAACTGGCCCTACCTAACTAAGGTCCGCCTACGGTTCAGGACCTCTTGTGACGGCAGATAAAATCTGCAACGTCACAATATATACCTATAACAGAATACTCATTCTTCCCAAACTTTATTCCAGACTGTAATTTTTATGAAAAAAAAAACAACATACTATATCGGGTGAATTACTCCAGGAGTCAAGAATCGGAGAAACTTATTAAGGTACCCATTACTTCTTGACACGTGAATGAGAATCTTCGACTAGCTATACGCCCACACAATAACAGGTCTACCTAGAATAAGCTGTGTATAACTACGTGGGGATTCGCTTTCATGTAGTAACAAGTATGGGTGAATAAGCTACCAATCCCGACACTTGAAGTGATCTTGAAGTATACACACATACTCGAGGAATCTACCGAGAGTCCAGTGCATTTGAATTCGGCGGCTTGTGTACAATAACTATCCTACAGTCATTACTAACTGAAATCATTGTGGTGAGTAAGTGCTCACGTACACTACTCGGTACAGACTTGCGTCATTCATATCTTTATTGATATACTTTAGGCAGATATAATTGGCAGGCAGGATCTCGCTTCTGTAGATATCGGTTACATCTGCCTAAGATAAAACCTTTGAAGGTGTAAAAGACGCAAGTCTATACCGAGTGGTGTATGTGATCACTCACTCACTACAATGATTTCAGTGAGTAATGATTGTAGTTATTGTGCACGAGCTGCGAAATTCAAACACGTGAATTCAAGACGCACACGGAGAAAAAAAAGATGAGAGAAGACGAGGAAAAATTGAAAGACAGTTAACATTGGGCTACTAGGTAGTCTAATGGCCCAAGCCCCCGAAATGGCAGCTGGTAGACCTGGGATCGAGTACTGGTCATCTGATAATTTTTTTTCGTCATGTAATTTCAATTCTCTGAACTCAAGATACAATATTATAACGTGTGGACACCTTGTTAGTTGTGAATATGTCATATCTTATACAGGGTGAATTCCTAACACCTGAGTGCTCGGAACAGCGTTGAGGTGGCCACGAGTCCAGCGTCGTCAATTATTTTACGATTTCAATGAATCAGAAGGTAAAAAACCATTGAACAATTGACGATTTTGATTTACGGCCACATCGACACTGCCCCAAGTGTTCAGACATTGGAATTCACTTTGTAGATGACTGTTTCAGTTTTCTTTAAGCTATGTTCATTCATCGTAAGAATGAATGTACGATACTATACTATGCATAATCAACATATCAGAATAAAATACAAATGTACCTGGAGTGTCATACAGCAGCCATTGCGCATTATTGGAATTTTTGTCATTTAATCATTATCTGCTGATATAGCATCGTAAGTGTTATGGCTTTTCGTTAAATATCTAAATGTTCTCTTCAAATCGGCAGATGCCAAACTCTTCCAGTCTTCAAACTCTCAGGAAGCAATAATATTCGGTGCACTTTCTACACTGGAACATTCGATGCATAATTGCTCCTCTTCAGAACCATTCGTTTTATTAGGTGCAGATAAATTCTCCCGGGGCACGTAGCACAAGGCACAAACAACTGGTTCATTCATCGGTCTAGTAACCGCTACTTCGGGGGAAGACTGAAGTTTGACGATATTCATAGGTGGTATAGGTGTAACACTCTTAATGTTTGCATCATTTTGAGGTGGTGAAGATGTGTAATTGGTATCAGTTGTGCCGTCAAAGGTGTTATAATCGTCAGCGACTGCAATTGCGACGTCTTTCTCGTTAGTTAAACCATTGTCGTTATTTAAAAAATTGTTTTTATTATCGAAAATGTTTTCAGTCACGATCGGATCATGCTCTCCTGGTTGGTCAACGATTTTTGTACGGCCATCAATATAGTTAATGTGCCTTTCGAAAAATTCATCAGCTCTCAGCCGTTTCGGAGAGTTTCTCAACAAATGGGTCTTGATTAAATTGAATTCACTCTCAACGGTTGCACTGGACGCTGAAACACGGCCATATCCGAACTTGTTGCGATAGACGCATGTCCATAAAGGAATCCATTTGACATCCTTCAGCAATTTGTCCGCAAAGTTAGGCATATAATGTGCATTATCGCGATTTCCAAAGTCTGAATCTGCAATGATTTTAACTTCTCTATCAACATTCCTGCCCCATTCTGAGAAAAAATTTACGTGATCGCCACCGTCAAATATGCTGTCATCTTCTGGCCGATCACCAGAGCAAGCATTATCTATTGTATCGTCGTCATCTGTGCTAAAATGTAACGTAGTTCTCCATTTTTCCTTATGGACATCGCATTGCGTGGGTTGCCCGGAAGGTAAGTTTCCTTCGGTTTCGCAGCGTGAAACTATCAGAATTGATTTCAAAATATCTCGCGCAATATCGATGTCACGAGCCAAAATAAGTTGCCCAATCATAGCTCGAAAGAATACCCGAACCCGTTTTTGTGCAGATTTCAAATAGTTGGCGTAAATCTTCATGAAATGTACTACGTCAATCCGCACATAGCACGGCGGTAGTACTTCCTGACTGCAGGCGTTTGCATAGGCTTCGATTGTGAGATACCCCGTAAATGCTCGAATGATGGCTTTGAGGAATCGCATACCACTTCCTTCGGGTATGGAGCGCCAGAGCGTGTCCATTCCACGAGCCAGAGCATGATCGTATTCGCATTATGGGATTCACTCAACATTTGAGTAACGGAAACCTGACCAGTATTGCTTTTCATGACAGAAATGTATAAAAATATTCGTTTCGCGAAGCTGCTATCGGATGCTGGATTGGTTTGACAATGCTTCCAGTAGCGTCGATGGCTATACAAACGGGCTCTCGCCGTGCACAAGCTTTATACACGTGCAATTGATGGTTCGACCGGTAATGAAAGTGAAACGGATTGCTGCTGAGATTGTGCAAATAGTTCTGCATCCTAGTCAATTGCATTATTTCAAGCGCACGAAACGGCTCATGATGAACATATTTGGATGCAATATATTCATGCTTCACTGCATTAAGAACAGGTAATAGGTATAAGTGAGGTGGTTGCGAATCACCCGGTGACATGAGCTCATTCGCCTGTTGGCTGCGATATATCACTGCCGATTCTGCACATAATTTTTCAGCAACATTTTTTCTTATCGGAGCTCTGAGGTATCGTTTGCCACATTCTAGACCTGTACCTTTTCGTATAGTGCATTCAAGGACTACATTAACCTCTTGTGAATTATCAATTTGGCAATTAATAACACTTTCACATTTACAAGTACCTGCGAAGTCAACAAATTGATTTGTTAGAGCTTACAGTTTTTTATTTGTTTGCATTGTCTCTGAATATTAGAATGCAGATTTTTGAGAAGATTGTATAACCTTATGATATGAAAAAGGCTAAAATCAAGCGAATATTTGAGTTACTAGAACTTTGAGATCTATGAATTAAATTTCTAAACATATTTCGATTGGAGATGTTATTAAGAGTAAAAATACGCATGGCACAGGGTGTGACAGAATTCGTCCCGAGCATTTTACAAGCTGAATCTTTCTCAAGAATGAGATCTAAAATCCGTAACCAATTCTTTTCAAAATACATAGATTTTGGATTGCAATTAATAGAATATTAGCCCATGAGAGATGAACAACGAACAGTGATTGACGCACCCACACTGGTATTTTAACACATCGATAGGCTTCCGTTACCAGTAGGCACCGACTAATCTTCAATTCATTTCAAACTTTACGCACATGTCACTAGGCAACGAAACTATCGAGAAAGACCTAATAGTTTCTCAACAATACGGGTATTATAACTGATAATACTCATTAGAACGAAGAACATTGCTCAATATAGTGTGCATCAAAGTTGCGGTAAAAAGTATTCAAAAGGCAAGTCTAAAGGTAGCCGTATAAAGCGTCACTTTGTGAAACAAAGGTATCCGTCAAAAAGCGGCGTTATGATGTCTATGCCGGAAAAAATATATTAAACTACACTATGTTAGTTAGTATCAAACAGAGAGATTTTCCTTTACAAAGTGGTTACTGTCAGCAGTTTTGGTATCATTTTGCACAATAGACAATATCTTTGCCTGACGGTTAACAACCCGAAACGGGACAATTTGTATTAATTTTATTCTACGGCGTAATGAGTCCCAGAGGACCCCAATATTCCCTGATTGTACAAACATTCGCAGATGCAATATAATAACTGTATTAAACACGGATTTTTCAGTTTTGAAACTCGGAAGACAATAGTGTGCGTCAAAGGCTATTTACTTGCAGCTCATGCAGAACAATACCTGTTCAAACATTAAGATGAAACGCGAAGATTTAGCAAAAATAAGCAGTTTTTCAAGTTGACTTGGGGTCCCTAAAGGCCCCACACTGTTCGAAAGTTGGACCCCCCAAAAGGCACCTACGGTGCAAAAAAGTTCGCCAAGTACATTATATGTTCAGAAAATTCATTGTTAATAAGAAAAAAAGGATACAAATAAATTATTGTGTCAAGTACGTGTCACTTTGCATCATGTAAGAATATACAATTGGAAAGTGAATCAATGAGAATTAATTCAAAGAATCAAAAAGAATCAAAAAAATAAATTAAATTAAATATAGAAAAAAACATTCGAAAAAATAAATTGGAGTACGTGGTTCTTGGCGGGCTGATGTTTCATCGCCACACGAAAATTCTGGATTTTTTTTCAGAAAAAGCCCGCCAAGTCCCACTACCTCCAATTTATTTTCTTGAATGTTTTTTTCTATATTTCATTTAATTTATTTTTTTGATTCTTTTTGATTCATTGAATTGATTCTCATTGATTCATTTTCCAATTGTATATTCTTACATGATGCAAAGTGACACGTACTCGGCATAATAATTGATTTGTATCCTTTTTTTCTTATTAACAATAAATTTTTTGAACATTTGATGTACTTGGCGAACTTTTTTGCACCGTAGGTGCCTTTTGGGGGGATTTCATAACTTTTTGTATGTTGTTGGAGAATATTGTAGTATTGATAATGCTTTCTTCAGTATACTATTGTTGTAAGATGTCAGACGGGTTAGAAAAATTTAGTTATTATCACGATTAAGTTGAGCAATATCAAGAGATTTGGTATAGTACTACGCGTTCGCAATCCGAAGATTAATTACTTCGCAGGTCGGTTTCATATGCCTTGGACGACGTGTTCTATTTAAATGAGAAAGCTCGGTAGCTGCTGAATTGCGATTCAAAGTCCACAGTTTTTCAGTTCACTAGATATATTTGTGCAGTTTTATCACAAGTTACCAGATGCAGAGTATCCTCAGATCATTAGTTTCACGAAATGGATCTTAGCTTCGAAGCTACAGCTTATCAGTATTTAACAACATACTAGGAGAAAGATCGAACCTTTTCCTTTTTGGTAAGATGGAAGCAAGGGTCGAATCCTTTGGCATCAGTTTGCTTGGTTTGTGATATTAAAACAGAGAATGATACTTCTTTCATTATCGATATGCTTGTAGGTGAAAGGAGTGTTAGTTATAATGAATCGGTTCAGTAGGTCTGAAATGAAAAGAAGGATTATAGTTGGCTTATGAACAACTGTTAAGCAGGTGGCCAGGATGCAGTTTGACTGCAGTTAATAATAAAATGTAACGAAGAGAGACTTTCATTCAAAAAATTCTCACATTGGATTCGGCCGTAGCTCTCATTGATGAATAGGATTGGAGAGGAGCTCTTGGTTTATATTGTGCCAGGAAGAAAATTGAATTTTCTCAGAAAACATTAAAGGAAATGCTGAGCACTCCAACTCCTGCTTATTTTTTTGAGGGAGCAGGAACTTCTGGTTTGTGGCATTGGAACTAGAACTGATACTTCCGTCAATGTGATTATGCTTAAAAGAAAAAGGATAATGTTAGTGTCTATGAATCGGTATACTTGGTATGAAGAAGAGGCATGGATTGTTGTTGGCTCACAAATAATTGCTTGATAGATGACAAGGATATGATTTGACTGCACTTCGTAGACTTTCTTCTTTTCAAAAACTCTCCCGCTATTTCAGTCATTCGGAACTTTTGTCGGTGAGTAGGAATCAGAGAGGAGCTCTTCGTTCGTGATATACTGGGAGAAGGACTGAGTTTCTTCATGAATTAACACAGGCGGATCCAAAGAATTTGTTAACGTTCATTCATCTGTGGGAGTACGATCCTTTGGTTTGTGGTATTAGAACAGAAACCGCTGCATTCTTTGATATCGGTATACTTGTGGGACAGGGACAGATGTTAGTTATTTCAATTCGATACAGTAAGTACGTTAGAAATGCAAAGTTTATGATTGACTCACACTCATGCTGTTTGTTACTCATGTGATTGCTTCGTGGATTCAACAAATTTGAACACCCTGCCTTCCATTATTCAATACACCTATATTGTGATATATTGAAAACTACATTGCGCTATCACTGCCGGTAACAATTACCGCTGATTCGACGAGCTTTCTCCTCGTAACCTTACAAGTAGTCAGCGAGCTGGCGAGTGAACACCTGACGTCGTTATTATCGATAGGGTAGAAACACGTGTTGCGCTGGTCAGAGTTTTATCTACGATTATTTGTGTTCATTCACGAAACTGAGAGGGCTGTCAAAAGGACATATTTTATACAACCCACATTCCAGCAATGACAAGCCCGCCACTTTTATGGTGCCTCCGCCATGTTAGACTTGTCAACAGACCAAGCAGCGGACGACGGATATTTTTAAATTCCTCACGCAGCCAGGGCGGCGAACGGTAGCCAATGAGAGCACCGCTTTTCTAGCGCCCAATGAAAAGAAATCGCTGGGCGGTGGCGAACTCGGTAAGAAATGAGACAGGCTACACTGACGCGACCTGCTAGGCGGACGGGAACTACGACCTTCTTCCTACTCGACAGAAATATCGCGCAAGCCACGGCAATAACCACACCGCGGCTTCCCTTCTACACAATTTATGTTGGAATGGTTTTGGTTTCCAGATGACATATAGCTAGCGTACGACGACGACAACGGCGGTGCTCAATCGTGAAACGGGCCTACCGGTGATCAGAGATTATCATACCTCAGCTCTCCAACTACTGATGTTATTGAAATTACGCTTAAATGAACCCGCTACAGTGATTCACATCGCTAAAGTGCATCTAAATTTCCCAAAACGCTCATGATTTCATGGTTCAGCTAGGATAACTAATACAGTGTCGTCTATTAGTTTTAGTCCTTCTTGTATTTTTTTTAGATTTGTTCCAAGATGGATGTTGATTTTTGAAATATATACCTGATATAGGGTAGAAGCGCCGATTTCGGACTCAATATCATTTATGGGCGGTTTATACATCACTTTGATATATTGAGAATATGAAAAAAAAAACATTTTTATAGTGAGCGTACGAAAAGTATCTTTGAATACCATAGAAAAATCTGTGATGTAAATGCATATCGTTCTGATAACCTTATTCCTAAAATGAATCGAAGTATAAATCCCGTGGTCAATCTTGATTGATTATCATAAGATTTATAAGCATTAAAGATAACCTCAGTATAAAGTAAATGATTAATTTCACTGATTAAACCCAATAGTCTCAAATTATTAGTTACACGTATATTAGAGTGGTCCTTATTTAGGGTTTTTATGAATTCCTATGCTCCTTGATGCTCATATGGTTCGAAATAAATTAAACAAAATATCCCGCAAGTTTTAGGTGTCTATCTCAATTTCAACCTTTACCGCTTAATTTTTGTTTTTAATTTTGTATTACAGCTAAAGTAATTATTCCAAAAATTGGGAACTTGGCAGAATTCATCCTTATAATAGTGGCTACTCTTCAGAATTTTTACAGATTTTTAGCTATCATAACTCTCAATTTGCAGCTAGATGAGAAATTTTTTTTTTTATAATATATCAGCTTCATGTAGCAAAAAATCTGTAAAAATTCTAAAAAGTAGCTGCTATTGTAAGGATAATATCTGCCAGGATACAAATTTTTTCGAACAATTACTTCGTCCGTAATAAAAAATTGAAAAAAAAAAAAAATCAGTGACAGGAGTTAAAATTGAGATAGAGACCTGAAATTTGAGGGATATTTTTTTAAATTTATTTCGAACTATATGAGCCTCTGAAAGCATGAAAATTCAAAAACACCCTGAATAAGGACCATCGTAATACTCACCACTTAAAGTTCCGGTAGCAGCGTCCCTAGTTTTTTTATGTTTTTTAAAATTGAAAGCGCACTTTAAGCGCGTGGCCTTCCAAACTTCATTTGTGATCCACTCTTGCCAAAGCCCTGGCTTTAGAACAGAACACTGTCGCTCATATAGTCTCTTATGGTGATACTCTCGTCTGTTATAAGATTTTGATTCGATGAGATTGTCATACTCTGATTTCGATGCAAATATCTGAATCACGGTGTACTCCTCGTTCGAATCAATGACGTTTCTGGCAATCGACTGTTCAGCGCTATCATTAGAAAAGGAATCATAGGTTTCGGGAATCATATCACCGCAAACTTCTTCGCGAATATCTTTTTTGCACATCATTGAATACAGCGTTTCGGGTAAAATCTTTCCATCCAAGTCCTGAGATATTGCATGCCATATCGGTTCACACTTAGAAATTAGTTTTTTATCTGATATCAGTATCTCATTTTTCCGCTTGGTTGTCGCGCTTATAATAACATGTCTTTCAACTTTTCGCGGCCTTCCACGTGGTTTTGCCATGCTGACTTTGCCTGTTAATTACGTTCGTCGCGTTACGATTTCTCGCAAAGACTGAAGGTAATGCCCAAGATTTCGTAGGTAGTAGAAGGGATGAAAGACGCCGGCATAGAGAAAGGCAGCAAACGAATGCGATCAACATACGTGAGATAAGCAACTTGCACGGCGGTGCGACTCTATACAAGCAACAATGTTGCATTTGTAGCCGTCTTGCGACCCGTATGTGTAGTGTACACCGGTACACTACATGAAAAGAGGAATTAACCCCACCAGGGAATAGTAGAGTACTTGGTGGGCATAATTTAGACAGTTGACCTAGGGACACGATCGCCGAAACATTCGTATTTTGAGAATAAAAACAAGATAAGAAATTAAAAACTCGCGAGCACCACATCCACCCGCAAAACCCCCTGACTATCTTAGATCCCGAATAAAAGGTTGCCCTTACAGAATCAGAAGTGGGATACTCGCAAAGTAATAGTGATTACGGTCAACTCAAAGAAAAAAAATTAAGAAAAAAAAAAAAAAAAAAAAAATCGATCCCTTCCCTGTGACCACGTGAACCGCAATATCGTGGCGGAAAAGACTAAGTGTGTGTTAAATGAAGAAAAAAAAAGAGAACCATTTCCCGGTGCCCACGAGATCAGAAGTGGCGGAAACTGGTGTAGAGTTAAAAATTATTAAATATCATAAGGACAAAGTCGAGAAGGTTTCCCGTGACCGTTAAAGTGACTTTAAGCTGTTACCAAGGTGCTGTTTCGCTTTGTCAGTCCTTGCGTACGGCTTACCTAAACGTGTATTGGTGAGATATTTTCTTGTAATGCAATCGGTCGAAGTGACAGCATTGACAGCCATCAAAAGTTGAACATCGTACGATCCTTTGGAAGGAGAATAAACATTCTGTGGAGGTATATGTAAAACGATATTTCCATAATTACAGGATTTTAAATCTGTCTGAAGCAACAATGGCTGACCAAACCAACCAATTATTGAGCGAGTTCCGCGAGGAACGCGCACAATACCAACGCGTACTGGATGGGATGATGGCTCAACTGACGCAGATGACTTTGTTGATAAGTGACAGAGATAGAGAGATTACCACATTGAGAGAGCAAATGACGTCACCAAGATCGCAATATCCGAGCGATCGGGAGGAGCAAAGGGAACCGACTAATCCAAGGATTCCGTCCGCAGAGATTTCTTCGCAAGTACCATCATTTGGCAATAAAGAAAATGGAAGTATGAACTTAGACATGTGGCTCAGGAGAGTATACAAGGTACAGACTTTATATAATCTTAACGATGTCACCATTAAAATTATTGCCACTAATAAATTTTCCGACGGGGTAAGAAAATGGTATGAATTTTGGAAGATGTTTGACGAGGACGTGGACCCAGTTCGGGTCATCGACAAATTGAAGGCCCGTAGGTGGCGGAAGGGGGAACGGCTTGAAGAATATTATTTAGACAAATTAAACATGGCCATGAAAGCCAAACTGAGTGACGCGGAAGTAGTCTCCCACATTATTAGGGGAATCGAAAATTTTAGCATCAGGACCCAGTTAGTTGCAGCACGCCATACAACCCCTACATCTCTATTTAGAGATTTACGATTGCTATCCAGCGAGATGGCCAACTGGGAAAAACCTAAAGACTACCGTAACGACAAGGATATTGAAGACCACCGGGATAATATTAGAAGAAGACCCCTACTGAAATGCGAAGTGTGTAAAAAAGATGGGCACACAGGCGACCGGTGCTACTTCGCCAAAATAAACGAGAGCAGACGCAGCCCACCCACCTGTTTCAAGTGCAACCAAGTAGGGCACATTTCAAGGTTGTGCACCAACCAGTCCCCAGCCACGACGATAGAGAAGCCAGCAGTAATGCAGGTACAGACCCCGGATGACCCCGAAAAAACACCTGATAAGTATCATAAAATAGTCACGGTACAGGAAGGTACGTTCTTAGCCCTAATAGATACAGGTAGCACATTAAATCTTATTAAAGAGCACTGTATTGATAAGGTTTTGATACGCAGCGAAAACAATCAGTCGAGGGTGCTGCGGG
Organism: Athalia circularis; assembly: GCA_963978495.1. Lineage (NCBI taxonomy): Eukaryota > Metazoa > Arthropoda > Insecta > Hymenoptera > Athaliidae > Athalia > Athalia circularis. The sequence goes on along the minus strand of OZ021697.1, from coordinate 23,615,572 downwards.
GATTCAGAGATTTCCATATCTATAGCTCGGGAGCCTTAGAATACGAGTGCATGATTGATGGACAAGTTTTTTATATTCCAGCGACCGTAGTACCAAACAATTCATTCGGTGCTGACCTGGTTCTGGGACAGGCGTACCTTGATTCGGTGGATTGGGTAATGGAAGGAGGCGAGATCAGGTTCAAACAGAAGAGAAACTCATGAGAAACAGACATGGCGATGGTCATAAATATCGAGGTGGAGACCATGGAACCAGATAAACCAACAATCGATCTTGGCAACCAACTATCACCTGAGCAAAGGACGCTATGGAGAGATTTCGGGTGTATGTCCTGGTAAAACCCTTCACCCTCATCATGAATTGTGATGCGCTGCGGCGTACATTAGAGAAGAAGGACGTCAATAGAAAGATTGCAAGATGGAGCTTGATCCTGCAAGAGTACAACTTTAAAACGGAGCATCGTAAAGCGGAGAGGATGGCGCATGTGGACGGACTAAGTCGGTGTTACGACGTAAACTTAGTATTAGTTAAAGACGACAGATACGATGGTCTACTGATATTACAGGACCTCGACTCTGAGATAGCTGAGATTAAAAGGAAAATTTTAGACGAACAAGAAAAAGAAGGCGATTTCCGAATTATTAATGGAAAACTGTTCAAGATCGTGAAGCAGGAGAGTTTGTTTGTAGTACCCAGGGGATTGAAACATGATCTGGTGATGAAGACGCATGAAAGGCTAGCACATCTAGGTGCGGATAAAATAATCGCGGAGTTGAAGAGAAAATATTACTTCCGGAACATGAGAAAGTATGTAAAGAAATGCCAAACGAATTGTTTAAAATGTCTCCACTTCAACCAGCAAACTAATTTCAAGGAAGGGTTCCCCCATAGCATTCCCAAAGGATCAAAGCCATGGGACACTATCTATATCGATCATGTCGGACCCTTAATTAAGACCACCGCGGTTCATAAGCATATTTTTGAGATGATAGATGGTTTTTCTAAATTTATAATTTTACAGGCTGTGTAAACGACCAATTCTTCGGAGGCCATCAAAGCCATGAATGCAGCGTTCCAGATCTTTGGAACACCTGAACGTATAATTTCAGATCGTGGGTCTGCATTTACGAGTCACGAGTTCGAGATGTTCTGTGAGAAACGAGGCATTCAACACGTCAGGGTAGCAGTTCAAACACCCAGGGCTAATGGTCAAATTAAAAGATACAACAGGATAATTGTCCCGGCTATATGTGAATTAACTGAATCCCCGAACAATTGGCACGATGTTTCAGGTTCTGTGCAACTGGCATAAAACAACTCCATTCAGAGAGCTATCCGAAAAAGTCCGGCTGAGGTCATGTTTGGATGTAAATCACGTCAAGGTCCATTAGACGTTTTAGCCGATACCTTGGAGGATGAATTGGAGATCGAACGGTTTAATGTGCAACGTGAAAAATCAAGGATGGAAGTCGTAGACGATATAGAGGCTGATCAGCTCCGGCAAAAAAAGGGGTATGATCGTAATACAAAGGCTTGTAAGATTTTTCAGGAAGGAGAATACGTCATGGTCCAGCAAATAAATCTTACAGAAGCGGGTAGCAGGAAGATAGCACAAAAATATATTGGACCTTATGTGGTGAAGCGAAAACTAGATCGAGACCGTTATCTGGTGTCAGACATCCCAGGATACCAGATAAAGCAGCAGCCTTACAAGTCGATATTACTGCCTGAACGCTTAGAAAAGTGGATTTCAATAAACGAGGACGCACATGAAGACGATCGACTGATGGAAGAGCCGGAAAGCGGACCTGACCAGTCCGACGTCGAGAGCGAGGCGCTCCCGTCATCAGGAGAGGCCGAACTGTAGCCGTCTTGCGACCCGTATGTGTAGTGTACACCGGTACACTACATGAAAAGAGGAATTAACCCTACCAGGGAATAGTAGAGTACCTGGTGGGCATAATTTAGACAGTTGACCAACGACACGATCGCCGAAGTATTTGTATTTTAAGGATAAAGACAAGATAAGGAATTAAAAACTCGCGAGCACCACATCCACCCGCAAAACCCCCTGACTATCTTAGATCCGGAATAAACGGCGGCCCTTACACATTATATCCCAGTTGAACGAAGACGGCAAATTAGTCAAATTTTAAAAATTTTTGGTTCTCACGGTACGTGTACTTAGGACCTTGAATAAGAATTTCCCAAAGTAGTGCGGGGAAAAAAAAAACAACGCGGCGCTATGTGGTGGCCAAATTATTACCGATAGCAATGCTGCTAATTACCAGTAACCAAATCAAAACGGGATATTCCAGTAAAACACAAGCGGGCGATAGCGGTGGTGGAAGCGACAACAAACAAGCAATAAGCCCGAATATTGGAAAATCAGCCGTCGGAAAGCTCAGATCAGCACGATACGATACGAAAAATCCAGAGCGAGATCCCTTGACCCAACACTCCGGGCGATAAACCAAATAAATTTGCCTCCTAAGCTATCGTTGGCTTCACATAAAATAGCGGTATCTTACCTTGCCTGACGAAACGGGAGCGCACTTCACCACACTCAACACAAACGGCACTGGTCAATAGTTACCGTATTGTTCCGAATATAAGCCGAGGTTTTTTCACCAAATCAGGACCTCCGAAAATCAAACTCGACTTATACGCGGGGTCGACTTATTTTCGGGATATACTGGACAGTGATAATTAAAAATGTCATGAACAAGAAAGAATTGTTTTTTTTCTTAACGACTACTACACAACAACATACAATACCCTAATGGACTAAATTTGTATTCATTTTTCGAATTTCACGTTTGATATTTTCAGTGGTGTGTCCTCGGAACGCATCGAGAACTAGCATCCCCCTTTTCTTCAACAACGCACCAGATCGTTCGTTCCAAACTACACGCAACCAGTCTTCCACCAATTCTTCCGACATCCACCCCTTTTCCTGACAACGGACGTGTATTCCACTCGGCAATTTTTCTTTAGGTAGAGTTTTACGTTTCAATACGACGTAAGGTGGTAATTTGGTACCATCCACTAACACTGCTAGCACAACAGTTATCTGTATCCTATCATTCCCGCTCGTTTCTATCAGCACACTCTTACCACCTTTTGTATGTACAGTTGTATTCAATGGCATATCAAAATGTACCGGAGTCTGGTCAGCATTTCCGATTTGACTTAGCAGATAATCATGTTCTTTTCGCAAGTTTAATATAAATCTTTGGTACGAAATCAGTTCTTCTTTAAAATCATTTGGTAATCGTTGAGCCAGGGTTGTTCTTCTTCTAAGTGCTAATCCATTTCGTCTCATCATGCGTCTACACCATCCCAGGCTAGCTTTAAATTGTGCATGAGGAATATTTAAACTTTTCGCTATTTCCAGAGCTTTCAATTGAATTTTACCTGTCGAGTCATGGCAAAACCTTGATCTCGCTTACAATTAGTGTTCACGTAATCTAAAAGTTGTTCCTCGATTGCCAAATTTCCGTAAGGTTGAGCAGCGCAACCCACATGGGTATAATTGAAATACCTCTATCAAAAGCATGGTTCAAAATCAATGAAAACTTATTTATAACATTATTGCTTATTGCCATCATTCTCCATGTATCCTGAAAATAAGTCTATCTTACCCGGTGAGCGAACTGTTTTATCTACGTTTCGATTATGGATTTCCACCAATTGCAATGCGTGTACGACCGCACGTTTTTTGTTCGAGATATCGAAAATTCAAATCTCAAATGTTCAAACAAAGCGTCGGCGAAAATAACAACGCGCCTGTTGCAAACGCGTAACTAGTAAAAACAGTGGGAAATAAAATAAAATGGATATTCAAAGTGTGGATAAAGTAGAAAAAAAGGGTTTGCAGAAAAGTCAGTTAGGTCCGAAATGTCGAAATAGCTATGATGCGAATTTCAAGCTTGCGGTAGTGAGTGAAGCAGAAAATACCAACAATTGTAGGGCTGCCGAGAAGTTCGGAATTTCGGAGAAAAATGTGCGCAACTGGCGTCAACAAAAAGAAAAATTAAAAAACGCGTGTTCCGTACGTCGAAGTTTCAGAGGGCCTAAATCGGGAAGATATTCAGAAATCGAGGAACAACTTTTAGATTACGTGAACACTAAGCGAGATCAAGGTTTTGCCATTACTCGACAGGTCATTCAATTGAAAGCTCTGGAAATAGCGAAAAGTTTAAATATTCCTCATGCACAATTTAAAGCTAGCCTTGGATGGTGTAGGCGCATGATGAGACGAAATGGATTAGCACTCAGAAGAAGAACGACCCTGGCTCAACGATTACCAAATGATTTTGAAGAAAAACTGGTTTCGTACCAAAGATTTATAATAAACTTGCGAAAAGAACATGATTATCTGCTAAGTCAAATCGGAAATGCTGACCAGACCCCGGTATATTTTGATATGCCATCGAATACAACTGTAAATAAAAAAGGTGCTAAGAGTGTGCTAATAAAAACAAGCGGAAATGACAAGATGCGGATAACTGTTATGCTAGCAGTTTTAGCAGATGGGACCAAATTACCACCTTACGTCGTACTGAAACGTAAAACTCTACCGAAAGAAAAATTGCCGAGTGGAATACACGTCCGTTGTCAGGAAAAGGAGTGGATGACGGAAGAATTAGTGAAAGACTGGTTACGTGTAGTCTGGAACAAACGATCTGGTGCGTTGATGAAGAAAAGGGGGATGCTAGTTCTCGATGCGTTCCGCGGACACACAACTGAAAACATCAAACGTGAAATTCGAAAAATGAATACAGATTTGGTCATAATTCCTGGTGGCATGACGTCACAATTACAAGTATTAGATGTTGTTGTGAACAAACCATTTAAAGATAAACTGAGGGCCTACTATACTGATTGGACATTGAAAGAGGACCACGTTCTAACACCAACTGGGAAAATAAGAAAACCATCTATACCTCTGTTGTTACAATGGATTCAAGCAGCCTGGAGATCCATTAGGCCAGAAACAATCGTCAATGGCTTCAAAAAATGTTGCGTGAGCAATGCTATGGACGGGACCGAGGATGATGTCTTATGGGAGTGCGAGAATGATGCAACAGATGACAAAAGCTCAATTAGCGAAGATGACTCTGACGACGACCAATGAAGAACTACCTAACTTCGAACTACTCACCTATTTATATCCGATTTAACCCCCCCTGTATTTTTTTTAAATATTCTTTCTGTTAAAATATATGGATAATTTTATAGTTTTAATGTTATTTAGTAACGTTTTTTTGTGATAAGAATTTGTTAGTGAACTTGTCATATCATTATCTTATATTTAAGTTGAATCATTATCGTCTTATATTCGGTGCCTGAAAAAAATACCTCAAACCCAGCCTTGAAATTAGGGGTCGACTTATACTCGGGGTCGGCTTATATTCGGAACAATACGGTAATACAATCAATCAAACTCCCAAAAATCGTACGCGGTATTATAAGTTGGAAGTGGCACTGGTCGAGAAACACGTCTGGGAATATTGGAAACTGCCGTAGAAGTAGATTAAGATCCTCGCTGGTTCCGGTGATCAAGCGATGATTTTGGAGTTCGATAATGGGGGTTGACCTCGTGATCCTGATTGTCGGCGATTATTGGTTATTGGTTTCCCACCCTCAGTAGATCCCTTTTGGCGTGCCTCAAGTGCGTGCCGCGGTAGTGGGTGGCTGGTGGGGGCAATCAGTGCTGCGTAGCGTCACCTGTGGGCTACGGTTGGCGGTAGGACGTGCGATGGGGTAAGCATTAGATTGGCGTTCGCTGGCTTCAGTACTCCTCTCCTGTTGCCGTCTTCAAGGGCTTCTCCAGGTCCCTCCGCGGGCAAACAATGCACCGGAGAAGCGGGATCATGATGCGCTACACCGGGACTTGTATCCATGTCCTTCCTTACAGTCCTTGTCGACGGATTACCGTAGGGCTTTCTTGGCCAACCACGATTATGCTTCAGCATGCGAGACAGTAGATGTTTTGTGGGTTGGTCCAACTCCTGGCTGGTAAGTCTGGGCAACGGGAGGCTAAGTTGTGCGCTTTTTGGTGAACGCACAGCCCTGTACGCCGTTGCAGAGGCATCTCACTGCATTGCATAATTCTGGTTCAGCTCCAGTGATAAGTCGTGCGGTAACGGGAGATCTTAGCAGATTGGCGTCGATCCTTTACGCCGTTAGCGTGGCATCTAGGCCTAATCGTCATACGTTTTCTCATCAGAGCGTCGAACTCGTTACTGGGGTGGTACTTCCACAGGTCACAGGTCATGAAGGTCGGGATGGTCCTGATGGTCTCGATGGTCTTGAAGAGTTCAGGCGGGGGGGGGGGGGGGGGACGAAATAATACGGGCGATCATGCGAAATAATACGGGAATTGATGCGAAATAATACGGGAAGTAGTGCGAAATAATTACGGAAAGTAATGCGAAATAACTACGGTGGATAATGTTAACTAATATGGGAAGTAATGCGAGAAATCACGGTCAACCTGACTTACTAAAAATACTTAATATGGACCGTTCCTTGGAGATGACGATAACGCAGATTCTATTCGGGCGGTAGCTGAATTAGGCGGTAATTCCGGTACCCAGTGACCATTGCGAAAATGCAACGTCACAAAATACATTCATGGGATAATATTATCAATTGAAGAAAATATAAACATTCTCGTGAAGGACCTTTTAACGTGAGGGGCTCAACGGTGCACTTGATTTTGGCCACCCGGTTGATCCGCAACATGGAAAACGCGTTTTTTTTTTTATTGTCTTTCGATAAAAAAAAATGTATTTGTTCTGCCATATTTCGAGCAAAAATCATGATGATTATGTTGAATAACTAATGGGCGAAGTGTTGAGACGGAAAATGTCATTTTTGTCATTTATATCTAGACGCTGTCAAAAAATACGCGAGAGATAATTGGTCGCCTCAAAGTACTACGTAGGTATGGCAGCTTCAAATTTTCCACTCTGAGATCGCGCGATGCGCCTTACCATTCGTATACAGCAGGCCTGGTATACAGAGTTCGGAGGCGAGAGGATAGCATTCGATTCCAGGGTGTCTTTTCTTCGAGCATTCAAATCCGAGAGCCTCCGAAGAGAGAGCATTTGATTCCGGAGTGTGTTTTCTTCGAGCATTTAAATCCAGGAGCCTCCAAGGCGGTAGCATTTAATTCCGGGGTGTGGTTTCCGCGAGCATTTAAATTCGGGAGCCTCCGAAGAGGGAGCATTTGATTCCGGGGTGTGTTTTTTTCGAGCATTTAAATCCAGAAGCCTCCGGAAAGGGAGCATTTGATTCCGGGGGGTGTTTTTGTCTCTAATTCAATCCCATAGCGACTTGTACACTAAAATCGGTTCGCAAAAGCACCTCGCGAATAAAATACCGGGCTTTGTTAGCATTAGGAAATGACCCACCCCTCTTCAAGAGGGTAGCGATTGACTTGACGGTGATTTCATCTGAACCAGCACGTTTCGAAGATTTTACTCCAGGATTCGTAACTCTGAGAAGCACCCCTATATAAATAATATAAGAACTACTTCGAGTCTGCGATTAGGGGTGTCTTATGCGTGAGGGATGAATTAGAACATTTTTAAGGGACTATTCACAGAGCATTTAATTAGCATTTTAATCATGTTCGGTCAGATTTCCATTTTTTTCGATTTTTCTGCCATTTTGCTGTGGTGGTGCTGACTTGATCTTGCCCTGGCACTACCACTGAGTTTTGTAAAAATAATCAAAGCGTAAAAATCGGCAATAGATTATTTAATTAGCACCCAATTAGCATCTAATTATACCACTGCTTCCGGTTCCATATTTTCTCATGGGGGTGCCACCTTTATGGAGGTCGCTGCTTCGATCGTTCCGAAAACGAGAATCGTATTTTTGGTGAAACTACTGTTTCGATTTCGATGAAACTTGGCAATGAGATTTTTGACAATTGTAGAAAGTGGTTAAAGGTTCTGTTTCCCATAAATTTTGAATTTTTCTTTACAGATTCCTTACCACGGGAACGATGTATGGAATAACCCACAGCCCCGCTCGTTTATCGTGGTTTTCGAATACTCAGCTACTCGGTGATAGAAAACTCTGTATTCTAGGCTTTGTTTTGTCTCATTACAGTAAAAATTGACGGAGAAACCACGATTTTTTTTTTCGTGCTCCAGCCAACGCATTCGACACAGGCCACGCCCTCCCACGCGTCGACGAGTTTTCTTGCTACGATCGTTCCGAAAACGAGAATCGTATTTTTGGCAAAACTACTGGTTCGTTCTCGATGCAACTTTGCAAAAGGATTCCTGATATCTGTGGAAAGTGGCTGAATATTTTATTCTTCAGGAATGTCCGGTTTTTTATTACAGAAATCTTAGCACGAAATGGATAATTATAGAACAACTTATAGCTGCGCTCAATCACTAAATTTCCAAAATCCTTGATCACTTGGTGATATGAAATTTTGGACGTCAGGCTCCGTCAGATCTTTCCAGAGGCAAGTATCGCGAAGACACTAGATATGCTGCTTTCATGTCAAACACACACAACACAGGCGTACACTAGTTGACAGACTTGCCTTGCAGCTGTCTCAGAGTCTCGCCCGTCACTACGAGCTCGCTTACTCCGATTCTTTCAAAAACACGCTCAAAGTAGACGAATCTCTCCAAAATAATTCGACTTAGAGTAAAGTGTCTCAGTGCGGTATCCAGCAACATCGGGTGGATGCTTGTAAACACAATGATAATGGAATTTGTGCGTCTTTCGTGATTTTTTTTTCTCGACAAATTACTTGAGCTGTTGTTAAGGTGAAAGTCCCCATTATGAGACATATTTCAAGGTGGGTTAAACATTTGTACTATTTGAAAATGTATTTGAGAGAAAAATACAATTTGAATAGTGTTATACGATTGTTCTATGATCATCAGACTGATATTTAATATTCAAACTCAATTTTAACTAAAAAATAAATTAAAATAAACAATTTTTGCAAGCAACCTCAGTGACCCCTTTTATGAGACAGTTTTAAGACGTATGGCCCTGTTGTCTCATGATAGAGGTCCCTATTTATGAAACAGCTGAAAAATAAACAAAACGATTTTTAAATTATATTTTTATTAATATGAGATCATTTTTTAAATAAAATCAGTAATTTAAATGTTTTTAAAACAGCGAATTAAAATTTTCTACAGATTAAACGAATAATTAACACAATATATAAAGTAGTTTATTTTTCTTCTTTCATTCTTTTTTGGAGTTCCTTTACTTTTTCCATTAACTTTTTTTTTTCTTCCAGTAATTGTTTTTTTTTCTGTTTCTTCTCCTCCTGCTGTTTTTTTAAATTTTCTCTTTCTAATTGAAGAGTATACCATTCATCCGAAGTCCCAACCGAAGGTAATTCTGATTTACCAGATTTTTTAACTCGGCTCCTTTTCTTTTTAGGCAAATATTCGACAGGTAGAGTAAAAATTTCTTTCAATGGTGTTTTAGGCGAATTATCTCAGATTAAAAATTATAAAATTGTTATTAAATAACTTTTTAATTATAAATTATTCGTTAAACAAAATTTTATATTACCTTGTCTTACAGCTTTTGGTGAAATTTTTTTCTTGCTTGAACTCTGTTTATCGATTGCTTCACAATCATTTTCTTTTAGTCAATGTAAATTCTTGTTATCCGAAGGAACTATCGAATTTGTAACGGTTAATTGACAATTCCTAACAGTCTCCAACGTATGAGTAGTATCAATCAATGGCTCTTCATTAATGATCTGAACCGGCAGATCGTATACAACTTCATAACTATCATTATTCCCAACAAAATCATTTTGGTCGCAACTCATCACGTCAAGATGCTCCTCAAAAATAATAAGAGGCTGCAATTTTTCACCATTATTCTCTACATCAGCGTGTACTCCAAACTTTATTGAGTCTTCTTCAACACTCGTACATGTACTATTTATTGAGGGATTAATCTCTGAATTAATACCTTCTTGTTGATTAATACGCAACCTGTTTTTCAAATTTTCTAGAATATTGGGGTCATTTAAAACTTCATTCTTCGTGATTATTGGCTTCTGTTTCGGAATTTCATCTATTAATAAAATAATGTAAACGTGTATGATAAAAAGAATTTGTATCAAATTATTCAATCTAATTTTCTACAAAAAAAAAAGTTAATTAATATTTTCAACTAAAAAAAAAAGTAATTAATATTAATAGTAACATATTTATAATAAATTAAATTCATTTTAGCTTGAAAATTGATTTCAAAAATAAAAAATTGTAAATATAAAATTTGAAAAAATTAATTGTAAATAAAATAAAAAAATATTTAAGTATATGGGGGGTTCTCTCTCACAATCAAGCGGGCCACCTTTCTGCGCGTAGATCACCGATTTTGATGTCCTTCGAAATTCTTGTTCTCTACCGACCCCCAACAACGAATCCAGAAGGATATGCCCAAATTCGAAATGATTCGGAAGATATCGGATTTTCAAAATTTCATCAAAACCGCTCTGAGGCGCGCGGAGCCATCTTAATGCACATGGATCATCGGTTCCTTTGGCTAGAAATTAATTTTTCTATAGTGATTCTTGATCGTCAGAGAGTCACCTTTCAAGCTGTAGTGTCAAAAAAAAAAAATACAAAATTTTTCGAATCCGCCATTTTGGATCTAGGCCGTTTTTTGATTTTTGACCAAAAGGGCATGAAATTTTTCGATCAAAAAAATCTTAAAAGTTAGGGTTGAACATAACGAAGAATCCTTGAAATGTTCAGGAGGGTGTTCGGCTTCGTTTTTTTTTTATTAATGTTTTTGTTCATAAAAAATCGATTTTAAGTAAAAATTCACTTCTGCAGATGTTTATAATTTCACTCCAATTAATGTGTTATACTTACTTAAATATTATAATTTCAAGTTATGTGCATCAATAACGTTTTAAATTATATGTTCACACTGTTTTTTCATGAATTATTATTTAACACTAATAATTATTGCGATAAACACACACTGTCTCATGAAACTGGGACTACGAATAAAAACATATGTCCGAGTTATGCGATACACCTGATAAAGTGTCTCATAAAACCGTACATACAAGTGAATAACTGTAGGTATTATGAGACACTGGGAAATAAAATATTTTCGTCATAAATATCATAAAAATGCTCGTACGGACTAAATTTACGATTCATTAGCTTTTAATTAATATATAGCATACGTATAAAAATGGCAAACACAATGTTTATTGACCAGAATGAAAAATTAGACAGTTGTCATTGTTTCACTTTCTTGATATGCTAATTTGAGTGCAGATTATGAATCTAGCAATTAGGAATTTTTTTAAACAATATCTAATAAATAAATAATAAAATTAATAAATCGCCTTACGAACTTAGTGGTATATGTATTTATTTTAATTTTTATATTTAAATTTACCTGGTCTTTTTTTTTTATTTATCGTATATTTCAGATGTGTATCAAAAATGGGGACATTGTCTCATAATAGGGACTTTCACCTTACACGTTTCATCTCTGCTCCGATCGTATGGCCCATATACGAGCCGGCGCGAGAAATCAACGCCACTGCTGCCTTTCGGACCATTGGTGTACGAAATTCGTCGGTATAAAGTGTCAGCAGGCATCAGATATCCAACATGTCGGTGTGTTTTTTGCCGAAAAAGCAGGATCGTACTTTCTCGGTCATTTTTTGGTCAAATCAAATGAATCAAAGCTCAAAATACGTGGATTTCCCTCGCCGAGTGGCTAAGCATCACAGAATTGTAATACATCTGGTGAAACTCGAAATAATTGATGATTTTTTTTGTGATAACGGGATCTGCGAATCTTTTTTTCAAAATTTTAGAAAAATGAAATAATGAGCCACTTTTCGCCTAGATATTGTGTGATTTGCCCAAGTTTCAGTCGAATCGGGTTTGTCGCTTCGAATAAAGTACGAATCGCATTTTCGAAGTGATCAGAACATCTCTTATAGCCCCTCAACGCATTATTCAGCATTTCCATTCGAAAATTGTTTAGGTTCTCTAAAAAAGTGATCCGCACTCCTAATAAGCCATTGGTTTAGTTAGCCAAAAGATTGTCAGAGTTAGAATCCGGACGTGAAGGCATAGCGTGACCGCATGCGCTTGTTAGTGGTTGCATTTTCAAACAAATCTTTGGCCTAAAACACATTGCGGTACCGAAGATACTAAATAGTAGTGACGTCATTCAACCTGAAAGGAATGACTCTAACGGTGTCACCGCCGGACAATATAGTGGAACTCCTAAATGGAAAATTTCTCCAAATTCAGAATATTTTCACACAAAAAAAGAATGCCACTGAGGTCAACGACGTCCATCTGCAAGGAAGTCTAATGAAGAGCATGGCTGAAATTTTCGATTATCCGTGTACATCGTCGTTTCTGGGATTTCAATGCTTTCAACCCCCCTCTTACAAACTAAAAATTTTTCTGGCGCTGCAAATGAAAACGAAATGTGTGATAGTGAAAGTGCAAGAAAAGACCTATTCTGTTGCATTGCTTCATGTCTAAAACATGACATCCGATGAACACTTTCTTTCTTTAACTAAAAAACAATGAGAACATAATAACAAATTCAACAATAGTAATATAAACGGTCATGGTGAGAATTATGGAATATGCGTAGAAAGACCAGGGTGGAGTGTGACTCACATTCAATTGAAATCCTGTGACTGAATAAATATAGCAGCTGTAATGTTAATTGTGTGTTAATAAAATTGAATCTGCAATACTTGTTGTCACCTACCTGCTGATCATGTGTATCCGTTCACTACTTTTCACGATTGGCTGACTCCACTACTGATTGCTTTCCATCAACGTCAGCTAACCAAAATATCGTAAATAATCCGATTTATTCGTCTAGTAGAAGTGTCACATTAACCTACGGTCGTGTATCATTAACCTAACGCAACGTTAAATCTCCAACTCTTTCATTCTTTCCTTCTTTTTCCTTATTGGCTATATTTGCTTTGTACACTTTGGTTAATACGGCTATCTGCCACAAATCTCCAACTCAACTGTCAACGAGCGAGATCTGCTCTGCCTCACCCCCTTCGCCGAAGCCAGGGTGCGTCATCTTAGCGTGAGCGCCTTACGGTGGGTAACCGGGGTTACTGCGGCGCGAGCTCGCGGACATACGGTACATTCGTCGTTTCATCGATTAACGGCATGATAGTAGAAAATAATGGATGGTGTCTTCATCAATGAATGATGAATCACGATAAATTCATACTTTGCTAATTTTGATGTTATTCGCTAATAATTATTGTGGTAACACGTCCCTGGACCTGTAACAAAAGAGAGTAAGAGTATGGCGCCCAGAATAAATAGGGCGAGTTGCTAATGTATCAATATTAATTAATTGAAGTGCAACACCTACCAAATCATCGTTTTCTTTGTGATAATCTTCTAATATTATCGAACTGCTACATTATTGGCAAACGATCTCAAAATCAGTGAGTGGGGAAAAAAGGCAGAGTATGATGAGCATGGGTAGTCATGCTCTGCAAATTAATAATTATAATTTGCGCGAAAAAAACTCTCGTTTGAAACATTTGAAGGTTTACATTGTTTCATTGCTGCAAAAAATAATTTAATTTGACAGACATGACTAAAGATAGTTATGCTGGTTCCAAGGAATTCCTCCACATTTGGTCATGAAAATCGCAATTGGAATGATCGGAATAATAAGGATGGTGACAACTTATCGAATCGATCAACGTACGTACTATCGTTCTTTTCACTTTTTTCAAATAAGGTTTGTCAGAAACGTATGAAATTTGTTGAATTCATAACAAATTGTTGCGTTTTCGCGACGATTTTCATTGGATGTAAATAGAAAAGTATCGTTTGCCATTTGAACACCCGGTAGGTTATGATCGCAGAGTATGAGCAGAGTGCCCGCCAAGTATAGGAACCATCAACCAGGGCAGGTTCGGGTATTCTTCGGGCTGCACTTCGACGGCGAAGATACCATTGTCGAATGACCTGTGACATGAATGACGAAGGAACAGGAATCGGAAACCGACTACACGATCGATACCCTCAAATGAGTTGCGAATACTTGGCGCTAATTTTTGATTTCACGACCGAGATTAGCGCTGGATTTTTTCGTTTTACCGTCAAAAATTCTAAAACTGACTCAACACCCCATACGTTTGATTGAATTCTAATACTTGGCGCTAATTGTTGATTTCACAACGGAGATGAGCGCTGGCTTCTTGCATTTTACTGTCGAAAATTCGGAAACCGACTCAACACTCCATACGTTTGATTGAGTTCTAGTACTTGGCGCTAATTTTTGATTTTACAACGGAGATTAGCGCTATGTTTTCGGTTTTGTCATGGGATAGTTGATCTCATTTTTTGCAGAATCAGTTTGAACTTGTGTGATTCACTATCCACTAAATTACCGTTGACACTTCCTTAATGCGAGCCCGATTTCTGTCAGAGAAAACAATTTCGTACTTGGCGGTTTTTTTTACACATTTATAATGTTTTTGTGGGGGATTTCACTCCTTTTTGTACGTGCAAACGTCGAACGATATAGTGATATGACACGTAGATTACGTAGGATCATTTCTCATGACATGATAAATTCTCAGCGGTACGCAATCGGCACACAAAAGTTCGTATCAATTTCAGAGGTGCAACATGCTACCTCTTGATTATCTCAGATACGGTAGAGAATAAGGGATCGCAGTACTTCAGCACACACTCTTGCCTATTCAAGACATGAGTCGCTATGTTCAAACATTTAACAACAAATGGCTATGGTTATGGTACAGTCAGGGTTGGATTCACTCAGAATCAGTCGGTTTGATTCATTTTTCTCATTATTTATTTAACTCATACATTAATACTGTGATACCGTGAATTATTATTTATTCCTATCATTGTAATCACTTACATACATTGTTACTGTGATACCGTGAACCGAAAAAAAAAAAATAAATTGGTTATTACTTTTGAATGCTATACGCGAAATTGAAAATTGATAAGCGAACGAAGGTCGATGCGAATAGTCGTGATAACACGGAAATACCTTGTCATTCTCAACCTTATTTGTATTTGTACATCAGTTTTTGAGATACCCTGAACCGAAAAAATTTAATAAATTGTTCACAACTTTCGAATGCAACAACCGGTTTCATTATCATCAAAATTAGGAAGGCAAACGCATCTCATACGTGCATATACCGTATTGTTCCGAATATAAGCCGACCCCGAGTATAAGTCGACCCCTAATTTCAAGGCTGGGTTTGAGGTATTTTTTTCAGGCACCGAATATAAGACGATAATGATTCAACTTAAATATAAGATAATGATATGACAAGTTCACTAACAAATTCTTATCACAAAAAAACGTTACTAAATAACATTAAAACTATAAAATTATCCATATATTTTAACAGAAAGAATATTTAAAAAAAATACAGGGGGGGTTAAATCGGATATAAATAGGTGAGTAGTTCGAAGTTAGGTAGTTCTTCATTGGTCGTCGTCAGAGTCATCTTCGCTAATTGAGCTTTTGTCATCTGTTGCATCATTCTCGCACTCCCATAAGACATCATCCTCGGTCCCGTCCATAGCATTGCTCACGCAACATTTTTTGAAGCCATTGACGATTGTTTCTGGCCTAATGGATCTCCAGGCTGCTTGAATCCATTGTAACAACAGAGGTATAGATGGTTTTCTTATTTTCCCAGTTGGTGTTAGAACGTGGTCCTCTTTCAATGTCCAATCAGTATAGTAGGCCCTCAGTTTATCTTTAAATGGTTTGTTCACAACAACATCTAATACTTGTAATTGTGACGTCATGCCACCAGGAATTATGACCAAATCTGTATTCATTTTTCGAATTTCACGTTTGATGTTTTCAGTTGTGTGTCCGCGGAACGCATCGAGAACTAGCATCCCCCTTTTCTTCATCAACGCACCAGATCGTTTGTTCCAGACTACACGTAACCAGTCTTTCACTAATTCTTCCGTCATCCACTCCTTTTCCTGACAACGGACGTGTATTCCACTCGGCAATTTTTCTTTCGGTAGAGTTTTACGTTTCAGTACGACGTAAGGTGGTAATTTGGTCCCATCTGCTAAAACTGCTAGCATAACAGTTATCCGCATCTTGTCATTTCCGCTTGTTTTTATTAGCACACTCTTAGCACCTTTTTTATTTACAGTTGTATTCGATGGCATATCAAAATATACCGGGGTCTGGTCAGCATTTCCGATTTGACTTAGCAGATAATCATGTTCTTTTCGCAAGTTTATTATAAATCTTTGGTACGAAACCAGTTTTTCTTCAAAATCATTTGGTAATCGTTGAGCCAGGGTCGTTCTTCTTCTGAGTGCTAATCCATTTCGTCTCATCATGCGCCTACACCATCCAAGGCTAGCTTTAAATTGTGCATGAGGAATATTTAAACTTTTCGCTATTTCCAGAGCTTTCAATTGAATGACCTGTCGAGTAATGGCAAAACCTTGATCTCGCTTAGTGTTCACGTAATCTAAAAGTTGTTCCTCGATTTCTGAATATCTTCCCGATTTAGGCCCTCTGAAACTTCGACGTACGGAACACGCGTTTTTTAATTTTTCTTTTTGTTGACGCCAGTTGCGCACATTTTTCTCCGAAATTCCGAACTTCTCGGCAGCCCTACAATTGTTGGTATTTTCTGCTTCACTCACTACCGCAAGCTTGAAATTCGCATCATAGCTATTTCGACATTTCGGACCAAACTGACTTTTCTGCAAACCCTTTTTTTCTACTTTATCCACACTTTGAATATCCATTTTATTTTATTTCCCACTGTTTTTACTAGTTACGCGCTTGCAACAGGCTCGTTGTTATTTTCGCCGACGCTTTGTTTAAACATTTGAGATTTGAATTTTCGATATCTCGAACAAAAAACGTGCGGTCGTACACGCATTGCAATTGGTGGAAATCCATAATCGAAACGTAGATAAAACAGTTCGCTCACCGGGTAAGATAGACTTATTTTCAGGATACATGGAGAATGATGGCAATAAGCAATAATGTTATAAATAAGTTTTTATTGATTTTGAACCATGCTTTTGATAGAGGTATTTCAATTATACCCATGTGGGTTGCGCTGCTCAACCTTACGGAAATTTGGCAATCGAGGAACAACTTTTAGATTACGTGAACACTAATTGTAAGCGAGATCAAGGTTTTGCCATGACTCGACAGGTAAAATTCAATTGAAAGCTCTGGAAATAGCGAAAAGTTTAAATATTCCTCATGCACAATTTAAAGCTAGCCTGGGATGGTGTAGACGCATGATGAGACGAAATGGATTAGCACTTAGAAGAAGACCAACCCTGGCTCAACGATTACCAAATGATTTTAAAGAAGAACTGATTTCGTACCAAAGATTTATATTAAACTTGCGAAAAGAACATGATCATCTGCTAAGTCAAATCGGAAATGCTGACCAGACTCCGGTACATTTTGATATGCCATCGAATACAACTGTACATACAAAAGGTGGTAAGATTGTGCTGATAGAAACGAGCGGGAATGATAGGATACAGATAACTGTTATGCTAGCAGTGTTAGTGGATGGTACCAAATTACCACCTTACGTCGTATTGAAACGTAAAACTCTACCTAACGAAAAATTGCCGAGTGGAATACACGTCCGTTGTCAGGAAAAGGGGTGGATGTCGGAAGAATTGGTGGAAGACTGGTTGCGTGTAGTTTGGAACGAACGATCTGGTGCGTTGTTGAAGAAAAGGGAGATGCTCGTTCTCGATGCGTTCCGAGGACACACCACTGAAAATATCAAACGTGAAATTCGAAAAATGAATACAAATTTAGTCCATTAGGGTATTGTATGTTGTTGTGTAGTAGTCGTTAAGAAAAAAAACAATTCTTTCTTGTTCATGACATTTTCAATTATTACCGTCCAGTATATCCCGAAAATAAGTCGACCCCGTGTATAAGTCGAGTTTGATTTTCGGAGGTCCTGATTTGGTGAAAAAACTTCGGCTTATATTCGGAACAATACGGTACCTATATGTCATGCATATTTCAATATCTGTCATTTAGATAAATACGTGAGACCTTTGGTTCATCTGCTGCAATTGGTGGTATCTGTTATCGAGCAAGGAGTCTTGACGGGCAGAAATACATCAAGTACGAGCCAACCGGTGAGCGGAAAGTCATTGAGACAACGAAAGAAAGTTTCAGCAAAGATGAGATCAAAGTATCGTTTTCGTTTGGATCAAAGGCTCAATGTCAAGAATTATGTAGTCTATAGCTATGTATTCTGATGCTACCAATAAGTTGAAAAGTCTCTCTCGGTGAGTTCTTGTACAGAGTACATCAATATAGCTATAATTATGTTTCTGATATATATGTCATGCATATTTCAATATCTGTCATTTAGATAAATACGTGAGACCTTTGGTTCATCTGCTGCAATTGGTGGTATCTGTTATCGAGCAAGGAGTCTTGACGGGCAGAAATACATCAAGTACGAGCCAACCGGTGAGCGGAAAGTCATTGAGACAACGAAAGAAAGTTTCAGCAAAGATGAGATCAAAGTATCGTTTTCGTTTGGATCGAAGGCCCAATGTCAAGAATTATGTAGCCTATGGCTATGTATTCTGATGCTACCAATAAGTTGAAAAGTCTCTCTCGGTGAGTTCTTGTACAGAGTACATTAATATAGCTATAGTTATCTTTCTCAATTATGTTATGTATATTTCACTATTTGTGATTTATATCAATACGTGAGACTTTTGGTTCATCTGCTGCAATTGGTGGTATCTGTCATTGAGCAAGAAGGAGTATCGATGGGCAGAAATACTATAACTGCGAGCCAACCATATAACCAATAATCAAAGGTGTACTAGAAGCTTGAACTTCATCAGGCTATTTTGTAACGAATCTTTTGGAATTATTTATTTAATAAACTGAAGTTGAAGTGCTCAGCATTTCCTTTTATGTTTCCTGCAAGAATTCAATTTTCTTCCTGGCACAATATGAACCAAGAGTTCCTCTCTGATCCTTTTCATCAGTGAAAGCTACGGCCGAATCAAACGTGTGAGTTTTTGAAATGAAAGTCTCTCTTTGTTACCTCTCATTATAAACTACAGCCAAACTGAAACCTGGCCATCTGCTTAGCAGTTGTTCATAAGTTAACTATTATCTTTCTCTTTATTTCATACCTACTGTACTGATTCATTATAACTAACACTCTCCTTTCACTCACAAACATACCGATTACGAAAAAAGTATAATATTCTGTTTCGATATCACAAATGAAGCCAACTAATACCGAACAATTCGACGCTTGCTTCCATGTTACCTGAAAGGGACCGATCTTTCTCCCGGTATGTCGTTAAACACTAATAAGCTGCAGCTTGGAACCCACGATCCATTTCATCAAACTAATGATCTAAGGACACTGCACCTGGTGACTCGTGATATAATTGCACAAATATATCTAGTGAACTGAAAAACCGTGGATTCCAAATCGCAATTAAGCAGCTACCGAGCTTTCTTATTCAAATAGGACACATCGGCCGATGCATATGAAACCAACCTGCGGAGTAATTAATCGTTGAATTGCAGACGCATAGTACTATACCGAATTTCTTGATATCTGTGAACTTAATCGTGATAGTAACTACATTTTTTCTCACAATTTTTTCTCACAGATATCTTACAACAATAGTATACTGAAGAAACCATAATCAATACATACTACAATATTCTTCAACAACATACAAAAAGCTGTGAAATCTCCCCAAAAGGCACCTACGGTGCAAAAAAATTCGCCAAGTACATTAAATTAAATGTTTATTACGATCACTACTACCCAAATACCTCTAATGAAAAGAAAAATCAAGATTCATTATTACATAGAAAAAAAGGATCCAAATCAATTATTGTGCCAAGTACATGTGACTTCGCATCATGCAGAGAAGTCCTATAGATAAGACTGGAACATACATACCACGAACAATATTGCCAAGTGTAAGAAAATAGAATTGGAAAATAAATCAATCAAAATCAATTCAAAGAATAGAAAAAAAATCAAACAAATATATCAAATTAAATTTAAAAAAAAAAAAAAAAAATTGGAGGTAGTGGGAGGTAATAGAAAAAAAATCAAACAAACATATCAAATTAAATTGAAAAGAAAAAAAAAAAAATTGGAGGTAGTGGGAGGTAATAGAAAAAAAATCAAACAAATATATCAAATTAAATTTAAAAAAAAAAAAAAAAAAATTGGAGGTAGTGGGACTTGGCGAGCTTTTTCGGAAAAAGAATTCAAAATTCTTGTACGACAATATAACATTAGCTCGCCAAGAACCACGTACTCCAATTATTTTTTTTTTTTTTTTAAATTTAATTTGATGTATTTGTTTGATTTTTTTTCTATTACCTCCCACTACCTCCATTTTTTTTTTTTTTTTTTTTTAAATTTAATTTGATATATTTGTTTGATTTTTTTTCTATTACCTCCCACTACCTCCAATTTTTTTTTTTTTTTTTTTAAATTTATTTTGATTGATTTATTTTCCAATTCTATTTTCTTACATAGAGGGAATTAATTGTACGAGAATTCGCTGGACAGCAACCAGCTCGTCGTCTCATTTGTTTTGAGATTTACAGAATACTCGTGATATTATATGACGTCGAATATAGCTCGAGGCATGATTCAGAAAAAAAATGAAAGAAAAAGAAATTAAAAAAAAAAAAAACAAAAAAAAAACAAAACAAAAAGGAAAAGAAGCGAAGAAGAGAGCGAGGGAGAAAGAGGAAGGTCTGGAGTCTGAACGGGGATAAGACCACAAACATTATTTTGAACCGCTAGGTAGTTGTTATCCATATAGGTAGGCGCATAATGACTACCAGTGCAGTTAGGGCTAATTCCGAAGCCCATATTATCGTCTTCGAATCAACTTTTTCACAGCTTAGCGTTTAGTAGATTAGGCAATTTTATAAAGTTGTTACGCGTAATCACGCTGGCATTATAACAACGTCCCATATATCGATGGACTAAAGTGTACGCCGCATAAATCCTTTTACAGTAGGTATATCGTACGACGGATATAATAATTTCGAATAGAAAAAGAAAACCCTAAAAAATGGAAAAGAACCAATTCAATTTCTTCATCGTACACCGATGTCGCACATAATGGAAAATAAAGTGACCCATCGGCCGATTAATCCTGCATTGATACGAAGGTGATGAGATTGTGAAAAGTAGTGAAATGATTGTTCAATTTTAAAAGTCATAAACATGAACGGGGGGACTGCCGCATCCGTGACAGGATATAAAAGTGGAGGGAGTGGAGTACCTACACTGGGCGCGTTATTCGTCGCTAAACCTGCTTTTTCTAAGGTGGGTAGGGTATAAGGACTGAGCTTTGCGGGCGTTTTTCCAGATCGACTCGGCGCGGTTGAACGAGTAAGTGAGCCGCGCGCCAGCCGGCCCAGGGAACGAGGAATGCCGGTGCCACCAACGATAAAAACCGAATCAAATATCTTTCGATCGGGGCCGCGTTTGCCGTCCTAATGAAAATGCCCTGCAAAGCTTCTCTCGGTCATCCCACTATACTTTGTTCCCGTCCAGTTAGTCCCGTAGGAGCGCCTGCGCTTCTTTTCAACATCGAATACCCGAGTTCGGTTTTGCGTTTCATTTCAACATTTTCAGCAGCAGCAGCGGCAGCGGAGATCAACACTGTAGCATAAAGCAGCATACAACCTACTCTCGAGTTGCAATGGTATATATATCTCAACGGTGATGTCGAACCTCGGTTTCATTATTTTTCATTTTTATTTCTTTCCAACAGTTACTACATTCGCAAGAACCTGATTCTGTGTAACGCTCGGAGTTGTATAATTTCAAAGACCCCCCGAAAAAGACACAAGCCCAACGCTGCACTAAAATTCCGACGAGCTTGGATTGCTAAGATATCTCGTCGATACAACGCGAGGTCTTAAACCACCAAGGGTAATTAGTCACTGTCTCGTCTTTTCAGCACGAGCTTTCAAAAACTGTATCAAAAATTTTCGACAAGCGCAGGTCGCCCCACTGCGGTTCGGCGGTCACTAAACTCAAAAGCTCACCAAAAGCCGTCAAATTTCCTCATCGAAATTTGAATTTTAAAATCAGATGAAAATTCGATCGATGCGAAGAGCTCACTAAAAACCAAAAACCAATCATTCGGAGGCCATCTCGTGACTCGAAGATAGAAAAAGCAAGGAACAATGCAGAATAAAATGAAAGATTTTTCGGTAGGCCATACTTGTACACACTATACCCATGCGTCAACCGTTATCGCATATAAATCAAATCAATCTTTCTCCGTGCGAACAACACGTCACTCTATACCGCTCGACCACGCATGTACAGCGATAAGTTGCGTTTGATCGTAAGATCGCTCATCGACCGAAAACGGTAGGCCGGGCACGTAAAGAGAAACATACGGTCAGTTGTCCCACGTGATCCGAAGGTTAACTCTAGAAGCTATATAAATCTAAAAGTGGCGAATCGCATATAGGATCCTGCAGGGGATCGGATAATTTTACCGATGACGGTCTCGGCCTCTGGTCCAGTTGAGCTCAGATGCCGAAGCAGCACCAACCGCACGTCTCTCTACTTTGGCGCGTGACCCAGCTGGCTCGAGGCGACGAGCCCCACGTCCGCGTTACGTCATTCACAGAACCCCGGCGCTGCCGACCCCCGCGGCGTGACCTGCTGGAAGACCCGGGGAGCCACCTGCTGCGCCCCATATATTTCAGCCCCACATACCTTCACCCCACGATGTTATCTCCGCATTAGGATGTTCAACGAGATTACTTCACACCTCATTTCAGACCTCGGAATATGACGAGAGTACGAAACTAAAATTTGAAAAATATCATTCACATTTTATCAACTACGATCCCTGTCAATCGGTTCTCATCACATCGAATCCACTCATCGTTCCATATCTCTCGTTCGGAGTGGATTGAATAAAAGAAGAAGAGAGAAAAAATTGAACAAAAATAAGGGTGGGATCAACGTCTCCACTTATTTGTGTTGTGACGGAAAAATTAATCGATTCTTGTTAACTTATGGAATATATATGCGTATAGTAATACTTTATAAACTCGTATAGAGCAGCGATACGATACGATATAATTATTTACGCACGGGCGGGATGCACCTCGGGAGATCTAACTCACGGTGGGTCTTATAGGAATACAAGAACCGATGGTTTCATGCAGCTCGGCGGTAGGAACAATTTCGTTGTGTTGCGCGTTACTTCTTTGGGATGAACCGATCCGATAGCCTCTGCAGTTATGAGGTGGGCTGTTAAGGTTTGTAAATATATTTTCAACATATATATACGCGCATGAACAAGTAACGATACGAAATATATATACATATATATGTACACATATGCGGCGGCCGTATCGTGACCGGCAGCAGCAACGGCATCGCGTTTCCATGAGGTGTGCGCGTATATACAGCGGATCCTTATCCATTAAATCACATCAAATAATAACTCTTGGCAAGAAATTTTAACTTACGGCGTGATAATTCATAACGGTGTATATAATATCTGAATATCCATTTAATCCTTTCTTTATATTGGTCGAGTCTTGGAAGAGATTTGTGGCGAGACTCTTCGCGCCGCCCCGCTGTTCGTTGGCTCACATGGACCCCCGACATTCAGAACTGGGCACTGAAACCGGCTTCTTTGGTATCCTAGACACACTCATAACGCTATTTTGCCGTCGGCGATTATTTCCGTTTTTGTGAAAAAAAAAGAAATAGAGAAATCAAAAGTATGCGTATTCAACATCTTCCGATCGCTATATATATTCGTTTCGCATACACAACCCGGTCGTATCGCCATGAATTGAAATAACGCAGCGTAGATGAGCCGTGCACAAAGCAACTTTGTAACGACAGCCGTATAATGGGTAGAAATGATTTAGACAAAGATGGTATAATTGAGAGCTGGTGATTACGGCGGAGCTTCGGGTGGCCCGTTGGTTAGCGTAAGTCAATCTTCAGGAGCTTGAAACACATATAAGTTATTAACTCGTGCTGGTCTCCCCGAATTATAGGAGTTCTCTTTGCCCTCGTAAATACGTCGGGCATCTCAGGGTATAATATCTTTCGTTAAAATAGACCAACTTCTAGTTTCGTGTATAATTAACCCAAAAGGCACCTACGGTGCAAAAAAGTTCGCCAAGTACATTAAATGTTCAAAAAATTCATTGTTAATAAGAAAAAAAGGATAAAAATCAATTATTGTGCCAAGTACGTGTAACTTTGCATCATGTAAGGATATAAAATTGGAAAGTGAATCAATGAGAATCAATTCAAAGAATCAAAAAGAATCAA
Organism: Athalia circularis; assembly: GCA_963978495.1. NCBI lineage: Eukaryota > Metazoa > Arthropoda > Insecta > Hymenoptera > Athaliidae > Athalia > Athalia circularis. Next base: position 23,591,148 of record OZ021697.1, on the reverse strand, counting down.
AAAAATAAATTGAATGAAATATAGAAAAAACCATTCAAGAAAATAAATTGGAGTACGTGGTTCTTGGCGGGCTGATGTTTCATCGCCACACGAAAATTCTGGATTTTTTTTCCGAAAAAGCCCGCCAAGTCCCACCACCTCCAATTTATTTTTTTGAATGGTTTTTTCTATATTTAATTTAATTTATTTTTTTGATTCTTTTTGATTCTTTGAATTGATTCTCATTGATTCACTTTCCAATTGTATATCCTTACATGATGCAAAGTTACACGTACTTGGCACAATAATTGATTTTTATCCTTTTTTTCTTATTAACAATGAATTTTTTGAACATCTAGCTTACCTCACTAGGCCCCAACTAGATACCTGGCTAGCGCCATACTAGCTGCGAGCAATCTGCGCTGCCTGCATGTAGATTGAGTTTTAGTTGAGTGAAGTGAGAATTTGGTGAGAATAACAACAAGTACATAATAGTTATTTTATTATAAGTAGGTATATTTCACTGTATTTGTTGAATGCACACTATTATGGAATCAACTTCTTGTAACACAAAATCCGTATTTAGTACGGCAAACCAGAAACTATTCAAATCTAATCGGCACAAATAAACATCGTATATTGTTACAAATTGTGTGAAGCGCATGTAAATTATAGTTGACTTACCTTGATCTTCAGTATCTGCACGCTCTTCAGAATTCAATTCTATATTGTAGCCTAATATGCGCAAATCAGCACGTTTCCATTCACGGTGTTTACGAACGTGCTCTCTGATGAGCTCCCTTTTCCTCTTTTGATTCATAATGACCACAGAATGTCACTGAGTTTATCTTAAATTATAACACACGTATCTGTCAGAATACTAACCTAACCTCCTAACCTTGTTAGAGTGAGAGCTCACATTTAATCGGTCAACCTGATCATTTAAACTATCATAGCTGAATGAAAATAGTGACTCTGAAAAGAAAAAATGTCCGCCAGTTGTGAAATCATTCGATAAGCAGTAGAATTTTTGAGTTAAGCATAAATTCGAGCACAAACATGAATATGAACATGGAGGCCTAGACGGACCCAGAAAAGGGGCTTCTTGGGACTGCCCGGATAGCGTTGTTTGCTAGCACCTGATGGTTTTCCAGTGAGGCTAACTAGACTAGGCGTACCATGGACTTCCCCTAAGGGGCGCTAGCGTAACATTGGGCATGCCTCAATGAATTTCTGCTCGGGACGCTGTCCCAAGAATACTTTTTCTCACTCTAACGAAGACACCCGTAATCAAAATATCGAGGGTGACCGTGACCCACGAACACCTGATCGTTTGCCGGCAATTGCGCCGTTACTAGAACGCGAATTCTCAAATAGCAAAATATTCCCCCGCGGGGAATGCAGATTTCTCTACTAAAAAGAATATCAAAAATAATTTCCCACTTCTCGGGGAACACTGGCTGCGGCCTACCACGTCGGAGATCGGTGATATCAGACCCACCTCGGATACTCAAATTTTGATTAGGGCTGAGTAATTAGCACTCACCACTCTCCAGCCACGCGCAGAACAAAACTGCCTCTCGTTTTGCATACATTTCGGGCAAGCACACGCACTTGTGATTTTTTTTCTAAACTTTTACCCACGCGGGTTTGACAAGCTACTCCCGTTCCCTATCAGGATGACAGCCTACGGCAGAGTTACAAGACAGCGTGTCTCCGCCAATATTCTCCATATTTTCCCCTTCTTATCCTGACTTAAGGGTGTCCCAGCGCCGAGCCCGAACTCCGAAACGAGTTTCGAAACGATCGCAGCACACCTGGTGTTCACCACGCGAACCACGTTGATTTCAGAGCAGTCGGTATGCCCAATATTCAATGGGTAATAGTATCACTGGCGCTCATTCCATTCATATACCAAATATTTTTCGTCATGATCCAAAACTGGATGAAAATACGGAATATTACTTTGTTGAATCTTTGATTCTGGAACAAGTAAAAAATTTTAATGCTACTAATCAATGAATTGATTGCATCCGACAAATGTTGAGGGTGGTAGAATCCAAATTTCTGTATGGGGCTTTCCACGTCAGACGGGCCACTCTTCCCAAAATATTTTTTGAACCTGATCAAACTTTTTGGACGTCTTGAGAGGTCTCAGACCACTTATGAACGCCAAAATTTCCAAAAGCTACGATTCATGGTAAAAATTGCGAATTTAGACGTTTCCACTATTTGCGGAATTTCAGAGCCGGTGAAGCCGAAAAAAAAATTGGTAAAATTACGTATCTGATAGGATTTTTTACGTACTTTTACGCGAGGTTATCCATTTTGTTATAAACAAAATGAACGACCACGAAAAAACGTGATGAAAATTTAAATTTCATTTTTCGCAAAACTCTCCCTTTCTAAATTTTTTTTTAAATTCATAAAAGTTAGTTTATTCCCTCTACTTTGACCCCTGTGAATTTTAAAATGGGCCGAAAATCCGTGGTAGGTCAAAAACTATTTGTTATTTCAAAATATGACGAAAAAACCACTACATTTTTGGCCAAATTGTTTGTTATTGATCCGGTTGATATTACTAGGGAAAAACATATTTTTATGAATTACTTGGTTTTCTTTTTTTTTCAATTTTGAAGAAAATTAAAAAATTGACGAAATTGCAAATTTACAAAATAAATTTTGAGTTACAAAAAAAAATTTATTCGAATAATTCATAAAAAATATGTTCATCCCTAGTAATATTAGCCGGATCAATAACAAACAATTTGGGCAAAAATTTGTTTTCTTTTTCATCACATTTTGGAATAACAAATAGATTTTGACATAGAACGGATTTTTGGCTCATTTTGAAATTTACAGGGGTCAAAATAGAGGAAATGAGCTAACTTTTAAGAATTTAAAAAAAAAATTTAAAAGGGAGAGTTTTGAGAAAAATCAAATTGAAATTTTCAACACGTGTTTTCGTGGTCGTTCATTTTGTTTATAACAAAATGAATAACTTCACGTAAAAGTACGGAAAAAATCCTATCGGATACGTAATTTTACCAATTTTTATTTTCGGCTTCACCGGCTCCGAAATTTTGCAAATAGTGGAAACGTCGAAATTCGCAATCTTTACCATAAATCGTAACTTTTGAAAATTTTGAATTTTGGCGTTAATAAGTGGTCTGAGACCCCTCAAGACGTCAAAAAAGTTTCATCAAGTTCAAAAAATATTTTGGCAAAAGTGGCCCGCCTGACGCGGAAAGCCCCGTATGTGCATAGTGCTCCAATTGTTACTGTTATTATCATTATAGGGGAACGCCGGGCAATATGGGATAGCGGGGCAGAATGGAGTAACCGAAAAATTTTGTAAAAATTGTTTTCGAAATGATCGATAAGGACTTCAAACATCATTCTGGATTCGAAGTTTTTTTTTTCTCATGGTTCCCTCCCCCATTTTGCCCCGCCTTTCCCTAATTATCATATTTTCCTCCGGTAACACACCAAAATTATGCACCCAACTGAAACTTTCTACTACCATCGGTCGTGCAGGCCCATGTTTTCTATTTCTCTAATTACAATCCACTACCTAAGTCGGTATTTACAGAATATCCCATCTTCTCATGTTAAAATCCTATATGAACTAAATGCTGACATCTCTGTACTAAAAAATTGAAAAATTTCAATCACTACGAGCGGCTATGCGTTTCAAAACCCACGGTTCTGATACGAAGCAATGATAAGTTTATTCGGGGGAAAAAATCGAAGAACACGGTCTCATCGAAACGAGCATTTTTCACTCTGATTATCTGAGAAATATCACATGAAATCGCAAACAGAGATTTCGTCTGGAATGACAACCTATATGATCGCGAAAAAAATTTCACATTGAGATGAGAGGTACACAGAGATTGGAATAACTCGCACCCTTTTCGTAAGGATGTAATTTTTGTGTGATGTTTGTCAGCTTGTGATGAGGTGTTGCGAAAATTGCGTATCAAAGAGCAATTTCTTTCTAACAAGTTATGAAAATAGCTCACGCCATGCTGTCACCCGCACAGCGAGTAATTTGGGGGGTCACAGAGATTTAGTGTTTGGTGATTCCCGCTCTTGGTCGATACCATTTGTACGTACATAAGAAATTGTGCTACATTACTGCCCAACTACATTCAAAATGCAACTGCAACGAAAATATATTTTTCGACTCGTGTTCGAATCAACATGCGGAAACCAAAGGAAGAATGAAGCAGGTTAAGTTTCGTCAATGAAGCAAGTAAGATTTTAGACGAAATTGATGAGTAAAAAGATAACTTGAGAAACTGTAAATAGTATTTAATTGACGCATGAGAATCAGAAAATTTTGGCAAATAATATTGAAGGAACTAATTTATTATGTGCAAATGATAACGTTCAATGGAAACCACGAGAAGGTGGCGGGGTGTTTTCCATCAGGGAGGGGTATAGGGGTATAAAAATTCAAAAGATTTGAAAGCTCGCCATAGCAATAGTTGTTAGTGTTTGTGTCACTCTATTGAAATCGTGTAACTACAGAGGCTATTGTGCAAAGCAGTGATAGCCGCTGACGATCTCAATACTTCCCTATGCGACCTGGACTACACTCAAGCGATTTAGAATGCAATAGAGCTTGGCGCGGTCAGGCGATTTATATAAACATGAACTTCACATTACACTCTCAACACCTGCACGTTCAGGGCGCGATTTTCAACGCCCGCGTGCAGGTAACGTGAAAAGTGAACATGATATACATGATTTATATTACACTATCAGTACCTGCACTCTCAGGGCGCGATTTTCAACGCCCGCGTGCAGGTAACGTGAAAAGTGAACATCACATACATGATTATGTTACACTTTCAGTACCTGCACGTTCAGGGCGCGATTTTCAACGCCCGCGTGCAGGTAACGTGAAAAGTGAACATGATATACATGATTTATATTACACTATCAGTACCTGCACTCTCAGGGCGCGATTTTCAACGCCCGCGTGCAGGTAACGTGAAAAGTGAACATCACATACATGATTATGTTACACTTTCAGTACCTGCACGTTCAGGGCGCGATTTTCAACGCCCGCGTGCAGGTAACGTGAAAAGTGAACATGATGTACATGATTTATATTACACTTTCAGTACCTGCACTTTCAGGGCGCGATTTTCAACGCCCGCGTGCAGGTAACGTGAAAGGTGACGTCATACTCAAATTAAGTGAGAATCAATTTCACGTGACTCTAACCGTTGATTTTTCGCAATCACTTTCGCAGCTTTGACTCGCTTTTGCTGAGCTGCAAGCTCCTGCGCCTTGAGTATGTGTTCGGGTTCCCTGATTTCCATGCTCCTAAGATAGCAGCTATCGACTATTTCAGGTAACAAACAGGTTTCGTAAAACAGGATTAGGTGAGGTTTCATTTTTTCATCGAAAAATTTATCATCTCTGATGACCTTGACAATTTTGGAGCCTTTGGGCGTCCACAGCATAAAAAGACAATAATTTCGTCGAGTTATGTGTAATTGCCCCTGCACCTGATAATAGTACTCGTGTTTTTCGTTCATCTCGGAACACTCGGCTGATTTGAATACCCGACTCACGGCACTGATCTTTGCAGCGATTGCTTCGTCTGGAGTAAGATCACGGGCCGAGTACGGACATTTTATTTCGACTATTCCGTCGTCACCGATAAGGCCGTCAGGTGAAGCACCTAGACCGAGTAATTCCGGGTCCACGAATAAACCACATTTCACCACCTGAACATTTGCTTTGTCTTCGAGTTCGAGGCGTGCGGTTTCTTCGTGATTGCGTCCATATTCCAAAGCGGGAATATTTTGCGAATTATTCGCAAACAATATCGACTGAACAAGCGATCGACAGGACGTTGTCTTTCGCATCAGACATACTTTGCCAAATTTGGACGCGGTGAGCAGCTGTTTCCTCGTGGACAGCCACAGCAGGCTATCCGACTGGTCGACGGTGTTTCTTTCCAAATTTTTCAAATCCCTCTGAAACTCCTTCAACCTCGTCAAATGCCGGTCAAGTTCTGCCGCGTAATCTTCCGGACTCAAACCTGGTTGCTGAGCGCGAGGGCCATAGTCTTTGTCGACCGTTTGGCGTCTCGGTGTCCACTGTCGGGGAACGTTGTTCTCTTTGGACTGATCCAATCGTATTTTTCGCAACTTTCCCTTTTTTTCGCTCTTATTCTCGACTTCAGTTGCTACTTCAGACGCTATCTTATCATTCACGTCTCTGTAGACTGTCAAGACCTTCTTACTATTATATTGCACGGCCGCACCGAGGGCGCGAGCATTGTAAGAGTTTCTTTTACCGTAGTGGATGCGTTTTGCACCAATGAATTTAGCCACTACGCCGTTGAACGATTCCACAGTATTGTTATTCACATTGCGGATCAAGCTCTTGGCGTTGCGGCCGAGGCGAGCCACCGAGTCTTCGATTTCTCTCATGAGCCCCAGATTCCTCAGTTGCGGTACAAAGTTCTGCTCATTCGGTTTCGGTCTTCCATCGCAAAAATACGCAATAGATGCGCATTTCGCATGCTCTCCGAAAACGTGGCTTGGAATATTTGAGATATCCATTTGGAGAAGCCTGATTTTTTCAGAATCCGATACTTCTTGATTTTTTCGGTGCCGTATCGCTGTTCGGATTCCGGCGTTGAACCTAGGTACGCTATTCTTTATAAGGTTGCGTATTGTTCCAGGAACTCCTCTTTTTCTCTCAAACTCTTTCAGTTTGGTTCCCACGTTTCTTATGAGATGGTTAGCGCATTCTATTTTCTCTACATGCACGCCGTGTGCTCGATACGGCTCATAGTCCGTAATCTTTTTGTACACGCTACTATCCCCGTCCGCTATTAGAGTGGAGTAGATCAGTCCATGCTGTTCGACGCTGCTTTTGAATCCTTCTAGGATCGCATCAGATTCCATACCAGTTGAACTGTCGTTTCTACCCCAATTTTTATAGCACGTGTGTTCTCTAGGAGCTTCGCCTTTCTGAAATGCTGGATCGCATATCGCGCACGACTTATTGCGGGTTCCGACATACAGTACCTTCTGCGTGTGAAGTCCGACGATCGCTCCCAAGCCAGAGGATGAATCGTACTTTCCTAATTTATACGATCTCTTCATCCAACTGCCATCGGTCACCACAGGTATGTGGGGAATGCCGTTGATCACATCGCCCCTTTCGATGGCCAGTCTCCGTTCTTCCTCGCCAGCTTGTTTCATTTCCGACTCCGCGGCTTTCATCAAACCGGCGTAAACGGAATCATGATGTCGTTGAAATGTGGTTTCGGCCATACATTTCAAGTCCATCGCACCTAGCATCTGCTGTAGCTGAGCGTATCCTATTCCAGAACATATACTGCCTAATACAGCCGATTCGTTGATGTCTAAGATGCGGTCACCTTCCGGCTCGCTCGATATTTCCTTTTCAAAATGACACATCGAACAGCGGAAGCGCAGCACCGTTTTGAGGCCAGATGATCTACATTCGATAAAACGAAGATTTCGGAACGAACATTCGACTCCCTTTCCATGTTCATCGAACGCATCATGCAGTTCCGTCCACACATGCTCGAAAGAGTAAATTCCTCTTGCCGTTGGGACACCATCCTGCAATTCTTCGTCTGACTCACAGTGACTCTCCACCAGTTCGTGTTCTTCGACGAGTCGTTCTTCTTCGACTATGTTGTCAATTTTGTCGTCGAACTCGCCTCCGTCGAGTGGTTGTTCCGTGCTATGCTCTTTCCTGAGATGAATCTTCGGGGGCACGCACGTCGACGTTTCAGCCTGGTCGAGTTGATCATCGAGTTCCTCGATCGTGTCTCTGGAAGGCTGTTCGTCCTCGCACCGGCGGATCACTTCGATTGCGGTCAAATCGTACTGATTACCGTAAGGATCGTCCAGTCTACCAGGCGGGATGTTCTTCATGAGCAGGTCACAAAGTGATTCCGCATCCGGAAAGTTTGTCAAGCACGCCCTACCATCAGGTGCGACACGTCCTGTCGAACTTCTACTATGGGAATCGAACATCCACACACCACTTTCCGTTCTGAATACGGCCACGGATATGAGATTACTGGTGAGGATTCCCAATTTCTCTTCAGACAAAAACTGCACCAATCGGGTTCTCAAATCCGGAAAGCCATCTTCGGAAAAGTCCTGATGCAAATGTCCACAGAGCCAAGACTCGGAAACCTGTATGAGGCGATCTTCCCCACTTACTTCGATCTCCGTACACAGTTCCGTGGCTGTCAAGAAGTCTGTATTCCTTTCTTTTGGATTCACATCGTTTCGGGCCTCCATGCTTTTAGCGTAAAAATCATCTCCGATCGTGAGAACCGCATCCACATCCGCGGAATCCCACAAACGTGGATCTTTCACATTGCACATAGCTAGTGCGGCTGCTGCATTCGCAGTGCATTGTTTCCCCCGAGTGCCTTGCGAAAATCTGAGATCCCCTTGATGAATCGTACCTCTGACGATCCTTGGGAGCTCTCTTTTGATTCCTGCAGTATCCTCTCTGCGGACGTCCGTTCTCGCTCCTTGGCAACTCTCGTCGCAGAGCGGGTTGATGGCGACTTCTCCATCGTCCATCTCCAGACCCTGTTGGACCTCACTATCTGCCAACTTCGTGGCCTGCCCGTCGACCTCTGTCATTCTCCGCCGTCTGCAGAAATCACCCCAACAAATAAACTGTTAATGATTTGAGACCTGCTCAGTATGATAAAAACTAAGAATATCGTGAATCCCCTTACCTAAAATGATGAGAAAAGTTTTAAAAGTTTTATCAAGTATCACAATTGAACCGAGATCGATTAATTAAGTTTTAGATTCAAGTGTTAGTATTTTACTGAAAACATAAAATAAATAATCATTTATTGTCTACCGACTTCGTATTCAAGTTCCCACATCATAATATTTGAAGGTAATTCTATTATTTTCAAAACGATTTCAATGATTTTTAATTCTTTTTTCATATGATTAATATCTCCTCCGCTTTCATTATCAGCATAATGAATAAAAACTTGAATCCACGCCCCCCAACTCGATATGCCTTTTACCCTTTCCAATTTGGTTTCAACCCGTCTTCGTTCCTTACTGCGGCCGATTCCAGACAAAACATGTTGACATTTTTTCGAATACCGAGATTGAATCGCGCATTCCTTTGAAAAGCCACTCTTTTGCATGCAAAATTTGATACTAGTTCAATTTGTACGCCGTAAACCCATGCATACACTTCTGACTGCATCCCTAATGCATTTTTTCACTGTATTTCGGAGATTTTTGCGAAGTTGTTCGTCATAACAAAATTGAATTTTTGTCGCGGTATGCCATTTTTCATGAAAAACCAATATTGTAAAGTTTTCTCCTATTTTTTCAAATTTTGTAAAATCGCTTACCTATGTTCCAATACAAACTGTACCGATTTTATTTCTCAGAGAAGGTGTTTCGAAGCGCTCAATGTTGTTTAAATCATTTTTTAGAAAACCTCGACACGTCGCTAAGTATACCATTTTTATCAATTTTAGATAAATTATTTAGAAATCTGCTCTCGAAAATTGTTTTTATTTCCGCTACACGTCAATATCGATTCTCCGCGATGTTCGCTGTTTTTGAGATTGTCGATAATATTCCACAAATATGTTGTCACCAACATAGAAATTTTTATAGACTCTTTTAATCATAGACCGAATTTTATCCAGTTTTCGAGAGATGTTCTGATTTTGAAATGTTTTCTGAAATACAAATTCCATCTAGGAATGGCAAAAATTTGACACATGATCGGAGATACCTCACAATATTTATATCAGACAGAAGACGTCGACAAATTTATTTAAAATGTTCGTAAATGGCGAACTTTGCAGAAAATGTATTTTTTTTTTATGTGAAATTCGAAACAAGTTCTCCGGAAAATTAGGTGAAAATCGGTAAAATTTGCATTACAAAAGTCCGGTCCAAGAAAAACAAATTGACTCAGGTTCAGAATGAGATTTCACCGGTAGGTCTTGGATTTGGCCCCCGGTGAAATTTAGATGTGATGAGGCCAAATCGTTGGTAAAAAAATTGAACAAAAAACTCGAAACTCTGCAAAAAACTTGAACATTTCGACCCACAATTCGTATGATCTGAAACATTCTACATTCGAAAAAAGATGTCATGGGAAGCTTCTTAAAATCTTCGAAATGGTGTACGATGCCAAAAACGAAATTGATCCGTCATATGTAACAAATGACTTCGAAAAGTTCGCTAAGTATGGTTAAAAAAGAAATTCGAAACGAACAAATTGATTGCTGTTTCGTGGTACATTGAAGTCAAATTTGAGCATATCGGAAAGGACGTTATACATAATAAACTACGATCGAATCCCAGGAATAGTACATTGGGCAACACGGGGAAGAGGGGGGCTGGGCCATTTCTCGCGAGGGTTACATGATGGTGTAAAAGTCACAGTCGAAGGTGCCGAAGGCTTCCGAGACTCACGCGAGTGCACCATCATCTCACCCGAGCTAGAATCCGCCCCCCCCCCCCCCCCCCCGAACACCGCGCTTTTTTTAACAAGTGCAGGTAGAGGCCTTTTTGGAAATATGGAAAAAGAGTTAATTACCTCCCTAGGGGAGTATATAATATCCATTTTTGCGCTGGGGAGGTAATGAAGTCCACGCTAGAAATTACCAATTTTCCATCCACTTTACGTGCGAGAAAAAAGACCGATTCCATGCAAGTGTTGAAAAAAAATTGTTTCCATGTCATTATGTACGTCGTGATTGACGAAGTTTTCATTATTCTCCTCATATAGTTGGTGAGCGCGTTTTTGAATTATCGATAAAGGATTGCCTGATGTCACCTCCCAATACCTTCTCATCCATGTCGAGAGATTTCCAAATTTCAAACAATGTTCAGAATTTCAGTCTAAAATTCGAGATTTTGAAAATTTGCAAAATTTCTTAGATTCAAAATTCTCGCTCTTCAAAATTTCCAGAAACGTTCGCCTATACCTGCACTTGTTGAAAAAAGCACGGTGTACAACAACGGGGGGGGGGGGGGCAATTTCTCGCCCATTTTCCACAACTTGTTGTACAATGGACTATTTTCTATCTTGAGTGGGAACTATGATGAGCGGGAGTGACGACTCAAATGTCATCACACGTGGGACAAAATATCAGTTAAAAAAAGTTTTTCCCTTCATTATTTGTATATTTTGCCCGTATTTTTGGAAGAAAGTCATGGTGGAAGAATCTTGCAAAAAAATTATGAAAATCATTTTCAAAAATTGACCGGGTCCATTACTGAGTCCAAAGAAGGATTGTAGATTTTTTTTCCAAATTTTCAAAATTCCAAAAATTGTGCCAAAAAAAAAAAAAAAATTTAGATGAAACCAATTTTTCGCGCAAGGATTTCATTAAACTATGTAGCCCCTCATTCGTTATAGCTTTTATAATCGGTCTAGCCGATCCTGAGAATAAATTTTTGTTCAAGTTTTTCACATATTTTTGTTTTCTCGAAAAGGAATCGAGCTACTGATCTGTAACTTTCCGTATCTTCGTACTTTCTTAGTACCTACATACATATTCTCCAATCATCATTATAACGATTCTTCAGTGCCGATCCACTGCGCTTGTACCCCGGGGCCTTTGCAATAAAATCCTCAACTGTAGTGGACGAATTCTAATTGAGGAACGCTAAACGCTTATGACGCTAAAGTTCGTAATATTTGTATCTCCGATTTTCTGAGGCTAGATTTGGTTCGGATCAAATTTTTTATGGCAGCATTTTTCCGGAATGGACTTCGATTGGGCTACTTGAGCATCGATTTCATTAACCAGTTGAAAATTATACATCGGAAATATGTCAAAATAATATCAAACGTTATAATCCGCATTCTGCCGAGTGTAGCCATATAATCCTCGATTCGGATATTTCGCAGCTAGGTTGTGTAGGTCGGATTTTTTGCCCGTAATGAATATCGCGAACTGATAGGGCTACGTTTTTGTTCGGTTTGGTAAAATTCCGGCATTGCGGCATACCTGGCATTGCAATAAAATTCTTGTTCTAGAAGTGGATGATCTAACATTCAACAATTGAAAAGAACTGCTGGACCTAAGATTATATTAAATCTGTACCTGTTGCGTGCAGATTGCGTTTGCGAAAGTCGGCGGTGGCTGAGACGACGCTTCTTCGTAATCGGCTGATCATTTTTCACCTGCTGTCTATTCATTATTATCACGTTTGAATACGACCCAACACAAAAATGGTAACGTGAAAAAATGAATTACGAAGCTCGAGCAAATGTGAACTTTATATTTGCTGACAGCTACACTGTTTACGGCGTAGCGAACCAAGAAACAAATAATCGATCATGCCTCGACTCTCGCTGGATCGACTTCGCGAATTCTATTTCATGCTCAAAAACATTGAATACATCGATTGATTGTTCGTATCGGCGCTTAGTGTGGTGGTGCTGCGATGTTTTTGGGACGGTACGCTCGAACAGCACGCATATGTGGCGGACTCGCTACCGCGAGTTTTGAGGGTGCGAGAAAGAGCTTTTCTCCGCTAGGTAACGCAATGCTGCGCGCGCATGCGATTCCACGCTGCAGCGGCTCGGACGAGTCATTCAAAGCTCAGAGCTCGACAGAGCAGCAGCTAGAAAAAAACTTAAAAAAAAGTAAAAAAAAAAAAACATACATCATGTCCGGTGAGTAAATAATACTGTTTTTTAATTTTATTACGCAATTACAATTCGTATTTGTTTTTTTCTTATTGTGTCTCAGATATAATGTTTAGCGTTTATCAGAATCTTACCTACAATGTATCTGCTTTTCTAGCGGTCTTCTTTTGCATATACTGAACAGATGATTTGTAACAAGTCATGTCCCAAATTCATAGAATTTGCTCATACGAACAAGATATGATTTTCTGGATGTTGCGAATAATTGTTTTTTCTATCGCGGTGTTACCTTGGACATGCCGAAACTCGTAAAATTTCTCGTGTACAATAGTACCTATTTCCAAGCTGCAGAAAACGAAATTTCTTGAAATAATATCGGAACATGATGACGTGAAAAGAAAGAGAAGAAATATAATGTCGCAAATCCACTGAATTTTCATGGAATATTACGTACAACTTTATGTAACAAATCGGCGGGTTTTCAAATTTTTGCAATAATATTTCCATGAGGTTTCCGATGAGCGTCGGTATTCGTTTAGCATGATTTGCCTTAGTTCGATTTTTCACAATTATTGGTTCCAAATCTGAAGGTGATGCTATCGCAGAATCTTTGATTATGGTATGAAATTACAGACATCCAAACCGAACCGGCGGCCGGGACCAGCGGCACCGCGGAGCCCGGTCGTGGCGGTGGACGCGGGAGAGGCGGCCGCGGTGGCGGAGGGCGAGGGAGCCCCGGCACAACTGTGAGTTTATAAAAATAATGAAGTATAACATTTACGGGGTTCTGCGTGAAATTGACCAGTGATTTTTTCTCGCCAATTTTGATCAGGAAGAGAAATTTGTTTCACGATCGTTCTCACTCTCAAAAGTGGATTGGAATCCTTCCAACCTATTTCAAAAATCCGTTGATTATTTATATGTTGTTAATATACCTGGAGAATTCCAGCTCAACTCAACCATGCTCGGAACCTCATGGTCTTCGATTTTTTTTAACATTTTTTTTTGTAAGTAGTACTACTTCAAGTAACCAAAACCAATCTTTTAAGATTTTTTTGGAAAAATCTGTCGTTGTTATGACCTCCGTAATTTTCATGTCACTCAAAATTGAGATTTTTTCTAACGACAATATCTTTACAACCCACTATCGTATCAAAAAATATTATCAGATGAAATGTACGTATTTTTAAATGAAATTTAGCAAAAAATTTATTACGAAATTTTTAACCCCCCATAATAACAGGAAACTACCCCTGGAGAGTGAAAAATCTGGCTAACAGGTCTTTGGACCCAATTGATTTTTTTGAAAACAATTCACAAAATCCTTTGAAAAAAGACGAAAATTTTGAGACCTTTTAGAAAGTGGGCCGGTTTTGCGGTACAATTATAGTAGTGGTGGTAGATTTCTTAGCAATGATGTAGATCATACGGGAATCAACCTAGCCTGGTCGAAATATATCATCTCGGCTCGATAAAGAGATCGATGGAAATTTTCCAGATTGTCATTGAGTAAAATAATCGACAGAACCAAACTTTATTTTCAAAAGGGTGATTATATTTTATGATTCTTTCGTCATCGATCATAGAATATAGACAAATCCACATTTTTGGATTTTTATTTATTTTTCAAATTGTTCATTGTCACGGTAGATTAATGGAAAAAAAGCGACCACGAAAAGTAAAGATTGCAATTACTTTTTGTCATTTTGGAGCGCGGACAAATAATAATTTTTATGAACTTTGAATAGTATTCATGAACTCAATTTCATGGATATGATTATTACTATCGAGTTAATATATGTTATGATTTATAATATCATAAATTTATAAAAATATTTGATTTAATTCACTCTATTGTTTAAATTTTTTTACATTTCAACACTACACTTGTTACTCGAATAAAATTGTTACTGAAATAGTTTTATAACTAAAGCAATGGATTTTTTTTGAACTGACTTTTTTTTGAATTACTCTATTTTTTATGTACTTCGGAATAACTTTCACAGAAATGAGAACGTGAGATTTTATATCAAAAATAAGTTCTTTGCTATTTAAAAATTGAAAAAAATATTTGAAATATATTGTTTGGAATTTTAATTTTTTTTTCATCAATCCGCCGTAAAAATAAACAATTTGAAAAAAATAAAATAAAAAAATATGAATTTTTCAATTTTCTCTGACTGAAAGTAGGGTGGACCCCACTTCCAAACAATTACCGAGAGTATACTTGAGCTTTTTTCTCGTAAAAATCAAAAATGCCCACCTGTTCGTCAATTTAGAATTGCATCAATATACAACAGTTTGAAACGATTTTTGAAATAGTGTGACGAGTATCATGAAAAAATTTATAAACCCGATCGATAATGGTGAAGGGAGATCATTGCCAGAGTTCGAGTGAAACCCGTCATATACTCTTTGATAACGATACTTGGAACGTGATCGCTCTGATTATTGCGTGGATTTCGAAACTACATATTTCAAATTTAACTGCTACTATCAATGTTTTATGCTGAGACGATTTTGTTTGTTTTTATAGGAGTCTAACAGTGGGTCTGTCGCCGCCCGAGGGCTGGGGCCACGGCGCAGCCGAAGCGGCGGTATGGCGGGAAGGAAGGCCCGCCGCCAAGCCTACCGTCGCGAGCTGGCTGCGCGCGTGGCAGCAGCAACAACAACAACAACAGCAGCAACAACAACAGCAGCACCAACAACAACAACAACAGCAGCAACAACAACAACAGTAACAACAACACCAGCAACAACAGCAACAACAACAACAGCCGCGCGGGGGCAGACGGGGGGCCGGGCCAGGGGTGGCCAGGCCAGAGGTGGCCAGGCCAGAGGTGGCCAGGCCAGGGGGGGCCGTGGCGGGGCCCAACCCGGGCCAAGCAGGGGCCGTGGCGGGGCCCAACCCGGGCCAAGCAGGGGCCGTGGCGGGGCCCAACCCGGGCCGAGCGGGAGCCGCCCCCCGCGAAGCGCGGGAGTAGCCGTATACGGTCGGCACGTGACCGTATACAATTATCAATATAGCGAGTAGACGGTCACGTGTCGGCCGTATACGGTCTTAGTTTATAAGTTTTTTGTAATATTAAAAATAAATATAAATTATAATAAATTAATTATATCTAAATGATGAACAATATTTTATTCATTTTTGTAACTCGTCCACGTGAGCTCGACATGGCTACAAACCTCAGCATCTTCCGTTCGATTTTTAATTTTATATGTCATCATCGCATCTCTGGACAACCTCTTAATTTTTTTTCTGATTTTCCAAATCAACCGGAGCTATGAATTTTTTCAACCAAAAGGACCTTTTTTAACATTCTGAAAAAAATTAAAAACATTCTGTAGATGATATAAAACAACCCTCCCTCACTTTTAGAATCGTGGCCGGAATTCGAAGATCAGAATGGTGCAAGTTCGAAAGAATTTCGGTAGCACATATGTTATTCGAAAAGCATTTTTCAAAAGACAATTTTTTTGATTGAAAATTTGGAGGTTCTCCAGAGATAGGCTGATAATATACAGAATTGAAAATCAAATCGGAGATGTCGAGGTCTGGAGCTGCCTTCGAGTTGACGTGGGCAGCCCCAAATATAATAGTTATGTGCCGGTAAGGATGGGATTCGGTTCGCGAAACACGCTTGGCGGGCGAGAAATTTTATTTGAGCACCGCTGCCGCTCAGCCCGACTGTGTAGCGTTGACGGCGCTCAAAACGTTGCGGCAAAGTCGTGAACTGTTCCTACGCGGCTTTCAGTGACGCAGAATAGAAAAACATGGCCGCGCTCACGATTTGTGTTTCGGCTCCCATATTCGGTTTTATGTCGCCAAATGGCAATAATCTGCGTTGTGATTTTTCCAAACGGTCGACAGGATTAGTGTGCAGGGGGCTCTGGTCGGTTATTCGGTGCCTTTTCCGTAAATTGTGCGTTTTTCGTGTAATTGTGGTTCGCGTCCGTGTGCTTCAAGTTGGTATAAGTGACAGCTGATCCGCAGCCTCGCAGAAATAAATCAATTACTAATTCAAACTGATCTTGTTCGTTCGTACCTGACCAGAGCCCCTTTCACCACAGTTCAATGAGTTGTCCCAAGCAGTTTCGGAGTGATCTGTTGTTTTACCGAGGAGTAATTTGAAATATGCGATCGCGTTCGCACGGACGTCACACAACCATGAAAAAATACGCGGTGGTGGGGGTCGCTGGGACAGCCTTAACTTAAATTGGCGGCGCTATCCGCGATTTAGGAAAAAGGGGAGGACAATGGTGTGCCCAGTTGCTGGTGCTCTGACGTTTCGGTGTCCTCGGGGTGATGCGTAGCTGGTAGCCTAGCCTACGGCGTTGTCAGCACCCGAAATTCTTCATCAGAATCCCAAAATTCTGTGCAGACCGCAGTTCGCTGGCTCTTGGTGACGGCGGGACTTACATCTGCCGTTGATCTCCTGCGTTGCTGACTGCCCTCGGCACTCCCCCGCTGGCTCTCCTGAGATCGGTCTCTCGCTGCGTCCTGTCTTCCTGGCCCCGGGCTTTCGTTGGGGCTCTCGGCCTCGTCCGTCCATCCGTGGCACATGTCAGAAAAGTAGGGGGATCGAAATCAACGAATTACTAAAAAGTTCAGGGGTCTAGGTCGGTCACGGTCGCCTCTCGGAGCATCTTTCTGAGCCTCGAGGCTATTTTCCCGCAGAAAACCTAACTGGCCCTATCTAACTAAGGTCTGCTACAGGTTCGGGACCTCTTCTGACGGCAAATAAAATCTTCAAGGTCACAGTATATAATGAATAGCAGTAAAAGTTTGTTACTTTGTGCATGATTTTCAGCAGGAGATTTAGCAGTTGACGGAAACAGTCCAGTTTATTCCACACAAATACTTCAGAGTCAGGCATTAACTGGTGAATAAAACTAAAAATTAATAACTATCTCATTGTTGATAGAGAATCTCAATTTATTTCATTGATTTGTAGCAGGGAATGAGAAGCATCAAATTGAAAATCAGATTACGCAGGTCAGCGTCCAAGAAGAATCTGACAAAGAAGCCTCGAAATCCGCAGATGAAAGTAAGAAACATGTTATTAAAAAACTATATTCCAATTGAAATAATTTAGTGAAAAGTAATATTTTCATATAACATTACAGGGTTTGATCATACAATGACGAGTAGGTTGATAAAAGAAGTGAAAAATAAATTTACAATGCTGAACGGTAAAAGCCATATAAAAAAAAGTCTGGGAAAGGATAGCCAGCGAAATGCACAATTTTGGCCACCTAAAAGAATTGACCACGAGCAAAGCAGGGGATAAATGTCATCAACGGTGGCGTAATTTGGAGAAGATGTACCATAATCATGTCAAATACACCAAATCCACGGGTAAAGGGAAAAAGAAAAAGCAAACTTTTTCTGTGGAAATGCATGATATCATCGGTGAAAAATACAGTAGTCTTTCAGTTGTATTACTAGATTCCATTGCATTCGACAGGCCAGACAAAGAAAATACAGAAATATTGGGCCAGACCTTAGATAGTAAAAGTGGTTCCCACTGCGATACTCCGCAACCCTCAAAAAGTATCTATCATAGTGTTGAAAAATCTGTTCGCCCACCGAAAGAGAACATAGCCGATGTTTCAAGAGAATTGCAACATGAAGATAACGATCTGAATACCCAGAATTTCGGCCGAATAAAAAACCTCTTAGTTGAGCAAAATCAACTAAGAAAAAAATCATTACAACAATGGGATGAATTTTTGACCATCATGCAAGAAATGGCAAAGAATGAAAAGAAAAACAAGTCCTGTTAAAAACGTGAATATAGCGAGGAGTCTGATTGATTTATATACGTCCAACTGTAAAACGGTGTGGAAACATTAAAATAAGAACTCTAACAGATATGCAATAACTCCACTGCGATACCTACCTTGGGACATTAGTAACTTTACTTTCATCCACTTTATTTTTTATTTAATCTTTATTTTTCAATTTTTTTATAGTACCTTCCAGTATCTAAATATGACTTGTTGTATGTGTATTTATAATTAAAATGCTTATATTACTGATTATAAAATAAAAGTGTAACACAGAATAGTACAAAAATGAACGTGATATTCATATGTAATTACCTTTTATCAAAAGACTTGGTAGAGTCTCGCGCCAAGTACATTGAAAAGAACGGGCGGACTACCGAGTATCTATATCGCTAGGGAAGCAGAAGAGCGTAGTTGGATCTGTGTTTCATCAAATAGCTCCCATATTTATAATATAACAGCAAATGAAGGATCGCTTTCATCATATAAATCGGGGACGAGCTTTCATTTAAGCCTAATTTCAATAAAATCGGTGATTGGAAAGCTGAGATATGATGATCTCTGATCACTGGTGGGCTCGTTTTACGATTAAGCAC
Source organism: Athalia circularis (assembly GCA_963978495.1). Classification (NCBI taxonomy): domain Eukaryota; kingdom Metazoa; phylum Arthropoda; class Insecta; order Hymenoptera; family Athaliidae; genus Athalia; species Athalia circularis. Next base: position 23,572,096 of record OZ021697.1, on the reverse strand, counting down.
CGCCGTTGTCGTCGTCATCGTCGTACGCTAGCTATATGTTATCTGGAATCCAAAACCATTCCCACATAAATGGTGTAGAAGGGAAGCCGCGGTGTGGTCATTGCCATGGCTCGCGCCTTATTTTTATCAAGTAGCAGAAAGGTTATAATTCCGACACGCCTAGAAGATGGCGTTAGCGTAGTCACGTCTCATTCCTTACCGAGTTCGCCGCCGCACAGCGATTCCTTTTCATTGGGCCCCAGAAAAGCGGCGCTCTCATCGCTAATGGCTACCGTTCGAAATTTTTTCTTAACCCGTCGAACATCTAACAACAATAGTACACCAAAGAAACAATAATTCAAACTGCAATATCCTTCAACGACGTACAAAAAGTTATGAAATCCCCCGAAAAGGTACCGTCAATAAATAGTAAAAATAAGAGCCCTCGAATTTTTGGATAATATCCCATAACACATATACCCGGAATTTTTATTTTCATTCGTTGGCCCGTATGTTCCGCATCGCTTTCATTAGATTTATCTAAACTCCTGGCATTCACCTGCAATGCATCAATAATCCTCGAAAAACTTTTCGTTCTCACATGTGATAAAATCACATGTAATGTATCGAACATTTCATCGTGAAATTTTTCGAGGTTACTCCTCCCATGGTGCCTGATGTTTTGGTGCGTGCCTTAATCGATTTAGGTCATAAAAAAATTTTGCAATTTGAAAATAAAAAAAAAAATTTAATTTCGCGTCCGAATTGCCTGCCAATTTTTTTGCACGTTCACTTACAACAGTTAAAAACGATGCCATAATCGGCAGGCGTGCCTAAGTCATAATTTTTTACTATTTTTTGTTACATTTCCAATATGGATGCCACCATGGACCTATAACTCGAATTTGCCTGCCGATACCTGAGCGATGGATTTATTTTCGACCAACTTTTATCCATTGCAACGGCAGGCATGCATTAAACGCGATTTTTGAGCCACTTTTTGATACACTTTCAATTTACAACCCCACGTAACGTACAAGGGCGGGTGTTTTTTTTATTGCTTTTTTCCATCCCAAATGGTAATATAACGAGATGGTCTGATCGGCAGGCATGCCTAAATCGCGGCCAAAATTCTGTTATAGTCTCCCGGTCTAAGACGACTTAACCATCACGGCGAGCCCGCAAAGCTGCTCGTCTCCGGCGACCGAAACTGCTCCGAGTCGGCCCGAATCGCGTGGCCGCTGGGAGGGTCAACTTCAATTTCGCCAAGCGTACGAGGCAGCGAAAAAATAGTATTCGCTACAGCTGATCGTGCGGCAGTTTGTTGGGCAGAGCTCATTGTCAGACCTAATCTTAAAATCGCTTTCGTGGGTTTTTGTGTTGTCTATGTTGATATTATGTTGATATTTGGATAGTAGTTTAATGTACTTGGCGAACTTTTTTGCACCGTAGGTTCCTTTTTGGGGGATTTGATATATTCAAACTTTCTTCCGAGTCATTAAAATAAGTATTAGAAATGCCAAATTATATGTTGATATCAAAGTGTGCGGAACAAACAACCAATGAGCTTATTCACCTGCCAACATTTTTATGATATTTTCCTTTTCAACTCTCGCAACATTTCTATCTTCTTGTCTACCTTCAACAACAGCTTGCATACCATCGACTCTATGAATGTTTTCATAAGCTTCAATTGATAGATTCTCAGCAAAGTCTTTACGGAGTAGGCAAAAATTGTGTATGAGACAGCAAGCCATTATAATTTTAGAAGCTTTTTCAATACGGTAAACTTGGATGTATGTTAACCGTCGCCATCTGCCCTTCAACAAGGCGAAACAATTTTCTATTTTCACACGCGTTCAGCTGTGCAATTTATTATAATTTGTTTGTGCAGCAGTTACGTGCCCATAATCTTCAAAGGGCGGCAACAACCATGTTTTCAGAGTATATTTTCATCACCCAACATATGTTGGTCTGCTGTGAAAAATTGTAATAGATCTTGTTCCTCAATGATCGAATATAATTTTGAATCCACAAGTACACGACAGTCATTTGCAGAGCCTGGGCGACCTACGTACACACTTGTTAGAAGACAATCAGCTGTTGAGATAGCTTGCAAAATGATCGAATGGCACGTATATCTGTTCTGATAACAACGTTGCTAATTGGAAGGGGCCATAACGCTTATGTGACACTCATCTATCGTTCCTATCGCACCTGAAATTCAACAGTAAAAAACATACACAGCTATTTACAGTGGTTTCAAACTTTTGAAATAAATTTAAAAACTCATTCATCAAGAACTTACCAGGAAAACCAGCCAACATTCTGAACCATTCTTCTATGACTGCTCTTTCGTGTCTGGCAGGCCATTTAATTAATAGATGGGATCAGCGCAAAATATTAGCTATCCAGAAATTGATACAATTGAGCACAGTTGATGAAGCCACATCGAACTCATCAGCAATTCCAGTCAATGGTATTTGATAGCCCAAATAATGAATACTGAGACGCGCAGGTGCGTACACTGGTGAAACACAAAATACGCTCTGCGAGGAAAATAAAATATGAGATATTAGTAATTAATTAAGTTAAATTGGAAAAACTAGTCAGTACAAAACCTAGCAAGATAATTTCTCTCGGCATTAACAAAAAACCAAAAAGTTGCATAAATGTTTGAGCACTCTTGGACACCATGGAAACTCATAGAATATTTTATTTATAACCAACAATGGTTCAAATTAAAAACTGCTAAATGTTATAAAGGAAGTTCATTGATATAGAAAACTATTTCTTGAATGACAAAATTGTCAAAAATCAGAGATATCAAAAATGGACATCATAGAAGGTCATAGAGCAATTTGTTTTATACCAAATTGTCCAAATTAAGAAAACTAAAGTCGTAAAGATCTGCAGGTGTTACGTCGGGGTTTTCGCCCGTCGTTACCTTTAGGTTCGTTTCTCGTTTTACACAACTAAATGCAACTGTAGGAAGGATTCAGTTGATAAGGGTGATTGAAAGTTCGTTGATGATTATAATAGGAATATGTATTTTTTTGCCAAGCTCGGGGAGGCTTATAGGCGTAATCAGACTGTGATTTGAAGAAGACCGATCCAGGATACGGTGTATGACTAAAGAACTGTGTCCTGGATCACCGTAACAAGTACCGTATCGGATGAACGAGTCGACTTGGCGCGTAATGCAAGTGGCAAGAATTCGGTTACGGATTCGAAAGTGTTGACTTGATCGGTGCTAAGTTCAGAAGTGATTTTAATATGGTTGTTAGGAATAAGGTTAACTTGGGATGTGAAAGAAGGGTAGGCGAAGTGGGAGGCCACGTGTCGCTGACGAGGTGGAATTCGGCAAGGCGTTGCACTTGCCTGTCATGCTGATGCAAGGTCGAGCAATGACCGATGGCTGTTGGAACAGGAAGAAAGATATCAGGTTACGTCTGGGGGAATGATTGGTAATACTTGATAGGATTTAACATTGATAAGAATAGATGGGGCGAGACGTTTGGACCAAGGTCCGGACGTAACACAGGGACTGAAATGAGAAAGACTTTCATCATAAAATATTATTTTAATATCAAAAATACTAAAAATGGACACCATAGAAGGTGATAAAACATTAGGAATTAGTTTCCAGAATCATGTAAAAGCACGGCTGTTCAGCGACCGCTAGTTCATTCTAGGCCAAGCCTACGAAGAGAAAAGATCACTCACAAATCGCTTTTCATTATTATTATCAAAAAATTGAAAATCATCCTTACGGCATTCAAGCTAGACTTATTATTTTTGGAAAAACATTCATTTTAACTGTTTCTTCAATTACCTTTTGGTACTTAAACGGCCAACGAGTCAATACTAGTCATACGATTATTCGCAGTGTACGAAAATCACCAAATATCAGTATTAAAATTGAGGTAATTATTATACCGTGAGCGTCAGACGAAAGTAGTTGCGAACCGCGCATGCGTCGAAATATTTGACCCGAGCAGAAATTGAATCCTGTCGCGACCCAGTGCCTGGCCAGTTTTTCATGAATCTGGACTGGCAATGGCCAGGTCGGCTAGCCTGAGCCAGGCCTGGCGTGTAGCGCTAAGCCTCGGCAATGCTTGGCCAGAAGTTCTGACCATCGCCTGCCCAGTGAACATGATACAGTCTGGCCAGAGTCTTGAAAAGTAATTATTCATGTACAATACAGTTATCGAAAATAAATGACAGCAAAAACATTTTTGTTAGGTATTGTGACGCGAATTTTACCCCGGGCGGGTTTTACCCAGGAATTCGTCGACGACACTTCGTCGCGATCCTGTTTTTTCCGAATTCCCCAAAACTCAAAAAAAGACTCAAGAATTCAAAAATCCCCAGAACTGAATCTCAAAATCGAAAAGAAACCCAAACAAAACTCAAAAAGAACCTCAAAATTTGCGGGAGTTGGGCGCCAGACGTTTACGTCGTTTTTCTCTAAAAATTCCCCAAAATCTCAAAATCTACAAAACTCAACGACCAATAACAGGATCCAACGGCTTGGCTGGCTAGGCTTAGGCACATCCGCGAACTGGTAGAGTGGCGTGGATTAAGCAACAACAATTAAGGACGACACAAAATAAAGCAGAGTAACACAAAATAAGCGATTTTCTTTAATAAGCGGAAGCCCGTGTATTCAAAAAAACGGGAGTAATAAAGTCAAATCAATCCGGGAGTTACAAAATAGAAGTCGGGAGGTCGCACATCGTTTCTTGAATTAGCCCTTTCGGGGAACAAAAGTCCTTACTATCAATTAATTCTATACGCGGGAAAAGCAATCCGGGAGCACGATACAGCAAAGCCACGAGAGTTTGACGAGAGCTCTGGCTCCAGATAAATAACGGGAGTAATGTTTAACCGATAGTACGGGAGAAGAAGGCCCCGCCGCTATCGGCGAGGTGCAACGAGTTTACACGGATTGCTCTCCGCGGCTACCCTGCGCTGACACGACAACTAGTAAATTAGTGAACCAGACCTACTCAGTTCATCATAATAAGGGGTTCGTTATTCCAAAAATGCTACTAAATCATGAGCGCCAAAATTACAAAACAACAAGCTGGCCGATAAGCGGCACGCCAAAGCGGGAGAACTATAAAGCGATTATACCAATTTTAAGCGTAACACCATCCAAGAAATGCCATCCAATTACAATACAAAGCAATATTTACCAGTTAAGTCCTATTATTCTATTAAATCACTCCAAAGGGCCAATACTTTTCATCAAATACTTCTAATCTACTCTAATATTCTCCACTTAACGGGAGACCAAAATTCAACAAAATAACTCCAGAGATAGCTGTCGATCTGCTACGGAGTCACCACTGCCCTCAAATCAACCAAATTAATCCATACAAAATCCACAAAACTACAAAACCAAAACCCAAGGAGCTACCCGGAGGATTCACCAGTCCGGTAGCTCAAAATCTACAAAACCTAAACTACTAATGGCGTGGTAACTTCGTGGCCGTTACAAAATAAACGAAGACATTACCTTTTTGTCTCGGGAGGTTGGCACGAAACTGAATTTACAATAATTTCCAAAATTTAAGGCTCGACGGGAGCACCACTTAATGAATTTCATTACACAATAGCCAAAGTTCAAAACTAAAAATAAACGGGAGAAAATTAAAACGTGATAGCCACGTTGACGATACGGCGCAGAGTAGGACGCGACGAGGTTCTTCTTCTTCGACGTTCCGGCCTTGCCGATCCTGGTTGGTTGGGCCCCTTCCATAATTAGGTCGCCTATCCGATGTCACGGTCTGGCACCTCGTGACCTAATTGCGTCGGCGACTATGTAATCGCCCCAAATCCAATACCAATGCTGCTCTTCTGGCTACTTTGCCGTGGCGTCGCCTTCCCATTTCCTCCTCGCTGTTCTCCGCTCTCGATGTTGTCCCTCTGAGAGTGCCGAGCGTCAGGGCCATCCCGGGAGCATCGCGTTCCCTCGGGAGTCCGGGAGGAAGGGCTAGCATTACCGCAACAGTCACCTTCCTCCTCGGGGAAACCTGTTATCGGTGCTGGGCTAACCTGCCTGCCTCGCTCACCTTAATTTTCCCCCTTCTGCCAGGCCCATCGCCTTCGGGAGGCGCCTCATCGTCCTCCTTCCTGTGGGAGCCACCTCAGGTCGTCGGGAGTTTTTAAAATAGTGGTCCAGCGCCAGGCTGGGAAGTTGTGGGGCGGGAGGTAGCGCTTCTCAGTCCACGCTACCCTGTACGTCGCCTCCACAGCATCCACAAGATTATCGGGAGCACCTCGTCCTCCACTTCCTATCGGGAGAAGCGCACGTAGCCCGTGCGTCCTTGTACGCCGGTAGTGAAGTGGCAGCGGGAGTTGACTAGTCGTCGTCCGGAGCGAATCCCTGAGCGGTTTCCTAGCCGCAACCAGGGATCTTCGGGGTCCTTTTTGGGGCATGGCAGCGACGCCAGGCGTTTCACCATTGAGCGGGTCGTCGGGAGCGTCGTAGCTGGTCGGCAAGGCAGCACCCTCTCGTCCCGTCGTTCGTCGTCACATAAATAAAATATGAAAGCAGACTAAATTAACTCAAAATTCTTAAACTTAAGCGATTGACCTTTGGAGTGCTTTCGTGGCATTTCTGGCTGGTTTTTCCTAAATTTCCCTAACTTGGGGCCGTGGTAACGGGCGGTGTAAAACGCCACGTTACAACGTATATGCCAAACGTTTTATATCTGCTGTGATCGTCATCGTCAATAATATATGTAATCTAGACGTATTACACGCGTTTATGAAATCGTATAATAAACCTACCTAAAATCAGTGAAGGAAACGTCTGATGTATAGTGGGTATACTCAGAAATATGACATTGCGTTGTACAGTTATTAATCATTTTTATTTGAAAAAAAGTGCCTCATATACATATAGTATGTGAATATCACCGCAAGTTAGCGAACTTTGAGACTAGAATCTATCAAAACTAAATGTAATAAAATATAGAATCCTAATAAAATAAACAAACGAAATATTCAATCTTTCATTATACATAAACTTGTACAAACAAAATACTCTATGTATCTGGATATTCTCTGAAACTATTGCATCTGCGTATTCTGGCGCACTCCTCTCGAAAAGTCCAAATCAAAACTTTCGCAACCTATACCCTCTTTAAACGCATAGGTTTTTTTTGTTATTTTTTTTGTAATTACTAATTAAAAATAAATGTTTGTCATAAACTTATTAAAGTTTCTATAGTTTCCAAAGAATATACTTGGAACAAATAAAATTCAAAAAAGGTTAATATCAGGTTCAGAAAATTTGTTTGAAAAAAGTATCCAAATTTGTATCATCACTCAACTTCCCTCAACTTGATTCAATTTGACTCCCTTGCTTCAGGGATTTCTCAAAAGAATAGGACAAAAGTACTCCAGTTCATGTGTCTCTCTTCTGCTGACACGCATGTCTACTAACGTCCCGTTTTTGCCGACGCGGCGGGAGCGTCACGGTGCCGTCTCCCGGGTGTTTGTCCCCGTAGCGGCCGTGTTTTCGTCTTCTCCTCTTCTAAGGCGCTTCTTCCGGCGTCTCTGTTTCACCTGTGTTTGCGTCTCTCTTGTGTGTATGTGTCCCTTGTTCTGAGGCAGTAGGTCACTGTCAGCAGCTGATTGCTCTGGGTTTGGCGATTTTATGTTTGAAATTTGTATCGGGTGTTAGGTGTGAATACGGTCGAACTCTATTCGGTATGACCGCGATGGGATATGGAATAGACCAACCAAATGCGGATGGATGGCGAATCCGATCCGACAATATCTGGTACAACCGCACTGGAGTACTGGATAGATGATCGTGACCCAAGGATCGGATGCAGAACCCGACCAGACAGTACCTGGCACAACCGCAATGGAGTACCCGGTGATGCTCAAAATTCCAGGAGGGAAATGCGGGATCCGATCAGACAATATCTCGTACAACCGCAATGGAGTACGAAATAGATGCTCGAAACTCCAAGGGGGGAATGCTGAATCCGATCAGACAATATCGTGTACAACTGCACTGGAGTGCAAGATGGGTGTTCGAAATTCCGGGAGGGCAATATCGAATTTGATCAGACAATATTTCGTACAACCGCAATGAAGTACGAAGTAGATGCTCGAAATTCTGGGATGGAAATGCGGGAATTACGGGTTGTCGGGTGGAGGAAAAGGAACCCGGGTGTACAGGGTGGCCCGCAGAAATAAGAATAGGGACACCACGCAGTGGATTAACAAGAAAAATAAGAATACTATATTTTGAATAATGGTCTGTGGCCTGACAGCTGCTCACAATAACACAAAAGAAATACTAAGTGGTAGATGCCAAGAATCGCCGGCTTTACCGCCGTTCTCCCACACTCTTTGGGTTTCACAAAATAATAATTGCAGTAATTGAAAGATATGCAGTGGCTGCGGTGCCGAATCTGATTAGAATAAGATAATAACTGATAGAAACTAAACAAAGGCTTCGATGCCGGGTTCTAATTATATGAATGTGATTTTAATACGAAATCAGAGTATTTATACGTCGCCAGTTTGTCAACGGAAAAGGTAATGTTCGTGGATGCGAATTTGTATGTCGAGAATAGTTAGCTCTTCCTTCTTCGTAGGCTAGGCCTAGAATGGATCCCGAGTCGCTGTGCGCCCGTCCTTTTATACTACCTCGGAAGTTAATCCCATTTGTTCTATGGGCTTCTATCGTGTCCATTTTTGTTATAGTTAATTTTAGGGACTAGTTTTATAACAAAAATGTGCCCTATTTTATCTTCCGCACCTCGTGACGGCTTTTGATTTTGCAATTTCCCATTTTCGCTATTGTCGTTATAAACCAAATGTTCTATGGCATTCTATGGTGTCCAAAAGCTGCAATCTTGCATTTAGAAATTATTGTTCTAGGAAAAATAATTTCCTGTTCTTATGTACTTTGATCCTATCGGGTTGGGATTTTTGATTCTTGTAAATAATTGCAAAAAAAATAAAATAATGAGTTTGGGTTGGTCTCGAACCAACGCCTGAGCGTTTCGACCGTCTCAATATATATATAAGGAAATATAATTCCTTAGAATCTCCCACATTTACGTGAGAGTCGGTAAAGTAGGGGACTGAATGTGTGAAGAGCCAAAAGCGGAAAGTGAGCGAACGGAATGGATGAAAGCACGTGTTGATTTAATTTATGTAATTGAATTATTAGGGTAGAGAATAAATATAGAAAGTAGTTTCTTTGTTTATTTGGGTATGTAAAATATTGTAATTAAAACCAAGACTGATAATAGAAGAAACTTTGTTTATTTCGGTGAAACAACTTCTTGCTTAATTCTACAACTCCCAGGAGAAAACAACCAATACAATATGGACACATTACATATATATATATATGTAAAGAGAATATATTCCCTTGGTACTTCGCGCGCCTAATAGGCCCCACGCGCACCTGCTAGATGTCGCGTGGACTAGGAAAGAATTCGACAGCTAGGCAGAGAGGAAGAAAAGACAGATTAGCTATGAATAACAGAAGAGGATAATTGACCTTAATTGTCGTTTCTCTTATTTACAGGTAACTGAAGATTAATGTATATAGTGTAAATAATAATATCCGCTAAAACAATTGAGACGTACAAAACATCTCAAGTATTGGTTCGAGCCCAATACAGCCAGGACGGATTAACACGGATTTTCTAGCGCTCACGCGCACAGTTACAAGACCTAGAAATCAGGTGGCAAAGAAAATCGAAATCAAGAAATGAGGCATTAATCTAAAATAATTTAGATTAACTATCTCATAGAAAACCTAGCATATAACTTCTCTCAACATTAACAAAAAAAACCAGACAACTGCATCAATACGCAAGCACTTTTGGACACCATGGAAACATATAGAACATTTCATTTTTTACCAACAATTGTTTAAATCAAGAATTCCAAACAGGCAGAAAGGAAGTTCATTCCCATAGAAAATTATGTCCTAAGTAACAATCATCCCTAATTTGCATAATAACAATTTTGGACACCATAGAAGTTCATGGAACAATTTGTTTGAAACAAATTGCCCAAATTAGAAAAACCAAAGGCGTGGAGACCTACAGGAACTAGAATAAGGAATAATTCAATTGCAAACAAATGTTCTCATATGAAAATTACCAAAAATGGACACCAAAGAAGGTGATAGAACGTTAAGGATTAACTGCCGAAACCGTATAAAAGGGCGCCCACGCAGCGCTCGGCCCCTCAGTCTAGGCTCAGCCTACAGAGAGAAATTATACAGAAAACTGCTCTTGATTATCATACAGTATTGAACATTCCAAACGCTAAAAGCTAAACCTCGCAAAGACTGAAAACCCAAAACTTGATTTAATTTGATATATTTACCATTATTATTTTCACTACGGCATTGAAGCCAGATATTTTATTTTGGTGAAAACGTTTATTGAAAACCATTATTGAAACAATTTTCTTTTGTTTGAGGAATTACCCTTTGGTACTCAAACGGCCAACGAGCCGCTACTAGTCCAAACCCGATCATTTTTCCAGTGTATAAAAATCATCGAACATCACATTAAAAAGCAAAACGCTATATTGTTAAATTCGCCGAGTAAAGATATTTTTGTGGAAACCAATTTCAACCCGATACCTCCCAGCCCGAATTCTGGTCGTTTAATATTTGGTCCATTGCGGTTCCAAATAATTACTCAATCGTTTTCAACCTCCCATCCCGAATTCTGGTCGTTTAATATTTGGTCCATTGCGGTTCCAAACAATTACTCAATCGTTTTCAGCCTCCGATCTGAGATTCTGGGCGCATAATTCTGGATCCACGACAGTTCTAAAACCAATACCCAGTCACAGCCAACCCCAAACCTTGAAGAAATCTGGTCACTTAATATTTGGTCCATTGCGGTTCCAAAATCATTATTCGATCGTTTTCTGCATCCTCCCCGGAATTCTGGTTGCTTAACGCTCAGTCCACTGCGGTTCTGAGTGGTTATTCAATCGCTTTCTGCACCCCAGGATTCTGGTCGCTTAATATTTGGTCCATTGCGGTTCCAAAACCATTATTCGATCGTTTTCTGCATCCTCCCTGGAATTCTGGTTGCTTAACGCTCAGTCCACTGCGGTTCTGAGTGGTTATTCAATCGCTTTCTGCATCCTCCCTGGAATTCTGGTCGCTTAATATTTGGTCCATTGCGGTTCCAAAATCATTATTCGATCGCTTTCTGCATCCTCCTCCCGGGATTCTGGAAGTCTAACGCCTATTCCACTGCGGTTATAGGTGGCTATTCCGCCGTTTCCTCCGCCCCGAAAAATCACCGCCCCAGAAAATCAACGCCCCAAATTCCTCCCAAGAGATATATCCACGAACTGTCAAACCTGGGCGTGAAATCAACCAATCCTGGCAAAACAGCTGTGACACAGTCACCCACATACGACATCACCTGGGCCGAATCGGCTAAAGCAGAAGAAAATAATAGAAAGAACCTCTAACAAGGTGAATCAGATACACACGGCCGCTACGGGAGACACTCCCGGGAGTCGGCACAAGTAGCGACCCTCCTTACCAACAAACCGGGGGAAAACGGGACGTTACATTTGGCGCACAACGTGGGGCCCGAAAAATTTTGGACTTGAAAAAATAGAGACCAAGAAAGGGCCACGAAGAGAAACCCCGAGAGATCGGAGCATACAACACAAAAAGAAAAAAGAACATAGAATGCAGAAGGCGAGCACCGCCCAGTTCATTAACAAATCAACGAAGAAGACTGCGAAGGAAAGGACCACTGAGGAGGTCTATGCCCGTCTAGAGGCACTCGAACTAAAAGTATCAGAACAAGAAAAGCATTCCAGAACCCGGGAAGAAGAAAACAAGACATTCAAAGGAATCATTCAGCAACTGGTTGCGAAATTCTGTAACGAGCCAGCACAGGAGAGAACAGAAAACTCCGAGAGGATCAACCTGCTGGAGCAGAAACTCAAGGAAACAGAAAACCTGATGATAGAATTGGAAAAAGTAAATGATATCCTGAGACACAAATTCGAGAATTTGTGGAAAGGTTATAACCAGTCGATGAAAGCCTTACAAAAAGTCACCAAAGAAACCGACAAAGAAATAAGGGAACTAGACGACAGAGTCACCGAACTGAAAAACCGCGTCGACCAATAAATAAAAAAAAAAAAAAAATATATATATCAGTAATAAACCGTTGAAGAGAAGTAAAAATAATTAGAAAGACATAGAGTCACAAATCAGAACTCTTGTCGCAAAACAAAAAGAAAAGGCACGGACAATATACCCAAGATGCCGCAACGAAGACTACGCCCACGCGCCGGGTCCAATACATCAACCCGGCCCGCAAGGGAGGAAAATGCAGAAGAATATCTGCAGCTCGCAAAAAAGACATTAGATGAGATTCTAACGGAAGAGTTGCAGGATACGCCGGATAAATTGATAGATGACGACACGCATCCGATAACCCTAGAAGGAAAAGTACTACGATGGGAGACCGAGATAACGGCATGCGTATCAAATCTATGCCAGCAAAACAAGAAAAATGAGGAAAGTATCAAAACGACTGCATTAACAATCGACGAAGTCCTCCAGACTCGAGAGGCGCACAAAGCCCACCTGGAAGAAACGGTGAATCAGGCGGAAGACAAACCAACGCAGGATTTGCACAGCGAACTGGCACGATGCATGGTGCGGTTCGAAAGAGAGCAGAAGGAGAAATGGGATGAAAGGAAAAGAGAATGGAAACGAGAAATAGTACGAGATATCGATGCTAAATATAAAGAGGAAATAAATAGCCTCAAAAGACAAATTTCTGTACTAACCACCAACGCCGTGGACGCCGACGAAAGGAACGTCATACTCGGAACACGAGTACGGTCAGTAACGGAAGACATGGATCAGGAAAACGAAATCATGACCCAAATACAAAGACAGATAGCGGATTACGTCATTCCCGAGCTAAAAAACCAACAGGGAATTATGACAAATCTGCAAGCCCAAATGGGGGAAACCATGAGGCAGTCGCAAGGTGCAACACGGCGGACGACAATGGGAGGCACAAATTTTCTCAACGCCACCGCGGGGGCACAGTACAGACTGAGTTTTCAACCCCCTACCTTTAAGGGCGACCCGAGAGATAAACCAGTGAAGTTCTTGACGGAACTACAACATTATGTGGACGTCACTAACCCTGATATCAGGGAACTGGTATATCTCATTTCACAAACGTTGGAGGGAACCGCTAAAGAGTGGTGGTACCTCATGGAAAACAGCGTCAGGAGTTTTGAAGACTTTGCGACAAAATTCAAGGAACGATTCTGGAATGCAACAATCCAGGACGGCCTGCGCCGAAAAATCGAATCTGGTTCTTTCGATAGAAATGGGAAGATGACCAGGACGGAATATGCAACGCATATTTTCAGTATTGCTGAAGACCTGGGAAACAATTATACGGATGGAGAGATCATCCGAAGACTATGCAACCACTTTGATCGAGAAATCCGCTTCGCGATCAAAGGGCAAGGCATTCAAGAACGCAGCAAACTATTTGAACTATTAGAAGACTTCGACAGTGAGGCAGCCACTCGGAAAACTATAACGAGGCAAGGGCCGATGGCAGACGAACGAAATCAGGCGCCAACAGGCCCCCAAAGAAACTATAACGAGTGGAGAAGTAATGGTGGACCCAGAGAAGGGCCCAATCGAAATGCCCCGAATAATTATCCACAGGAGAAAAGGGACAAAACCCAAGAACGAAACATATCGTGGCGGCAACCCGTAGCGCAGCAAACAAATGACCAGCTACCGTGGCAGAAACGAGGCCCGCAAAGAAACATAAACGTCATCGAAATGCAAGATGTGGAAGAGACGGACCCAATTCCCGAACAGCAATCGGGAAACGAATGAACGCTGCACCATGCGCACCAACAAAAAACAAAACTAATCAGCAGGGTGCAGCGATAGAAGAAAAAGGAGAAAACCAAGATACAAAGGTGATAGCAACGATATTCGGAGATCCAAGAGAGGAACTGATGCATGACACAGAAGAAAAAGAAACCCTGTCAACGGAATGCACATGCCCCGAAGCAGAAATTATCCTCGGCAGCATGCCAGTGAAAGCACTAGTTGATACGGGAAGCGAAGTATCGTGCATCTCGAACGAGTTCTATGAGGCCAACAAAAAGAGATTTAAGGAGTATCCTACGTTACCGATCGCAGGAAAAGTGGTGAAAGGAGCGACGGGTGACAAATCCGCAAGATTAAAAATACAGGTGCTAATAACGACAAAAATTGGCCCTGTATCGGAAGAGATAATTTACATTGTGATCCCGAAGCTAGTGCGGGATTGCATACTGGGATATGATGCTCAGAAGAAGATGAAGATGGTCATTGACACTGAGAAAAACACGCTCATGTTTAAGGGACACCAGGACGTCCCAGTGAATTGTAAGCATCCGCAAAGCTCAAAAACGAACTGCGACCACCACACCCTAAAAATAAAAGAGACGGATGTGGAAGAGGAGAACGAGGCGGAAAATTATGAAATAACGCCGGAAGAAATTGACGAAAAGGTCAAGGAATGTAAAGAAATAGACGAGAGACAACGAGCACAGTTGAAATCCCTCATCCAAAAATATCGAGGAGTATTTCACAAAAAGCCGGGTCTCTTGAGAGATCAGGAACATGAATTAAAGTTGAAGGACGAAGAACCATTTTTCGTCAGACCCTACCCAATTCCAATGAAGCATCGGGAAAAGGTACAGGCAGAGCTGAAACGAATGATGCGACATGGTATTATTCGTAGATCAAAAAGTCCTTATATCAACCCAATAGTCACAGTGGTAAAAAAGGATGGCTCGATACGGCTATGTTTGGATGCGAGGAAACTGAACAAAAAATTGATCGATGACCATGAGTCACCAACAGGCATGGAGGAAATCTTACAAAAATGCAAATCAGCTCGTCTGATGAGCAGCTTAGATCTGACCAGCAGCTTCTGGCAGATACCGCTTGCCGAGACAAGCAAACAATATACGGCTTTCTTAGTCGAAGGGAAATGCTACGAATTTAACGTAACACCCTTCGGTCTGAAGACCAGCAGTGCAGCGCTGATAAGAGGCCTTAGCGCAGTCCTGGAAGATGTCGGCGAATTCGTAATAAATTTCGTCGATGATCTACTCGTCATCTCTTGTGATTTTGAGGAACATCTCCGGCAGCTAGAAATACTCTTGCGGAAGTTCGAAGAACACAATATGACTCTGAGTTTTAAAAAGTCAGAATTCGTAAAAAAGGAAACGGATTTTCTCGGACACACTCTGACAACCAAGGGCCTTAAGCCACAACCAACCAAGATGAAGATCATACAGAATTATCCGAGACCGAAAAATATCAAACAGTTGAGGGGATTTCTCGGCTTCATAAATTTCTACTCGAAATTCGCTAAAAACTATGCACACGAGATAACACCGCTTCTGACTCTGCTAAAGAAAGACACGAAATATGAATGGAAAGAAGCACACCAGACAGCCTTCGAAAAGGTTAAAAACTTGTTCATAGAAACGATTATCTTGGCGCACCCAGACCCTCATAAACCATACATCCTCACGACGGATGCAAGCGATATCGCACTAGGCGCCGTATTATCGCAACGTAACGAAGAAGGAGATGAAGAAGTAATCACCTTTATCAGCCGGACCTTGAAGGGAGCTGAAATCGGATACTTCACCACAGAGAAGGAGCTGCTAGCCATAGTATGGGCATTAGCGAAATTGCACACGTATTTGCAAGGCACTAAAACGATCGTCCGAACAGATCACCATGCCTTAACATTTATAAAATCGAGTAGGTTTTCAAACGCACGCATACGAAGATGGATATTAGCGATCCAAGATTACGACTTGGAGCTCGAATATATCAAGGGCAAACGAAACACAGTTGCTGATATACTCAGTCGAAGCTGCCACGCAGCAGAAAACGAGACACCGACCAAAAACGAGGAAATCACCATCGCCTCAATCCTGGCAAAAAAGCCAAGCGAGGAAATACTAGAAGAATTAAAACTGACTGGCGACTCCAGACCGAGGAAGATCGACTGGCAACCATAGTTGATAAAATAAAGATAAATCCCAAATACAAGAAATTGAAAAATTACTCCTTATGGAACGGACAGTTATGCAAGTCCGACCGAGAGGGGCAAAAAAAAATTGTAATCCCGAAAAAACTAGCCCAAAAATTAACGATGGAACTACACGAAATCTATGGACACGTGGGGGCGAAAAAAATCTACCGCATCATAATAGAGGAATTCACGATGATCGGACTACGACACAATGTGAGCAAATGGATCTCCATGTGTGACGCATGCCAGCGTAATAAATACCCCACACAAGCATGTCAGGCGCACATGCAAAATATTATCCCGACAAAACCAGGAGACTTGCTGTCAATCGATTTCTATGGACCTCTACCCACATCAAAAGGAGGAGTCAAACATATCCTAGTTACAATTGATGCATTTAGCAAGTTCGTGGTGCTATATCCGATCAAACGGGCCAACACCGCAACCACGATCCGAAAAATCTTCGGAGATTACTGCGAGAAATACGGGAAACCGCGGAGAATCCAGTGCGATCACGGCACACAATTCACGGCCAGTAAATGGGCACGCACACTAAAAGAAAAAGGAGTAGAACTGACATTCTCATCAATTCGGCACCCCGAAGGAAATATCGTGGAAAGAGTCAATCGAGAACTCGGACGATTTTTTCGGACATTTGTCGAAGGAAAACACAGTGGATGGGCAGCCTACATTAACATAATACAAAACTGCATAAACGAAACGCATCACGAAACGACAGAAATGACACCGTTGGAATTGCATCTCAACATAAAACCGACCCGAGCATGGACAAAGTGGATAAAAACAGTCCCCAGAGAGGGAGATACGCCATATGAAACAAAAATATGCCTTGCCCGGGAAAAGATCAGGAGAAAGGGTCAAAAAAGAGCACAACGATACAATGCTACGCGCAGCAATATCTCGTACAGCGAAGGAGAGGAAGTGTTAGTAAAGGCGAACAATGTGTCAGACACCACGAACAATCAAATCGCCAAATTTTTCTCGGTGTATGAAGGACCATACACCGTCAAAACAAAAGTCGGGGAAGCGACTTATCTACTCGTAGACCCCGCAAGCGGAAGACAAAGAGGAAGATTTCACGCCAGCAAGCTTAAGAAATACCGCCGTACGCAAATCCAGGACATAAGAAATACGGATAAGGAAATAGACAAAATCCAAAAAAGGGAAAAATCCCCCAGCAGAAATCATGCGAGAAATAGCACCAATCAGCACACATCTAAGGACTAGGAGGGAAAAGCAAATGAGGAGATTCTCACCTATATAAACCCCGGAGAGGCAACCGAAAACTCAGAAATCGATTTTTCAAAATCAGATCAGAACAACGAGCAAACGAAAGAATGTATAAATCAGTCCGCACGCAGTGGGAGAGATTCGGCCGGTGTGACGCGGAAGTTCAGGCCACCGAGGAGACACAAACCTGCACCTTCCACAAGATGGACCTCGAGGTGGAACGCATCCTGTATGCAAAAAACCCGTGGACGCCGGGAACTAACGCATACAGAGCAGGCACAGGCACGGGAGGACGCTTGATCGGGGCTACCCAGAAAAAAATGACTCAGTTCCGGACGCGCGACATCACTGACCGCTGATTAAGGAAGAAGGAAGCGATCCTAACCCCGTGGGTGTGCAAAGAAGATAGCCACCCCGAAGAGACGGGACAAAAAAGGATAAATGTCTCTGAGGAGATAAGACAGCCTGCACGAAAGAAGCCGACCGTGAGGCGCATTGCAAAGGTCCAAATACCCCTGGACCAAATCTACATACCAACCAGCAAGGTGGAACTGACGAGGAGAGCCCTGGAACAGATGGAGCGGGCAATCGCCGATCCTAACCGCGACATAGCAAAAAACCAAGGCATGGTCCAGGAGATAAAAGAGGGGATGAAAGACACAGAGGCAGGCATCAGTAATCTGATGGAGGCCACAAATCCGGCGACAACACCGGAACAAAAGAGTTGGTGGGACCTGGATGCGGAGCTGGATGACATCCTAATCCTCACCGACGATAACATTAAGGACTGGCTGCCAGGGTCGTGCTGAACGGAGCCACAAAAAAAAAAAAGCAAGCCACAATTTTTGATTTCTTTCTAATTTTGAAAAGCCACGCGCTCACTTATTTTTGTTGCCATTCTTTTAAGCCCACAAACTTGATTTCTTATTTTATTTTCAAAAGCCACGTGCTCAGTATTCTGTGTTGTAAAAAAAAAAAAAAAAAAAAAAAAAAAAGGGGAGAAAATCCAAAGTTCCATTTTTGTTGCCATTGTTACGTCCGGACCTCGGTCCAAACGTCTCGCCCTACCATTCATATCAATCCCAACTCTTACCAGTAATCACCAATAATCCGGAATACCATTCCGGCTACCTGATATCTTTCTTCCTGTCTTCCTATTTCCACTGCCAGACCTAGCATCAGCATGCAGGTGCAATGCCTCGCCAAATGCACCTCGTCAGCAACACGTGGCCTCCCACTCCATTTACCCTTTCTTCAACTCTTCCGAGTTTACCTTATTCCTAACAATCATTTCAAAATTACTTCTGAACTTAGCACCGATCAAGTCAATACTTCCAAATTCGTGACCGAGCTACTAAGCACTTGCATTACGCGCCAAGTCGACTCGTTCTTCCGATACGGTACTTGTTACGGTCATCCAGGACACAGTTCTTTAGTCATACACCGCATCCTGGATCGGTCTTCTTCCAACCAAAGTCTGATTACGCCTATAAGCCTCCCTGAGCTTGGCAACTAAATACATATTCTTATAATAATCATCAACGAACTTTCAATCACCCTTTTCAACTAAGTCCTTCCTACAGTTGCATTTAGTTGTGTAAAACGAGAAACGAACCTAAGGGTAACGACGGGCGAAACACCGACGTAACATTGGTGGCAGCGGTGACCTTCTCGTTTCTGTAGGAAACATCGAAGTTAACTAAATTAAAATTATAAGTTCTGCTGTACGCACCCACGACGTAACAGTAAAATTAATCAAATCCGCCACAGAGCGACGCATCAATACAATCCGCGAAAAAGCGACGTAATTAATCAATCCGCCACAGCGCGACGTAATTAATCAATCCGCACCAAGCGACGATTATTATTTAAATCTTCAAACATTTGGTGACTACACAAATCGCGACGTCAAGATATAACAACTTTCGCCGTAATAACAGTGACCAAGGAACTAAGTGATCTCCATTGACTATTGACATCTCACAACAGTGCTGTGATAACTTCATAGCCTTCCACGTGAAAGTGGAAAACATCTCAACAACTAATGGACAATAGCTGAGAAACAGCAAAATTAATAATAACACGAAACACGGAAAGTGAGACACGCTTCGCGAAGTGGTGAAAAAGTTAATAGTGCCGTGAACCAGTTACCAGTAGCAGAGGAAATCTACAATTCTGTTCAGCACCCGGACACCGGAGAAAACGCTGACAACGCATCACAGAGCCCAGCTGACCCGACAACGGCAGCACAGCAGCGCGTATCACGCAACAAACCACAAGGTCATCGACACCAAATCTCCAGCACCAACAGCATGCAGTTATCCCACATCTTCATTACCGTATTCGCTCTTCTGTAAGCCATATAACGAGTATTTTCTAACATTTACACCTAAGCGAGCTAGAACTAACAGTATAAAGCAAAATGAGCCGCCCAGACGACAATAACGTTTCTTTCATCTCGATGCAACACGCAACAACGTTATTGCCAGTTTTCGATGGCAGAAACATGCCATATCGTACATTCGCGGC
This sequence comes from Athalia circularis, assembly GCA_963978495.1. Taxonomy (NCBI): domain Eukaryota; kingdom Metazoa; phylum Arthropoda; class Insecta; order Hymenoptera; family Athaliidae; genus Athalia; species Athalia circularis. Next base: position 23,552,201 of record OZ021697.1, on the reverse strand, counting down.
TCGGGTCAACAAAATACAACAGCTTATCAACCCCAGAGACTAAGCACAATTTACTTTCGTAGTTCAACTCAAAATAGAAGGCGAAGCAGCCGAACAGATACGACCAGAATCACTCACCTTGGCAGATACCTTAAAAGATCTCAAACGCGCTTATAGATGCAAACGGAGCCTAGAGGATATCCAAATGGAAATCGTAGCTTGCGTGATGGAACGAAATGAAACTGTCATAGAATATTCTGCTAGAATTAAGAAATTGGTAACGGAAGCTGAGGAGGCGGCTGAAGCTACCCTAGCGAGCGAGACCGTCAAACCCTTAATAGAATATACTAGAATCACAGCCGCACGCTCATTCATCAAAGGATTGCCAGATGACATAGAACTCAGAGTAGCAGCGGAAAAACCGAAAACACTCGCTGAAGCAACAGAAAGAGCTATCGCGATACAAAAAGTAGTACAGAACAGGAGTAGATTCCACACCCTGAAAACATCCACGGCGGACGGCAACGCACACGACACTATCTCAGGGCCCAATAATCAAAAACAGGTCGAAACTAAGCGCGGTAGGCTCTTAGGCTGCGCATATTGCAAACGCATCGGCCATTCCAGCGACGAATGTAGAACCAAGCAACGCGATATTATCGCAAATACTTGTAGGTATTGTAAACGCATCGGTCATACAATAGAGGATTGCCGCGAAAAACCGCGCGACGACCCAATAAGGTGTACATATTGCAAACGCGTAGGACATACATTCGAACAATGTCGCACGCGAGAGCGCGAAAATCACCAGTACCATCAAAACCCACGAGATCAGCATCAAAGGCGCGAGAATAATAATTACAGGGCACCCGAATCGCCGGACCATGCGAGAAGAAATAATCGGTACAACGATAGGCAGTTCAACTATCATAACGGAAACAATCGAAGTAGGCATGTACCGGGCGGGCAAAACGATCCACACGTCCAGCACCGCGTCAATTACACACAAGAAGATCCTTACGAACAGAATGACCCTCGCGATGATTACAACGAGCACCGCGAAGCAAACTCCGGCAACGGCTCAAGTAGCAGCCATTTAAACGAGAACCGGGACGATCGAGTGGACGCGTCGATATCCCAAGATCAGGGCCAGCGTCCCACACCAGTAGCAAAAACATATTACAGATAAACGAGTCACCGGAATTGACAGCCCCTCACATAGTAATACAATCACCACAAACAGTCCAAAGATACACTACCCTCATAACAGACACGGGCGCCGACCTAAATTTAATAAAAATCGGGTGCATAGACCGACGCACACCCTGTACACCAACCGACAAACGACACATCTTTGGAATAACGGGTACACACATAGAGACAATGGGTAGCGTTGACCTCGAATTTGCTAACACACGACACGAATTCCATCTGGTGCATGATTCTTTTCCGATCAAGGGAGACGGGATCCTCAGTGCGGATTTTTTCCGAGAAGAAAATGTAACAATTTGTTTCAAAAATGATACCCTCACTTCTCGTAATACCGGCACTATACCGCTCCAATTAAATCGCGCACACACACGCGGGCACACACAAGTTTTTACACATCAGCAGAGTCAGGCTCCTACAGTACACATACGCGCCCCGGAATTCGTCAATCCTGAGACACCACTCTTGGTAGACACAGGTGCTGACGTAAACATTATCAAACTCCGCGCGCTTAGCTTACACGCGCTATGCACAGCTAAAGACATAACCACACTAACAGGCATAACACAGGGGCAAATGCAAACCATCGGATCACTAAAAGTCCAGTTCGGTAACAGGCACCACAAATTCCACATAGTCGAAAACTCATTTCCAATAAGAGAGGAAGGAATCCTTGGCATGGAATTTTTGAAACAACAAAACGCGACGATATCTTTCGAAAACGACCGCGTAATTACGGACAATTGCGAACCTCTGAGAATAATGAACAACAAAACGATAACCATACCGCCGCGTACCGTGCAGATCATTCGCTTAAAGGTAGCCAATCCATCGGTAAAGTCGGGGGCCATCGAAGAGATTAAGTTGGGGAAAAATATCTATTTGGGGAAGGCATTAGTCAGCAACAATAAGGGCTTCACATATGCATGCGCCATAAATGCGAACGAAACGCCGGTAGAAATAAAACAGCCAACGGTAGCTCTAGAGGAAGTTGACACCATCACGCACGGACCCGAAGCCGATACGACACTACGACCACCATCCAACAACGCACACGAAATTTTCGCAACATTAAGACACAAACCCAAGAAACAACGGGAACTTTATATACACCCAAATCACGATTCGAACCGTTTGAAAATCTTGAAGGAAAATTTGAGGTTGGACCATCTCAATGACGAGGAAAAACAATCAATAACGGAACTCGCGATCGAATACAACCACTTGTTTTTCTTACCGGGGGATCAATTGGGCCACACCCATCTGGTCAGCCACACAATTCCCACAACGGACGAAATTCCCATCCACACCAAGCAGTATAGGCACCCCAACTCACAGAGAGACGAGATAAATAAGCAGGTTACAAAATTGCTAGACCAGGATATCATCAGACACTCAACATCTCCGTTCAATTCTCCAGTATGGATTGTTCCTAAAAAAGCTGATGCTAGCGGAAATAAAAAGTGGCGCATGGTAATAGATTTCAGAAAGCTCAATGACAGAACAGTAGGCGACGCATACCCGCTACCTAATATCACGGACATCCTAGACCAACTTGGCTCGGCAAAATATTTTTCGACATTCGATTTAGCCTCCGGATTTCATCAAATCCCAATGCATCCAGACCACGCACCAAAAACAGCTTTTTCGACTCCCCACGGTCATTACGAATACAGTAGAATGCCATTCGGTCTCAAGAATGCACCATCAACATTTCAGCGACTAATGGACCAAGTACTTTCGGGACTGCAAGGCAATGAGGTTTTTGTATATTTGGACGATATAGTAATTTACGCGAGGTCACTGGAGGAGCACGCGATCAAATTCAGGAAACTTATGACCAGATTAGCTGACGCAGGTTTAACGTTGCAGCCGGATAAATGCGAGTTCTTACGAACTGAAGTAGCGTATCTCGGACACATAATTACACGCGACGGAGTAAAACCAAATCCCGACAAAACAGCAGCCGTAAAAGAATATCCACCACCCAGAAATCCGAAACAGATCAAACAATTCCTAGGACTGATCGGATATTACCGCAGATTCATCCCTAACTTCGCCAAAATCGCTAAACCCATAAATAACTTATTGAAGAAAAATACCGCATTCCTATGGACATCAGAGCATCAAGCAGCATTCGAACTGTTACGCGACACCATCTGTGCCGAACCGATCTTACAGTATCCAGATTTTGACAAGCCTTTCGTCATAACAACGGACGCATCAAATTACGCGATAGGCGCGGTACTGAGTCAGGGCAAAATAGGCGAGGATCTCCCCATAGCATACGCATCACGGACACTTCAGAAAGCCGAGACAAATTATTCTACAACGGACAAGGAATTACTAGCTATCATCTTTGCAGTAAAACATTTCAGACCATATGTATACGGACGAAAATTCACCTTGGTGACAGATCACAAACCACTAATTTGGATCAATAGCGTGAAAGATCCGACCTCGAGGATATTACGATGGAGACTAACCCTGGACGAATACTCATACGATATCGTATATAAAAAAGGCAGAGCCAATCCCAATGCCGACGCGCTCTCAAGAAATCCACCACGTAATCCGATTCAAATTCTTCCAATAAATGCCAAGAGAGCAAGGCCAGAAACAGAAACCTCGGTGTCAGAACCGCCGAAACGTACCAAAGAGGCGCACCAATATCCGACCAGACCGCGCGAATCCTCCGATGAATCTGCAAACCCCGCACCCCGTAAACAACTGATAAAAGAATCTCGCCTGACCGATCATAGACCTTCCACAATCAGCGAACTCTCCTCGGATGATGACACAGACATCTCCATGGTACCGCGAGCAAACAAACGAGGTCGACAAACGGAAACCTCTAGCAATCCGGCACGGCGTAAGAAGCGAAATGTAGCCGATCACCTATCATTAGATTCCGATACAGGCACGACCGATACAACAACGGTCAAGCGAAGGAACCAAAAACCAATACGGAACTTTAACCCGATTACGCAACGAATGCAACTCCAGAGTCACACGAGCGATACGGACGAAAGTACCACCGCACCTAGAGAAAGGCCCGCGAAAAGGAAATACACACGTAAAGCTTCAAAGAAATTAGAATCGGACAACGAGGGTACAAGCACACACCGTTCTGGGAACATACATGTAAAATACACACTTACACCCGGAGCTAGAAATGCGGATCCATTTGATCGCAACGCGACACCAGACGGCAACGAAGCAGGTAGCTCCACACACGCAGCAGGTCACACACCTTCATACGACCAGTTCATGTATGACGTAAACGTCCTACCGCTAGCTAATTTAAAACTTATGACGGAGATAAACGCAGATTTATTGAAACAAAAGGACAACATGGCACACTGCATCTCAGCCGACTGTGAAGCGTCACAAGGAATCGCAGATCAGATGGTAAAAAGAGGCCTCATACGCAGGAAAATGCTACAATCTCTGCAGCCGGAGATTACCGATGTAATATCAACAACATATCCACGACGCATAATCTACAATCTGGTAACCAAATCAAGGCATTTCGAAAAACCGACATACAAATCCTTGTACGATACGCTCACCACCTTGAAAAAGGTCATAGTCAGGGATAAGATCAAAACTCTAGCAATACCAAAACTAGGATGCGGACTAGACAAATTACAATGGTACAGAGTCAGGCAGATGATTTCATACATATTCAAAGATTTGGATTTGAGAGTCACGGTTTGTAATTTCGAAAACCCCGTACACGATGAGCAGTCAGGTCAATACACAGAGTCGGAAAGCCCTTCAATGTCAAACGCGGCGATAGCAAAATCGACGAGATCCACATCCGAATCAACTGGAAGTCGTCAACCAATCTTTCTGAAACCTAAAACCCCACCACCCCGTCATCCACCTCTTCGGACTTCCCCTCCGACTCCCCCGGCAGCCTCACGACTCTCAGCGGACGATCAGATGACGGCCGGCAGGAAGTTCTCGGCCGACGAAATGAGCATAGGTAGTACACCCGACCATGACCTACCCGATCCACCGAAGCAATACGAAGCGAATAATGATAATGAACACAGTTACGAGAACTTCATGCGTACAATAGGAACCATCATCCCACCTGAAAACGTAGCAGTATCCAACGACGGATTATTAATGCTACATGATAATTACGCTCACTTTGTAGCGGCAGATAGCAATTGGACGAATGATGTAGAGAAGCAGCTGATAGAAAACGGCTACGTAAACAAAGAAACCTTCGCCAACCAAAGACCAAAGAAACTCGAAATATTCACTTCACGCGCAAAAGCAAAACGTATCTTCACACTACTGTTAAAATCACGGGAATCTGACGCAAGCAGATTGTACGATGTATTTCACGCTCTAAATAACTTATCATTCCTATTAGAAAAACTCAGAATCAAATCTCTGGCCATCCCTGTTACGGGATGGGGACTAGACGATTTCCGGAGAGCAGTAATCATGAGAATGATGTATTACGTTTTCGGCGCAAACGAAACACGAGTCACTCTTTGCCTCAACACCACAACGGTACCCGATGAAGGCTTACGATCGGACATAATCAGAGAATACCACAGTTCTTTGTTCGGAGGTCATCAGGGCGTTTCAAAAACATATAACCGCATCAGGCAAAACTACTTCTGGCCTCATATGAAATCGGAAATTCAGGAACATATCAAAGCATGCGACAGCTGTCAAAGGAAAAAATTAGTTCGGGTCAAGACAAAACTCCCTATGGTCATTACCGACACACCAGCTATCGCTTTCGACAAAGTAGCCCTAGACATAGTAGGACCACTCCCTATCACCAAATTAAATAATCAATATTTGTTAACAATTCAGTGTAATCTGACGAAATTCCTCGATGCGATTCCACTACCAGACGCAACCGCCCAGTCAATAGGAGTAGCATTCGCCAAAGAATATATCACGCGATACGGAACACCCGGAACTATATTGACAGATCAGGGAAGAAATTTTATGGGTACGGTGATGAAACAAATTTGCAGATTATTCAAGGTTAAACAAATTCATACAACTCCCTACCGCCCGCAGTCTAACGGATCACTAGAACGCAGCCACATAGTTTTGACGGAGCATCTTAAACATTACACCAACGCAGGAAAAGACTGGGATGAGTATATCAGATTCGCGATATTCAGTTACAACACCGCCAAGCACGAAGGCATAAATTTCACCCCACATCGTTTAATTTTCGGAAAAGAAGCACAATTGCCGACCAGCTTAACGCCATCCCCAGCGACTGCATTGACATATGACGCATTCGTCACGGATTTAATGGAAAATATCACTAGCGCGTGCAACCTCGCCGCACAAAATCTGAACAAAGCCAAGCACAAGTCCAAGATCTTGCACGATAGACACTCAAATATACAACATTTCGAGGCAGGACAACGCGTATTCCTACTCAACGAAACTCGTACGAAGCTAGATGATCACTATAAGGGTCCGTACGTTATTAAGCGGATAATTAACAACATTAACGCGGAAATATATCTGACACCGCGCAAGACAAAGACAGTCCACCTTAATAAACTCAAACACGCATACACTCAATAAAAGGAACTTCAGGGCTGTCACATTAAGGTACGCACACTGACACCACGTCTGTCCATTTCAGCTGCACACCGGATCCAACCATGCCGAGCAACGAGCCATACGAGCTGGAATCGCTGTCCGCAAACCCAGGGATATACTACGATCAGCAAACGGATCTGGTGACGTTCAACGATGAGTGGAGGCTCATCACATACATAGACCTGAAAGAATTCTTCCGCAAACTAGACGAACTGCTAATATACATAAAGCTGGGATACACGCGCTGCAGGCACATGGGACGAGCGTGCAATTCCGGAGACCTGATACAGCTACTATACGATAGACACGCAGCACTTATCCCATACAGGGACCAAATTGGTGAGCTGGTCGGACACGAGAACACGAACATGGTGCACGACGAGCTAGTGAAAATGGCAGGACAAAGGCAAAAGCGCGCGCCGCTCGATTTCATCGGTCAAATTTCAAAATCGCTATTCGGAACATTAGATGCGGACGACGGCGCGTATATTAACGAACAAATAGACAAGCTCTACAACGATACCAATCACTTGGGAAACCTGCTAGCCAACCAAACACACATAGTACAGTCAGCACTAGGCAATTTCACCTTGCAAATGGAAACGTTAGAGGACCACGTGGAAACGCAGGACTGGGCAATCAAACAATTAGCAGAGAACGCGGCAGTCTTGCAAATAACAGCGCAACAAGCCGCGGACGAAATACGACTATCGCAACACCTGATAAAGATCGAAAAATACCTAACGGATTATGAATTGGATCTGAACAATCTGGTAGACGCTATACTATTCGCGCACGAAGGAATCATACACCCAAAAATATTGACACCCAGACAGCTAATAAAGACTCTGCAGCACATCCAGGAAACACAACCGCATCTGAGGTTCCCCGCGCCGCTCAAAACGCCTTATGCACAGGAAATAATACGTTTATCAACCCTCGACGTAACGTACACCGCTCCGAGGCTAATCTACCTTCTCAGCATACCGCTTCTTGATGGAACAGCCTTCAACTTTTTCCGCTTAATACCCATCCCAGTCAGGCAGCACATCGGCAATATGACGAATAAATTCGCTTTTATCAAACCAAACAGCGACTACCTCGCGGTAACATTAGACAGGACGGCGTACTTACAGATATCCGACGCGCTAATCGCAACGGACTGCAAAATGACCCAAGATCGTTACTTGTGCCGACGGAATGAACCCCTTTTCTACAGCACAACACACAAAGTATGCGAGGTTGATCTATTCTTAACAGGTGAGCCTGACAGCTACAACAAATGCGACGTAAGACTAAACTCTTTTGACGGATCGTATTGGGCAAAATTAACCACGCCCAATTATTGGCTGTACTCATTGGCGAAACCAGAGACCCTACACATAGTCTGCCCACTCAGGGAACCAACACGCGTGATCCTTAAAAACACTGGCACGCTTCACCTGCACCCGAAGTGCCACGGACACACACAGACAGTAGCACTCACAACATCAAGCCACGAATCCTCCACGGACATACGCGCATACATACCCAACTTTACACTAAACCTAACACGAATATACACCGACATCAACAGGAATACAACGCCAAACCTCACAGAGGTCTTCATTCCACACATCAGCAAATCAGCGCACCTTAGCATACAAGACCTCAACGCAAACAGTGTCCCATTGAGTGAGATAATAAGACAGGCCACGGAGATAGGCACGCACAGACGCCCGCCGCAACACGAGAACCACATAATAACACAAGGGCTGACATATGGAGGAATCGGGATAGCAGCAATAGCAGTTTTATTCGCGTTCTACAAATTTTCGGTTGTAGGTAAAATAATCCAGTATATAGTAGGTAGGAGACGCGGCAGACGAGTGAAACAGGCACACCGAGCACTGGCTAAAAGATATAGGCGGCCAATAGACCTCGAGATCGAGCACCCGCATATGACACCAAAAACTGGTAGTACACACATACAAGAGGGTGTAGAAATGGAATCATTAAAAACTCCCCACAGATCGGCACCACCCATCCCAGACGTCCCACCATATACACACGGATCCAAGGACTCTTTATACTACCCTGAGCAATAGTCTGGCAATCAGTTGAGAAATAGCGCGTAGCTGAAAGAATAGCAATACAAACATCTTATCGTAACTTAGGGCCATAGTCCAAGCGTATCTGCTACACTGTATTTAGTCAGTAGAATTGGTAATAAAAATTGTTAGTATACTGTTTCAATAAGAAGATAAAATAGAGTTAGGTTGAAATCGTGTACGATAACACATCATAACCTGTAAAAATGCGACTTCGCAGAATAAAAATTCAAAATCACCACTACCCAGACATTCAGAAATCCTATAAATCTCTATATAGCAATATCTTTCAAAATAACATCTGTACACGTTGAACAATACGCTAATATTAGGGACATTGTACCTAGCCTAAGATAAAACATGCGGAATAAAATGTATTAAAAGATAAGCTATTATTACGGAAAATTGTACGCTCAAAAGAAAGCAACATCAGACAAATCTTGTACACTAACCCGCTTAAACGCGCATTAACCATAGGCGCATATAGATTTGAGACTCATATGTGATTCTCATTGTACAAGGTGTAATCAGACACTCCTTCATTCTACCTTTCTACACTTTGCGTACAGAACCATACCACCGCTTCACGACGGTATGCTTCTTCTAACGGGGGGGGTGTTACGTCCGGACCTCGGTCCAAACGTCTCGCCCTACCATTCATATCAATCCCAACTCTTACCAGTAATCACCAATAATCCGGAATACCATTCCGGCTACCTGATATCTTTCTTCCTGTCTTCCTATTTCCACTGCCAGACCTAGCATCAGCATGCAGGTGCAATGCCTCGCCAAATGCACCTCGTCAGCAACACGTGGCCTCCCACTCCATTTACCCTTTCTTCAACTCTTCCGAGTTTACCTTATTCCTAACAATCATTTCAAAATTACTTCTGAACTTAGCACCGATCAAGTCAATACTTCCAAATTCGTGACCGAGCTACTAAGCACTTGCATTACGCGCCAAGTCGACTCGTTCTTCCGATACGGTACTTGTTACGGTCATCCAGGACACAGTTCTTTAGTCATACACCGCATCCTGGATCGGTCTTCTTCCAACCAAAGTCTGATTACGCCTATAAGCCTCCCCGAGCTTGGCAACTAAATACATATTCTTATAATAATCATCAACGAACTTTCAATCACCCTTTTCAACTAAGTCCTTCCTACAGTTGCATTTAGTTGTGTAAAACGAGAAACGAACCTAAGGGTAACGACGGGCGAAACACCGACGTAACACCATTAAGTAAAATCCAAGAATTCATTTTGGGCGATTTTTATGTTATCGAGAAAATACTCGAATTTAGACAGATCAAAATTCCCTCATCTTGGTGGGGGGGTAATGAGACGTACAAAACATCTCAAGTATTGGTTCGAGCCCAATACAGCCAGGACGGATTAACACGGATTTTCTAGCGCTCACGCGCACAGTTACAAGACCTAGAAATCAGGTGGCAAAGAAAATCGAAATCAAGAAATGAGGCATTAATCTAAAATAATTTAGATTAACTATCTTATAGAAAACCTAGCATATAACTTCTCTCAACATTAACAAAAAAAACCAGACAACTGCATCAATACGCAAGCACTTTTGGACACCATGGAAACATATAGAACATTTCATTTTTTACCAACAATTGTTTAAATCAAAAATTCCAAACAGGCAGAAAGGAAGTTCATTCCCATAGAAAATTATGTCCTAAGTAACAATCATCCCTAATTTGCATAATAACAATTTTGGACACCATAGAAGTTCATGGAACAATTTGTTTGAAACAAATTGCCCAAATTAGAAAAACCAAAGGCGTGGAGACCTACAGGAACTAGAATAAGGAATAATTCAATTGCAAACAAATGTTCTCATATGAAAATTACCAAAAATGGACACCAAAGAAGGTGATAGAACGTTAAGGATTAACTGCCGAAACCGTATAAAAGGGCGCCCACGCAGCGCTCGGCCCCTCAGTCTAGGCTCAGCCTACAGAGAGAAATTATATAGAAAACTGCTCTTGATTATCATACAGTATTGAACATTCCAAACGCTAAAAGCTAAACCTCGCAAAGACTGAAAACCCAAAACTTGATTAATTTGATATATTTACCATTATTATTTTCACTACGGCATTGAAGCCAGATATTTTATTTTGGTGAAAACGTTTATTGAAAACCATTATTGAAACAATTTTCTTTTGTTTGAGGAATTACCCTTTGGTACTCAAACAGCCAACGAGCCGCTACTAGTCCAAACCCGATCATTTTTCCAGTGTATAAAAATCATCGAACATCACATTAAAAAGCAAAACGCTATATTGTTAAATTCGCCGAGTAAAGATATTTTTGTGGAAACCAATTTCAACCCGATACCTCCCAGCCCGAATTCTGGTCGTTTAATATTTGGTCCATTGCGGTTCCAAATAATTACTCAATCGTTTTCAACCTCCCATCCCGAATTCTGGTCGTTTAATATTTGGTCCATTGCGGTTCCAAACAATTACTCAATCGTTTTCAGCCTCCGATCTGAGATTCTGGGCGCATAATTCTGGATCCACGACAGTTCTAAAACCAATACCCAGTCACAGCCAACCCCGAACCTTGAAGAAATCTGGTCACTTAATATTTGGTCCATTGCGGTTCCAAAATCATTATTCGATCGTTTTCTGCATCCTCCCCGGAATTCTGGTTGCTTAACGCTCAGTCCACTGCGGTTCTGAGTGGTTATTCAATCGCTTTCTGCACCCCAGGATTTTGGTCGCTCAATATTTGGTCCATTGCGGTTCCAAAACCATTATTCGATCGTTTTCTGCATCCTCCCTGGAATTCTGGTTGCTTAACGCTCAGTCCACTGCGGTTCTGAGTGGTTATTCAATCGCTTTCTGCATCCTCCCTGGAATTCTGGTCGCTTAATATTTGGTCCATTGCGGTTCCAAAATCATTATTCGATCGCTTTCTGCATCCTCCTCCCGGGATTCTGGAAGTCTAACGCCTATTCCACTGCGGTTATGGGTGGCTATTCCGCCGTTTCCTCCGCCCCGAAAAATCACCGCCCCAGAAAATCAACGCCCCAAATTCCTCCCAAGAGATATATCCACGAACTGTCAAACCTGGGCGTGAAATTAACCAATCCTGGCAAAACAGCTGTGACACAGTCACCCACATACGACATCACCTGGGCCGAATCGGCTAAAGCAGAAGAAAATAATAGAAAGAACCTCTAACAAGGTGAATCAGATACACACGGCCGCTACGGGAGACACTCCCGGGAGTCGGCACAAGTAGCGACCCTCCTTACCAACAAACCGGGGGAAAACGGGACGTTACACAATAAAATATCTCTTATTTACAGAAACAAATTGGGCAATTTATTCGGATCTAACCTCAAATCGGGCAGATATTATAAAACGACAATTTCGTCACAAAATAAAACTTAAATTTGCATTCAGAGCGGTGGCTTCCCCAAAGGACAGCAAAAGTACGGTAGTAGCCATAACTTCGATCGCTACAGAACAAGGGGAAGAATATGCCATACCAGATGAACTCATATATGCAGATTTTCATGAGGAGTTGAAAAGTACGGACGCCTTCAAAAAAGTAAGAGAGTCGTTGGGAAAAAGACATGATGAGATAAAAATATGGATAACACCGTCAAGAGAATTACGGAAAGTATATGTAGATGATGAAGGAAACGTACAATTCGGAGGGAAATATTTGAAACAGATAGCTCAAGAGAAGACTAAAGAACACTCAGATTTGACAAAAATACTGGAAAAATTAGTTGAAAAATCAGAAAAAAAAGAAGAAGAGAAAAACCTAAAACACATTGCGGATAAATTCGTATTGGAAAAATTTAATTATAAAACATCCAATGTTAAACAATGGTTAAACACATTTGAGAAGGAATGTAGAAGGTTTCAGATAGAAAAAGACGAGTCAAAAATCGAATTACTGAGGGTATTCTTAGATGGGACCTGCCAGGACTGGTCCCACACCTCTACAGTAATAAAAGGAGAGCACGAAAACGATTGGCAGGGATGGAAACAAACATCAATGGAAACCTTTTCAAGTAAAGGATGGAGTCGCAGGACATATGCTCATTATTTCAAATACAAAGAAGGCTCACTAGTACAATACGCGATAAAGAAAGAACGACTGTTATTAGAAATAAATAAGGACATGGACGCTGATACAATGATAGATAGAATCGCATTTGGGTTGCCGGAATTTATCAGGGAGAAGATCGACAGGGACGAAATGGAAAATACAAAAGATTTAATTAATGAATTACAGAAGATGGAAGGAATGACAGATAAGAAGAAAACGCTTAAAAAAGAAGGTAAACCGGAACACAAAGTCAGAAATGAAGAAAAAAAACCATGCAAGACATGTGAGGACATGGGTAAGGGTGTAAGATACCATCCGGAAGAAAAATGCTGGTTCAAACTAGGGAGTAAAGAGAAACCTAAAGCTATAGGAAGCAATTCAGTAATAGAAGTAGAACTAAGTACAGAGAAAAAAAACGAGTAGTCACACCATTGATCAAACTTAAGATGCTAATTGAGAACAAAATAGAGATAATGGGGACATACGACCCAGGTTTTCAAGTCTCCTCAATAAACTCGAAATGGATAAAAATAAAAGATAATAGAGAAGATGTGAACAAAATATTCTTAAAGTCAGTCAATGGTGTGAATCATACAAACGGGCTGGTAAGGACAAAGATAAAAATATTTAATATAGAGAAAGAAGTAGACGTATACATAGTCGAAAGAGACGATTTTGAAGACTTTATAATAGGACTAGATTTAATTCCCATGTTCAAATTGAGGCTGAATGAAAATCTAGAAGTCTCACAGAAAATAGAAAAAGGGACAGAAAAACAGGAGATAACATCGAGGGAAACAAGAAATGAAGATATAAATCGGTCGGTCAATTTTAATGAACATGTGGAAACAAACGAATTCCAAACAGAGATAGAACATCTGGATAAAGATAAAAAAATTAAGATAGAGAGATTGATAAACAACAACAAATCAGTGTTTGCAAAGGACAAATACGATGTTGGAACCGTTAACGAGTATGAGGCTAGGATTGATTTAATAGTGGAGAAATACTGCAGTAAACGACCGTATAGATGTAACATAGATGACAAAAAAGAAATAGAAAAACAAATAGCTAAATTACTAGAGAAGAAACTGATTGAAGAATCTTACAGTCCTTTTGCTGCACCTGTCACGTTAGCATACAAAAAAGATGAAGGAAAAACACGTATGTGCATAGACTTCAGAGATTTAAACAAAAACGTCGTTCCCCAAGCACAACCATTTCCTTTAATAGACGATATAATAATAAGAGCCAGAAACTGTAAATACTTTACGACACTAGACATAAACTCAGCTTTTTGGTCAATACCACTGAGAATCGAGGATAGAAGAAAAACGGGATTCGTAACGCAGGATGGTCACTTTCAATGGACATGCCTACCGTTCGGCTTGAAGACGGATTCTGAGTCAGTGTTGGGCGTTTTTTCAACTAATTACATTCAAATTACAAATTACAATTGTAATTAGTATTTAGGATTTTTCCTAAATACAAATTAAAAGTATTTAGTATTTAGAATTTTTTCTAATTACAAATTACAAATGTAATTTGTATTTAATATTTTTCCTAATTACAAATTACAAGTATTTAGTATTTAGATTTTTTTCTAATTACAAAATACGAATGTAATTTGTATTTAATATTTTTCCTAATTACAAATTAAAAGTATTTAGTATTTAGAATTTTTCCTAAATACAAAATACAAATGTATTTAGTATTTAATATTTTTCCTAAATACAAATTAAAAGTATTTAGTATTTAGAATTTTTCCTAAATACAAAATAAAAATGTATTTAGTATTTAATATTTTTCCTAAATACAAATTAAAAGTATTTAGTATTTAGAATTTTTCCTAAATACAAGATAAAAATGTATTTAGTATTTAATATTTTTCCTAAATACAAATTAAAAGTATTTAGTATTTAGAATTTTTCCTAAATACAAAATACAAATGTATTTAGTATTTAATATTTTTCCTAAATACAAATTACAAGTATTTAGTATTTAGAACTTTTCCTAAATACAAAATACAAATGTAATTAGTATTTAATATTTTTCCTAAATACAAATTAAAAGTATTTAGTATTTAGAATTTTTCCTAAATACAAAATACAAATGTATTTAGTATTTAATATTTTTCCTAAATACAAATTAAAAGTATTTAGTATTTAGAACTTTTCCTAAATACAAAATACAAATGTAATTAGTATTTAATATTTTTCCTAAATACAAATTAAAAGTATTTAGTATTTAGAATTCTTTCTAATTACAAATAACAAATGTAATTAGTAACGGTATTCTTTCTAATTAAAAATTAAATTGTAATTGGCATCGGATTTTGACTCGAATTACAATTTCCAAAGTAATTGACAACATTTATCGAGCTAATTACAATTATTTCGAATGTAATTAAATATTTTTGCTGAGCTAATTACAATCCGTGAATTTAATTGATCCAATCAATCGGGTATTTTTGAGTATGTATGGGTGATTTCGAATAAATATGTATATACGCGAGTATATAAGGTTGATTACTGGTATATATCGATGATTTCGAATAAATATGTATATACGCGAGTATATAAGGTTGATTACTGGTATATATCGATGATTTCGAATAAATATGTATATACGCGAGTATATAAGGTTGATTACTGGTATATATAGGTGATTTCGAATAAATATGTATATACGCGAGTATATAAGGTTGATCACTGGTATATGTCGATGATTTCGAATAAATATGTATATACGCGAGTATATAAGGTTGATTACTGGTATATATAGGTGATTTCGAACAAATATGTATACACGCGAGTATATATGGTTGATTACTGGTATATATAGGTGATTTCGAATAAATATGTATATACGCGAGTATATATGGTTGATTTATAGTATATATGGGTGATTTCGAATAAATATGTATATACACGAGTATATATGGTTGATTTATACTATATACTATATACTATATACCAAATGCTATACTATAAATCAACCATATATACTATATACTATATACTATATACCATACTATAAATCAACCATATATACTCGTGTATATACATATTTATTCGAAATCACCTATATATACCAGTAATCAACCTTATATACTCGCGTATATACATATTTATTCGAAATCATCTATATATACCAGTAATCAACCTTATATACTCGCGTATATACATATTTATTCGAAATCACCTATATATACCAGTAATCAACCTTATATACTCGCGTATATACATATTTATTCGAAATCATCGATATATACCAGTGATCAACCTTATATACTCGCGTATATACATATTTATTCGAAATCACCTATATATACCAGTAATCAACCTTATATACTCGCGTATATACATATTTATTCGAAATCATCGATATATACCAGTGATCAACCTTATATACTCGCGTATATACATATTTATTCGAAATCAGCTATATATACCAGTGATCAACCTTATATACTCGCGTGTATACATATTTATTCGAAATCATCGATATATACCAGTAATCAACCTTATATACTCGCGTATATACATATTTATTCGAAATCACCCATACATACTTAAAAATACCCGATTGATTGGATCAATTAAATTCACGGATTGTAATTAGCTCAGCAAAAATATTTAATTACATTCGAAATAATTGTAATTAGCTCAATAAATGTTGTCAATTACTTTGGAAATTGTAATTCGAGTCAAAATCCGATGCCAATTACAATTTTAATTTTTAATTAGAAAGAATACCGTTACTAATTACATTTGTTATTTGTAATTAGAAAGAATTCTAAATACTAAATACTTTTAATTTGTATTTAGGAAAAATATTAAATACTATTTACATTTGTATTTTGTATTTAGGAAAAGTTCTAAATACTAAATACTTTTAATTTGTATTTAGGAAAAATATTAAATACTAAATACATTTGTATTTTGTATTTAGGAAAAATTCTAAATACTAAATACTTTTAATTTGTATTTAGGAAAAATATTAAATACTAAATACATTTGTATTTTGTATTTAGGAAAAATTCTAAATACTAAATACTTTTAATTTGTATTTAGGAAAAATATTAAATACTAAATACATTTTTATTTTGTATTTAGGAAAAATTCTAAATACTAAATACTTTTAATTTGTATTCAGGAAAAATATTAAATACTAAATACATTTGTATTTTGTATTTAGGAAAAATTCTAAATACTAAATACTTTTAATTTGTATTTAGGAAAAATATTAAATACAAATTACATTTGTATTTTGTAATTAGAAAAAAATCTAAATACTAAATACTTGTAATTTGTAATTAGGAAAAATATTAAATACAAATTACATTTGTAATTTGTAATTAGAAAAAATTCTAAATACTAAATACTTTTAATTTGTATTTAGGAAAAATCCTAAATACTAATTACAATTGTAATTCGTAATTTGAATGTAATTAATTACAGAAAGTAATTAATTACGCCCAACTCTGTTCTGAGTAACATACTAAGAAAACATGGATTACTTGAATTCTCAGTAAACTATATAGACGATATCCTAATACATTTACCGACGTTTGGAGATCACCTAGACCACATTGGAAAAGTACTAGATGCAATAAAGAGAGAAGGACTCAGGTTAAAATTTTAAAAATGTACGTTCGCAGCTGGTTCAGTTAGATATTTGGGACATGTAATAGGAGAAAACACAGTGACACCACTGAAAGATAACATAACATCAATAAAAAACTTCCCGACCCCCACTACACAAAAGCAAATCAGGCAATTTCTGGGGAAAATAAATTTTTACCATGAATATATAGAAAAGAGCTCTATATTACTAGATCCATTACATCAATTACTAAGGAAGAATACAAAATTCATATGGACAGATGATTGCGAAAAAGCTTTCAAGAATATGAAAGAAATGTTATGCTCCCAACCGGTGTTACAAATATTCGACAGAGACCTCCCAATCAAAATATATACAGATGCATTACTAAAGGGCATCGGTGCAATTTTAAAACAAACACAGAGTGATGGAAAAGAAAAACCGGTGGCCTACTTTTCAAAGAAACTCAATGACACACAAAAAAGGAAAAAGGCAATATATCTTGAATGCTTAGCCATAAAAGAGGCAATAAAGTACTGGCAGCACTGGTTAATAGGGAGATACTTCGAAATACACTCGGACCACAAGCCACTAGAAAGCATGAATATAAAAGCACGGACGGACGAAGAATTAGGCGACCTGACCCACTACCTATCTCAATACGACTTGAGAATTATATACGTCCCAGGGAAGGATAATACAGAGGCGGACTGCTTAAGCAGAAACCCGGTGCTAGAGCCAAACACAGAAGAGGAAGAAGACTTATTGAAAAGGGTAAACTGTATTGGAATAGATGAAATAAAATTAGATCAAAAGGATAACACATTACTACAAAGCAAAAGAGAAAAATTAGTAAGAAAAAATGAAATATATTATAAAAAAGTAAAAAAAAGAGAGAAAATCATATTATCCGAAAAGTTCAGCATCGATTTAATTAGAAGAGTACATAAAGAATGGTGCCATACAGAAATAACACAAACACGAATGAAGATAAGCCCATACTATACTGCTGAAAATTTAGGGGAGAATATAAAAAAAATATGTAAAGAATGCGATACATGCATTAATAAATCAAGAGGACAACATAAATTCGGCTCAATGTCACAATTAGGACCAGCGACTAAAGCTTTTGAAATTATGCCCATAGATACAATCGGAGGATTTGGCGGCAATAGATCGACAAAAAAGTACATACATTTACTTGTCGACCATTTCACGAGATACGCGTTTATTTCAACATCAAAAACTCAAAACGCCAGCGATTTCATAAAATAAGTTCAAACTGCGCTAGAAATAGAAAATATCGGAACAATCTTAACGGATCAATACCCCGGGATAAATTCAAGAGAATTCAAAGATTATTCAAAGGAGAAAGAAGTGCAACTAATTTTTACTGCAATAAATGCGCCATTTTCCAATGGCCTGAATGAAAGACTAAATCAGACGCTGGTAAACAAAATAAGATGTAGAATAAACGAAGAAGACAGGAAAAGAGCATGGATATCAATAGCGAGAGAATGTGTGAACACGTACAACAGACTAGACATACAATCACAGGATTTACACCAGAGTATCTATTGCATGGCACAGATACCAGCAACATACCGGAAGAATTAAGAAGAAAGAAAAATGGACAAGACTGGGGAAGAGATAAGAAGTTAGCATTGGAAAGAACACTGAGATCACATAAATACAATAAAAATATATTCGATAGAAATAAAAGGCACCATGAATTCAACGTGGGAGACACAGTTGTAAGGAGTGAGTCGTTGAGTAACCCGCTAGAGGGTGTGTGAGCGGTCAGAGTGTGCGAGAGAGAGAGGGGGAGAGAGAGGAGTTAGTCTTTGGCCAGACGGGCATGCGAAAGGCAGTATAGGTGCCGCTTCGAAAAAATAACTTGTGTGGTTTGATATCAAATAAAGAGTGCAATATTACCAAAACGAGTATTTTATTTCATTCAACGAAATTGATTCTTACATCAGAAGTGGGATTCGAACCCACGCCCACAAAGTGGAGAACGGATAACGTGATCGAGAAGCCGACCACGTGCGGAACAAAGAACAGCGGTGTTCGCGGTCAGAGCGTTCTAGTGCGGAGTTTGGCTCAAGTTGAAGAAGTGCGGATGAATAATTCACTAAACAATCGAGCATCGGAAGTGGAAGCATATTCGCGAAGTGCGGAAATAAAAAAAAAAAAAAAAAAAAAACGAAGTACAATCCAGTGAAATCGTGGGCGTCCAAGATGGTGGATGACGCGTGTTCTTGAAAAGTTTGTGTTTCTCCGGAAGGACGTAAGCAGCGCTGTAGTAGACGAATCACGTGACGGGCTGGTGTCACGGACACTTTCCGGTCGTGAGCGCAGCCGTGACTCACAAACACAACAAAAGTGACAGACGGTGATCAAGACAATGAGTGATCCACATAATTTCAAGGTTGCAGCGTTGAAGGAGAAGTTGCGATCAATGAATTTATATACACATGGAAAAAAAGCAGAACTGCTTCTACGGTTACAGGAGGCTGATCCGTCGGGGCAGTGGATGACAGATATCGGGCCAGAAGGTGTTGAAGACGAAAGTGCGGTCGCTGCGGCCGTGACAATAGATGACAATGAAATTGGCATAACGCGCGAAAGGCGAGTAACTTGTGAACCACAACAATTCGAGTTCGAGATGATGAGGCGCGAACGCGATTTGTTAAGACGAGAACTTGAGCTGGCAAAGCGGGAAAACGAACTCTTACAGCGAACAGCTCAGTCCTCTCCGGTTCCTACCTCAACAGTTGCACCCGTGCGTACACCAGACCCTCCACTTTCTCGTGGTGCTAACTTGACATTCATACGCGATATGTTGAGTGAATTCACTGGGTCCAAAGGATCGTACCGAAAGTGGGAAGAGCAGTTTAAACTTGTGAGTCAGACATACGAACTTGACGACAACGCGATGAAATTATTACTCGGATCCAAACTGAAGGGGGACGCCTACGACTGGTTCCATTCAGTTCCCGAACATTTGACAATGGATTTGAAAGAGTTATTATCCCGGATGAAGACAATGTTCGATCAACGTGACGGGCGGCTGTCACTGAGGAGGGATTTTGAGCGAAGGATGTGGGAGTCGACCGAGACTTTCAGTGAGTACTTCCATAAGAAGCTGATACTGGCCAATAAAGTGCCAATCGATGATGATGAAATTGTCGATTATGTGATTGATGGCATTCCCGATGCCTCAGTTAAACAACAAGCCGTGATGCAACAATTCCCCTCGAAAGAAGTCATGCTGAAGGCCATGTCTAACGTCACGCTTCAGTCTGAGACAAGAAAGCAGCAGAAACGGGAGCATCACTCAACGCACAGAAGCGATTCAAAAACCTTGGAACGGCCAAAGGGAGCAGATGGTGACCAAGGTCAGAAGAAAATTTCAAAGTGTTTTAACTGTAATGCGATGGGACACTTGGCAACGCAGTGCACACAGCCAGAAAGGGACAAGGATGCTTGCTTCATTTGCAGGGAAAAGGGGCATCAAGCAAGAAACTGCCCAACCAAATGCAAGAAGAGCGAGACGGCGCGAGTCACCAACACTGCAAGGAATACCGAGAACGTCAACAGTGTGCAAGAAGCTGAGACTGATTTTGTGAGAGGATTAAAGTATGAAATATATGATCCGAATGCAAAGTGCACAGTAAGAGTAGAACTTGATACGCTATTGGACACGGGTAGTGCTATAAGTTTTGTGAAAAAATGTTATGTACCAAGTCGCTTTGTTAGACCATTTGACAAGCCAGGTAGGCAGTATAATGGTATCAATAGCAGCACATTGCAAATATTAGGTTGTGTAGCGGTTGAATTTAGATTAAATAGCCGTAAGCCCAATAAGACGGAACTTCTGGTAGTACCAGATACGACAATGACAAGTGCTGTAGTACTGGGACGGGACGTTTTACAGTCCGTTTATGGTAGCGATAACCTGGATAAACAAGCGTTAGAAGATCAGATTATACGTGAGATACTCAGCATCGAGGTTGAGAGTAATGCGTCGCCGATGCTATTGAATATCAATCCCAATGTAAACAGAGAGGTTCAAGGAAAATTAGAGACGTTGTTTCAAAAAGAATACATAGAACCCGAACGACCAGCGTCAGGTGAAGTTAAGGCGGAGTTGAAACTAGTGTTAAATAGTTCTAAAACGTTTCGTTTTGCCCCTCGTAGAGTAGCGTACAAAGAAGGTGAAGACCTTCAGGTGCTATTAGAAGGGTTGATGAGTAAAGGGATAATTAGAGCAGTTATTCCGAATTCGCCTCGCCTATAGTATTAGTAAGGAAGAAAACAGGTGAGTTGCGACTGTGCGTAGATTACCGTGAATTAAATAAGATGCTAGTGCGTGATAATTACCCGTTACCGATTATCGAGGATTTAATTGACCGGTTACACGATAAAAAATATTTCACGAGCCTAGACCTCCGGGATGGATTTTACCACATCAAAATGGCTGATGAGTCAGTAAAATATACGGCGTTTGTGACGCCGTTCGAACAATACGAGTTCGTATATATGCCCTTTGGTTTGAAGGTAGCGCCCACCCGTTTCCAAAGGTACGTCAACGATATTCTAGCTGACCTCATTCGGTCGAACGAGGTGATAGTATATATGGACGACATTTTAATCGCTACACAGAGTATAGATGAGCATCTGGCTGTACTAAAGAAAACCTTTGAACGGCTCGTGCGCAACAATCTGCGGTTAAGGCTCGATAAATGTAGTTTCATCCAGACGGAAATAAAGTTTGTAGGATACTTAGTTTCTGAAGGAAGCATACGGCCCACTAAAGAAGGAATAGAAGCAGTACACAGGATCCCGGTACCGCGGAACGTGAAGGAAGTTCATAGCTACGTGGCGCTATGCTCCTATTTCAGAAAATACATACGATCATTCTCGTTGATCGCGAAGCCATGATATGATTTGTTAAAAAAGAACGTGTCATTCCATTTTGGGGAAGCAGAGCTCCGGGCATTCGAGACGTTGAAAGCAAAGTTAGTTGAGGCACCAGTTTTGAGCATATATCGTCCGGGAAATGACACAGAGTTACACTGTGATGCGTGTGTTTCGGGGTTTGGGGCTGTACTGGTCCAGAAAGGGAACGACGGGGAATTTCACCCAGTGTTCTTCTTTTCAAAGCGTACTACTGAAGCCGAGGGCAAGTACCATAGTTTTGAGCTCGAAGCTCTCGCGATTATTTATGCATTGAGGCGTTTTAGAGTATACCTATTGGGGATACGATTTAAGATAATAACGGATTGTAGTGCCTTGACCCTTACCTTAAAGAAAAAGGATGTTAACCCACGTATCGCGAGATGGGCCCTCGAGTTACTCGAGTACGATTATACAGTAGAGCATCGAGCGGGAACCAAAATGGGTCATGCAGATGCATTAAGTAGACTTAATACCACAGTATTAGTCGTGGAAGACAATTCGCTTGAAGTAAACTTAACTCTGAGCCAAAACAAAGACGCGAAGATTCGTGAGCTCCGGGAAGAACTTCAAAAAACGGAGGACGCTTATTTCGAGATGAGGAACGGTATCGTATATCATAAGAAAGGAGAAGACCTGTTGTTTTATGTGCCGCAGGCAATGGAGGTGCACGTGATGAACAAATATCATGACCAGATGGGTCATTACGGGGTAGAAAAAACGGCTGATACAATTTTGAAGAGTTATTGGTTCCCCAATATGAGGAAAAAGGTCAAAAGTTATATTGCGAATTGTTTCAAATGTATTTCTTTCTCACCACCGGCGGGTAGGGTTGAAGGGTTGCTGCATAACATACCTAAGGGAAAAATACCGTTCGATACGTATCACGCAGATCATTATGGGCCAGTTGACAAGAGTTGCAAAATCAAACAGTATATTCTAGCCGTAGTAGATGGGTTCACTAAATTTACTAAGTTATATTCGACGAAAGGTACGTCGTCTAAAGAGGCAATCGACTGCTTGGCGACTCATTTCGGGAACTATAGTCGACCACGCGTACTTGTGACCGATAGAGGTACTGCATTCACTTCGAAGGAATTCGAGGCATTCTGTAGCGGAAATTGTGTAGAACATGTACTGATAGCGACGAACTCCCCGAAGGCCAATGGCCAAATCGAGCGATCTAACCGAGAGCTAGGTCCTATGTTAAGTAAATTAATAAACCGTGACGAGAAGTTGCACTGGTATAAGGTGTTGAACGACGTAGAATTTGCCATAAATAACTCAGTTCACCGAACCACGGGAGAAACACCTTGCAGACTCCTGTTTGGAGTTGACCAGCGGGGTAAAATAGTAGATAAAATACTTGAGAATCTAGATGTAATCGAGGAAAATAATGACCGAGACCTAATAAAACTACGCGCTAGGGCAGCGGAGAAGATTGAGCGAAACCAAAAGTATAATAAGGAATATTTTGACAAGAGGCGGAAGCCGCCGCGCGTTTACAAGTCAGGTGATTATGTTATGATTAAGAATATTGATACTGCGAAAGGCATCTCCCACAAGACGATACCTTCTTATAAGGGGCCGTACGAAGTTGTGCGAGCGCTGAGGAATGACAGATACGTCGTGCGAGACGCTGAAAATTTTCAAGTTACATAACGACCCTATGAAGGGACCTGGGAAGCTGCGAACTTGCGACCCTGGCTCCCTGAGACTAGTGATTAAGGTCATGTTGTAATAGTCTGTAAGAAACGTGTTACTAGAAGTAAGAACTAGATTTAAGTAAGAAAAAAGAAGAAACCACCTTTCCCATTTATTCATAAATCCGAGATCGGATTCGGTGTCAGGCTGGTCGAGTGTAAGGAGTGAGTCGTTGAGTAACCCGCTAGAGGGTGCGTGAGCGGTCAGAGTGTGCGAGAGAGAGAGGGGGAGAGAGAGGAGTTAGTCTTTGGCCAGACGGGCATGTGAAAGGCAGTATAGGTGCCGCTTCGAAAAAATAATTTGTGTGGTTTGATATCAAATAAAGAGTGCAATATTACCAAAACGAGTATTTTATTTCATTCAACGAAATTGATTCTTACACAGTGTTCGTAGAAAATGGGAACAAACTCAACAGGAAGAAGCTAGACGAACTGAGAATCGGACCATTCACAATAAAAGAAAAAATTTCAAACTCGATTTATAAAATAAAGACTGAGAGAAGAAATCAAGATACAAGCCTATTCCATGTGACAAAACTAACCCCATGGCTAGCAGGTGAGAACAACTGAAATAAAAAGAGAAAATTGTGTAATTTTCGTCTCAAAGAGGGGAGATGTAAAGAGAATATATTCCCATGGTACTTCGCGCGCCTAATAGGCCCCACGCGCACCTGCTAGATGTCGCGTGGACTAGGAAAGAATTCAGCTAGGCAGAGAAGAAGAAAAGACAGATTAGCTATAAATAACAGAAAAGGATAATTGACCTTAATTGTCGTTTCTCTTATTTACAGGTAACTGAAGATTAATGTATATGGTGTAAATAATAATATCCGCTAAAACAATAAAATATCTCTTATTTACAGAAACAAATTTGGGTAATTTATTCGGATCTAACCTCAAATCGGGCAGATATTATATATATATAAATTTTTTTTTCCGTTATAATACGTTTGAGTAATAATAGTAAAGTATAATATAATAAAAGTATACGTGTGCAATCTAAACGTTATTTTCTTTGCCAGCTTCTTTTAGGTAAGTTATGTGACGAATAATAATGAGACAGCTGACAAGATAGGTACGTCATGAAGTAGGTTGAGATCTAACAATTATAAAAGTAAGGTAAAAAGTAAGGTCATTGAGAAGATCTGCTCAGTCATTGCTCGATCTTGAGTGCAATGCCTGCGTATCACTAATGCTATTGTCACTAGCTGCCTGGACGGTGGTGCTGTGACTTTTTTTTGAACGCGCTTTGCGATAACCACCCTAATCAGTGGCATTACTGAGGCAATTACCAAGCTCCCGATGGAAACTCTTTTCGGTTAATTGTTTGTTTGATCCTCCATCTGCGTATTTTAATGAGACAACTTCTGCAGAGGAAAAATAATTGATTTTTTCCCCTCCATGAAACATAGAAGGTCAAAAGATAAACTGCACCAATTTCTGAAGTTATAGTGGATGAAATTGTATTTTTCGTAGATTTAACAATCATTTCTTACCTAGAAATAGACCGCAAAGCCGTGTTTCTTTGAAAATACGTTCATCCTTGCCAGACTTTACTGCGTTGAATTTCAGAGCAATGTTTCTCGAAATATGTTTTTTTAATAATGCAGTGATATTTTTCAGTAGTGTCGTACTATGATCGAAGATGTAATGCAATGTACTAGCCTGTCAAAAAAATAGAATTACTGAGTAAGATATAATCAATTAGTTGAGAATACACTAATTTATAATTGTCAATATCCAATCCTTTTCTTACAAATTCTCTGCAAAACTTTTTATCAGTTTTGAGTTTTTCATCGAATGCGTCGAAGTCTTCTAAAGTTAATATAGGCAGTTTCACATCGTATTCTGTAGCAAAACTCTGGACATTTGCCCCATGAGCATTCTTTGCTAGTGCAGATCTTTGAACTAGATCCTTGAGCTCATTGATGGCTGAGGTTAGCATCTGAACATCAAACCTAAGTCCTCTGATTTCATTATCTTTCTCATTCAATGCACTGTTTTCTTTAGATGCCCTCCTTTCAGGCTTTTGCAATGTAGGTAAGGATCTTTGGCTCAAGTGTTCAAATTCTAGAACGAAATTATGATAGTAATAGTGATGAGTGAAAACACAGACATTTGATGAGTCGCATATACTTACACGCGGAAGAATATACCATAATTGACTTACTTTTATAATTGGTTTGTAATTGTGAAGTCTCTGATTTTTTCGGTTTCTCAGCCACTGTTTCCGTGCTTCGTTTTGTGGCATCGATTTCCGGCCAAGTCCTGTGATAGTCGAGATTGTTCGGGCTCCGATGATTGCACATAATCGGTAGAGTGTTTAAGATCAATTTGTGTTATAAGAACCAAAAAACTACGAATAAAAGAATACGAATAAAAGAAGTTTTAATTACCACTAGCGTTCTGCGCAAGTGTTGCTCCCTGAGAATATTGTGCACGTGGTGTAACAGCTTTTGAGTTTTTAGTATTGATAGGTATTGTCCTTGATGTACTTCCTAATGATTCTGGAAATTACTCAAATCAAATTTGGTAACAGACATGTCAGGTAAAGGCAATTGGTCAAACAACGCAAAAAACACACACTTTCGACACCGTCTGTGTCAGGAGAGGGGACATGGGCGTTTTTCGCTTTTGGATTAGCCATCTTAGGTTTCGATTTTGGTTTCTTCCTTGACTTCTTAGTGAAATTACTGTTTTCATCAGTTGACTCAGTATCTGTGACATGTGGTGTTACATGTGCTGTTTTTACTTTCACGCTGTTTTCATTCACAGAAAGTATGTCAGATATTCCAGAGGATGCTGTAACAATATCCAAATATTAAAAACTAAACAATTTGTTAATGATGAAATTGAAAAATGATGAATCAGATGTAGCTATTTACAGTATTCTGTATTCGTTGGGCAATTTTCTTCTATAACAGAGGTATTGATCGGCTCCACGTTCATCAACTCTTCTGCAGCCATTGTATCGCCCTTAATTTTGATTCGCTGGTATGCTCTTTTAATCATTTTTGCTTTGTATTCTGGTAATGTACCATCTTCATTATCGGCATATGTTTCGCGCTCTAATATTTTTAAACGAGCCATTGCATCACTGTAATTGGCTATGACAAGAAAAAATATAGCTTTTGAGAACTTTGAACATCTAATTGTTCACATGAGATGCCACTATCCGCTAAATATACTTTTTGATACTGTAAAAATTATTTCATGATAGATATGTAATTATTTTGGGAAATTTCAATCTGTTATTTTTTGCTTCGAAAGGTTCATCTTCAATTTTCAATCTTATGGTGTCGTAGCTACACAGACGAATTTTTAGTGCCCCCAACCGAAAAGCTGATTCTCTTAAAATTTGAAGGTGTGAAATATACACACCCGATAGATAACTTTCCAACTGATATGAATTTAACAGAAATACAACAGATTATTCACTCACTTGCGTGACCCTTGAGTATTATGGGATACACAGGCCAAGAAGTTGGTGGATCGCTTTGCTCACGGACAAGCGAAGATAAAAAGTCACAATCATCTTGTAAGTATGGCGGAGGCATGAATTTACATTCACACCTACCAGTTGATGTATTAAAGGAAATCCAGTTCGACGGCACACAGTCTATTGCACCTCGTTTCAATTTTTTATTTCATGAGTCAAATTCCACCAATTGAAAAGCTTTTATATTCTGTTTGTTCATTATTACTGAAATTTGAAGAAAAATCCTATTTATAATAAAATGTCTTAATCATAATATATGGGGTATTCCACGTAATGCTGGACAGATTTTGACCGAGGGTCTGCGAATCTGTCGCCTGTCCAGTATCTCATTACTTACTATCACACCGAGAGTTTTTCATACTCATAGGTCCTGATTCATTTCAGATTTCTGTTGGGCCTTAACAAAGGAATTTCATTAGGGCCTTCTCGATTGACTTGGAAAAATTACTGAACGTAGTTTAAGATGTGACAAAAGTATTAAAAAAAATTTCAGCTTGCCATTCTTTCTCATTTGCTGGCAATTAATTACAGAAGTTATGACAGATTAATTTTTCAAATGTAGGTATATTGTTCGCGATTGCTTGAATTGTCCGAGCCTCGCGCCTAATTGCCAACCACGTGACTGTCGAATCTCTATGGGCGAGAGACAATTAGCTGACCGGTGGCTAATCATGGCAGTTACCAAATATACCTGAATACAGAGAAAAGTAGCTCCGTGAATCAATACTTTGATCGCGTTGTTTGCAATACCTAGAGTGTATTTTTTGAGTTACACAATTAAATATCGTGTTTATTGAAACTGGAGTATTTATTTCACGACCATCCGGCACTTGTTGATACATTCCCTTCGTTATAAAAATTCTTATTCGAGTGCTAAAGTCAATTTCGAACATGGTCCTTCGAGCCGGATGAGGTCCAGTGATTAAATAAGCTCCAAAATTGATTCCTTCTCTTCGCTAGAGTCGAATAGTCGGAAAATTAAATTGTGAAGTTGCCGCGTGATCTCGCGTTAATATCGCGTGATAGTGTAAATTCAACGCGCGGACGAAATACAACCAAGTCGACCACGTGCCACGAGAATAAGTTTCTCCCTTGTGAAGTGATTATTGCTTAACAGCATCGGTTTGCGGTGTAAGAACTGGGAAAATCGAATCTGAAAAAAAAAAAAAAAAAACATCGAGTTGTTGCGTTCAGAATACGCTGAAGGAATTAAACCCCTTGATAATTTCGCGTCACCACGGGTACGGTGGGGGGAATTCCTTGCAATTTCTCGTGTGAAACCCGAGCCCTCACATTGGAGACGCTCAGGGCCGTATCAAACCCACGTGGATCGCACGCGCCATAAATCACACAAATAAAGTCCAGTGCCGTATTACGCGATTTCTAATACCTTTAAATTGAATCGACTGAACCCGCGTGTTAATCAAAGTAATACGTTTAACTTACCAAATCATTTGATTTCAAGATTAAATTTTATTGGAAAAAAAAAAAAATTGTGAGTGATCGATATTCAAGCATTGCTGAGCACCCTGGACGTTGTGCTGCTTGAATGATCAAGTGAACTTTTCGTGATTTCTCATATTAATTGCTGTAGTGAATTGTGCAACAATGCACCGAGTCATGGCACCAGTGGACGCTTCTCTCCTAGCGGATGATGATACGTTGGAGGAGACGCTCGAAACACAAACGAGGCGACTTGGAGCCTTGAGACGCGTCGTCACCAACTTCAAAAAATCCCTGCACAACGTAAGACACTGATTGCTGCACAAGTCGCGCTGGAGCAACTAGAGAGCTATTTCGCTGACGTCACGGTCTTGGACAGGCGTCTGCATAGACTTGCGATCGACGAGGAAGACCGAAAAAATCCCTATTCCCTTGGGTTGACGTTTGAGTCAGCTGAAGCTCATTACATGGAGGACAAAACCTTTTTGTACGAAAGCATCGCGGTTCTGACACCAGACCAAGCTGATCCACGAGCTGCTGAACTCGGTGGCCAACTAGAAGACTCACTCTTCAAAGTGGAAAAAATCAAACCACCACGATTTGGAGGTGACATCAGTAAATGGAACAACTTCAAGGACCTCTACTCACAATTGGTCCATGAAAACGTGAGATTAACTGAGGTCAAGAAATTCTTCATACTGCGAGCCTGTCTTGATGGAGAACCCTCCGAATTGATCGAAAATATCAAGGTCACGAATACCAATTATGCGTCAGCTTGGAAAATCCTGAATGACAGGTACGATGATGAAAATAGACTTATTTGGACTCATCTGAAGGACCTCTTCAGTATCAAAAAAATGAAGAATGATACCTCCGAAGAAGTTCGTCGTGTACATGACCAGACGATTCGTGCTAGAGAAGTTCTCGCAAATCTGAAGGGAAAGGTAGAGCATTGGGACGACATCCTAGTCTACCTCACCGTCAACAAACTCGACAACGAGACCCGCAAGCATTGGGAATTGAATGTCAACGATGTCAACGCGTTCCCGTCGTTCCAAGATGTTGAGGGGTTCCTTGATGAACGCGCCAAACGACTGGATCGCCTTCCATCGGCATCTGTTGCAGCGCGTCAGCACAATAGACCAGTAGTAAAGAGTATGCACACAATCACCGATGGAAAGGTCGTATGCCCTCTTTGCCATGCACATCATTCCCTAACTGCTTGTTTTGATTTTCAATCCAAATCTATCCCTGAGAGGCGTGAATTCGTTAGAACTAATTCTTTATGTTTTAATTGCCTTAAGGGTGGACACGGAGCTAAGGAATGTGACCTCGGTGGCAAATGTAAGAATTGTCACAAGTCACACCACACCAGCGTCTACAAGGTAAACCCCAGATTCAAGCCTGCACAGAAACGGGCCAATGCTTCGCGCGTCGTCAATTTTAGCAACGACGAAGAGTCTTCGAGTTCCGAGAGTCAGAGAGAAAAGAACAGCTCGTCGGATGAAGAAGAAGCACCAGCTGTTACTACAGCATGCCACAGCAATCAACTGAATTCGACGGTCAACTCGGTCCTACTGGCTACAGCTAAGGTACGTTTACGTACTGCGGAGGGTCGATCAATCATCGCGAGAGCTCTCTTGGATCAAGGATCCGAATTATCCTTTATCAGTGAGTCAACAGCTCAGATTCTACGCGCTCCTGTCGTCAAGGTTAACCTCACCATTTCTGGAGTCAGCGGTAACAAAACAGCAGCATGTAAGACGGCGGTTTTCTGTACGTTGGAACCGTGTGACGCCAGACAACCGTCCCTCCCAATTCTCGCACACGTACTTCCCAAACTTACGTCCTATGCTCCAAAACGAGAAGCCACAGAAGTCAAATGGAAACACCTGAAGAGACTAAAATTTGCAGACCCTGACCCACAAGATGAAGGCAAAATAGATTTATATCCCGCAATTATTCTGGAAGGCTTACGTAAAGGATCTATCTACACACCTATGGCACAAGAAACCATCTTCGGTTAGATAGTTACAGGCCCTCAAGCCTCTTCACGTACCCTTGAACCACGTGCACGGATATCGGCGCTTCACTGCATCGTTCGAGAACCCCTGGATGAATTACTTCGAAAATTCTGGGAATTGGAGGAGTTGTCGAAACCCATTGGTCTAAAGGAGGAAGATCAAAAGTGCGAGGACCACTTTAAGGAAACTCACTCACGAGAAAAGGATGGAAGATACGTTGTTCATCTCCCTCTGAAAAATCTCCGGCCTTTTGACATCGGTGAATCCTACGGCATCGCGAAGAAATGTCTGGAGAGACAGCAGAAACGCTTCATCTCATCTCCTCTCCATCGGTGCGAGTATGACAAGTTCCTAACGGAGTATTTAGACTTGGGTCACATGACACCTTCTCCAGAGGATGAACAACCCGGCGAGAAAGCGGTATACCTCCCACATCATGCTGTACTCTGCGAAGACAGGACGACCTCTCCCATCCGCGTAGTGTTCAATGCATCCAGTCGCACCACCAACGGCCCGACCCTCAACGACCATCTACATGTTGGACCACAGCTGCTCCCAGACTTGCTTGACGTAATTCTCCGATGGAGAATGCACCCAGTCGCGCTTCGCGCCGACATTGAAAAAATGTTTCGACAAATCTTGCTAGCCCCTGAGGAGAGACATCTGCAGAGAATCCTATGGCAACAACCAGAAGAGTCTGAAATTAAATCTTTTAACTTGAAAACAATTACTTATGGAACTGCCCCAGCTCCATTTCTCGCTAATCGCGTATTGAAACAATTAGCTGAGGATAAACGACAGAAATTCCCGCGAGCCGCTGCTATCCTAGAACGCGATTTCTACGTAGATGATGTCTTGACTGGTGCATCATCAACCACTGAAGCCAAGGAAATCCAACAGGAATTACAACAATTGCTGAAGTCAGGTGAAATGAACCTGAGAAAATGGGCGTCCAGTGATATCCAAGGCCTTTCGGAGGTCCCATGCGAACTTCTGGCTCGTGATCCGAATTCTCAACTTGACCAGAAGGAAACCGTCAAAGTCTTAGGTGTACAATGGAATATGGACCACGACGTATTCAAGTTTTCAACGACAACAGTCAGTCTCGTCAAAACTACCAAACGTGGGATCCTCTCCACTATCGCCAGGATTTTTGACCCAGTCGGCTGGCTTACTCCCACCACTATTACCGCAAAAATACTGATTTAAGAACTTTGGCTTCTAGGGATGGATTGGGATGACAAAGTTCCCGATGAAATTGCCATGCGTTGGAAACAATTCCATGCTCAACTTACCGAATTGAAGAAAATCGCTATCAACCGATTCATTGAATGTTCCTCTGAGGTTGGAAAGGTTGAATTACATGGATTTTGCGATGCATCTACCCAAGCCTACGCCGCAGCAGTGTATCTGAGAACTCAAGGAGACGACGATAACCCAGCAGAAGTTAACCTTGTCATGGGCAAATCAAAAGTAGCCCCAACGAAGCATCAGACCGTTGCAAAGTTGGAACTCTGCGCTGCTCACCTGTTGGCTCGCCTTTTGAAAAAAGAGTGAAAACCACTATGAAACTGGACGAAATTACCACCCACGCCTGGAGCGATTCGCAAATAGTACTCGCCTGGCTTCAAAAACATGCTTCACATTGGCCAACGTTTGTGGCCAACCGAGTCTTA
Source organism: Athalia circularis (assembly GCA_963978495.1). Lineage (NCBI taxonomy): Eukaryota > Metazoa > Arthropoda > Insecta > Hymenoptera > Athaliidae > Athalia > Athalia circularis. The sequence continues at coordinate 23,519,312 of OZ021697.1, read as the reverse complement.
GACATTAAGACGCGAATTCCATCAGCTCATTGGCATCACGTCCCAACATCATCTAATCCAGCTGACTGTGCTTCACGCGGAATACTCCCAGCAGAGCTACCAGCTCATGATCTCTGGTGGACAGGACCACATTGGTTGAAACTAGAGAAAGGTCAATGGCCACAAGCTAGGGAGAAAACCAATGCAAACGCTCCAGTATAAATCGATGACGCAGACCAGATCATTGGCTGTACAGTTTCACAAGAGCAACAGGGGAACGGCGAACGATGCAGTGAAGTGCCGATACCCGTGCACGTGGTTCAAGGGTACGTGAGGAGGCTTGCGGGCCTGTAACTACCCAACCGAAGATGGTTTCTTGTGCCATGGGTGTGTAGATAGATCCTTTACGTAAGCCTTCCAGAATAATTGCGGGATATAGATCTGCTCCGAGGATTAAATCTATTTTGCCTTCATCTTGTGGGTCAGGGTCTGCAAATTTCAGTCCCTTCAGGTGTTTCCATTTGACTTCTGTGGCTTCTCGTTTTGGAGCATAGGACGTAAGTTTGGGAAGTACGTGTGCGAGAATTGGGAGGGACGGTTGTCTGGCGTTACACGGTTCCAACGTACAGGAAACCGCCGTCTTACATGCTGCTGTTTTGTTACCGCTGACTCCAGAAATGGTGAGGTTAACCTTGACGACAGGAGCGCGTAGAATCTGAGCTGTCGACTCACTGATAAAGGATAATTCGGATCCTTGATCCAAGAGAGCTCTCGCGATGATTGATCGACCCTCCGCAGTACGTAAACGTACCTTAGCTGTAGCCAGTAGGACCGAGTTGACCGTCGAATTCAGTTGATTGCTGTGGCATGCTGTAGTAACAGCTGGTGATGGTCCTTCGAGCCGGAACACAAGTCACACAAGGGTTACATCGCGCTCTTCGTGTGCATGGTTACACGTGCAATTCACGTAGAATTAGTATCTGACTACTCCACCTCAACTTTCCTGGCTGCTTTCAATCGTTTCGTCGCACGTCGTGGACTGCCATCTAATCTTTACAGTGATAATCGAACCACTTTTCAAGGTGCAGACCGCGAGCTGAGGGAAACCCAGAGTAAACTACAACAAGATCCCGAGTTGCAACACGACTTCGCCACCAAAAAAATTGAATGGCACTTCATTCCTCCGAGCTCCCCTCATTTTGGTCGATTGTGGGAAGCAGGAGTGAAATCAGTGAAAAACCTGATGAAAAGACAACTAGACAATTGTACCCCCACATTTGAGGAATGGATTACTCTCCTCAGCATGATCGAGTGCAACTTGAATTCTCGACCACTTGGCCTTCTCCGCGATGATCCAGAGGACATTGCAGTGCTCACCCCAGGGCACTTCCTAATCGGAAGACCTCTGAATGCCGCTCCTACTCTTTCAACCCTTGAGCTGAACCCAAATCGGCTATCGCGGTGGCAGTTTGTACATCATCTGAATGAAAACTTTTGGGATCGATGGAGGAAGGAATACCTCCACACTTTACAAACACGCCAGAAGTGGACGTCAGAGCAAGAGAACTTACAAGTCAATGACATCGTTCTCATCAAGGACCTCGCGACCCCCCCGAGTAAATGGCCACTCGCTCGTGTTATAAAACTCTACCCAGGACAAGACGACAAGGTCAGGACAGTGCAACTGAAGACCAGCACTTCCACGTATACAAGACCCATCGTCAAACTTATTCCACTACGGGTTGGAGATGTCATGGCGGGCGGCACGCCAAAAAACGCACAACCACCACTCTAGCATTGAATTGTTTAATTTTCCTTTCGACTGTTTCAGATAGCTACTCCCTTCGTTCTTATTAACAGAGAACGAGACGGGCGGTGTGTTCGCGATTGCTTGAATTGTCCGAGCCTCGCGCCTAATTGCCAACCACGTGACTGTCGAATCTCTATGGGCGAGAGACAATCAGCTGACCGGTGGCGAATCATGGCAGTTACCAAATATACCTGAATACAGAGAAAAGTAGCTCCGTGAATCAATACTTTGATCGCGTTGTTTGCAATACCTAGAGTGTATTTTTTGAGTTACACAATTAAATATCGTGTTTATTGAAACTGGAGTATTTATTTCACGACCATCCGGCACTTGTTGATACATTCCCTTCGTTATAAAAATTCTTATTCGAGTGCTAAAGTCAATTTCGAACATATATTTTTTATTGGGGGTAGGTATACTAGTTTTGACTTGTGGTCATTTTTGCCAAATTTTGCACCCATTCATATTTTCATTCTCTGAAATTTGATCACCTGTTATCATATAGATATCTCAACGTCATGATATATGAGAATTTTCTGAATTTAATTGTCCAACAAAATATCTGCGTATTAACTTGATAGTCAAAACCGGTGTGTCTAGCTCGGTTCAATTAGGTTAGGTTGAAATTTGCACGTGTCTTCATTATATCAATAATTTATAGATAGCAATAAACCAGCGCTTTTATACTTACGTCAGCAATAACTTGCGAAAAAGAATAATACACTTTGATTTTTATTAGTCAGTAACAATTTCACCTTTTTTTCACAAAAGTACCGAACCACGTGCCGCTAGAGACGTGTAAACGAACAACCGATCGCTGATCGGTCGGGCGCCATGTGCAGCAAAACCAGATCCGGTTTTGCAGCACATAGCAGCAGTTCTGCACATCTCTACGGTAATGACGCTACTGGTTCTACTCCTTATACCGTGATAAAATACTCGACCCTAGGAAAAGATGCGAACCTTATCAACCCATGTTTAAAAATGGATGGAGAGGCTATTCTAATTCAATAAAAAATTTGTCGCTTTTTTTGATAAACTTTAATCATTCATACTTTTACCAAATAATTTTCTATATAGGTATTAATCACCGTAAGAATTGAAATAAATTATGAAATAATACATACTTTTTGAAATAAATAAATATTATATGCCTGTTGAAAAACAAGGTCACCTCAATCAAGTTTCAGAATATACAGATAAATGGCCATATGCGAGTTACATTATTGCTCTTTGTCATTGTATGACAAAAATCAAAATTACACTAGAAGTTATATTTGTTTGACCCACACATGAGGTTTTAGAAGAAATTCATTTTCAACGATATAATTTTTATCAAAATACCCCTATGAACGTATTTAGAAAAATTTAAATCTTCCATTAATGTAATAGAGACATTCCATAGGTTCTTTCTCTTCTATCTGCACGTCCTGGCAAGCGTAATATGATCATTTTCCGTTTGATTTGCTCAATAGTATATGAAATGGTAGTTGCAGATGGTCTATCATCAAGCACCCATTCTTCCAGCACTCTTGAATCACATGGATATACATACAGTGACTCCTTAACTTTCCATTTTTTGCCAATAATTGTGACGTCTTTCGAATTTCCATTCGGATGTAACATACGATCGATTTTCAAAATAGTACCATCGCTAAGAAGAACCACATTATCTGGTTGTTTGTTTGAAAGTACATATTTCCCTTTGAAGTTGAGTTTTGATATCGATTTTCGATTTCTCCATTGATTTTGGTCATCATTATTCTGCTTGAGTATCTCTACATACTGTGGTAGAGGTACTTTAATATTTTTAATAGAAAATTTCTCATGTTCACGGCGACAAATTTGGGCCAAAGGTCGATTGGCAGAATGAACATACTTCTTCATTTCACCTAGTGCATTCTCTAAAGGTAAAGTTGTTAATCTCGTAAGGGAACATTTCATATTCTTGGCATCATCGGCCATATGAATTAAATTATGAGCAATCATGTTTTGAGAATCAGGGCCATAATATTTCCGCATAACTCGAAAAAAACTTCTGAGATAGTTCTTTGCAAACCTGTTATACCGTAAGGCTAGATCATCGCAGCATAATATTCTGCAGGCTGCGTGAAGTAATAAAAAATGTTTGTAGAGTCTATCGTTCAAAATACCTTTCAAGACTATGACCCCTCCGTACAACAAAAAAAATCTGAACTCAGTAGCTTTCCATTTTGCGACGAACGCTACAGACCTCGGTTTACGTTGAAATTCAGATGTAACGAGAGGTTTCAGGTACTCCATTCGGCAAGACAGTTTCATTCGACTTCGGCGACCAAGTCTGAGGTGAAGATTGCCCAAAAGCCAATAGTCCTTTGATAATTTTTTCATCACACCATGGCAAGCTAAGTGCAAGAAATCGAGAATAGATAACGAGACCAAGTTTACTGCAGGTCGTAGACGTAGCAATGGTGAAACCCCATTGTGATGCTCTCGCTGACTTTGCCTTACAAATTCATCCGCAGTTCTTTTAAGACAATCTGCATCAGAAAACACAGTAGATCTGCCAGCTCTGCAGCCTCTTACGATACACCTTTCACACGCATAATATCCAGTATGCCCTTTGACACATTTCAAAAAAAAACCTGGCTGGTGTATCGCAAATGAAACTTTGGATTCTCACTTCAAACCGTCTACCATTGATCTCAATACCATTTGCTGAGAGTTGATTCATTTCTAGAATAAACTGCTCCAAATATTCTTCAATTCTTTTTGGTTTCGTAGCACCTGCATAAACAGCTACCGGTACTGGTTTGTATATGTCTGGCTCATGAACAACTCTTCATAAGATGGGCCATAGTTGAATGTTACTTGATTTGAAGAGAGGTACTCCGTCAACATTAACTTGAATCAAAATTTCATCACCTATATGCACCTCTTCATTAACGCAGGCTTGAATTCTTCTTGCAATACCAAAGTAGATGAATTGTGCTCTATTTCCATCCAAGTCTTCCATATTTTGTATATCATAGACTGCTAATGATGTCTTTAAAAATGTTTTAGCGGTCTTTGGAATTTCAGGAAGCAGCCTCCTCCTCAAAATCAACAAAAGCCCGTCCAACTGAGAATGAGTGAGTTGTCCTTTCATCGCCCACTTCCGAATGTCGTCGATTTCATCTGGTTCATTAAAACTATTGTTTGATCCTTCATTTTCGGATGAGCCTGTATGATCATTACCATCAACAGAACTGGCTGATGAAATATTTTCTTTTTGGTCAATCCGCAAATCTTCATCCGAATCACCGCTCTTCTCTTCATTAATCTCACTTTTTTGTTTTCATGTAGTCGTTCGGAAATACAACCCCCTGACACTTCTTCAGAATTTCTATCACTGTTTTCTACATCTCTGACAGTTTCAGAGTCAACGTCAGAGTCACTATTGTCACTTACAATTGAGAGTCGATTCTGTAGCACATTTCTGTTTTGATTCGATGCCTGCGTACACGATCACGTATTCGTCGTCGTTTTTCATTTATGTTATCCATTACTCTGGAATAATTATGAAAATACATACAAGGATGATGTAAGAGAAATTACTGCGAGTAAGGTTATCCTTCAGGATATATTCGCTATATTTCATATTTCTATTTCAAATATTACCAAAATCTCCTTACCTTGTCAGATTGGATATGCGGTGAAGATTTGAAATCAAGCTGGAATACTGAAAATACGTTAGATATATATATGGCTTGTAAATTATATATATCGATTTGTTAATTCGTGATCAGCGAGTACTGGTCAGATTCTAACCAGCGATGATCGGGGGACGCGGAACTGGGCGGAAGTAGTCAGCGCCGAGCAGCGCCTGCACAGATTATGCTAGCTAGTAAAGCCCCATCAGGCGCTAGACAGTGGCCTGGCACGTCAGTGTAAATTTCTGCTCGGAGAATTTTTCGGCTACGAGCGAGCTTAAGCCTCGCTGGAGTCAGGAGCTCTCAACTCAATTCTTACCAGTTCATGTCCCTCAATCATACAATTGTTTTGGCACTTTTTACTGAGGACATTTAAGGGTGCGTTTGTTCCAATCTGTCAGCCATTGTACCGAACCAGTAAAAAATTGACGACTTACTAAGTGGCCATTTAACCGTTTTTGTAACCTCGAAAAATCAACGCCTCCACTCTACCCAGAAGATCCGAAAACGTATCCACAGAATGGGAGGCTAGATTGCATCCGCCTACCAGCCAAATAGCTGTGACATAGTCACCTATATTTGATTACTTAGGTCTCAAAACAAATCATTGGGGAAATAATGAGGAAGACCTTCACAAAGGTGACAACAACAAAACATGGCCGCTACGAGAGACATTCCCGGGAGTCGGCACAAGTAGCGACTTTCCTGACCGACAAACAGGCGGAAAACGGGACGTTACATTTGGCGCCCAACGTGGGGCCCGAAAAATTTGGGACTTGACAAATAGAGACAAAAAAGAGCCACAAAGAAAAACCCCGAGAGATCGGAGCATACAAAAGTACAGAAATTCAATCAAGAAAAAAGAATGCAGAAGGCGAACACCGCCGAGCGCATCAGCAAATCAACAAAAATTATTGGAAAGGATAAGGCCACCGAAGAGGTCAACACCTGGCTGGAGGCACTGGAAATCAAATTAGCCAAACAGGAAGAGCATTCCAAAAATCTTGAGAGAAAAAACAAGACTTATAAAGCAATCATCTAACAATTGGTCACAAAATTCTGCAACAAGCCTGCACAAGCGGAAGTAGAAAACTCTGATAGGATTGATGTTTTGGAGCAGAAGTTGAAGGAAACCGAGAACCTTATGGTGGAGACCGAAAAGGTAACCGACGTTCTCCGGTTTAAGTACGCGGACCTCCTAAGAAGCTATCGCCTGTCAATGCAAGCATTGAACGGATTCCACTAAGACACTCACAAAGCCCTAGACGAGCTGAGCGCCAGAGTCAATGAACTAAAAAACTGCATTGATAGATAATAAAAAAAAAAAAATCGATGTTAAATAAGTGAAAGAAAATATATATCACAAGAAAAAAAATATACATAAAAGAAATCAAAATAATTAGAGCCCTGTGAAGGGACATGAATTGACGGATTTCCGTCGCAAAAGAAAAAAAAAAGAAGACAAAAAGTAACGAAGCAGGTCTTATTCACGAGGAAAGAGGTAGAGGAACCACAGAAGTTTCGAAAAAGAGAAATCGCGTTCGCTACCAAACTAGACGAACAAGGAAAATTGTCAAAAATAAAAAAAGAGGCACGGACACCATAATGAAGATGCCACAACGAAGACTGCGCCCACGCGCTGGGTCCAATACATCCACCTGGTCCGAAAGGGAAGATAGTGCAGAAGAATATCTGCAGCACGCTAAAAATACGTTGGACGAGATCCTAGCAGAAGAATTGCAGCGCGCACCAGACAAATTAATAGACGATGAGACGCATCAAATTACCCTGGAAGGGAAAGTCTTAAGGTGGGAATCAGAGATCACGGCATGCTTATCTGTTAAGATTTAATACTAACTAATTCTAATTCTCTGCACGCGTAATATTTCGTACGCAGTGTTAAATATGTAGCGGTCTTATTTCATGCACTTTGGTCGCGCGGACCAAAAGTAACCAAGACCCGCCGTGTAATTGTACATGATGGCATAGATATATTGAACTAGATCGGACAAGATGGCGCCGAATTGTAGTGTATGCGATCAAATGTAGGCGGCGCGCTCGGCGATTCGTCGCAATTTGAAGATTTCGCTTCAGGACGCTGTTTTACGTACAGAATGACCTGTTACCCTATGTTTTTTCAGACCGATCGATAAAACCATTCAATGAAACTGTTCGACTTGACCGACAGATATGTGACCGAGCGAAAGTAGCCACGTTATACACGGTATCCATAAATTTTTAACGTTGGATATGGTCAGATATAGGCTATGATACAGGCAATACAGGCATATACAGGTATGCTGCAAAACCTGAGGATTTGTTTGCAAAATGTTTGGAACAAAAGTTGCAGAATCATGAAAGGAGAATTCAATAACACATGATAATACCATAGATATATTGAACTTCAAATTTTATCTGTGTTATATTATAGATATATTAAGTTGTATTATAAATATATTGAACCTAATTTATTTTAAAAATAGATATTTCAATATATCTATGCTTGTGATTTATTTTTTTTTTTGTATATCAACTTCAAAACATAAACTTGAAAGTACGTTAATATCTAGATTTAAAGATCGCTCGAAAACATTTTAAGTACTTTACTTTGTAAGTTACAGAATTTTGAGTAACTTTCAGAAATCAAAACGTTGACTTGATATTTGCAGAATCTGTAGAACATTTTTAACACAGAAAACAATAGAATAGTGAGAAAAAAAATTAAATTTTTAATTGGTGATTGTGGAAATTGTTTGAAATCTTGATTGACCCCTAAAAAATTTTTGGACGTGCTGCTCTTTGGAGGGGACTCTTGAAACATGTATGACATGTTTTCATAGAAGACGCTGAAAGAAAAATATTAATTTTTGTTGGGCCACCCTTATCCGTATGGTTGATCAATTTCTAATTAAAAAAGAATATTTCAGAACCTTTTAGCATTTAAACCCAGAATTACGATATGATCTAAAAAAAAATTATTTTCCAGTATCAAGTTCATCACAGATATACCATTGTTTTAATTTTTTTTTTTGTTCTAAAACGTTGTACTTGAATAATGTAAAAAAAATTGCTAGACCCCAAGTATGAAAACGAAGAAAACATGTTGCAATCGACATATCTATACTGCAACAATTTTCAAAATCCTTATAATACCGTATCTCGAAATTTCGTTGAAATTGAAAATGAACATCTTCCTCCTTTCGAAGATACCTAATATTTAGAAGGTGTACAGCTTAGTAGTAACCTAGATATATTAAACATATCTATGATAGCATAGATATATTGAACACATCTATGACTGTAGCGGAACATGAAACACGGCCTATGAAAAGGTTCTGTTCAATATATCTATGTTTGTAACATAGATAATATATCTCAGGTTCTAACGTTCTGACAAGGTTTCTATTTCTATCGTTCAATAGGTGATACAAATGAATGCCCCTGTGAGAGGCAAATCCGTGAAGCATCAAAAGTGAACCCCCTTATCAAATGAACTCACCACACTACATCTTTGACCTTACTGACAATTGCCCAATAAAACCGGTGACCAAAATTACAAGTTTTTCCCTCTACAATTACTTGAAAAACTAACATTAAGATGATCTTTGAAGAGTGCGAATTTACAAATTACAACGGTATTTTAAATGGCTTGAACTACTAATGTTCACTATTTACAACAAGACAATAATTGGTATTCATAATTCAGACAACAGATTGGTATTCATAATTCAGACAACAGATGCATTAGAACTACTATCGTACTAACTTTATGGTGGAAGGGAAAGAACGAATACAAGTAGTATATTTTGTTTATTTTTTTATTAATTTCGTAGGGCCAGCAGGGGGCGAGCCCGCCATCTACCAGTAATCATTACCCGTAATAATAATACTGGTAGATGGCGGGTGCTCGATTGCCCCCCCGCCCGCGGTTGCCGCCACGCCTGCGGCGATTGTTTCTTTTCTTCTTTTTCATTTCTTTTGCCTTTTCGTCTTCCTTTTTCTTCTCCTCTTCCTTTTTCTTGTCCTCTTCCTTTTCCTCTTCCTGCTCCTTTTCTTTTTCTTTCTCCTTTTCTTTTTCTTTCTCCTTTTTTTTTTCTTTCTCCTTTTCTTTTTCTTTCTCCTTTTTTTTTCTTTCTCCTTTTCTTTGTCTTGCAGGACCTCCTGCTGGTTCTCGGGCTGTGGTGGCTGCTGCGGAGGTGGCAGCTGCTGCTGCAGCCCCGCCACCACAGCCCTCAGCTCAGCGAGCTCCGCCATCATCACGGCCATCATGTTCTGTGAATGATCATAAATATCAATTATAATTTGAAGTAGGGATAACACAATCAAAAACTTTCTATCATACAATGTCTTTCCAATTTAAATAGTTCTATTGACTTAGACCAGTGTTTTAATTCACAGTATGCTCTATGGTATGTTGGAACGTTTGTTGTAATATATGAAATATGTGAAATATGGATCAGGAGTGTTCGCACTACCATATTAAATTTGCTAGTATGCTTGATTATGTATTGTGACGCGAATTTTACCCCGGGCGGGTTTTACCCGGGAATTCGGCGACGACACTTCGTCGCGATCCTGTTTTCTCCAAAATTTCCCCAAACTCGACAAAACTCAAAATCCTCAAAACTAAACACCAAAATCAGAATCCAACTGAAACTCAACAAAATCTCAAAATTTGCGGGAGTTGGGCGCCAGACGTTTACGTCGTTTTCTCTAAACAAAATTCCTCCAAATCTCAAAAACTACAAAAACTCAACAAATAATCACAGGATCCAACGGCTTGGCTGGCTAGGCTCAGGCACATCCGCGAACTGGTAGAGTGGCGTGGGTCAAGCAACAAACAATTAAGGACGAAACAAAATAAGGCGAAGCAACACCAAATGATTAAATTCCTTCAATAGGCTGAAGCCCGTGTATTAAAAAAACGGGAGTAAGCAGATCAAACAATCCTGGAGTTACAAAATATAGGCCGGGAGGTTGCACCTAATTTCTTAACCTAGCCCTTTCGGGGAACAAAAGTCCTTAACATTAATTTATCCTATACGCGGGAGAAGCAATCCGGGAGCACGACCAAATAACTGATTAACTGATTTTACGGGAGAAAGAAGGCCCCGCCGCTATCGGCGAGGTGCAACGAGTTTACGTGGATTTCTCTCCGCGGCTACCCTGCGCTAACACGATAGACTAGTGACTCATTTCCCCAGACCTACTCAGTTCCCACAAAAGGGTTCGTTACTCCAAAAAATGTTACTACATCATACGCGTCAAAATTACAAAGCAATAAGCTGGCCGATAAGCGGCACGCACCAAAGCGGGAGAAAACTATAAGGCGATTATACAAATCTTAAGCGTAACACCATCCAAGAAATGCCATCCAATTACAATACAAAACAATATTTATCAGTGAAATCCTATTATTCTATTAAATCACTCCAAAGGGTCAATACTTTTCATCAAATACTTCTAATTTACACTAACCATTCTCCACTTAACGGGAGACCAAAATTCACCAAAATAATTCAAAAATATAACTGCCGATCGGTTACGGAGTCACCACTGCCCTCAAATTAAACAAATTACTCAATACCAAAATCCACAAAATTACAAAACAAAACCCAAGGAGCTACCCGGAGGATTTACCAGTCCGGTAGCTCAAAATCTACAAAACAAAACCCAAGGAGCTACCCGGAGGATTGCCCAGTCCGGTAGCTCAAAATCTACAAAACCTAAACTAATGCTGGCGTGGTAACTGCGTGGCCGTTACAAAATAACTGAAGACATTACCTTTTTGTCTCGGGAGGTTGGCACAAAAACTGACTCTACAAGAATTTACAGAAAAAAACCTAAGGCTCGACGGGAGCACTAGTTAATAAATTTCATTATAAGATAGCTAAATTTCACACTCAAAATAAACGGGAGAAAAATGAAAACGTGATAGCCACGTTGGCGATACGGCGCAGAGTAGGACGAGACGAGGTTCCTCTTCTTTGACGTTCCGGCCTTGCCGATCCTGGTTGGTTGGGCCCCTTCCATAATTAGGTCGCCTATCCGATGTCACGGCCTGGCACCTCGTGACCTAATTACTTCGGCGCCTATGTTATCGCCCAAATCCAAATCCAATGCCAATTCCGCTCTTCTGGCTACTTTGCCGTGGCGTCGCCTCCCCATTTTCTCCTCGCCGTTTTCCTGCTCCTCCGTTGTCCCTCTGGGGCCGCCGAGCGTCAGGGCCATCCCGGGAGCCTCGTGTTCCTTCGGGAGTCCGGGAAGAAGGGCTGGCATTCCCGCAGCAGTCACCCTCCCCCTCGGGGAAACCTGTTATCGGTGCTGGGCTAACCTGCTTGCCTCGCTCACCTTAATTTTCCCCCTTCCGCCAGCCCATCGCCTTCGGGAGGCGCCTCATTGTCCTCCGTCTTGCGGGAGCCACCTTCGTCGTCGGGAGTTCTTCCAAATCGTGGTCCAGCGCCAGGCTGGGAAGTTGTGGGGCGGGAGGTAGCGCTTCTCAGTCCACGCTACCCTGTACACCGCCTCCACAGCATCCACCTCGTTGTCGGGAGCACCTCATCCTCATCCACCTCCTACCGGGAGAAACACACGTCGGCCGTGCGCTCTTGTACGCCGGTAGCGAAGCGGCAGCGGGAGTGGACCGGTCGTTGTCCGGAGCGAATCCCTGAGCGGTTTCCTAGCTGCAACCAGGGATCTTCGGGGTCCTTTTTGGGGCATGGCAGCGACGCCAGGTGTTTCGCCATCGAGTGGATCGTCGGGAGCGTCGTAGTTGGTCGGCAAGGCAGCACCCTCTCGTCCCGTCGTCCGTCGTCACATAAATAAAATATACAATCAACTAAATTAGATCAAAATTCTTAAAACTTAAACGATTGACCTTTGGAGTGCTTTTCTTTGGCATTTCTTGCTGGTTTTTCTCTACATTTTCCCTAAAGTGGGGCCGTGGTAACGGGCGGTGCAAAACGCCACGTTACAGTATATAGGGGAACGTGGGGCAATACGGGGTACTTAAGGAAAGCCCGAGCTTTGTGAAACTCAAGTATCATGGAAATTATTCCTCTAATATCCATTTGAAGCAAATGAGGAAGATTTTCATTTACTATGAGAAAAAACAAATTGAGAAGTATATTATTGTATAATAATAATTACAATTATGCTAACATTCAAAGTTATCACCATCTATATTTCTTTGAAATTATAAAAAAAAAAAGAAAAGAAATTCAGATCCACAATGATAGTTGAAGTCCTTTTCCATCGATTTGAAAAACATCGGCCCACGTTCCCTTTTACATAAATTTGTGTCAAGTTGGTGTGATAAAAAATAGCAAAACTATAGCCTTCGACAATGGATAAATTTCATGTGTGGTGGTCAAACCGACAAGTTCTCTGTGATAGGAATGATCATAGGGGGAACTGCCACAATTCTTGATAAAAAAAAATGTAGTATCTTTTTCAAAATGATTCGGTATAAACAAAAATTTGTGTATGAACATTCAAGATCTGTTACGTACGTCTTGTACCGGTGCTGGTGACGGCGCAGGAGTCAGCGGTTGCTGTCGCGGGGTGGAGGGGCCCGTCACCCCGACCGCCACCTCGGCGTAAGACCGCCGCTCCTCCTTGCTGCGGCGGTTTTTCGATTTTCTTTCGTTATCTTTGTAAACAATAAAATATCACGTTAATGCCAAGATTATTTATTTTGAAGGTATATACTTAGTACGTTCAATATATGTAGAATATATTCCTTATTCCAATATATATATGCTACCATCGATATATCGTACATGCACTACCACGCCACTATAAAGGCGGGAAGACAGTTCACAACGTATTTTACACGATATCTTTGTGCCATGATCGGTCGAATTTAGTAAAGTACGCTTTCATCAATAGAGTAGAAAAATCATCACAATAAATTAACCCATAAGAAAATTTGATAAAAAAAAATTTCAGATACGAGCGTGGATTTTACAATTTTTGAACTATCCCGGTTAGGGTTGAGTATGTGTTATTTTTGTATTTATATCCCAAATAGAACATTCCGTATGATTATATGGGAGTGGTACGTTTGCCCAGAAATCGTTTGCACAGGATTCATCTCTACAGAGATTTTCTGCCCAGGGATCGTTTGCACAGACGAAATTTCGACTTAGGTACGTCTGCACAGAACTAGACCGGCGGGATCGTTTGGACAGAATTCGTATTATGTGCAGACGAACCCAATTCGGTACGTCTGCACAGAATATGATTCTTCTGCACAAATGCAGCGAAAACGGATTCTGTGCAAACGAACCTACGGAGGTTCGTCTGCACATATAACGTAAAACCGAATTCTGTGCAAACGAACCTACGGGAGTTCATTTGCACATACGCGGTATATAAATGAGTTCTATAGAAACTCGAGTGATGTAGTGAGGTACCTCATCGGATCAGTTGTACAGAATTTATTTCGGTAAGAGAACCTCTGTCTCCGTGTGTTCACGATCAAATGAAATTAACGGCGATCATCTCTGCTGATGTCATGTGTTATAATGCGAGAAAATGAGAATAACAATCTGCCTATGACAACAATTGGAGCGACAAAAAAAAAAAAAAAAAACGGGGACAGAGGTTCTCTCACCGAAATAAATTCTGTACAACTGATCCGATGAGGTACCTCACTACATCACTCGAGTTTCTATAGAACTCATTTATATACCGCGTATGTGCAAATGAACTCCCGTAGGTACGTCTGCACAGAATCCACTTTCACGTTATATGTGCAGACGTACCTACGGAGGTTCGTCTGCACAGAATTCGGGTTTACGTTATATGTGCAGACGAACCTCCGTAGGTACGTCTGCACAGAATCCACTTTCACGTTATATGTGCAAACGAACCAACTTAGGTTCGTTTGCACAGAATTCGGTTTTACGTTATATGTGCAGACGAACCTCCGTAGGTTCGTTTGCACAGAATCCGTTTTCACTGCATTTGTGCAGAAGAATCATATTCTGTGCAGACGTACCGAATTGGGTTCGTCTGCACATAATACGAATTCTGTCCAAACGATCCCGCCGGTCTAGTTTTGTGCAGACGTACCTAAGTCGAAATTTCGTCTGTGCAAACGATCCCTGGGCAGAAATTCTCTGTAGAGATGAATCCTGTGCAAACGATTTCTGGGCAAACGTACCTCACCCGATTATATTGTATTTCTGACCGTCACATGTCAGATATCTGGTGTAACAATGAGAATTTAAGTTGAATGTGTGGCAAAAAAAGTTAGTTAAAGAAGCAGTACTCACCGGCCATGATGCTAGTTCACAGAAGACTGATGAAATCGGTTGATTGTTGCACTGCCTCGGTAGCGTGATCCGAAATCCATTCAGTGCTACCACCGATTATGCTGCCACCTTATGCGTTTTACACACTGCCCCTTCGCGAAACTGTAGCGTGATTTCCCGCCGGAATGACCGAGGTGAAAATACAGTTGGTATCACAATGCAGCGCCAATTTCGGCCGATTTCAGTTTTGTGCATGCGCGAGCTTTGCCGCGTTTCTACTTCACAGAATCGCGACCACATTTCTCTCGCTCGGAAAAAAGGGATGAAGAATTCGTATACTTAATCGTTTTCTCCAAAATTTCGGTTGAACTTTATTTTTATATGCTACGCTGGACATTGCACAGCGCCGTTTATAAATTTTTCTCCTACCGACGACTACTTTTCGCCCTAGGGGCACAATGTACTATCATTATGCATAATTAGTGCGAATCTTGATTCGCCGTTATTGTTGTGTGTAGTACATCCGCGCTCACCACAGTGAGAATTCAATTTTGTTTGGGTTCTACGTCTCTTTTATAGTAACGCTTAGCTACTGTTCAGTCTTCGTTGAGATTGCGGCGGCAGTAGATGCCCCGTACAACATAGACTGAACGAAAAATACACGTGCGAGAAAGTGATAATTTCGGGGCATAACCCAGTACAGTCATACTTTTGTTATTAGAAAAAAAAAGTTATAACGTCATGACGACCCGCACCAGCGATGTGTGTTTTTATAAAAACTGCACATCGAGCCGAGATAAAGAGGGCATAACGCTATTCTGCTTCCCGAATACCAAGGATTCAAAATACGAAAAGTGGATTCGGAATGCAGGTAGGTATCTCAAAAGTTGTTCTATTTGTAGTATACAATTTGCAAACGTTCAAAACAGATCGCTTTTGGCTATAATTGAACCACAACAGTTATCACTTCGAAAACCACTCGTGCAGCGGAACATCGTTACTATTTTGCACATATTCCACGTTTTAATCAAAGATGGGCTAGCGTTGCAAGAAACAAATTCGCCCCAACATTAATTCTTCCCTTCGTCGAGTGTGGTTAACAACTTTGTAATATCTGAAGAAACGTCTTGCAAGTCTGATCACGTCGATTTGCGTCTATTATGCAAAAAATGCTAAAGTTGGTAAATAGTATGAAAAAAACATTAATACGGGAGGTAGAATTATTCTCAGATTCTTCCATAGTATTCGGCTCCTCGAATTCTAGAAAAAATATTTGTGCATTTCGCATCAAATTTTTATTAATTAAAAATGTCTTTTACTCTTATCACGCAGCGTTCGTGAACTTCATTATTCTCAATCGCATGTAAGACCTTGCGGCACGCAGGGCGTTCTCCTTCTTGTAATCCTTTCTACGGACGACCGCTCTAACTGTACGGACGAGGAGAGGCGCGAGGGTACAAAACTCGAGCCGTGATCGGAACGTCTCGCGGTAATAAAGGCAGAAAGCGGGGGAAATAAAATCACGCGTGGGGCCGCAAAACTTGAGCGCTCGTCGGATGTCGCAGCCAATGCTGGGCAAAAATTGTATTTACATCGATCGTATCGGCGTTCATAACTAATTTTTGAACAAGTTGATATTACCTCAGAGACTGTCTCATTTTTCGCAAAATTAGTATTTATTTAATGACAAAATTTAATCAACGGAACAAAAAATTGTATTGTCGAAAATGATACATTGTACAAAAGTCCGTAATGCCCGAAGTGAAGTTTTCAATTGCTAGAAAATTTTATATTTGCTGACCTAAAAATTAATATGTACAATTAGTGAAGTAATTAATATTTTGCTTCTACAAGTTCATTATCAATGCGAAAGTAGTATAATGCTAGCTGTCAATTATTGATGATGAAAAAAAAATTATATTTCTGAGCCATTTATGCATTTGTCAGAAATCACTTCTTTTATTTTCGAATTTTCATGAAAACTAATGATTAGCTTTTATACTTCTTTATTTTTTTGCGAACTAGTCATCATTGTCATTTTGTATTTTTATAAAAATTAGCTTTTCTATTAGTTCAATTTATACATTTCGTTACCCTGTACATACATTGTAACTTCGATCGTGTAGAAATAAAATTCAGTGCTGACCTTGAAAACTTTACTTGATAATCTTTACTTGATTGATTGATGAGGATCAATAAATAAATTCATGTAATAGAGTCCCTACTACTACTGTCGGGCCGTGAAGTTTACAATGCGCAGTTTAGAGACTTAAAACTACTAGGAAAAAATGATAGAGCAGAAATTAAAAAAAGGTTCGAAAGCTTGGAGATTATGCGTCTATTAGTTCAAAACTGAATATCGACAAAAAAACACTACGAAAATTATGACCACTGAAAGGTTGGAAAACGTGTTTTGTTTTCGGAGTTAGCTGAAGTAGGTCAACTTTGGATCGTCGCCACTCGTTAGAAAAGCATTCGAAAAGTTTAATGCTGTGAGTAAAAAGTTGCTCGTATTGCCGAACTTTCGGTAATCGTCGTTCACGTTTTCGGATATTATAAGCGTCCAGCGGCCGACCCACCCGCTACAGCATCGCTGTACTTGCCCAACTCCCCGCACCGCGCGGCACTACAATGTAGTAGGTTTCTCTTCTAAAAACAAGAAATGCTATCGAAATTCACAGCGCCGGTGAAGCGGCTGGTAGTCTAGGCAACAAGTGCCGTTTTGGTCAACATTTTTCAGCAGCCTCGGCAAAATATGAACTAGGTATGATTCCATTCGGGACGGCATGCAGAACTTTTTCGACAATAAATCAAGTTCCGCTCACAAAAATTGCAAAAGTTATGAACAATTTAGTGAAAAAAAAAACGGGGGTTTGGTTTTTCGCAAATATCTCAAAAACTAATCGAGATTTTTGAAATTTTCAAAAAGATTCAAAGAGGAGGAAATTTCCTTAAAAAAAGGCCAGACTCCCGGAACTATAGGACCATTAAGAACTTTAGTTTTGAGCTCAATGTGTCCTCTGAATAATGTAGAATAAATAAATCTCAGGTGTTTCGATCGCATGTCCATTAGTTTCTGAGTTATAATAATTGGAAAAATAAAAACGCAGGTGAGAGGTATGCAGTTGAGGAGAACGGAATTTATAAGATTGAGAAAAAAATGTAAAAAAAAAAAATTGTTTCTGTTTTGTTTAGTAGAAAAATAAAAAATATATAACTTCAAAATTTATTTGTTTATAACAAATGATTTGTTATAAACACTGATCAATTGAATAAAACAAATTTTTCTTCGACAAATATCAAGGATCAAGGTGAATCATGATTTAAAAAAAAAACGGTCCCTTAATATTATTTATGAGTGGTATAAAAAAATTGGTAATTTATAAATCCGTTTTGAAATTGTAAATAAATTTTTTCAAGAAACGATTTTCCTTTTAAAAATCATCATTTGCATCACAGATTTGGCTTGAGGAAAAAAAATTTAATTTATCTCATTAACAACGCATTTGTTTATAATAATTTTTTGAACAATAGGAGATGAAAATTAAAAAAAAAACATTCTCATGTAGCTTTCGATTATACAAATATGGATTGATCAAGATATGTGGGAAAAAACGTTTTTTCATATGGTTAATTTGAGTTGTTAATTTTTTGACTACGTAAATTGTTGATGAAGAAGTGAAAAATTAACATTTGCAAATTTTTCCAACGAGGATCTATTCTGAAGTCTTTCAAAAATACCTCCAGGGAAGGCGAAAATTCTCAGATTCATTATTTAACAATTATCGAACCTGCGATGTTCATGTTCGAGAAGCAGAAAATTGGTAATTAATTAATGGATCACTATTCAAAAAATCGCGATGAAAATTTTTCACCAACGGATTATTGTTCCCTCATGTATTCAGTGAGTACCTCAATTTTTTCATTCCTCAATTCCCATATTTAATAGCTTTCCATGATTTTTATTGTTAGACTGGGCGGACCGGCAAGACGCGCGCGAGCCGGACTACCCGTTTTCGGCCGTATTTTCACCCCTCTGGGAAAATTATAAATAATGGGCCTATAGTTCCGAGAGTCGAGACTTTTTTTGAGAAAATTTCCTCCTCTTTTTGAATATTTTTTGAAATTTCAAAGATTTTGATTTGTTTTTGAGATATTTGCAAAAAACCAAACCCCCGTTTGTTTTTCACTGAATTGTTTATAACTTTTGCAATTTTTGCGAGCGGAAATTGATTTATTTTCAACAAGTTCTGCATGCCGTCCGGAATCGAATGACACCTTGTTCATATTTTTCCGAGACTGCTGAAAAATGTTGACTAAAAAGGCACTTGTTGCCTAGACTACTGGGTCGCTAGCTGAGCCCCCATAATATCCGAAAACGTGAACGACGATTACCGAAAGTTCAGCAATACGAACAATTTCATATTCATGCCATTGTAAAGTGTATATTTTCTTTCAAATTTTCAGCGCAGGTATATCCGTTTAGCTTGCAATTCAACCGTTCCAGAGATCGCCTCTTTGTGCTTTGGTGCACTTGGGTGCCATGTTTTCCCGAATTTTTTAAATTCTCCAACAGTATCATTCTTAAAAATCTTCGAGGAACCTCTCTGAATTTTTTTGAATTTCGATTTTTTTTTTTTCGATGGTAATACCATTTTAGCTACGATTTTATTTTACTGACAAAAGTAGTGTTCACATTCAAAAAAATATGAACAATGAAGTAAGTCAAATAGAATCTTTTTCATGAATATGTGTCGTAAATTATAAATAACACGGATATCATGTTCATCAAATTCAATTGATGGATAATTACTACTCAAAGTTCACAAAAACGATTGTTTATCCGTACTTTCAAACGACCAAAGTAATAGAAATATTCATTTTCCGCAAATAAATTTCTTTTTTATTGCATAGGACGCGAAGGAGAGGCAACGCATTATGCCGACATGAAGCGTCGGTGACTGTGCTCACTCCATTTCTCATCGGACAGCTTTCTGACACCGAAGCGAGACAAGTTGACTAGGCGAGCCATTCCCATCGACTATCGTATCGCAAAGATCCACAGCAAAACGGAGGGTTTCGATCATAGTCGAGGTTTGAGGACTTACGGTATCATTCCACAGGTACCTCTAGCTGACCTGGTGCCGGATAATCATTATCCATATAGGTCTCCCCGAGCTGCAAGTCCGACGACTTCGAGCGCTCATTCTAACGAGGATGAAACTGAGCGCATACGATCCGAAAATGAGAGGTTGCGCAGCATGATTCAAATAATGGAAGTGCAAATGAGTCAACTCACCACTAGCACTTTAAACCCCCAACAATCGCAACCGAAAGTTTCAGGTGATCCGGTGGATTCGAACGATCCAAGGCCCTTCACTTCCATCGACATCAGTGCGGTGAAGTCTGAAGTCAGTCGCACGATGATTGACATGCGGTTGCGTCCCGACAACGCCACCATGGCCTTCCCTGAGAATCAGCGAGATCTCGCCATGAAGATGCACTATTATTCCGCATCGAGATACGAGAAGTTGCGTCAAATGGGACTGAAGTTGCCAGCAGAGAGGACGGTTCGCAGATGGATTGCAGAAACCGAAGTCAACGTGGGGTTCTGTGAGCACGTATTCACAGCGTTGAAGCAGGCCATGCTGGACATCCCTCCCGAAGAGAGGTGTTGCGCGCTCAAGTGGGATGAGATGTCCCTGATGGAACGGGAGGAGTATGACGTGAAGACCGATGTCATCGGAGGCTTTGAAGACCTTGGACCTCTTGGCAGAACTGAGCGACGCGCCAATCACGCGTTCGTGTTCTGCTTGAACGGACTGCATGCGGGCAACCAATGGCGAACGATGTTGGCGTATTTTCTGCCATGCAACAACGTGTCGGGCTCAGACATTGTTCGATTAGTGAGGCAATGCATCGGCAAAATCAACGACGCCGGAGCTGACCTTAAGATGACGGTCTGTGACCAGAGAACGAGTAACGGCAAAGCTCATTCCGAATTGAGAGTAAGCGAAGTCCAGCCTTACTTCTTCCACAAAGGGAAAAAAATCATCGCACTCTTCGACTTTCCGCACGCGGTAAAAAATGTTCTAGGATTATTCCGTAAGTGGGGTAACATCAGTGCAGAAGGTAAAATTGCTGCATATTCCGATTTTACTAATACATTCCGTAGCGATCTCGGATGCGCAACGTCAAATCTTTTAGGTCATATCACGGAAGCTTACATGTGGCCTAACGCTTTCGAACGTATGAATGTCTCTCGAACTTTTCAGGTTTTCAGCAAGCGATTCGCTTTTGCGATGGAATTGGCGCATCATTCGGGAGCTGTAGGATCAGGAACAATTCCTGACACCGCAAGATTTTGCCGAAGTATGGACAAAGTCATTGATGCTTGCAATAGTTCGAGCATCTTCAATATGAACCCCGCAAAGAGACCTTTGAGCGAAGAGGACCCACAGGTGGAGGAAATACTCGTGGATTTCCTATCTTGGGCACCGTACACGAAAGTGTGCGCTAAGGGCAGATGGAAGCGACCTGCATCATTCGTAGGAATAGTGCAAACTGTTCGCGGTATCCTTATGCTTCATCGCCAGCTGCGAGAGCAGTTCCCAGGATTTAAGTTATGTACAGCATTATGTAACCAAGATTCGGTGGAACAACTCTTTTCCAGATTCCGAGGACGTGGTGGCTTCAATCCAAACCCGACGTGCAGAATGTTCCGACTCACCGCACGTCACTTGATATCGGTCCGCAACATTATTTCATCGAAGCGGGGTAACGTCATCTGCGCTGACCTGCCATACTTGGCTGTTGCGACTCCGAGCGAAGAACCGCAGCTCACCGGTGATCTTACGGATCGGCAATACGAAGCCGGTGTCAGTGCCGTCGAATTCTTCGAAGATGGGGAATTCGCACCGGTTGTTGACGACGCGGACGACGAGGCTCTCGATGCACGGAGCGGAAGCGACAGTGACAGCGACGTTGAGGACGATGATGACCTCGACTTGTCGACAAGGTTACGCATTTTCCAACCCGCTGCAGCTCCTGTAAGACCAGGATCGTACGAGGCTAACGCTATAGCCTTCTTCGCTGGCTATACGGTAAACAAGTTGTCCAAGGTGCATCCTTGTGACCGCTGTCGAGATATTATGGCCAAAAAGGTATCCGATACGGTAAATTCAAATGAAAGGTATACGGTATGCCGAGAGTACGTAAGTGACGACACGTATCTTGTTACCTCATTAAAAAGACCAACAGACAGGTACCATAAGATTGTCGAAGCTCAACTACAGTCTTTTCTTCCAGTTTTCATCCAGCATAAGCACAAGGGTGGCAT
The DNA here is from genome assembly GCA_963978495.1 of Athalia circularis. Taxonomy (NCBI): domain Eukaryota; kingdom Metazoa; phylum Arthropoda; class Insecta; order Hymenoptera; family Athaliidae; genus Athalia; species Athalia circularis. The sequence continues at coordinate 23,497,253 of OZ021697.1, read as the reverse complement.
ACTGAAGAAGCTCGTTGCTCACGCAATTGATGCTACGACCAAAATTGACACGCAGTGGTTTGACGAATCTGATCCTTGCAACATCCATAGGATCTTCGCCGTACGGTTCATGTTGAGGGTGAAACTTCAACGTCATTGCCAGCTTGACAACAGGGCTGCCAAATCAAAGAGCCAAGAGAAGCGTCGTGCGACTGCGGCGAAACGAAATGCTCTTAAGCCAGCCAGGAAGATGCGAAACATCCTCCATACCTAAGGTCGACACGTACACTTGGCACATTTGTCGAGTACACGTAGCCGTGAGAATACTTCGAGAACCATAATGAATAGAAAGTTTTGAGATGAATGTGTTCCCAGAAAGTATCGTGGAGTCGCCATTTTTTCGCAATTAATTATGCGATATCAGTATATTATTAATATGAACGTATTATATTATTATTATTATTACATAATTATAAATTAATACGAACATATTAATATCTTACTATTGTTACATAATTATATGTGAAAAGGGAACGTTGAATTCATAGCCGTCCCAATCCTACAGAGAGTTCAGGGTGAGCTACTCATACGGTAATATTGCAGGGAATCATATCCATGTGTAAAACAGAGCTGTAAATTTGGCAGAAGTTCTCGAGCGACTTCGCGGTATGAAAATGGCGGTCGACTTACACTTTCTTAATAAGAAAGCATTCGGTGTGATAACGATCCATTTGGAGTAATCCAAAATGAAATGTTGAACTCCCTGTAGTATGGCTATTCTGTAAGGAATAGTTCTCCCTGTTCTCTCAGGTAGGATTGGGATATTGTTGACCGACGCACGTTCATCTCATGTTCTTGTGATCGGTTTATTACACCGTTCGCTGTAACAATGGTTCTCAGTATTTGGTTGGTCTGCCGTCATCTTGCGACTCGAAGACTTTTCGCACGTCAAAAGCGAAAAAACGGGGGAAGGCCGGGAAAAGTGGACTCCATTTTACTCCAGTCTCCTCCGTGAAATTTCTGATATAATTGTTAATGGTTTTTTCCTTTAAACTAGTATACAGATTGTGCGTGCAATCGATACGTGCTTGCCTTTGATCTGGCTATACTTATAAAATGTCAGACAGTCGTAAATGTGTATCGAGTGTTGCGTAACGTCTACTATCCAATCTAGGATTTCATAGGATTCAGAATACTTTGATGGATGCAAATCCCAGTCTTACGGTAAAACTTCGTTCCCTAATATCGATGCAATGATTATGAAACATGCGATTATTACTTATTCAAATTTTCGACTTTCAGATTCTGCGAACTGGAGTTCGTCGTCGCTGCTGGACGAGATCGATGGACCGTACTGTATTATATATACAAGTAGAATCTTTTGTTCATCGAAATATCACTCATTGTTTGTATTTGTATTCCAGGATTCCCGGCTTCAATAAAATAATTTTTGATTTCAAAATTGATTTGTGGCCTTTTTGTATGCAACTCCGACTTAATTTCAATCATTAAATGTACCATAAATTCCACTTTAAACTTCAATCACTTTCGAACCTTGTGAGATATTAAAAGATATTTAAATGGAATTATTTGAATGGACGCGGGTTAGCACATGGACTAAGAGTCAAAAATAATCATATACAACTTAAGTCTATTGACTCTAGCAGGTAAGTGATTCTTGACCGAATCCGGTCAAGGATTAAACACTCTGGGGAAGACAGTCGACGATAAAGGACGTAACTGGTATTCTATTTATTTTACACGTGTTACCGAAAATGAATCCAGTGCGATCCGTAATCTGTAATAAAAATAAGACATATAAACGTACCTGAACAGTTTTTAAAAGTATCAAATTTAACAAATTCAACAAGATTTTCAACTTCATATCACATAAAACAACTTAGAGAGAAAACTCGCCGAATCACATTATCGCCGTTTACCATCGAAAGCATGTTTCACTTCTGGATGTAACTCTGGTCATCTTTGGAATACCTGCAAAGAAGCAAAAATCATCATTCATTTATGACGACAAGGAGATCCAGTGAATACATCATACAACATCAAACGATTCCATTTACTAACCATCGACGTGTGGATCATCTCAACCACTTGGAAAAAAGGAAAGAAAACGTGATAAAGATGAGTGAACGAAATCATTAAATTTGATAAAACAAAGTTCGACATAAATACTAGTCAATGTTACAGAAATCCCCAGAGCTATTTTATGAAGTCAATTTATTATACAATTATCGTTTTCTTACCGTTTGTCTTTATACAATTTTGAATGTTACTTACCTGTATTGTGTTAGTGTGAATGATAGATGTATGAATGTTTATTGTGGCATTAGGGCAAGTTAAAGTGTTATAAAACACTATAAGAATTATATCAAAATATAATTATTATTATTACCATCACATTACCTGTTGTATATATTTCTTTCAAAAAGTAACATCTATTTCGTTACAACCTGTAGACTTTTCAAAATATGATAGATACCTTCTTCCTAGGGCCATCTAGGGCGTTCAATTCCGTACGAAAATATGTCTGGGATCTATGCTTAGAGCCATTTATAGTAATAAAATATATTTATGTTTACAGGATCACTGTCATGTCTGTCTGTCCGTCACAGTTAATTTTCTTCAATCTATTGGATGAAACATTTCGTTTGGTACACATGTATGTGGAGTTAGATGACTCAATCACGGACGTATAGCCTAAATAAGCGAATTAAGATTTTGGGCAGTTAAGTTAGAGGGGTCGGTTCGAAAATTGAAAATTTTGTTTTTTATGTGACACATCAAATAAACGGGCTCGTTAAAATAAAACACAAATATGTTTTTCTGTATAATTATGAAATATATATAGTTCAGAAGAGATCGAAGAAAATATGAGATTCCACGGTAAACGAAATGGATATGGAATCCGCTCCACGCGAGTTCGGCTCGCATTTTTTTAATACGCCGAACAAATCCATCAATCTACAGCTATTTTTTTTTTTAGATTCTGTCGGTTAGGTTTTTATTAAAAACGAAAATAGCATGAACTCTACCTCAATTTATGCAACGCTATGAAATACTATAGAAATATGATAGAAATACCATGAAATCTTCCCAAAGACCGTCAGCTGGCCAATTACATCGAATACTAAAAGAACAATTTTCCCAACATACAGGGTGTCCGGCAACTAACGCACTTCCTCGTACCGGTGAATTCGTCTCGAAAAACTAAGACGAGAATGTTCAGTGCAAAAATGTCGAGGCATCAACCGTTTTCGAGTAAGAGCCGTTTAAAGTCGCCCAATGTAAGGCCAGATAGAAGACAGCGACAGGGACGTATATGAGAGCACTCATTATGCGTGGTCAGCGAGCGAGCGAGTCTGTTATGTTTCATGGGTCACGCTGCCCGGCCGGCTCGAGCCCCGTGCGCCGCTAGGAATACGTCCCTGTCGCTGTCTCCTATCTGGCCTTACATTGGGCGACTTTAAACGGCTCTTACTCGAAAACGGTTGATGCCTCGACATTTTTGCACTGAAAATTTTCGTCTTAGTTTTTCGAGACGAATTCACCGGTACGAGGAAGTGCGTTAGTTGCCGGACACCCTGTATAATCACGTATGCAGATATATCTATGATGATATCTGATTCGGATCGTCCCAGTGGATTATATTTTATATTGCGTCACCGTGTATATGCGTAATTTAGCCACGTGATATTTTTGGTCGGTGAATGAATCTAACGATTATACCTACACATCGGTTATGCGGTTGACCAACAATTTTCGCGATATCGATGAATAGCCTGTTTTACCATGAAACGCAGATGGCGCCCTAGGCTGGCGCTCTTATTTTGTGACATACTACCATATGCCTCTGACTTTTCGCAACTTGTCCGATCTAGTTCAGTATATCTATGATGATGGTGTAAGTTTACATGAGTCTAGTCTTCTCTGCGAGTCCATACCAGCCGACAGTTTCTTACCGCGCACCGTGTGATCCACGTGTCGCCCTTTCTCAATAAAGCTCCATTAATTGTTGTTGCAAGCAAGTGTCCAGTTATTGAGCATCCCAAATTCTCCCACGTTTGTGCACGATTTCTCTGATCCGGCAAATCAAAAATTATATTAAATTTGGTTCATCGCCTATCGAATGGCGCGTGCGATCATTATCAAACCTATGCCGACAAAGCGGAAAAAATGAGGGAGATATTGAAGCCACCTCATTAGTATGAAGTCCTCCAAACTCGAGAAGCGCATGAAGCACATATCGAACAAAAGGCATGCTTATCAAACCTATGCCGAAAAAACGGAAAAAATGAGGGAGACATTGAAGCCACCTCATTAGTGATTGATGAAGTCCTCCAAACTCGAAAAGCGCATGAAGCACATATCGAAGAAAAGGCGACCCGAGCAGAAGAAAAATTAACCCAGGAGCTGCACAGCGAATGAGCACAATGTATGGTGCAGTTCGAAAGGAAGCATGGAAAAAAGAAATCGCACGAGATATCGATACTAAATATAAAGAGAAAATGAATAATCTCAAAAGACAAATATCAGTATTAACTACCCTCACCGCGGACGTGGACGAAAGAAACGAGATGATAGAAACAAGATTACGGTTGGTAACTGAAGACATTAATCAGCAGAGCGAAATCGTAACACAAATTCAAAAACAAATGACAGATTATGTCATACCAGAAATAAAAAACCAACAAGAAATTATGACGAACCTACAAACCCGAATAGGAGAAACAATAAGACAGTCTCAAAATGCAACAAGACGAACTACAATGGGAGAAATAAATTTCCTTAACGCAACAACAGGAGCACAGTTCAGACTCAGTTTTTAACCCCCCCACATTCAGGGGAGACGCAAGAGATAAACCAGTAAAATTCTTGACTGAATTGCGGCATTACGTCAACGTCACCAACCCTGATATCAGACAGCTGGTATATTTGATAACACAAACGTGGAGGGAACTGCCGAAGACTGGTGGTACCTAATGGAAGACAGCGTTAGAAGTTTTAAAGACTTCTCAACGAAATTTAAGGGGCATATCGAGTCGCCATTTTGTGGGAGGGCAACGTTGAATTTTTGAAAGGTGTATTCTTTGAAACGGCTGAAGCAATTGGAATGAAATTTGGAAGTTCGTGGGAGGAAATTGGAATGAAGTTGCTAAACTCTGGATTTTTCAAAATTCGAAAAAAAAATCTCGCCCCCAGGGCCACCTGCCGTCGATGAGGACGACGGGCATGCAGCCCTAGTATGCGCGGCTCCCGCCATCGCAGTCTCTTGGCCGCCGGGCGCCGGAACCCCCTGTCCCTCATTGGTACCCGGTCGGGTTTCCTTGAAGGAAACTCTCCCGAGACCACAGTAAGCCATGAGGCCTGCCTCCCTTAGCCAGTCCCTAGACTAAGCATTCACGCCCAGCACCAGAAGTACGGACTTGGGTCCGTCCTTCCTGTCCCAGACCTTCCAAAGGTGAGTCTGAAGACCGCTGTTAAGGCGCTTCAGCCGAGTCATGATGACTTTAGTCTTATCCGGCAAGCCGGGTATGACTGTCGTCATTTTGGTCAGCCTCGGGAATTGTCCCCTCTCCAGTAGCTGGAGTAAGGCCCCCCTCCCAGGGCTTGATCGAAGGCACCGTGCCCCTCAGCCATGCAATGGCCCCCTCGTTGGAGCCGGTAATCCACAGCATACCCTGGTCGCACCGGTACTCGTCGAAACGAGGGATCTCCTCTCCTTCCGAAATAGAGTCCATGCCTTGCAGAGCTCCTGCGCCACCAGGTCAGCCTCACCTGAGCTCAGGGTAGCAGCAGGGTAGTCCGAGGGTGTTATGCTCGTTCCGCTCCTGGCTGCCTCCCTGTAACTCTTTGGCTTGAGGATTTCCCTGCCCCTCTTGGGAGCCGAGTAAACCTCGGGAGGTGTACTATCGAGAGGCCTTGGCCTCTTGTTCTGTCTCAATCCGCTTCCAGGTTGCCCATTTGCTGAGCCTCCCTTGACGGATTGAGCTGGGGTGGGGGTCACCGTACTAGCCGACTGGGTCGTCTCCGAAGAGGTCACGGTGGCCAGCCTGGCTCTGCGCGCCCTCTTCTTCGCCGCCCCAGAGCGGTTTTTGGGGTTCCCCTTATGTTGTTCGGGAGTGCTAGCAGCGGTCCCGACCGAGGTCGAGCCCTCCGCTGCTCCGCGGAAACCGTTAAGCGGGTGCGGGCCTTTAAGAGGCATATCGAGTGACCAAAGCGCCTCGTGCGGGCCCCCGTACGGTGCGGTAATGCAGGGGCCTCAACAACGAGGCGCCTCTGCTCACCGCTTGATGGCGCATAAAAACCATCAAATCTGTATATTTCATAGGAACATAACCTAGCAGTTATTTTCGCGTTAGTGCCTGTCACGATCATAAACATGTAACAAATACGTGAGAATAAGTTTCTTTCGCGAAAAACAACGATTCAAATCATAGAAAACTATAACTTTATCCTAAATTTCGTTCTTCACTTGAGCTGCACACGTTTCTTAGTGGATGATCTAACGATTGTAGTCAATATGGGTGCTTACAGCCCCGCTGATGGGTATTCGGTGAACCCGGTAGTAATGTGAATCAGCTGTCAAAGTCATAAGAAACGAAATGTCGGTTTTTGCGTTACACAAATTTTCAAAAGGTGTATTCTCCTACATTTCTTGACCAAATGAAGTGGTTCCTATCTCAAGATGTGTGTTTTGGTCTTCTCTAGTGGCTAAACCCCGGATATTGCGATCTGTTGAGTATAAATATGAAATTTTTCGATTATTTCACAGGGTAAATGGATGCCTATCAATTTTTTTTTCGAATTTTACAAAATCCAAAGTTTAGCCACTTCGTTCCAATTACCTCTAACGATCTTCTAAATTTCATTTCGATTGCTTCAGCCGTTTTAGAGAATACACCTTTCGAAAATTCGAGGTCCCCCACCCACAAAATGGCGACTCGATATGCCCCTTAAGACTAGTGCCTCGATTCCCCCCCCCCCCCATGCCTGCGGTTCCCGCCTCTAGGATCCTCGAGTCCCCCAGTATGGCAGCCTCTCCGGTCCTTGGTTGCTCCAACACCAAGTCTGCATCTGCGAACAGACTTTCGCTGCTGGAGCTATTAATATTTTTGTTTTCGGGTTCCATGTAGTTCCCACGAGTGTGCAGGAAAGGGTGGTCTACCCTTGCAGAGCCTGCTTGCAAGGGTAAGGCTAGATACAATGGGGGGGGGGGGGGGGGCGCCTGGTACCCCAAGGGCACCGTTTGTTACACTATTCCCCAGTGTCATTCAACCCTCGGCACGATAGCTCCCACCTTGGCTTGGGGAGTTGGTCCGCGGCCGGGGCCTTGGTCCATCTGGGCCAGTTTTCACTCCGGGCCGTTCTCCTATCCGCCACCCGGAGACGCGCTCGGTTGGCGCTTAACCGCGTCCCCGCCCTCCAAACAGAGCTCAGAGTTTGGAGTCCCCTTGCCCCTCACGGAGCTTGACGACCCTTGGCTCCTTGCCCCCCAGGAGTTTGGAGACCCGAGTAGAAAATCCATGACTCCTGATCCATTCGACATTATCTGAAAGTTATGGATGTCATTTTCTTCGTCTTGAAATGTAGTTTTCGGAGAAAAGTATGAAAAGATCAAATTTGCATTTTTCCAATTTTTTTTTCAATATTAAACTCAAATTTCAAGTGTTCTTGAAGAGCAACATTTTTTGTTTTTTTTTTAAATACATGTTATACCAGACTACAAAACTAACTTTTGAGGCATTTTTTCAGGATGGGATTCGAATATCTTCGATTTTTTAACTTACTTTTTCTTATTTGATTTCAAAAGTCCGCGTTTTGTGATAATATATGATTATTTCGCGAAAATTTGACCTTAAAAAATTATAAATAATACCGATCTATAGTGCCGACCATCCAAAGTACTCAACTTACTCTATTTTAGCAATGAATCGAGTAAGTTAGGTATTTTAGATTTTCGCAATGAATCAAGTAAGTTGAGTACTTCAGATAGTTAGCACTATAGATCGGTATTAATTATAATTTCTTGAACTCAAATTCTCGCGAAATATTTATAAATTATGAAAAAACGCAGAATTTCGAATAAAACAAAAAGAAAAAGTGGGTTAAAAAATCGAAGATATTCGAATCCCATCTTAAAAAATGCTTGAAAAATGTGTTTTGTAGTCTAATATAACATAAGTAGTATAGGACATGGCTGGAGGGACGACGATGACTTGCAGAATTAAATATGCCGCTCGTTTTAACATTCCAATATGGCGGACGTTTCAAAAATCACAGCTGGCGGACTTTTCAAAAATCAAAGATGGCGATTGTTTTCAAATTCCAATATGGCGGACCTTTTCAAAAATCAAAGATGGCGGTCGATTTCAAATTCCAATATGTCGGGCTCTCTGAAAATCTAAGTTGGTGGACTCTTCAAAACAATGCGGCGCCTTTTCGAAATTCAATACGGCAACGTCGAATCTCCAGCGCAGCTACCGGCATCCTCGCGATAACGTACCTATACAAAGATTTTATTTCTTACCAGCACCGAAGTCATCCGCATGGCCGCCCTGTAATATGAGAAATGAAGGCTGCGATAAGAAAGTGACAACGGTGCGAATATTCCTTTACGAGTAACGATATTTATTCTTAAATCTAAGTAATACAAATGCTCAATTCTATACTTAATCTAATTTGTACGGTTATCATCGTTTGTTAACGCATTTTTGAATATATTTCATACAGGGTTCACAGGCGTTATCGAGGTTTTTATATCGTTTGATCAGACATTTGCAGAACGAGGCAGCGATGAGGTCATTTTTTAGGTAATCTTTCGAAAATAACGATACGAACTGATCGAGAGTGTAACCATGGTGCATATAATACAGAAACATAACACAAAACTGACCACACACGTCTGAAAAGGGGCTCTGAAGCTGGTGCGAGTTTCGCCGGTATTGAGGGCAGTTTTTCTGTAAGCGGCGAGAATGGTGTTTGACGAAAGGTTGAAGGCCGTAGCTGTCGAAGTACACCCCGTGTCCGGAAGCGTCGGTGTGGAAGGCGACCCAGTGGGTGCCTGGTTGCGTGTGATCATCGGTATTGGCAACGATTGCTGCAGGGTGGGTCCACCGTAGAGGAATTTGATCGGCAGGGTATACGCCCAGCGTCCCCGTCGATAGCGGTTGTATCAGCCTCAATATCTCGCGGCTGTTCATCGGCGAGATCCAAGCGTTGTAAAGCGATAAGCGTACGAGCCTCTTCTTCGGCCCTGCGCCAGAGTATGAACTGTTTCAGCTGATCGGCACGGTTCAAAGCGCACGCCAATGTTTCGTGTTGTTTATGGCAGGCGTGAAACGTGCAGTACACATTCGACGGGGGTAGCTTCTTGAATGGCGGTGCCTCGTCATCATCCTCAAGGTTTATAGGTTCCCGACCGATTAAGTGCTGCAACGCGTCCTTTTTTACGGCACCACGCACATAGATCACACTCGCTGCACGGGCTACAGCTCGCAGTTTTTCCCTCAGCTGTCTTTCCGAAATTTCACCGTCGAACCATTCGATACCGTGAATGTGTCTAGTTGTATAATTATTGGAAGCTCGTATCGCGGTGGAGAGCTCGCGGAATCTGCAAGGCGACGATACCAGCCAATGACCCACATGGCCCCGGTTTACCGCCAGTACGGCTGCCTCCTTGACGATAAACTTTTCGGAGCTATCGTATAGTCCTTGAATATCGACCACGTACTCCATAATGTCGCTCGCCGAAGACTGACCGCGTTGTACCGGCAAGCGCCTACCGTCGCACCGAGAGGCGCAGCGTCAGCATTTTAGCCCGCTGCGTTATCTAAAACCTCTCGCCGTGTTTCCTTCTTCTTCTTCTTCTTCTTTCTTCTCCCTCTTTCCCATTTGCGACGCACACTCAGCCGCCGAAATCTACGATAACCTGACGAGCCGAATCAATCTCCAAAATATTGTCGAATTCGGCGTACACGATGCAATTTATCGTCTTTTCAAGGGCCTCCTCAAAGCGTACCTCGATTCGTACGCTTCCGTGTCTCACCAAATTCCAATGCGTGTTGCTGTTCGCCGATAAATCGGGGGTCAGATCGAATGCGGTCAGGCAATAGCCGTTGGGGTAGTCAGCCCTCGTGATTCCGTTACCCTCGTTGAGAAAATGTATGCCGGTTCCGGAAAACAGCGTGTGGTACGCGTCCACGTAGAGTTTGGATTTTGTAAAGTCTGGCTGCAGGGGTTTGGAGGGTATTTGCTGACCGTCGATATACAGTGATAGGAAGTTCATTTTGAAATGTTGGAAATTGAAAGGGTTACGCGTCCGGTCACCGTTGAAGGCTTTGTTATCCACGAACCCGAGGATCATCCTCTTTGGCAGCTGACCGAGGAACACGTTGTCCAGCGTCTCCCCGTGCACCCCGCCGTGAATCGTCATCGTCTTGACCTCGACCCTCGTAAGCGGATACTTGGCGGTTCCCTTGGCTAGAGCTCTAGCGTGAGCCAGCAACACGCCGGGGTTTATCGTCACGCGGCGAACGAGCAGAGTAGCCTCGAGAATGTGCATCGCGTGTGCGTTGATATTCTCCATTATGCAAAAGGCGTCCCGCGATCTGACCAGACGCAGCCGCAATTCTACGCCGTTGAGAAGAAATTTTTCCTGATTGAACACGTCGCAATGAAGATGACCCAATAAATCCACGCTGGAGCTGTTTCTGAATAATTTTTCCCTCTCCGCGTAGCCTTTATTACCACCACCGATCTCATCCATTCTACCGGCGGTATCCCCGTACCACTACGTTGTAGACAAATGCGAATTTTTCGCCGAATTGTTGTAATTCAGCAGAGTCTCCATGTAGGCTCTGTAAGCGTACGCGTTGTTGGCAGGGGACACGAGTTTTTGGTTGAAGAAGACATCTACTTGACTGAACAATGAGTGCAGGAGATTGTTCACAGGCGCGGCGGCTGCGGCTGATGTCGGGGTTTTCCCGTCGGAGCTCACCAGCTGTACCCCCTCCAAAGCAGGCATACTGACTCGTAGACTAAGCATCGTGTGCGATAAGTCGAGATACTCGTCACTGAGACCCGGAACCATGAATTCGATCGGTGAGTCATCGGTGAGTGACGACACAGGCTTGTAGTGCACCCACTGCCCACCCTCTATCGTGGTCTGCGTCGGCGGTAGAGTAAACAAGTCGAGCTCCGATTTCAAACACTCGCAGGAATGAGCGTGTAGGTAGGCCATGGTCGATTATCGCGAACCGAATATATCCTCTACCGTTCGTTTCTTACAGCAGCCGTTCTTCCTCCTCTTCTTCCTCTTCTTCTTGTCCGTTTTCGGTGTTTTCGCTCTTTTCCTCGGGGTTACGGCTCTTCTGGGGGCGGCTTTGCGTTTTCTGGTCAAACGTGGTTGACGTTTCGCCATCAACTGACCGCCGAGAGTACCGCCACCGCCCTTATACCCGTTGCCCGTCATCAGAGATTGAATCTTATCCTCAGCTTTGCGACGCAGGTTGTGTCCCGATTCGGCGACTCGTTTTTTCAAGACCTCCCTGAACGGGACGTCACGGCCCACGTCCGAAATAATGTTGGCGCCGGTGCGTAGAGCCTCTTTGCCGATCGCTCGCGCCCCGCTTCTGAGGAGGGGGAGCACGCTGCGAAACAGGCCTCCCAAGAAACTCCCGATGCCGTGACCGCGCTGATACGGTGACCCGGTGTAAACACGAGTTATGCCGCCACCGACTTGGTTCTCGTAATGCTGCACGTAATGACTCATCTCCTCGTCGGTGTTATCGTCAGCGATTCAATGTATTCTCTTGAAGTGCAGCGTCACAGTCAACGTCCCGCGTGTGAATGGTAATGGCCTCCCCAGAGAGTCCCTTATATCGATATCGATTGTGCGAAAATTAGAGTTTAATAAGGGCAGGTAATGCGGTGGCGACAGAGTTTTAGTCTCGGAACCTCCGTGGCGATAATCTTTGGTGGCCGTCTGCACTATACGTAGCAGAGGGGCGTACACATCGCCTACGATACGGGGCTCCGTGAGATCGCAGTAGACAAACATTTGAGACGGCATACCAGCCGCGGCGTTATAAGGGTGATCGGCCTCCAGCGTCTTGACGATGTTCCGGGTCATTTTCTCGAAGCCGAGCTGTTGATATAGTCCCGGCGAAAACGACAGATAGTGGCCTGTGGTGCAGCTGCATACGCGAGTAACGGCGATACGATCTCTCGACACGCCCGCGTAGCCGAATTCGAAATGCTTCGCCAGAACCGCCACGGAGCCGAGGGCCCGCACAATCTGTTCTACGCCCGTGTAAACTCCGGCCGCTATGCGTAGCACGTTTACCATGACTCGATCATCCTTCGTCTTTGGAATATCGGCGAAGATTTCCGCCGGAGTCGCCGAGATGTGCTGATGCAATCTCACGATGTTGGACGCGGGTGTAACGGTTTGAAGCGTGGTCGGGTATTGGACTTCCACGAGGGCAACCTCCCACTCGCCCGTGAGTTCGATCTGACGCGGTAGTTGCGTGGTAAATTTTGTCGTGGTGTTATCGGCAAAGTATCGCATCGAGCTGTTACTCGGTAGCGTCAGATAAAATTGATCCTTGTTCATGTCCGGTGTTTCGCCAGGCTCCTCGCCGGAATCCAGGTGTTGAATTTCGCGGGATATCCGCGCCAACTGACAAACAGTTTCTTACTGGCTCCTTTTCCGCGTGTCCGTATTATTTTATCGACCACGAAATAATTATCCTTTTTCACGCGTTGCAGCTCCGCCTCGTAGAATAGCCCGTCGATATCCTCCCCCGCCAAATCCTGCAGCTCGTAAACTACTGGCACGCGTGCGTAGATTCGTTTGACCTCGAATACTTCCTTCGTCCAATTGGCCTCGTAACCCTTTTTGAATACCCCCTTGGCACCGCTGATGCGCACACGATCACCCGGCCGAAATCGCGCGTACCTCGACGACTCCCGCATTTTCCCACCGCGGGCCTTTTCCATATTTTCGCGAGCCGTTGCAGCGTTTTCCAACGTCATTGGTCATTCTGAGGTGGTCATGAGGGGGTCATTCTGATGGTGGAGTGTACGGTATCGTTGTAAGCCTTGACCATCTGCGGTAGAACGTCCACGTAGCGATGGGTGTTCGTGTGCGTGAAGTATCGCCACATTCGCTCCTTCAGGGTACGGTTGAAACGCTCTGCCACGCTGGCCTTGATATCGGGGTTTCGGGTGACGCGGTGACGCACGTCGTTGGCGGCCAGTAGCTTCTGAAACGGGGGTACCGACGAATTCCTTCCCCTTGTCGGTCTGCAGACACATAGGGCGGCGCTCGGTGGACGAGAGCAGATCCCCGAAAACCTTGGCAACCGTACCCGCGGATTTGTCCGTCAACGGTCTTACCCATGCAAATTTACTCAACACATCTATGACAACGAGAACGTATTTGTAGCCGTCGTTGTACTGTTGCAGCGATCTGAGGTCGGCGAGATCAGCCTCCCACAGATCGTCGACGTTTTGCACACTGTAGCGGGCTCGTGGAAATCGCCGACGTATCGTTTTGTGCAGCGTGTACGCGTCTTGGGAGGCTAGCCATTCCCTGACGGTGTTCTCCGAAATTTTTTTTTGGTTTTTCCTCGAACGGCGTGCGTTAATCGCCGTGCACCCGCGTAACCCGCGGGGTTGGACGGATCGTAGTACAGCCTCTCCAGAATCTTCATCGTAATCTCAAGCTGCACCAGCGCCCTTTTCCCGTTTGTACGGTGCGTGGCTTTTTTCTCGGTGTACGAAATACAGCGTCACCGTCGTCGTCGTCGTCGTCGTCGTCCTCTTCGATATCGTCGTCGTCCTCGTCGTCAAGGTCGCCGTAGTCCCCGTCGGTTGGGCCGTAGCTGCTGCTAACCCTCCCCGCACCAGCTGCGGTACTCCGCCTTCGATGCGCTTTCGAAGTCGCGGCGTTGATCGTTGGTCGGCGAAACGGACCTTCCGGCGAAACGTGAGTCCTCAAATATATCGGATTTCCGATAAACTCTTGCGGCGTGTTGACGGCTTTGAGGAGCCGCGCGAAATGATGCCGCCCCGTCGCTTGTACGGATTTTCTTTCTCTCACGACGTCGTTTATCAAATCGATGATATTCGTACCGCGTAGCTGCTTACCGTCGACGGTGATCGTTCCGTGACTATCCCAATCGATCGCCCCCTTAGCCGCCAGATAATTCAACAACAGCTCGGCTTTGCGCCGAAACTTCAACGGTACGCTGACCAATATGTCGTGGATCGCCACAGCTTCGTTACCCTTCGTAGCGGTATTGGCGCCAGCGTCTTTATCGACCTCATCGACACCGTCCGCAGTCACGCCGCGTATGCTGAATTGCAGGGGTTTTCGCGTCTCGCCAGCGAAATACAAATATCGATTCAATACCTGACTGTACAATCGCCATTTCTCGCGATCCGTTTTCCCACGTAATCCGAGAATACCGTCCATCTCCCGGTCTAATCTGCTTGCGGTGTCCCCGGTGTTTCGCTTCTCCGTTCGTCTCGCTCCTTCTTCTTCTGCTTTTTCCTCTCCTTTTTCATCCTCCCCCTTGCGCTGCGCTCGTTGCAACCGCTCAACCGTTTCCTGGGGAATCAGTACCATTTTCTTCGCATGCTCCATAGTCGATTCGTGCGGTGATTCCCCCCTATCCTCGCCCGCCGATCAGAGTCGACACCAATCCCCCGATGATGGGGGCCAGTAAAAGAGGTAGAAAACCCCCGTGCTGGACCAGTAATTTTTTCTTGCTTTTCCAGCTGCCCTTGGAGCTTGCCAGGCGACGTAAAATTTTGCGATGTCTCCCGAGACGCGATTTCTGCCGGTGATTGAGTTTAACGTTACCCTTCAGAGTGTTGAGGGCACACTCGCAGATATTTCTCACGAGATTGTCGTCGGCAGCGCGCAGTAGCGCCAATCGTTGCGAACTGTTTAATTTGCAAAGGGCCTGTAATACCGCGGCGTTGGATGAACCGAACCGCCCTGATCGACCTGTTCCCGGCGTCATTACAGGTGAAATACTGGGGCGCTACGCCACCCGTCTCGCTTCATATCCTGCCGCGGTACATAAACGTAGCGGTGGTTATCCGTAGGGAATATATCGGTGCGAAACCGACAGTTTTCCGGCGTGGATTGCTTCAGATCCAGCAGTAAATATCCGTGGGGGCGATTCGTGGCGTCGCGATAAGCCTCCTGTACGAAGCGTGGATCCTCGGGGTGAACTTGACGCGCCAGGTGTTGTATTTGAGCGCGGTCGCGAGGATTTTTGAAAAAGACTATGTAGTTAGCGTTTAGCGAGATATCCCGCTGGCCGCGTCCTTGATGAAATAGATTCTGCGTGATGAGAAACACGCTGAGGTTCTTGTGGTGGCATCCCTTGGTGAAGAGATCGACGACGGAGCCGTTGGACGATTCGCGCATCAAATCGTCGAGAATCAGTAGCTTTGGTAGTTTACGGTCGTCGGTGTCGTAGTCACCCGGTTGGGGTAATCCCTCGCGATACTCGATAACGGGCGACCGATCGGACGTCGTCGGCTCCCCGTACAACGGTTGCCATTCTGCGTAATACCAGATGATCCGCTCGAGTTTTGCGTCGCACATATCCCCGATGTGGCTGAGAAAGGTTCTCACGAAATTAGATTTTCCACAGCCGGAAGGACCGGCGACAATGGCGGAGAAAGGATGTTTCCAGCGCGTGTCCATGGCGAGTACTCCAAATTCCGATCGATCTGCAAGTTATTATATAGTTGAATATAGACGAATCGACCGTTTCGCTGAAAAATCATTACCGCGGCGGGGGGCCATCCGCGATTTTTAAGCTGATAGCGCGCGCGGCCGCTGATCCGTGGCGCGAGCCGAGAAATATCAGCTTACAACCGGCGTGCGGATAATTAGCTGAATCCGCACGAGCGGTCCGGGCGACCGTGGCAAGAGCTGCCGACGGTCGGTCCGCCGCGCGGTATCAGCTTCTTCACCCCGCTGGCCACCCCAGACGCTATAATATTATTTACTAACCTGGTAATACGAGCGGTTACCGCGTCGTTCTGTCATGCATGGGCCGATAACTTCTGCGTAGATACGGGCGTATGCGTGTGTGTGTGTGTGTGTGTGTGTCTCGCACGTGCCGTGCGAAGCTTCGTACAGCGAGAGAATGAGAGATATCGTGTTGCATCGCTTATTATGATTATTATTATTAAATCGAATACTTTGCGCCGCGTAAACAAATTTATCACGCCCTGTAGCCAAAGGGTAGCGTGTCGTAGCTGTTTGGGCAGAGGCGCCGCTTCGATTGAACGGGGCGGCACGTTTTTGTGATCGTACGCGTCACCACATGGTGCAAATTGGTACGTTGGATCGCCCGTCGCTCCACCAGTATAGGATCGTGGGCGTCGATTACCATGTTTCGAACAGATTGAAAATTGATCTTCAAACCGGTCTGATAATTCAAGGTCACCCCTTTGACTTTGCATACCTCGAACTCTTCCTGATCGTCCGGTCGTTTGACTATGAACGCGTAAAATTTCGGACCAGCCGAAACGAACGACCGAATGTAGCTACCGGGCCCGTAGGCGGCCAATTCGTCGGTCAAATCGCCCAAAAAGTTCCCGGTAGGCGGTCTGTACTCGTCGCGGGCATTCTCGTTCTCCACGTAGATCACAGAGTCGGTGTCGAAATACAATACCCTACGCTGCAATTTTTCGAGATAGCTGTAGAGTTTGAGACGCGCTTGGGCCGTGGTGTAGGCGGCTAAAACAACGTTTGTAATAGGCGACGGTATCGCGCTCTCCCCCGTGTGCCCCCATCGCGCGTAAAGAATTTCCTCGTTTATCGGCAAGATATCGTACAACTCGTTATCGGGATTTGTGAGAAGTTACAACAGCCGTTGGCGCTTGTTGACCACCTCTGTACGCGGTAAATTTTCACGCTGCCCGAATTTTCCCCAAAACGAATTTAGGCAAAGCTTCGCCACCGACCGCAGGCCAGCGTTTTTCGCTATCTTGCTCATATCCAGCCGAATCCCCTCGACGCGCTCGTACTCGTCTATGTAGCGCTGGCGGGATGACTCGTCGACGCACTCGGCCGGCCAGCCGCTGGCCTCCTGCTTTAACTTCAGAAACGTGTCTATATAGGCCGCGAATAATCCGCCTTGCTTCGAAACCGGGTCGTACGCCGTGATCTCGTATTGCCAGATTTCTATTATTTCGATGATCTTGTACCCCAGGGTCACCGCCTTTTTCACCTCGTCAGACACCCATGTGCCGCTTAGCCAGCGGTCGGCCTCGCTCGCATGCGGACAATCCTCGGGTGTCGAATTCTCGCAACACGTGCGACAAAGAGGGAACATCAATTTACCGTGCATGCGTACGGGTAGCAAAGGATGGTAAAGATTTTGCGGTGGAAGCACCACGAATTTCACCAGCCCCTCTACCGCGTCGAGATTCGCGTTTTCAGGGCCTGTCAGAGTCTTGCACTCCTCACCCACGTAAACTTTCGGATGTTCAACGGGATACCGTCCATTTTTGCAGACTTACGGATACAGAGAGCAAACATCCACGTAACGAATTTTTTCCCCCGCGGCAGCCTCGTAAAACCGTTTGGTGTTGTTCGTTCGACCGCCGAAAAACGCATCGCGAGGGTTCAAACAGTTCTCGTTTCTCGCGATGATCAACGGATGTTGTTCCACGTACGCACGCATTTCCGCATCGTCCTTTAGGATATCAGCGAAAGTGCACTCCCACATCTCCGTGACGGCGTAACCGAGTTCGCGCATTCTAACGACTTTCGCGCGCGTTTCCTCGAAGCGCTCGTTCATCGTATCTTTGGCCGACAGTTTTTCGTCGCGATTCGCTTTGAAGCAATTTCGGCAACTGTGCCAGTAGCAGCCCTGGAATTCAAGCACGTGTCTGGTGCCGTCCTCCGACACGTAGTACCCGTCCACAGGACGACTAGTTTCCGGAAGACGATACTCCCGCCCGCGACCCGCGTGTATAATCTCTCTACCGAGTTCGCGTTCTTTGCAAACGAGCCACTCGATCGCTTTGGCGGATTGATTGTCGGCCAACCGATACCCCCGGGGCGGTACAATTCCGATGGTATTGTCTTTCAGGAAATTCTGTCGAAATAGCACCGAACAGGCCGACGCGATGGTGGTGCTTCGCGAGAACGGACAGACGCCCCCCTGCGTCAGAAAAATATCTCTGAACGCCGAACAGGCTCTTCGAAGAATATCCACGTCGCTTCGACAGTAATCGACTAGCTCCCTGTCGAAGTCGAAGACGTGATTCTTTTCGACAGCTTCGTTGTACCAGCTGTAAAACGCTGTCCTTTCCGTAGCCCCCATGCTGTCGGGTGAATAATATTCGGCGGCCGGTAGCGGCCCGACGTAGCCGCGATTCGTCGGCGTATTAAATAAATGGGGGAAAAGCCCCTTGCGGGTTTCCACGGGGAGTCCGAAAGCTTTGGGCAGCACCGCAAGAGCCATAGGCATGTAGGCCAGGGAGTCTAAAAATCGGGTGTGCCCCGTTTCCATGAGTACGATTTAAGTACCGTTCAAAATAATAGACGGCGGATCCCTGTTTTGCTCCACCAGGTAGCGTAGAATGAATTGCGCGTCAAATCCCCTCGCGTTATGGGCCAGGCATAGAATTTTACGAAATCTGTGTACGGGCCGCGTTGCAAAATCTACAAACTGTTTGACGGGATCGATGTGGAATACGAATTCGCGCACGGGGCCGCAGATGGAACAGGGTGTGCGTATATCGGGCTCGCGTATACAAACGGTGCAAGCCTGTTGAGCCACGCATAGGTTGGGAACGTGTAAATTCGATTTACGATCCCCCTCGTCTAGCGTGGCGCACTGCTGTGTCTCAAAATCGTAGAATATGAAGAGATATTCCGCGTTTTCGTTAACCGGCGCCGCAAGTCGTCTGATATAACAGTCGTGGTTCAGCGGCCGCAGAGAACCACACGTTTGACACAGGGTCTTTCCGCAATGATGGGCACCCTCGGATAAATCTACGAGTCGATCGCATCGGCGACAAATCTGCAGGGTAGCGCATACAGTTCGTCGCGAATTGAACGATCCGGGAAGCCGGTGTTTCCGCAGACACTCCGTCCCTAAAAACCATCGGCCGCACTCGTCGCAAGTGACCTTCGCGGCTGTGACGTCGCACGCCGGCGTACTGGCGCACCCCGGGCATTTCCATGTGCATCGGTGTTCACCGAGCCGCCGATAAGCGATATTGCACGGCTCGCAAAATCTCCTGCTGGCCGCAGCGGCCGTGAGATTTAGTATGGCCTTGTAGTGCCTGCCTAGCGGAAAATACATTATATTCAATCGCCCGGTGACACGCCCGCCTAGTGCAATTATTTCGCGCGTACCGTCGTATATCGGTTCCTCGCCTCGCCCGAAGGTCTTGAAATCGAAACCCTTGATAGTCAGGCCCTCGGTCGCGAGACAAGTTTGAAACTTTGCAATTTCCGGTATACCGCAGCCGTCTTCCGGAATCTCGACCCCCGCCGCCCTGCACAACCGCAGCGCTAAATCTTTCTGCACTCGCGACGTGATGTGCCGTACAACGGACCACCCTGGTTCACTATCGGCAGCGACGGGGGAGTCTTTCCGCCAATGAGCCCGTGAAATGACCAACGCCCGCGGTAAACAGATGTTATCCCTGCGTACAGCGACGAGAGACCGTTTGCTCACATCCTCGTTGGTCAGTGGCTTGCGGTGTTTACCTTTACCTTTACCGGCCGGTACGCTAACGTG
Organism: Athalia circularis; assembly: GCA_963978495.1. Lineage (NCBI taxonomy): Eukaryota > Metazoa > Arthropoda > Insecta > Hymenoptera > Athaliidae > Athalia > Athalia circularis. The sequence continues at coordinate 23,477,463 of OZ021697.1, read as the reverse complement.
ATTGAAAGTGACCTTGAACTCCTGATCGATGCAAAACTCGGTAGCGCTCTGAGATAACTGGAATATCAGCGAACAAAGATCCTCGTACCGACAGGCCTTGGCGGGTCGAAAGGACAATCCGACGGACCCTAGCATGAAAGACGGAGCGTCGAATCCAAAGCCCACGTAATCTGTATCGTGAGCGACGCAGCTCATAGCGTACGCGTGTATATCTTTGATCGCCTCCGCTAGCCATTCGATAGGATCGCACGCGTCGGGAGGTGTTAGAATTCGCAGTACGATTTGCCGCCCGTTCAATCGAAAACGGTTGTAATATTTGGTACATTCTTCGCGTATGATAAATCTAGCACCGGGTGGTCGCGCGTCGCCGCTGCTCTCCTCTCTCGGTGTACCGGCTAGGCATGTGCGTGGTTTAAGGCCTTGGCCGTGCTGTATACCTGCAGCGGGTGCTATTATTGCGACACACCCGTCGCAACGTAGCGGAGGCTGCGATTTGGATGTACTTGCCCCCTTGTTTACATCACTCCCCATAGACCGTCGTCCTGAGAAAGGCGTCGAGTGGAGATTAGTGTGATTATTCGCAATGCGAGGACCCGCGGATACACACACACACACATACACGCGCACACGCACGCTTAAACGGGCGTCGCGGTGTTTTATCTGGCAAATTATTTACTCCTCATGCCGCCACGCGATTATTTGTAAATAATTTTGCCAGCTCTCCGGTGACATACGGCCCTCGTAATCGCTGACATCTGACTCTGCGCGATAAAAGATTATATGTAGCTCTTTCTCTCTCTCTCTCCCTCTCTCTCGCTTACACATATGCCCATATACGCTGTTAAAATGCTCACCGTCGCCTTGCCGTTCTGCTTCATCTTCCTCATCTTCCGCCCCTTCCTCCACTTCTTCCTCTTCTTCTTCTTCTTCTTCTTCTTCTTCTTGCTCTACCGCTCTTCTTTCGTACCCCTCCTCGTCGGACCACACCTCTACATAGCCCGGCTCGCGAGGGTCTATCGGACCTTGGTCCACCCCCCAAAGATTGGGATGACGAAGGCCCGGTGGCGGATCATCTTTCGTTAAGAAAAAGCTTTGATAAATACCCCCTCGGTTTGACGCAGCCCCCATCTTATACTACTCACTTAGCCATTCGATGAGCGAGGTGTTATCCGGCAAGGCACCCATATATAACGTACTGGATTCCTCGTCGTCGTCGTCGTCGTCGTCGTGCCCCGATGTAGCTCTTTTCCGCGTTTCGGCTTCGGGGGGTAAATAGCCGAAGCTAGATGTGGAAGGTTCCGCGGTACCGACGTGGGACGGGCCGGGCATCGGCTCATCGGCCAAACACGCGGCTAATTCCGCTGATTCGACGGCCTCTATCAGAGCCTCGTCATCCTCTTCGCCGAAACGCCCCCAATCATCGGCATTGCGTGAGGATTCAGCCGATGCTGCTTATAATCCACGCAGGTGTGAAAAGCGAGTTGTTATATAGAATTGTGTTTGACTTACCCCTCGTACGCCCGTAGGCCTCCATTAAATTGCGTACAACGGCAAGTTGTGTTGCCCCGCGGCTCACCAGCACCCCCACAGCTACACTCAAGCACTCGGGGTCACTTTGGAACACACCTCTATCGTACATGCGTCCTATCGCGCGAGCACTGCACTTGGACAGTAAAAACCGCATTCTGTCAATTAAATGTTCGCGAGATATCGCGCCTAGATCTCTACGCCATGAAATGCTGCAATGTCGCACCGCTCGAGGGTTGCAGACCCTGGCGAAGCGCAACACCTTCAAAATCACATCAATTAAACTCATTGTAGCATGTAACTGTATAACCGATTGTAATAAACTGAGACTCTTTGAATCAAAACTAGGTATACATAGGTAATTTCATACGTACCTATAATACGTAAAGCCTCCCCTCCTAAGGAGAAATATAAGAAGCGCGTTTGGTGTACGTATTGTATGCTCTACACGCCTGTGCTGTGCCTGTATCGCGTATGAGACACATAAACGCTGCGGATGGACGCATCCATGTGAAGTTTCTTCGTATGTAGGCGCAGCACGGCCAAAACACGTGCGAATTATAGCGGTTCAGAGCCATCGAGCTCGGCGCGGGGGTGCCGATTTCTGGAGGTGCAAATTCTGCATATCCTTATCTCAGATGCGACTTCTCGACACCCGCCGCTGGCCAAGCCGGACCCGCTCCTCCGTATAAAACAGGCTTTGCAAAAATTGCATAGCTGCAGATTCTGTGCTGTACCACTGCGGAGGGCCTTTGCACACCTAGAACAATCGCCCGTTGCATGGTCTACGAGACGGTAATTAGCGTATGTGTTTGTGCTGCGGGTGCTGGGGGGTACGCCCGAAGTTGTGCTTGCGGCCGGGGAGCTACTTCATTATAAAGTCATCGAAGTCAAGGCGCGGATCACTTTTGTATCGTACCGTATAATTGGAATAAATAAAGAAATAAATAGCTAAATAATTAAATAAATAAATAAATAAATAAATAAATAAATACATAAATAAATATATAAATAAATAAATAAATAAATAAATAAGTAAATACTTAAACCAATAAATACATAAATAAATAAATATATAAATAAATAAATAAATACGTGAATAAATACATAAATAAATAAATAAAAAGGGGCAGTAGTGCGTCGTACGGAGGTGAGTATCTGGCGGTTCTGTGCAAAATACAGTGGTTTTATAACATGAATTGTGCTCATAATTTCCGCTTTGCGTGTTCGCAGAAAACTGAAAACATTGGAGGTTGTGCGACGTTGTGCGTGGTAATATAAAATAACAAGGTAGGGCGGCTAAAAATTTGTACAAATATATACAGCGGCTTCGTCAAATGAATTGTGTTAATAATTTCTCATTGGCATGTTCGCAGTAAACTATGGCAGAGCAGTTGGCAGGTCCGTACGTTCACCCTGAGGAGGTGCTGGCCCTCGTGGACCCGCGAGACCGGTGGTTCCACACCGAGGACCGCCAGGGCTGGCCGGTACAGCATGCAGACGTCGTGCCCGAAATTCGAATCCCTGATGTAGTGGATCCGGTAGCGGAGGGCTTGGACGCGGACTACATTAGGGAGGCTGATCACGGGTACGACGACCGCATGTCGTACTGGGGCAGCGAGGACGCGGAATCCGAGGTGTCGGAACACCTTGTCTACGGGGCCCCTGGACCAGTGCCTGAGGGTGAGATTTGGGGGTGGGTGAGAGAGGGCGTTTGGGGGTGGCTTGGCGAGGGGGAGCCAGCCTCGAGCGAGTCCGACTGGACGGTGGACGGGGAAAGGATTGGGGGTGATGACCAGGCTGCGGGTGAGTGGGAAGCGTGGGAGGACGAGGGGGGTGACGGGTGGGACGACGAGGAAGACGAATGGAATGACGGATGGTGGGCTGGGAAGGAGGAGGAGGAGGTGCAGGAGGATTTTCAGGGTTGGGAGGACGACGGGTACTGGACAGACAACTGGGAAAACTGGTAGCCCGGGCCTGGGAACTAAATTACGACGGCACAGACGGTGACGAAAACGATGACTGATTTTTGGCTCATAATTCATTTTTGACCAGGGTGGGGGGGTCCGGCGGACGTACCCTCTATCAGCCACCCCTCAAATTTTGTACAGGTAGGCCTGCCAAATCTTGTGCTGTGCAAAACGTCAGGGTAAGTGTAATCTGCGAAATTTTGGGGTCCTGTTATTTGTGCGAATACATATGTGTTTCTTCGTTTTGCGCAGGCGCCCCGGCGACGCGGCGTGCGGTCCCTGCGTCTGGATGATTTTGCTGCCATATGCAAAATAGAGGAACGCCGTAGGCGGCTAGCCGGCCGTCGCAAGTCAGTTGGTATTCCGAAGTCCGATCAGACGCAGCCATGGCAACAGGAAAATCCGGGTTGTCACGAGCGGGGTGCAGTAAATTGTTCAAAACGTTTGAAATAGCGTTAAAAAAATCGGATCGTCATCTTCTGCTGTCGTCAACGTATGGTTTGAACGCCTCGTGGTCGAAAAAAATCACGGTGGGACTTCGGCTCCGCATCGACGGCACGTTCGAGCCCGTGGTGCGGCTGATCAACAATTACTCCAGCGGTGTGTCCCTAAGTTCGGAGGGATGGGCCAGTCTGTTAGGGAATTTACCGACGCTGGAGGACTACTTTGGCAAAAAAGAAAACTCCGACGGAAACCTCCCTGCCCTGGTCAACGATACGATCGCCCTGGATAGCGGCTGCTCTTTGCGTTTCACAACGGCTCACGGGGCGAAGGTGATCGCATTCTATTCGACCGAAACGCCTGTGGGAAGCGGAGGCGACGATGACTCCAACGCCCCTGAGGAAGAGGATGCCGCAGCATCGAGCGCCAAGAAGCGCAAGGTTTACAATCCTGTGATCGTGATGCAAAAAGTGACTTTCGACGGCCTGAAACATATCGCGTGCTGCGCAAACGAGCGGCTGCTTCAACTGGATGCCCTGCGCGTCGAGGTAGACCAGTGCAAGGATTTGATCATCCGCTATTTCGCATCAGTTATGACAGCAAGAAAGATAAAAGCTCCGACTCTGCAGCAGATACACGGTGCCGTGTGCGACGACATCGAGACTGCGCGCGAAATGGTGTATTTGCAGTGTAATAGCAGTTTTCGAGACAATTTCTTCGATATCGTTTACTGCGAAATGATGCGTTTATTTTTGTCGTACATCGTGGCCGATGTCAGGCAGAGTGTACTAATCCAGGGTTAAGAAATGTCCCCGTGGTGAAGAACATTAAAATTAAGCATTTGTGTTACCTAGAATTAGTCTTAAGAATAAATGTCTCTAGTCGTAAAGAAAATTAGAATTAAACATTTGGGTTACCTATAGATTTAAGAGTAAATACCCCACCAATTGCCAGGAAGGAATTAGTCTTAGATGTTCTACTTGATAACCGTACAAATTAGATTAAGTATAGAATTAGGCATTTGTATTACTTAGATTTAAGAATAAATATCGTTACTCGTAAAGGAATATTTGCACCGTTGTCACTTTCTTATCGCAGCATTCATTTCTCATATTACAGGCCGGCCATGCGGATGACTTCGGTGCTGGTAAGAAATAAAATCTTTGTATAGGTACGTCATCGCGAGGATGCCGGTAGCTGCGCTGGAGATTCGACGTTGCCGTATTGAATTTCGAAAAGGCGCCGCATTGTTTTGAAGAGTCCCCCAACTCAGATTTTCAGAGAGCCCGACATATTGGAATTTGAAATCGTCCGCCATCTTTGATTTTTGAAAAGGTCCGCCATATTGGAATTTGAAAACAACCGCCATCTTTGATTTTTGAAAAGGCCGCCAGCTTAGATTTGCAGGGAGTCCGCCATATTGGAATGTTAAAACGGTCGGCATATTCGATTCTGCAAGTCATCGTCGTCCCTCCAGCCATGTCCTATACTACTAACATACGATAAAAAAAAAAAAAAAAAAAAAAAAATGTCACTCTTCAAGAAAACTCAAAATTCGAGTTTGAAATCAAAAAAAATTGAAAAAATGCGAATTTTATTTTTTTTCTTTCTCGAAAACTACATTCCAATACGAAGAAAATGACCTCTATAACTTTTAGATTATGATGAATTTTTCAAGAGTCCTGAATTTTTTAAACTTGCTATACTATTATTTTTTCGAAATTTTCAAAAATTGATATCTTAAGAACTTCTGGAGGTGTATGTGATTCTTGAAATTTGGTGATTGGGTATGGAATAAGCCATATGTATTCTGTATTGTCGATATCTACAGCTTTTTATACGGCTCTATGAGGTTCTTGAAAAAGCTTCGCATTAAGCATCATGCAAAATAGTCGAAAAGTTAGTTCCAGCGTGATACAGTACACCCAGATCATTTACTATTGTCAGAAGTTCAAACCTCTGCACACGAATATCCACACATATTACTAAATATTTTCGGTCACGGTGATCTGGCAACGTTGCACCAGTATATATATTTATATATGTCGGAGAACGAGCCCGTATCTTATCGGGGGCGGGCGGATTCATATTTAAAAGGTTGCTCTTACAGCCTAATAAACTAAACAAAGTTCAACTTAACAAATAGTCTTAATCATCAAAATAACCAAAATCTCTAACGAATTTAACAATACGGCTCGAATCACGCCAAAGGGAGACACGTTAACGAATACACGAGCCTGTCTTTAATTTCTTTACCGTGATCTCTAAAAATGCTACGATGCTGCAGCTCTCATTCCCAAAATGAGACTGCCCTCAAAAATCAGCATTGCCAGGGCTGTGGCTACGTTCGATGGAGGACCACACAAAAAGGACCTTCATCTCGCATCCCCTTCGACGCCACTCGAGTCGACCATACGTCTAAGGCTCTAATTACTAAACATAAACACTAACAAATATGCCTTAACGTAAACTTAGACTAAATGCCATCTTTGGCGACTGACAGTCGCCAGAGATCCAGATCCAATATACTATGCGCCGACATATACATATAATTCCCACTGTTGATTCTACACTACTCCAGATGGATTTACGCGTAGCGTTGCCGGATCACCATTGACCACAGAAAGAACGTGTTGGAATTAAAAAGAAGATGATATATTTCAACTTATTATATCTCGTATACAAAACGGTGAAGTTCGATTTTGTGTTGAATTTGCTTATAAAACCTTTTTCTTTAGTCTCCTAAATTTTTTTGAAATTCTATCGAGAGATTTTTTTTGTATAATAGAAAATAGTTGGGCGGACAGGAAGCTTTACCTGAAAATTGCTAATTCTGTTATTATTTATCTCAGGATCTAGGCTGTCAAAAATTCTGAAACTTCGGGAAACGTTCCATACCGAATAAATTGGTAAACGTTTTTCTTAGCCTATAAACAAATTCTTTGTGAAATCTATCAGAAAGTTCCCAAGTAGCAATGTGTGATCGTCAATTCATGCAAGACCATGATCAACAGAGCCGTGCGACAGAATTGGTAGGGATTGTTGCATGTCGCTGCAGATGGAGCAGTCGATTTAACCGGAGACTAGAGACCTACCGGAGACCAACCTGACAATGGTCTGCATGGTGCGCTTGGGCGGTATACGTGCAAGCGGCTTTATAGTTGATAGATTTTCGGTTTAATGAGGTTATGTTTTCGATCACTAAAATTTTGATCAGTATAGTTGTAAAACTTGTTCTTGTTTCCTTACTAAAAATAAAATGATTTACTTCCTATTCGTTCTGATATAAATAATCTACATTATTTTTATTACAGATCATGAAACGATATTACGCGGGAGCCAAGTGCCAGATCGGGGGAAATATACCTGTTGCAGAGTCGATTGATGAGCTAAGTATTTCCTACTCTTCACATGATAATATTATTTGTACCAAAATAGACATTGATCCCGATGAATTATTAATTTCAGAAGTCCAGAAGAGACCTGTCTTGTATGATTATTCCCTACCTTTGGAGGAGCGTTCAAGGCGAAGGACCAGAGAATTATGGCGTGAAGAAGCGGAATACCTAGGTGAGTATAAAAATTATGCAAAATTTTTCCCATAAGTGTATGTGTAATAATCAAAGCCAATGACATTGCCGTAGAAATGGATAGTAAGGGACCCAAAGAAAATATGGGAATTCTTGAGGGATACATACATGAAAATAATAGCAACTGAAAATAAGCCAAGTGGGTCAGCTGCATGTCTCAAACATCCAAAATGTCGTTCTTATAACCATATGTGTTTTCTTCATGATTCCCTCATTGGAAGAATGTAGGAATTTTATAAATTTAAACAATTGCCTAATTCTGATATGAGAAATACTAAAGTACACAAATTGTTTCTCTAGAACAATCTGCATCGAAGCATTGAGGCCAGCAACATCATCGTAAAGGATCCAGGAGGAGCATGCCACTGAGCTCGGTCATCTTCAGAATAAAACAAAACTCAATAATTTTTTCCGTTCGAGTCTATTTCATAATCATACTTGTGTTTTTTGTATTCATTGATTTTCCATTTTCCAGGGTCATCGGAGACAGAGGACGCTCTAATGCAAATGGCAGCTGCTGTGTCGAAGCCTATTCCGCAATTAGAGCTACTTCCACCTCCAGCGCCGGATGCCATAGAAGGATTTTCCATGTTTGTTTGCAAATCAAGCCGCAAAAACATAAGCGTGTAATGTTTAAAATTCATGAATTATTGTGTATTGCTAGCTTAGAAGATAGTGACAGTGATTAATTTATGACTTAGATGTAGATTGAGAAATTCAAGAAAGGTAGAAAATATGAAATATTCATTCTCCAATGTTTGTAGTTAAAATCCTTTTATTTTTCAATGTTTGTAGTTTGAATATTTCTGTTTTCCAATGTTTGTAATTTAAATGTTTTCGATTTTATAAAGGACCTGGACATATTAAAATATTTACATACAATAAATGTGTTAATTATATGCTACATTTGAATGCAGAACCGATTCAAATTTATTGACCAATTAAATGTTGACTGTCAAATGATTTAGGATAAAAAGTCCCGATTTTTTACCAAAAAATTGTAATTCGAAGAAATGAAAATAAAATTCAGAATTTATACACCTGTGTGAACCTAGCATCTCATTTGTTGGCATCCGAAAAAAAACTCATAGTTCTGATGGCATCCCCTCGAGTTCTATAGTTCCTGAGGTGTTATATCAATAGTTCTGCAATTTTCACCCCCAAAAACTATTTTCGAAGAAATGAGATGCCAACGACCGGAATCTGGCATCTCATTTCTTGGAATCTCTTGAAACGAGACCTGTTTCGGTCGCATTACCTATAGTTCCATAGTTCTGTAGTTATGAACAAATTTCATGCATAAGACTGCTGGACTTGGAATAAAATTGAAAGATGCTGGCGACCAACACTTGTAACGAAATAGCCTAGTGATACCGCTGGAGTTGAGATGCTGGACCGTTGCCGATTAGGAAATAGGGAGAATCACACATATTTGTATAGCTTTCGACGAAAACTGGTAAGTGAAGAGAAGTTCTGGCCTCTGAGACCATTGGAATCAATTGTTTATAACAAAATAGCTTAATGATACCGCTGGAGTTGAGATGCTGGACCGTTGCCGATTGAAAGATGGGGAAAATCACAGATATTCGTATAGCTTTCGACGAAAACTGGTGAGTGAAGAGAAGTTCTGGCCTCCGAGACCATTTGAATCAATTGTTTATAACAAAATAGCTTAGTGATACCGCTGAAGTTGAGATGCTGGACCGTTGCCGATTGGAAAATGGGGAGAATCACAGATATTTGTTTAGCTTTCGACGAAAACTGGTGAGTGAAGGAGAGTTCTGGCCTCTGAGACCATTGGAATCAATTGTTCATAACAAAATAGCTCAGTGATACTGCTGGAGTTGAGATGCTGGACCGTTGCCGATTAGAAAATGGGGAAAATCACAGATATTTGTATAGCTTTCGACGAAAACTGGTGAGTGAAGAAGAGTTCTGGCCTCTGAGACCATTGGAATCAATTGTTTATAACAAAATAGCTTAGTGATACCGCTGGAGTTGAGATGCTGGACCGTTGCCGATTGAAAGATGGGAAAAATCACAGATATTTGTATAGCTTTCGACGAAAACTGGTGAGTGAAGAAGAGTTCTGGCCTCTGAGACCATTTGAATCAATTGTTTATAACAAAATAGCTTAGTGATACCGCTGGAGTTGAGATGCTGGACCGTTGCCGATTGGAAAATGGGGAGAATCACAGATATTTGTTCAGCTTTCGACGAAAACTGGTGAGTGAAGGAGAGTTCTGGCCTCTGAGACCATTTGAATAGCTGTGTGAACTTAGCATCTCAATTCTTGGAATCTCAAAAATAGATAAAAGTTCCGTCAGCATCCGGAAAAGTTCTCTAGTTACCAATAGATTTCATGAATGGTTCTATCAATTTTCAGGGGAAAAAAACACTTTTCTAAAATGAAATGCTAACTTCGCGTAGGCATTTCTAGCATCTCAGCGGAATTCATGAAATTGAAGTCGGAATGATATGAGAACGGAAAGTTCTACCACCTGCGCCTATTTCTTTGAGAGTTCTGTCGATTTTCGAAGAAAAAAAGCACTTTTTGAGAACGAGATGCTAACTTCGCGTAGGCATTTCTAGCATCTCAGCGGAATTCATGAAATTAAAGTCGGAATGACATGAGAACGGAAAGTTCTACCACCTGCGCCTATTTCTCTGAGAGTTCTGTCGATTTTTGGTACAAAAAGGCAATTGTGAGGAATAAGATGCTGACTTCGCATAGGCTTTTCTAGCATTTCAGCGGAATTCATCGAATTAAAGTCAGAACTGAATGAAACGGGAAGTGTTCCCACCTGTGACTTAGGCTCCCATGGTTTTGCCGATTTTCAGTGCATAAGGGCCCCACTTTGCTCGCCTGGAAGCCCGAAACTCCAGAGTCTAGAACGGTACTCCCTCTCTATCGAAGCATCTCACGTTGTACGACCAGAACTATCATTGTAATATGCAGAACTACAAAAAAATAGGTCCGCAGAGTCTAGAACTCCTGAGCTCCGAACAGCATCTCAACTTATATCGCAGCATCTCACATTGTACGACCAGAACTATCGTTTTAATAGGCAGGACTAACAAAAAATAGGTCCGTAGAGTCTGAAACTTCGGAGTTCTGCGCAGCATCTCAACTTATATCGCAGCATCTCACATTGTACGACCAGAACTATCATTCTAATATGCAGAACTATCGAAAAATGGGTCCGTAGAGTCTAGAACTCCTGAGTTCCGAACAGCATCTCAATTCATATCGCAGCATCTCACGTTAAACGACCAGAACTATTATTCTCATATGCAGGACTTTTAAAAAATAGGTCCGCAGAGTCTAGAACTCCTGAGTTCCGAACAGCATCTCAACTTATATCGCAGCATCTCACGTTGAACGACCAGAACTATTATTCTAATATGCAGAACTATCGAAAAATAGGTCCGTAGAGTCTAGAACTCCTGAGCTCCGAACAGCATCTCAACTTATATCGCAGCATCTCACATTGTACGACCAGAACTATCGTTTCAATAGGCAGAACTAACAAAAAATAGGTCCGTAGAGTCTGAAACTTTGGAGTTCTGCGCAGCATCTCACGTTAAACGACTAGAACTATCGTTCTAATATGCAGAACTATCAAAAAATAGGTCCGTAGAGTCTGAAACTTTGGAGTTCCGCGCAGCATCTCAACTTATATCGCAGCATCTCACGTTAAACGACCAGAACTATCGTTCTAATATGCAGAACTATCAAAAAATAGGTCCGTAGAGTCTGAAACTTTGGAGTTCCGCGCAGCATCTCAACTTATATCGCAGCATCTCACGTTAAACGACCAGAACTATCATTCTAATATGCAGAACTATCAAAAAATAGGTTCGTAGAGTCTAGAACTCCTGAGTTCCAAACAGCATCTCAATTCATAACGATAATCAATGATGTTTCGTTTCTTGGAACAGTTAAGAGCCTGAAGACGATGACGCTAAAAAGACGCATAAGACACACGACCGGAGAACGAAGAATTACGGGACAATAATTAAAAGAAAAAGATCGGATACTTTAGCAGAAAAACAATAGAAAAAAAGATGAGAAAAAAAAAAAAAAAAAAATGGAACTACAATTTACTACGTCCCCGTCGTTGGTTCTGGGTAATACTAAAGGTGAATGGACACCAAGATATGAAGAAAGAAATGGATATGACTCCAGAACGACCGCGAATAATGTGGTGTTTGTAACCTTCGTTTTCAATAGTTCTGCATGTTTGAACGATGGTTCTGGTAGTTTGACGTGAGATGCTGCGATATCAGTTGAGATGCTGCGATATCAGTTGAGATGCTGCGCGGAACTCTAAAGTTTTAGACTCTACGGACCTATTTTTTGATAGTTCTGCATATTAGAATGATAGTTCTGGTCGTTAACCGTGAGATGCTGCGATATAAGTTGAGATGCTGCGCAGAACTCCAAAGTTTCAGACTCTACGGACCTATTTTTTGTTAGTTCTGCCTATTAAAACGATAGTTCTGGTCGTACAATGTGAGATGCTGCGATATAAGTTGAGATGCTGTTCGGAGCTCAGGAGTTCCAGACTCTACGGACCTATTTTTCGATAGTTCTGCATATTAGAATAATAGTTCTGGTCGTTCAACGTGAGATGCTGCGATATAAGTTGAGATGCTGTTCGGAACTCAGGAGTTCTAGACTCTGCGGACCTATTTTTTTGTAGTTCCGCATATTACAACGATAGTTCTGGTCGTACAACGTGAGATGCTTCGATAGAGAGGGAGTACCGTTCTAGACTCTGGAGTTTCGGGCTTCCAGGCGAGCAAAGTGGGGCCCTGATGCACTGAAAATCGGCAGAACCATGGGAGCCTAAGTCACAGGTGGTACCACTTCCCGTTTCATTCAGTTCTGACTCCAATTCGATGAATTCCGCTGAGATGCTAGAAATGCCTACGCGAAGTTAGCATCTCATTTTAGAAAAGTGCTTTTTTCCCCTGAAAATTGATAGAACCATTCATGAAACCTATTGGGAACTAGAGAACTTTTCCGGATGCTGACGGAACTTTTATCTATTTCTGAGATTCCAAGAATTGAGATGCTAAGTTCACACAGCTATTCAAATGGTCTCAGAGGCCAGAACTCTCCTTCACTCACCAGTTTTCGTCGAAAGCTAAACAAATATCTGTGATTCTCCCCATTTTCCAATCGGCAACGGTCCAGCATCTCAACTCCAGCGGTATCACTAAGCTATTTTGTTATAAACAATTGATTCAAATGGTCTCAGAGGCCAGAACTCTTCTTCACTCACCAGTTTTCGTCGAAAGCTATACAAATATCTGTGATTTCCCCCATCTTTCAATCGGCAACGGTCCAGCATCTCAACTCCAGCGGTATCACTAAGCTATTTTGTTATAAACAATTGATTTCAATGGTCTCAGAGGCCAGAACTTCTCTTCACTTACCAGTTTTCGTCGAAAGCTATACAAATATGTGTGATTCTCCCTATTTCCTAAGGCAACGGTCCAGCATCTTAACTCCAGCGGTATCACTAGGCTATTTTGTTACAAGTGTTGGTCGCCAGCATCTTTCAATTTTATTCCAAGTCCAGCAGTCTTATGCATGAAATTTGTTCAGAACTACAGAACTATGGAACTATAGGTAATGCGACCGAAACAGGTCTCGTTTCAAGAGATTCCAAGAAATGAGATGCCAGATTCCGGTCGTTGGCATCTCATTTCTTCGAAAATAGTTTTTGGGGGTGAAAATTGCAGAACTATTGATATAACACCTCAGGAACTATAGAACTCGAGGGGATGCCATCAGAACTATGAGTTTTTTTTCGGATGCCAACAAATGAGATGCTAGGTTCACACAGGTAATTTATACAGATCTAACAATATGAAAACATGGTTCGATATTATCCTCATCCTTTGTCTCATTCCTCAGAGATCATTGATCATTTCCAAATTTGAACAAAGTGTCATGGAACTGCACCTTCTTCGTTGAAATAGTCAGAAATTCCTTCGACGATAGCAGCAGTACGAGAGGTATCCCAGATGATTCCGCCTCAAAGTTAGAGCCAAACGTTCATTGACCGGAGTTACTGCACGCAGTGATTCCTGCTTTGCGATTCCTGGCCCAACTATAACGCTAAAAGCTTTTCAAACTGGGTGTTGTTCATTCTGAAATAATTCCGAAGTCTAAGATCTTCCAATTTTAATGTTGGAAATGTTGGTTAGGTTAGGTTAGGTTAGGTTATTCCAAACGAGATTCAGATATCCGCCGCCCAATATCTTTTTTACGATAGTCTTTTTGTTACAGAATTTAGTTTTTTTATCAACGTAGCTGCCATGGCAGCAACAATATTTGGCCACCGAATCAAAGAATTATGATTTTCTATGATTGTTTCACACTGTTTATACTCATTTCTCTTCGAATACTGACTCCGTTGACTGAAAATTCTACACCATTCTATACTGACAGATATGCTCCTTGTGACGCCGTTGACTTATGATGCTATGTATATATGTATGTATAAACTGACGCCGCGGCGACGCGCGACGCTCTGAGGCGCAGGTGTCGCTTATTCGTTTGAATTTAAGCGCGCTAATTTAATGTATGTGTGGCATTTTGTTTATAATATATAGAGCATTTTGTTTATAATATATAGAGCTCTTTGTTTATAATATATAGAGCATTTTGTTTATAATGTATAGAGCGTTTTGTTTATAATAGCGAATTGTTATAAAATATATACCTGAATATTTCAGTATAGATTCAAGCCGAATATCGTGTATGGTGTAATTATCCTGAATTATCCTTATCCTTATCAAAATATATATTTGCGAATTTTCAGTAAGTCAAGCCGAATATCGTGTATGGTGTAATTATCCTGAATTATCCTCATCTTCATCAAAATATATATTTGCGAATTTTCAGTAAGTCAAGCCGAATATCGTGTATGGTGCAATTATCCTGAATTATCCTCATCCTCATGAAAATATATATTTGCGGATTTTGAGTAAGTATATTATATTGTAAATAATATTGTATACAATATTATCTATTCAATTATATATATTCGAAATTTCTGTGACGATTATATGGACGCTGGACAGACCATAATTGGTATTTAATATATAATAATCAGTAATAACGCCGTAATAATGTGTTGACTTCAATTTTTCAGGGTTGAAAATCTGTTATCTTATAATTATATAATCTGAGAGTCAGGCGTAATTGTTCATCACAGCTATATGTGCCGTTCGTGTCCACTTTGTCCGTAAACTTAATGATCGATATAATTTTTTCGTGCTACTCTTTACATTGGATCAATAATTACGCTTAAACGGAAGAGTTTTATGCAACTTACAAGTAGACAAAAAAAAATCGTTTGTATGAATGGAGAACACGGAATGCTGCCAAGCCAGTAGCTGTGAGTTCCACAATCAATATTCACGATAGGAGTAGGTCTCCGAGTAGGTCCATATCTTTGAACGATGAAAATCTTCAGATATCTGTTGCACAAAATGATAGTTCCTATGACAATCTGAAAATTCAGTTGGGTTGAACGGTTTAGTTAATGAGATACATGAAAATTTGAGTGTTGTGACTGAAGAAATCAATACCTATAGCAGCAGCGATTTGGTAGATGAAGTTATACCTGAACCAAACAATGTCAGCTTTCGTGCCCAGTTAGCCGGTTGTTTTATCGAAAATAATATAAATCACGTCCAAGGTAACTCGGTGCTTGCGTTACTCAGATCCCATAGGTGCTTGTCTTCTTTACCAAAAGATACGAGGACATTGATACAGACTTGCAATCGTCGGGTTGAATTAGTAAATGTCAGACCTGGAGAATACTGGCACATAGGATTTGTTGCTGGAATTTTGAATGAATTGTCCAAGCAAGATTCAGCTATTCCTGATCTTTTAGACATAGATCTTAGCACCGATGGGGTCGCTGCAGAGAAAAATGGTTCTACCCAGTATTGGCCCATTCAATTTCGGATAGTCAACATTCCCAAACGTTCTGTAGTTATCGCAGGCATTTATAAAGGAAAAGGCAAGCCAGAAAATGCAGAGGATTTTTTTAGGATGTTCACAAATGAAGTGAGGGATGTATTTGCAAGAGGTGGTATAATATTTCAAACGCGCTTGATAGGAATTAAGTTCAGGTGCTTTATTGCTGATGCACCTGCCAGGGCTTTTATATTAAACCATACAGGCCATATGTCTTCGGAACCATGTTCTAAATGTAGGGTGATAGGGTCAAGGCATGAGAATCGAACAATGATTTTTCAAGGCACTAGACACCAGTTGCGAACCGATCAAGAATATGATCAAAAAGTCGACAAAGATCATCATAAGAATGGAATCAGCCCTTTGACTTTTCTTCAGATAGGTTGTGTAACAGCGGTCCCGTTTGACGTCATGCATCTTGTATATTTGGGAGTCATGAAAAAACTGTGTGAAGCATGGGTCGATGGTAAATATTCTAGCACAGCAAAGTTGTCGGCTAGAAAAGTTCAAATAGTATCGTTTCGTCTGAAGAAAGTTGCAAAATCTTGCCCTCGTGATTTCTCACGGCAACCTCGTCCAATTTCTGAATACAGACGCTACAAAGCAACTGAGTTTCGTCAGTTTCTTCTATATACTGGCCCTGTAGTACTACATGGTGTACTAGAAGAGGACTTTTTTCTTCATTTCCTATTGCTTCATACAGCGATTCGCATTCTTTCAACTCCGTCTAGTACACCCAACGATCTCCTATTTGCCAAACATGCATTAGAATTGCTTGTATCATCTGCTGAAAATTTATATGGCTCAGCCTTTTTAAGTTATAACGTACATGGTCTTTTGCATGTTGTTGATGACGTTAGAAGGTATGGTACTGTAGAGTCATATTCGGCTTTTCCATTCGAGAGTAATATGCCTATTTTCCAAAAGTACATCAGAAATCATCATCGCCCACTGCAACAGCTTGCTCTTCGACTCATGGAGCGTGATCTACACAAAACGTCGAGAAAACTCTCATGTGGTGATGAATTGAAATTATTATGCATGCACACTACCGGGCCATTACCTGAAAATTGTCACCCCAACATCAAGCAATTCAGAAAGATGAAATCAGCTGAAAGATTCTTCAGCATTGATAAGGGTAACAATACTTGCATGCTTGGCGATGGGTCTCTCTGTGAGATTTGTAATATACTTGAGATATCTAGGAATCCGACACTAGTAATCAGAAAGTATAAAGTCGTACAGGACTTTTATAGCAATGGATTATTGTCATCTTCGGTTGGCATTTTTAAGTGTTCTGAAATCTCTGATAGTTTTGAGTTAGTTGATACGTCCGAAGTAGTAAAATGTTATTGTTTGCCAAGTTGGTCTTGTGACAACACGCTTGCAAATAGCAATGAAGTGATCATCATGACCCTGTTGCACAATTGAGTTATTTCATCGGCTATAGTATTTTCAAATAAATCATTTTACACTTATAGGTCATTGTTATTTCAAACAAATTATTTTAGCGTCTTATTGTTGTTGGTTGTAATCTAGATATCTGGATGCTATCTGTTATGTACTCTGTCATCTTTACAAACCTTTGATAGCTGACTATTAGGTGGTCGTTGCAGAATAAATCATCACTCGAACTATAGTATGCATGGTTTTATATTTCATATTTCTTAGTATTATCTGATCTTCCTTCTTGCCATAATGTCATAAATAAAAGTCGCGTTCTCCGTATCATTTTCCGATGCTGCTCATAGAATAACAGGTATAATGAAGGAGACATCAATACTTTCGAACGGTATTGGCCACCCGATTGAAAAACCCTCACGACAATGCCCAGCCGAGTCATCTGCGAACAAAAGAGGGCCAGCTTTAAACCGACAGAATAATTGTCAACCCATGAAAACCCATATTGCAAATATGATGACTGAAATTGACAAAGAAGCCCGCCAAGAATCATACCAAAACAGCAGCGATGCCGATGAAGATATCATCCCTAGTTCGCAACTCGAACCTCGAAGCTCCTTGACATTCAGCGACGTTATTCGTGTAACGGAGAGGGACCGAAGAAATCTTCAAGCTGATCAGCGCAATAATCCTACTGGTTAGTGTTAGAAACCTCCTGGAAATAATTAAATTCCAATTATTGCTCAACAAGGTACTTTCTGTGGAAAAATGCACTCTGCATCTCAAAATTTCTAGTAAAATGAAACAAATTTATTCTTATTCTAGTATAGTTCAAGACTAATTCAAATCCGTACATACTGGTGAAACCAATCTTGATGCGGCATCTACGACTGCCTTGGAGGCAATACGTAGTCACATTACAAATACTACAACACAAACTGTGAAGGGCCTTTTTGAGAAGTTCAAGGAAGAACAATCTGAGCGCTTGGAAGCCTTCACAGTTAGGATAAAAGACGAATACCGATCAGATCTGAAGGCTATCAACCACCATTGGCAGAGGCACTTGGCATCATTCCAAGAAGCTATGAGGTATCATATGCAATTATCCGGTTCTCTTTTTAATTACATGTCAGTAATATGAATGATTTTGAATTGAATTTGAACGCAGTGCAGTAAATATATCCCCTAAAAGGCACCTATGGTGCAAAAAAATTCGCCAAGTACATTAAATGTTCAGGAATAACTACTACCTAAATATCTTTGATGAAAAGGAAAACAAAAATTTATTATTAATTAGAAAAAAAGGATCCAAATCAATTATTGTGCCAAGTACATGCAACTTCGCATCATGCATAGAAGTTCTAGAGAAGACTGAAATAAACATACAACGAACAAGATTACCGAGTGTAAGAAAATAGAATTGGGTAATACATCAATGAAAATCAATTCAAAGAATTAAACAAAAGCAAACAAATAAATTTAATTAAATTAAAAACAAAGAAAAAAAATTGGAGGTAGTGGGGCTTGGCGAGCTAATGTTATATTGCCGTACAAGTATTCTAATTTTTTGCCAAAAAAGCTCGCCAAGCCCCACTACCTCCAATTTTTTTTCTTTGTTTTTAATTTAATTAAATTTATTTGTTTGCTTTTGTTTAATTCTTTGAATTGATTTTCATTGATGTATTACCCAATTCTATTTTCTTACACTCGATAATCTTGTTCGTTGTATGTTTATTTTAGTCTTCTCTAGAACTTCTATGCATGATGCGAAGTTGCATGTACTTGGCACAATAATTGATTTGGATCCTTTTTTTCTAATTAATAATAAATTTTTGTTTTCCTTTTCATCAAAGATATTTAGGTAGTTGTTATTCCTGAACATTGAATGTACTTGGCGAATTTTTTTGCACCGTAGGTGCCTTTTAGGGGATTTCATGACTTTTTGTATGTTGTTGAAGAATATTGTAGTATTGATTATGCTTTCTCTAGTATACTATTGTTGTAAAATGTTAGACGGGTTAGAAATATTTTGTTACTATGACGATTAAGTTTAGCAGATATCAAGAGATTTCGGTATAGTACTACGCGTTTGCAATCCAACGATTAATTACTTCGCAGGTCGGTTTCATATGCCTCAGACGATGTGTTCTATTTGAATAAGAAAGCTCGGTAGCCGCTAAATTGCGATTTGAAGTCCACGGTTTTTCAGTTCACAAGATATATTTGTGCAGTTTTATCACAAGTCACCAGGTGCAGTATCCTCAGATAATTAGTTTGACGACATGGATCTTGGGTTCGAAGCTGCAGCTTATCAGTGTTTAACAACATACCAGGGAAAAGATCGGTTCCTTTCTGGTATGATGGGGGTAAGGGTCAAATCGTTTGGCATCAGTTTGCTTGGTTTGTGATATCGAAACAGAAAATGATACTTCTTTCATTATCGATATGCTTGTGGTTGAAAGGAGAGTGTTAGTTATAATGAATCGGCACAGTAGGTCTGAAATGAAAAGAAGGATTATAGTTGATTTATGAACAACTGTTAGGCAGATGGCCAGGTTTCAGTTTTACTGCAGTTTATATCGAAATGTAACGAAGAGAGAGTTTCATTTAAAACATTCTCACATTGGATTCGGCCGTAGCTTTCATTGATGAATAGGATCGGAGAGGAGCTCTTGGTTCATATTGTGCCAGGAAGAAGATTGAATTTTCTCAAGAAACATAAAAGGGAATCCTGAGCACTTCAACTTCTGCTTACTTTTTTGGGGGAGCAGGAACTTTTGGTTTGTGGCATTGGAACTAGGACTGATACTTCCTTCAATGTCTGTATGCTTGAAAGAAAAAGGATAATGTTAGTCTCTATGAATCGGTATACTAAGTATGAATGAAAGACATGGATTGTAGTTGACTCACAAATAATTGGTTGGTAGGTGACAAGGATATGATTTGGCTGCAGTTCGTAGACTTTCTTTGTTTTAAAAAGTCTCCCGCCATTTCAGTCGTTCGGAACTTTAGTCAGTGGGTAGGAATCTGAGAGGAGCTCTTCGTTCGTGATATACCGGGAAAAGAACTGAGTTTCTTCAAGAATTAACACAGGAGGATCCTAAGAATTTGTTGACGTCAATTCATCTGTGGGAGTAGGATCCTTCGGGTTGTCGTGTTGGGACGGAATCTACTGCGTTTTTCGACATCAGTATGCTTGAGGTGGAAAGGAAGGTGTTAATTGTAATTGTTAATTGATTCAGTACAGCAGGTACGATAGAGGAATTGATTATGATTCACTTACAAACAACTTCGAAGGAAATGGGTTGGATCTTGTCGACTGCAACTCGTCACATGGAGAATTTGTTCATTGTGATTGTGAAAAGTCTTCCGCCGTTTCAGTGATTTGGATCTTTTGTCAGTGGGTAGGATTGGAGAGGAGCACTTCGTTCGTGACGTCTTGCAAAAAGGACCAAGTTCTCTCATGGCGTGACATAGGAGGAGCCTAAGAATTAGTTTTCGTCAGTTCACTTGTGGGAGTAGGATCCTTCGGGTTGTTGTGTTGAGACGGAATCTACTGCGTTTTTTGACATCGGTATGCTTGAGGTGGAAAGGAAGGTGTTAATTGTATCCCCCACAAAAACATTATAAATGTGTAAAAAAAACCGCCAAGTACGAAATTGTTTTCTCTGACAGAAATCGGGCTCGCATTAAGGAAGTGTCAACGGTAATTTAGTGAATAGTGAATCACACAAGTTCAAACTGATTCTGCAAAAAATGAGATCAACTATCCCATGACAAAACCGAAAACATAGCGCTAATCTCCGTTGTGAAATCAAAAATTAGCGCCAAGTACGAGAACTCAATCAAACGTATGGAGTGTTGAGTCGGTTTCCGAATTTTCGACAGTAAAATGCAAAAAGCCAGCGCTCATCTCCGTTGTGAAATCAACAATTAGCGCCAAGTATTAGAATTCGATCAAACGTATGGGGTGTTGAGTCAGTTTTAGAATTTTTGACGGTAAAACGAAAAAATCCAGCGCTAATCTCGGTCGTGAAATCAAAAGTTAGCGCCAAGTATTCGCAACTCATTTGAGGGTATCGATTGTGTAGTCGGTTTCCGATTCCTGTTCCTTCATCATTCATGTCACAGGTCATTCGACAATGGTGTTTTCGCCGTCGGAGTGCAGCCCGAAGAATGCCCGAACCTGCCCTGGTTGATGGTTCTTATACTTGGCGGGCACATTCCTTTCTCCAACTCTGATCGTTGAAATAATTACTACGCATAGAAAACTGCGAGGATTGTCATCGTACCGGACTTATGTGAAAACATGCCCGGGTATTCTGAAAGTTTATCAAGAGGGTGCGGCATAGCGATTTTGAAATGCTCAACTACTCGGTGCTGAAAAAACCACGCATTTTGCAATATGACTTATCTCATTTGGGAAAGAAATAACCGAATAATTACGAATTTGGAAATAATATGATAATTGTCAGCGTAGAAAGAAAATTTTGTAGCGATTATTTTAAAATTTCATGAAAATTAAATTCTGAGGCACTTTCTTGCTAATGTGTCACTCATCAAATTTTCGCATTCATCAAAAACCTCGTCTTAAGGAAACTACGCTCTGTTATTTTGCAAATTGACTCATCTTATTTGGGGGGAAAACAACCGAATAACTACGAATTTAGAAATAATTTAATAATTGCTACCGTAGTAAGAAAATTTCGTAAAGATTATTTCAAAATTTCGTGAAAATCAAATACTCAGGCACTTCCTCGCTAATGTGTCGTTCACTAAAGTTTCGTGTACATCAAAAACTTCGTTTTGAGAAAACTACGGATCGCCTTTCCAGAGCGAGCAT
This sequence comes from Athalia circularis, assembly GCA_963978495.1. NCBI lineage: Eukaryota > Metazoa > Arthropoda > Insecta > Hymenoptera > Athaliidae > Athalia > Athalia circularis. Next base: position 23,455,686 of record OZ021697.1, on the reverse strand, counting down.
CTCTTAAGGATGCGAATATGCGTGGATTGTCATTCTACTAATTGTGAATTAGGGGTTGAGAAATTAAATTCAATTATTCGAACTTTTTCTTTCTTAGGCTCCACTTCTCCGGTATATACATTCGTCGTTTCATCGATTAACGGCATGATAGTAGAAAATAATGGATGGTGTCTTCATCAATGAATGATGAATCACGATAAATTCATACTTTGCTAATTTTGATGTTATTCGCTAATAATTATTGTGGTAACACGTCCCTGGACCTGTAACAAAAGAAAGTAAGAGTATGGCGCCCAGAATAAATAGGGCGAGTTGCTAATGTATCAATATTAATTAATTGAAGTGCAACACCTACCAAATCATCGTTTTCTTTGTGATAATCTTCTAATATTATCGAACGGCTTCATTATTGGCAAACGATCTCAAAATCAGTGAGTGGGGGAAAAAGGCAGACTATGATGAGCATGGGTAGTCATGCTCTGCAAATTGATAATTATAATTTGCGCGAAGAAAACTCTCGTTTGAACATCTGAAGGTTCTGTTTCATTGCTGCAAAAAATAATTTAATTTGACAGACATGACTAAAGATAGTTATGCTGGTTCCAAGAAATTCCTCCACATTTGGTCATGAAAATCGCAATTGGAATGATCGAAATAATAAGGATGGTGACAACTTATCACATCGATCAACGTACGTACTATCGTTCTTTTCACTTTTTTCAAATAAGGTTTGTCAGAAGCGTATGAAATTTGTTGAATTCATAACAAATTATTGCGTTTTCGCGAAGATTTTCATTGGATGTGAATAGAAAAGTATCGTTTGCCATTTGAACACGCGGTAGGTTATGATCGCAGAGTATGAGCAGAGTGCCCGCCAAGTATAAGAACCATCAACCAGGGCAGGTTCGGGCATTCTTCGGGCTGCACTCCGACGGCGAAAATACGATTGTCGAATGACCTGTGACATGAATGATGAAGGAACAGGAATCGGAAACCGACTACACAATCGATACCCTCAAATGAGTTGCGAATACTTGGCGCTAACTTTTGATTTCACGACCGAGATGAGCGCTGGATTTTTCCGTTTTACCGTCAAAAATTCTAAAACTGACTCAACACCCCATACGTTTGATCGAATTCTAATACTTGGCGCTAATTGTTGATTTCACAACGGAGATGAGCGCTGGCTTTTTGCATTTTACTGTCGAAACTTCGGAAACCGACTCAACACTCCATACGTTTGATTGAGTTCTTGTACTTGGCGCTAATTTTTGATTTCACAACGGAGATTAGCGCTATGTTTTCGGTTTTGTCATGGGATAGTTGATCTCATTTTTTGCAGAATCAGTTTGAACTTGTGTGATTCACTATTCACTAAATTACCGTTGACACTTCCTTAATGCGAGCCCGATTTCTGTCAGAGAAAACAATTTCGTACTTGACGGTTTTTTTTACACATTTATAATGTTTTTGTGGGGGATTTCACTCCTTTTTGTACGTGCAAACGTCAAACGATATAGTGATATGACACGTGGATTACGTAGGACACGATAAATTCTCAGCGGTACGCAATAGGCACACAAAAGTTCGAATCAATTCCATAGGTGCAACATGCTACCTCTTGATTATCTCAGATACGGCAGAGAATGAGGGATCGCGGTACTTCAGCACACACTCTTGCCTATTCAAGACATACGTCGCTATGTTTAATCATTTAACAACAAATGGCTATGGTTATGGTACAGTCAGGGTTGGATACACTCAGAATCAGTCGGTTTGATTCATTTTTCTTGACAACAACGTACGATATCCAATACAATGTATGTAACGCAAACTGAACCAGTATTCTGTTTAATATTATGATAAACCCACGTGAATATCGCTAGTCAAGACTTAATAACTGATGACATCTTAAATTAATCAATCTCATGGCTGAAGCCAAACTGTGTGCTATTGCAGTTTAGACTTCTTTTCTATTCAAAGCAACAATTACTATAAAATATTATATTTCCACACCACACCTGTGTGAGCGAGAAGTCCGAGGAAATACACATTACTGATGATAGCAAGAGCATGCATTAAACCATCGTTGAGTGAAGATCATGCTCAAGCGATAATGTTAAAAATTACAATAATAAAGTATTAACGATAAAATCAGTAATATTTGAGTAAAGGTCAGAAATATCAACGTAACCAGCCACAAAATGATTCTCCTCGATTCAACAAATTGAGAGTTCTCTTCAAGCGGAACCACGAATGGTTAGATTAGCTACTTATTCGTCACTCTGTAATCGAACACAAACGCGAATGCGCACCTCTGTTTGATACAAAGAGCACCAGGGATGTATATGTTCAACTCGAAGCTTGGAAACAAACCCAATGAATGCATTCTGTGGCTTTACAAAATAACGCTTAGCTTACTTCAACAGGATATAAAAGTGTAAAACAAAGATTCCGTGAGCAAGATGAAAACTTCAAGGGATCGTGAACAAAGCATAAAGAAAATGAAAAGTGTAAATAGAACTTTACTGTGGCTGGAGTTATTCGGCGAAGTCCAGTCGAGTCTTTCAAACATGCGTGATTGTTGAAAGACGGCATAAGAAGCATCAGACGAAGACCCCAGAAGCTATTCGGAATTGTGGAGATCGAGCCATATATTCGCCGTATTGACTACTAATGATGCGCTCGTGTACTAAATACTTGCTTGGCGGTCCAGAAAGTCTGCTGTAAAAGACGAACGGAATTTTAATAATTTTGTGTGAAGCGAAAGAAAACACGGATGATTCAGTTTGGTACACCCACCTATATTGGATTTTTAGCATTGCCTATGGGCACCCGGTCCAGCCCGGTACGATAAAGTGCGTCCTCACGTAAAATAACTTTCCATTGTCAATTGGAGGTAGTATTTCAAGCGTTTAGGCCTGCTCAACTAACAAGACGGACTCACAAGGGTGTTGACGCCCAGACACCTGATTCACCGAATCTACTCTCAAATCTTTTTACAAGCAGAGTATCTCGATTTGTATAAGGTGAAATCCGTTAGCCTATCCTGAATCACGATACCAGCGATTCAATGGACGAAACCGGAGGTATATTGTATTGTAGTTTACGTGTAAAGTATGAGCTCGGAGATCACTGGAAATCCATCGTGAAACACCTGCACTGTACAACCCTGTCCCAAATGGTCCATAGGCATCTGGATACAGACTGCCGCCACGAGTTGTGATGCTTTCAAACCAGGCAACGAATTTACAGCTGAGCATCAATGGTCGGTCTCTGTCTCTCCATACAAGTGTTCAGTGGTATCAGATCAGTTTGTCAATTGATTCGTGACCTTAGCCGTAAGTTTCTATTACATATGTTGTTGAGTATCACAGTGTCAGTTGTACAGTGAAGAGAGATAAAAACGCACAAATAAGACGAGAAATCCGAGACTATTAGCGAAATGAAATTTCACCAAGCTCCAGTCTAATTGAGAATATGAATCATTACTTAGTGCTCGACCTAACCTAACCTAACTATTTATGTGCAATAATCATCTATTTTCGTTTACAATTCTAGGCAAGCACGACATACGATATCATGTAATATGGTTACACTCAGTTCACTGAATAAAAATGATTTGATCAATTGACATTGGGTAGATGCTGTAAGTATGGTAACTATGAACGTGGTCGTTGAATTTTCATGACGCTTGTTCACCACATTTAGCCTAAAAATATCAGGCCTGTTTTTGAACTGATATGGCATTGCGATTGGATCGAAGAGTGCTCCAGCATAAGCTATCACTTATGTCGTGCCCTGCATTGTTATTACTCTGTATAATGACGCTTACAACTATTTGGAAACTAACTTTTGGTACAATGTTGGTTTCTACCAAAAGACTACTCCAGCATAAGCTATACTCATGCCGTGCCCTACATTGTGGTTACTTTATACGATCACGATCAAAACCATTCCAAAACTACCTTTCGTTGTAACGTTATTTTTTTACTAAGAAGATACGTTTTGTATTTCATTGCCATGAACGAAAATTGACCATATTTGTCTGAAACAATGTACAATGTACGCAATAATATTGCTCACGCTCGAGTAAATCAGCCATTAAACGCGGATAAACGCTTGAAGAATCATACCTGTAAAAAATGTTATTAATGAGTATATCATCAACCTCTATATGCACATCATCCGGATAAGATTGTAATTGCGTTTCTGAAGTTCGAACACTACCATTGGGATTGAGCACTAAGTTCAGATAACAACGGCTGCATTTCATGATAGCATCCCGATGAATTTTTCTTCACATGCGATGATATGATATACTATCAAACCCTATAAGATATGCATGAAAAGGTTGACGAATATATCAACAATGATAGAAAATAATGATATGATGATACGACGCACGTGGCATCGTTTTTTTTTTGGCCACAACGAAATTAGCATTATCAAGCAACTTAACTGGCAACGTTATACTTTCGGCTTTGTTTGTCATTTGTTAGCAACATCGTCACTTGGATCATAATCCGAGTTGACCGTGAGAGAACAGAATGTGTACCGCATTGGCCAATAGCTGCATCACAGCATGAACTTGTTGAGATTCGGAGAGCGAACTTGAATGTGCTTATATCATTACTATGACTCTGAAGTACGATTGTTTTTGCAATGTTCTTTCGGTTAAATTTTATGATTTTACGAAATTTTCATTATTCATGAACATTGCTGGATATCTTTTAGTTGCCTCCCTTTGTCAAACAGTTTCCAGATGGACTGTTTCACCGAAAGTTTGTATTTTCATAATTCTCAGATCAGGTATATGAAATTGTTGCTATATCTCATATTCCGTTTATTCATAATTTCCGTTTGTTACTCAGCTCAATTGTTCATGACCTTTTTTTCATCAATACATACGTGTTAAAGCACAGTAAGTCTCTCCATTTTACGTTTGAATGATCACATATTGAGTTGACGTATAAACAAACATGTAACTGTAAAAATTACTTATTTCCACATTTCTATGCGTATTTGACTTGTATTCAAATGACAAGTCACACTGTGATACAGCTATTCGCCAGAACGGTACACTCTGTTCTCTCACTCGTGTGGAAATTAATATGTGTTTGCAATTTTTACATGTTATTAATTACAAAGATGCAATGAGACTATGATTTGAAACGTATGCTTGACAAATACATGCTTTTCATTATTCGTTATTTTAAACTTACATTATCACAATTTGCATCCACGAGCGTCGATCATCGGATTGATGACAGATGATAAGCAGCTAATGTAGTCTCCATATATGTAGTTCAAATGTTACAAGTTAGCTTCTTCATCTGACAGGGACACCTCTCCCATCCAGTCAACTATGCACTGCAAGCTACAATACCTCCTCAGCGATCATCATAATTCACTTATTCGTATTGTTGTTCAGCGCAAGCAAAAATCGCCGGTCATGATGGTATATTAATTTTGCGGCCACTAACATCCGATAATTATGAATCATCGGACCGATTGAAATTGACAATATTTTTCGTGTCATTTACACGAAATATTGGGTCTAGGATACTTTGTTTAATACAAATATGTAGGCATCTTTTGCACCGCGTGGCCAACTGGACTTGCGAACTTGCGTATCGTTCACTCTCAGCCAGCATTTATTGATATCGTCTCTCAACATCGCAGTATAATGACCGCTGGAAGTATTATCACCGTGATGAAATATTGCACTGCTCACTTGAAATGTGCTACCGTCGATTATGACTTTAGACGTTGGGATGGAATTAATTCTGAAATCGGTTATTTTAGTTGCTCGATCAACCTTGTAACTGAATAACATCAACTGCATAACAATAATTTCTTTCACAGAACTTATACTGATTTTCTGCAATTGACTCGTATGATCACAACCTACACACGAACTTTCAAGTGATGTTGATTTCGAAAACGATCTGTCCAACAACTCCTGCAGGTTCTTTGGACTCTTCACATTGGATGCAATGTAGATAGGTAGAGTGGCGATATAATTCGTTTGTATCTTTTGCGAGTTAAGCCCACAGTTATTGCACCTTGTTGCTATGATTAATTCATGTCGGATAGCATTACCGATGACATGCGATTTGTCACAAAGGGCCATCAAAAACTCAGCTGCGTCGTGCTGAACTGTTTCTAGGAATTGCTGACCAGCAAATGCTCTAACCGCGAGCGAATTAAGATTCGGACTCAACATGCTATACGAACGAGCTAAGATTACTAATGGAGCTTTTTCATCAATTTTTTTGAGACGTTGCATTATGTATTTACAGTGAAACAAACATTGTATAACGGAGTTGGCGTAGCACGAGACGTTGTCATTATTGTTAATACCGACGATTTTTGTTACTGCATTGTTATTGCTATCCTTCTTATCCGTTGTATTATCTATGCAGGTCTGTATGGCTTGCAGGTGTTTAGTATTATTGATTGACCACACGGTATCTTTGACTCTTGACCTTTTTTTGTGTGAAACGTCTACCGCAGTTAAATCAGGCCTATACAACAGCCTGAGCCGATTGTACTCTAACAGGGCCGCCTCCTGAACTTTAATCATATGTGGATCTAAATTGATTACATGCAATCCCTCTAAAGATGTCAGTCTAGATAAAGCAACGTACGCTTGACCAGAAGTGAACACGGTATTGCCAATGTCCATTACCGCACTCTTCAAACTCAGGCCTTGACACTTATGTATAGTAATACCATAACTCAAACTCAGAGGGAATTGTTTTCGGAAGACGAACGCTCCGTTCATTATTTCAAATTTGGTAGAAACTCTTTCAATTGTATACTCCTTACCCGACGACAGAACAATTGTCAATGACTCAACTTTACCGGCATCGATAGCCCTAGACACCGAGGTTACATGACCTATCGTCCCATTAACGATACCTAAAGTCACATCTATATTTCGTCTAACCATGACTTTCGCCCCAATTTTGATGATTATAGTTTTCGAGAGACCTGCTGTGCGAGAAGTATCTTCGCTTTTTTCACTGCTCAGAAGTTTGAGAATCTTCTTCTTCATATACGGCACACAATCAACACTATCTTCGGAATTAAGTTCTATCTCATCTTTCTGAATTTTACCAAGCATTGCTGTATTTAAAACGGCGCATTGATTCCGTGTAGAAAATAGACAGACTGTGTCCACCGGTAACTCATTGATGTATTCGCATAATTCCTCTAATCTGTCAGTCGCATTGTCTTTGACAAATTTTAATTTTTTTGATTCCAGAACTTTCATGTCCTCACTTGTGAAGATCCCAAAGCGAATTCTATCTAAAATTGTTTTATAAAAGGAATCACTTTGTTGACGCATATTAATAGTAAGCTCATCATACGAAAATAATTGAGACCACAAATTAATCATTCCCAGAGAGCCGAAATAGTTGTGAGTTGCATCTTTTGATAATTTGCTAAACGCTGAGTCATCGTTGACCGGAGGTAGCTGTAACAAATCACCCAAAAGTAGGATATGTTTCCCACCGAACCATCCTTCGGAAGTATTTTTAGTATCGAATATTTCGGACAACCTCAAGTGAATGTATGCTAATGTGACATTAGAAATCATCGAAACCTCGTCAATTACGAATAACACTACGTCTTTCATTTCTTCTCACAATATCTTTAAAACCTGGTCAGACAATTCTTTGTATTTAGGAGTACCTCCATGCTCTATGGGTAACTGAAAAAATCTATGTATCGTTAAGCCATCGATGTTAAAAGCAGCAAGTCCAGTAGGTGCCGTTACCGCTGTGGCTCTGTTGAGTATTTGCTTCGTCCAGCATCTGAAAGTTTTTATGAGGAAACTTTTTCCCGTACCACCTGCACCGCTCACAAACAAACGTACAATTTCGTTGTGAATATTCGATTTTAATACATTTGTCACATGATCGAAGACTTTTTTCTGATCCGTATTTAACTGAGAAATCATTTCACCAATGTCAACAACCTCAAGTTGTTCCTCAACGCAATTGAACTCCTGCATAGCTATGCCAGCTTCCACTGGTTGAAAACCCAGCGGATTATCCTCATTGCCCTCATCCTTCTCGGAAGGGTTGCACACTTTGTTAGCAGGGTTGTCTAGATTATTTGTTATCACTTCTTTTATAAATTCCAGCCCCTTTTGAATATCAGATAAGCGTTCGTGATACCGTAGAGCTTCCATTAAATCCGTTTTTGACTTATCAAACGAATCAGCGTAAGAATCACTACCATGCTTGAGTTCATCGGTATCTCGCCATGGTTTGAACAGTAATAACAAGGCAAAAAAATATTTTTCAGGCTGTACGGTGACGTTATATCTATAATGATTTATCAAATAAGCCTGACGTCTTTTTTTTAAATACAAACCGCCGCCGAGGTCATGTATCTCGACTGTAGCATCTACAGGCCGAGTTTTTGTTACATCATAGAACCTAGCGAAGTCATATAAATTCACAGAATCTAATTCTTCCGGTCTGTTTGGATAATGATCGTCGATGAGTGAAGGGAAAAATATATCGGTTGACTCGAAATCAAGTGCCTTCACGTCTCTGAATGATTTTAATTTTCTGTTGCGCACCTGATTGACATCTAACCATTTTATAGTCGTGGCTGGGTCGGTTCCATAAAGCGAAATGCCTAGCAATGTATCCGCAGCCTCGAGAGCTCCACATTCTCTGTTTGTCAAACTGCGCAAAGCTATACCCCACAGTCGACTACGCAATGATTTTGTGGAATTGATATCGTTAATCATTTCTGCTTCGCAACACGATTCCGCTTTAGTTGTATATTTTGTGCAGTACCAATTCAATAATGTCGACTTCTCACCAATGAACTGCATATCCATATTACCTTCCCAAGCTGTGAGAATGACTGAATTGTAATCATTGATACAAGCTTCCGTCTCTGTCCTCGGTAGATCGTAAAGTCGGCTCTTCGCCTTCAGCTGTTTGCGTCCAGCGATTGAAATACCTACGTCTCTCATTACCAACAATTCCGTGATGGGTCTTGGAAAGCCGAACCTGCACACTTTAGAATAACCATGTTTATTTTTCTTATTACGCAAACAGTAAGAATTGTGCTTGTGCCTCTGATGTGTGTCCACTCGACGATACAGCATTGGCGACACACGTTTGCATGGTATTTTACATGTGACATATTTGGTAATGAATTGGGCCACCTCATCAGTCGCTGAGTCTCCGATAACCGGAGCATCCTTGATCCATATCAACATGTGAAAATGTTGCATACCTCTGCCTTGGTACTCACGTCTCCAAAAATAATGAGTTACCTCTCCGATGGGCTGATCGCTGGAACAAATGAAGCTGAGCATTGCGTGGAATTTGTTGTCAAGGTACCTGGAAGCAGACACCGGATCGGTAGCCACTAGTTCGCTTGTAGACATACGAGTCATTTGAGGGCCGTTAATTGTACGTATGTATTCAGCTAAATCGTTCCACATCCACTCACTCGGACTTAACGTCAAAAACCATGTCGCCGGGCCATAATTTTGAACCATGCAGCCTAAATTATTCCTTGGCCTACTCCAATACTGTTCCGTATTACGTAACCGAGCAAAGACGGTGGTGAGATTTCCTTCCAACTGCTCTTTCGACATCATTTCTAAATAAGCACCAGCACTCAATCTATCACGTGGATTGACGATATTCATTTTATGAAAGATGCCAGCCTTCAATTGGCGCAAATTACAATCGTGCAATAAGTAGAAGAGATACTGTTGATTTAATCTGAAAGCCGAATGTTTGGACATCAATCTACATTTGATAAAGTCACAATCTCTCAAATGTACAGTTCGGATTTGATGCTGACCATTGATTCCATAAGGATATAAATCCGGAAAACACATGACATCTAAACTTTGGTCCCAATCGCTCAGAGGCGCCTCTTTAACACTGAGTAACTGATACAGAGCTGAAGAAGTTTTATTTTCTCTTCCCTCGTGTATAGGATAAATCGTATATTGTTCGCAATATGCCTCAGAATCTACAATCCGGGTCAACATAGCTGATTGTACGACAGACTCATTATTATGACATTCTGACTGCTCATCTACCTTGCCTTCTCGTCGTTCTTCCCCCGTTTCAATCTGAATTTCTACATTTTCAGTTTCTGTCAATGACTCGAGCAAAGATTCATGTTCGACTGGAAGTTTAATCTCTTTGTAAAACGAATCATTATTTTTCAGCCATATAAGTGCATCGTGAACTCTCTTTACATCTACTAACTTACTCCATACAACCCTTGCCTTGTTCGGAATACCACAAACCAATATGAATAATTCGTGATTAAGATTTATCGCATCTGTCGCCGATGGCAATTTTTTCAATGTCTCCTCTAATGGTAGCGGTAAGTGAAATGTTCTACCTTTAACTTTTTGTACTTTATGCGTGTGAGGTATGTTCCTTTTCGTCACAGTTCCCATTCTCTGAACTGTCTGAAACGCCTTAGCTCTTTGAATTAGGATTTTCTCATATTCATTCATTGATGATATAACGACTGGTCTTTCCTTTACGGCCAGCCCATTGAGGACACAAGTCGCCGGCAAATTACCTTTTCTAAACTTATCTGCACAATTACTGCAAAGGAATTCAGCATGACATTCTGTTTCATTGAGGTGAGCTTTTAGCTCCGACCAATAAACCCCCTGCATAGGCTTCCGTAATTTATCAATTTGCACGACATCCCTCCGAAAACATAATTTATCACAGGATATGCAAGCTAACCTTGGCGTATCCATGGAACGTTTGGCAAGAGTTTCGAATGCATTTCTGAATTGCGCTGTTATTACATCATCATCTAAGCATAACCCCTTGACGATACCCGGTTGATACTTTTTAGCTTTTTCCACTGCTTCGTTCGACATCACTCTTAAAAATGCTAAATCACATCGACCTAAAGCATGATCAATGGCGTTTATTTTTCCGACAAATTTAATGATCTCATATGCCTGTCGAATAAAATATCTAACGCGTGGATAATGAGCGCTCAAAATCTGCAGCGGAAGTAGCTTTGATTTACAAGTGGCTGGATCAGCATAACAAGTTTCAGAATGTCCAAGTTTTAATCCTGTACTGTTATTTTTTGTACAAGTATTCATTTCCTTGATAATCTTTCTCACGTTACCAAGGTTGATGCAACTGAAAACTTGCAATAAAGATTCGAGTCCATCAATGATATATGAATCGGGCTTAGCACACATCAGGGAATCGCAACCCCATGACTTCTTAACATGTCGACTAGCACACACCGGTAAAATATTAGCTACTTGCCCAGTCATAGTTATCTCAAGTGGCCTATGAAAATCTGATGGTATGTTATACGCAGTACCTGCAAAATAACATTCGGACGAGCCGGTATGTTTTGAATCACCGCACAGTGCTGCAACTTTATCCAATGTTTTTGAGGATTCTGATGCACGTATCAGACATAGTTCAGCATTTCGTCTTGAATTGGCTATCAATTTTTTCAATTTTGAAACAAAGCCCCCTCTAACACTCATGCACCACTTCACGATCTTCTCAGCCTCTATTCTAGCCTGCGCAGTTGACATTGGATTGATTTTGAAAGTCAGTGCAACGATAGATTTTTCTAACGATCCGAACAATAACTCGATATTGTTTCGTTGTTTTCCTATGCGTCTATATTTTTTTGAGATTGTATTCGATGCTTTCAATTTTCGAATTTTTAATTCTGTTTTTCTGTTTACCTGATAATACTTACTATTCATAATTTTTTTTCTATTGGGATCAAAATAATACTTTCTTCTCACCTGAGTCTTTTTTATGTCAGGGTGGCACATGTACCTCTTTCTCTCGTGCGTTTCCTTTCCCTCGGGATCTGCAGAATATTTTTCCCTCTCGTGCGTTCTCTTAGCTTCGGGATCAGCCGAATATTTTTCCCGCTCGTGCGTTCTCTTAGCTTCGGGATCAGCCGAATATTTTTCCCGCTCGTGCGTTCTCTTAGCTTCGGGATCAGCCGAATATTTTTCCCGCTCGTGCGTTCTCTTAGCTTCGGGATCAGCCGAATATTTTTCCCGCTCGTGCGTTTTCTTTGCTTCGGGATCAACAAAATATTTAGCTCTTTCGTTAGTTTTCTTCTCCTCTGGATTAGCGGCATAGTTTTGTCTCTCCTTTTTACATTTGGTCATCGCATTCATAGAATAATCGGCACGCCTTTTCTGGTTTATCGCGTCTTTGTGAGCGTCCCACCAATTTGCTTTTCCACTAGTTTTTACCTTGCTTTCATTATTCGCGGTCAATGTTTCGGTACTTTTCGTTGGGAAAGGTGACAATGTTTGTTGCTGCAAGACTTTGAGCAAATGGCGTCTGAGTGTGTACGTAGATCTCGTGAGCCCATTATCATCTACACAATATTGTTCTCCACTTGGATCTCTCTTGAACGCAAGCGACGTTGCAATAGCAATGGAGTAAATTCCACAAGATACTCCGTCGGGTTGTATTGGAGTATTTTCGTATTTCACATGATATCTGGAATACAGCCTATTCAATATCACATGATGCTCTGGTGATAATTGCTTATTTAATGAATCGTACACATGTACCACTGATCCATCGTAATACACACAGGTCCAATGTCCGATTACGTTAAATCCTATTCTACCTCCATACAAAATCTGAATATCTTCGACGGTTGTAACGCGCTGATATAAATGTGGGGCCTGAAAGTATATAGTATCTTGGGGCTGAAACGATGTGTTTTTCGTTAGGACATTGAGAAAGGCATTAATGCATCTATCATCTAGTTCACACAACGGATCTGTAATTATTTTCAATACGCCTGCATCGACCGTATGTGCACCTTCGACAATTTGACGCAAATTTGCAGCGATCCTAGCATTCTGTACTACATCGTCTTCAGTATTAATCTGAATTACGTTATCGTGAACTTTTATAAGATTTTTTATCGATTCGGACTGCTGTTTGAGTTTATTCCTATTATCCCTTCTACGCTTAGCGCAGCTAATTTTCTTACTCTTAGGCATTTTTGAATGTTGCAACCAATATCAAATTATTCAAAAGTTCTGCTAAATGTCAGTCCTTTACAAAGTTAGAGATTATCTTTCTCCTATACGTATATATAATCCCCCCAAAAGGCACCTACGGTGCAAAAAATTTCGCCAAGTACATTGAATGTGCAAAAAATTCATTGTTAATAAGAAAAAAAAGATACAGATCAATTATTGTGCCAAGTACGTGTAACTTTGCATCATGTAAGAATATACAATTGGAAAGTGAATCAATGAGAATCAATTCAAAGAATCAAAGAGAATCAAAAAAGTAAATTAAATGAAATATAGAAAAAAACATTCAAAAAAATAAATTGGAGTACGTGGTTCTTGGCGGGCTAATGTTTCATCGCCACACGAAAATTCTGGATTTTTTTTCCGAAAAAGCCCGCCAAGTCCCACTACCTCCAATTTATTTTTTTGAATGTTTTTTTCTATATTTCATTTAATTTACTTTTTTGATTCTCTTTGATTCTTTGAATTGATTCTCATTGATTCACTTTCCAATTGTATATTCTTACATGATGCAAAGTTACACGTACTTGGCACAATAATTGATCTGTATCTTTTTTTTCTTATTAACAATGAATTTTTTGCACATTCAATGTACTTGGCGAAATTTTTTGCACCGTAGGTGCCTTTTGGGGGGATTTCATAACTTTTTGTATGTTGTTAGAGAATATTGTAGTATTGATTATGCTTTCTTTAGTATACTATTGTTGTAAGATGTTAGACGGGTTAGAAAAATTTTGTTACTATGACGATTAAGTTTAGCAGATATCAAGAGATTTCAGTATAGTACTACGCGTTTGCAATCCAACGATTAATTACTTCGCAGGTCGGTTTCATATGCCTCAGACGATGTGTTCTATTGGAATGAGAAAGCTTGGTAGCTGCTGAATTGCGATTTGAAGTCCACGGTTTTTTAGTTCACAAGATATATTTGTGCAGTTTTATCACAAGTCACCAGTTGCAGAGTATCCTCAGATCATTAGTTTGACGAAATGGATCTTGGGTTCGAAGCCGCAGCTTATCAGTATTTAACAACATACTAGGAGAAAGATTGGTTCCTTTTCCTTTCTGGTAAGATGGAGGCAAGGGTCGAATCCTTTGGCATCAGTTTGCTTGGTTTGTGATATTAAAACAGAAAATGATACTTCTTTCATTAACGATATGCTTGTAGGTGAAAGGAGTGTTAGTTATAATGAATCAGTTCAGTAGGTCTGAACTAAAAAGAAGGATTATAGTTGACTTATGAACAACTGTTGAGCAGGTGGCCAGGATGTAGTTTGACTGCAGTTAATAATAAAATGTAACGAAGAGAGACTTTCATTCAAAAAATTCTCACATTGGATCCGGCCGTAGCTCTCATTGATGAATAGGATTGGAGAGGAGCTTTTGGTTTATATTGTGCCAGGAAGAAAATTAAATTTTTTCAGGAAACATGAAAGGAAATGCTGAGAACTCCAACTTCTGCTTATTTTTTTGAGGGAGCAGGAACTTTTGGTTTGTGGCATTGGAACTAGAACTGATACTTCCGTCAATGTGAGTATGCTTAAAAGAAAAAGGATAATGTTAGTGTCTATGAATCGGTATACTTGGTATGAAAAAGAGGCATGGATTGTAGTTGGCTCACAAATAATTGCTTGGTAGGTGACAAGGATATGATTTGGCTGCCCTTCGTAGAGTTTCTTCTTTTTAAAAACTCTCCCGCTATTCCAGTCATTCGGAACTTTTGTCGGTGAGTAGGAATCAGAGAGGAGCTCTTCGTTCGAGACATACTGGGAGAAGGACTGAGTTTCTTCATGAATCAACACAGGCGGATCCAAAGAATTTGTTGACGTCAATTCATCTGTGGGAGTACGATCCTTTGGTTCGTCGTATTGGAACAGAAACTGCTGCATTCTTTGATATCGGTATACTTGTGGGACAGGGACAGATGTTAGTTATTTCAATTCGATACAGTAAGTACGTTAGAAATGCAAAGTTTATGATTGACTCACACCCATGCTGTTTGTTACTCTTGTGATTGCTTCGTGGATTCAACAAATTTGAACACCCTGCCTACCATTATTGAATACACCTATATTGTGATATATGAAAAACTTCATTACGCTATCACTGCCGGTAACGATTACCGATGATTCGACGAGCTTTCTCCTCGTAACCTTACAAGTAGTCAGCGAGCTGGCGAGTGAACACCCGACGTCGTTATTATCGATAGAGTAGAAACACGTGTCGCGCTGGTCAGAGTTTTATCTACGATTATTTGTGTTCATGCACGAAACTGAGAGGGCTGTCAAAAGGACATGTATTATACAACTCACATTCCAGCAATGACAAGCCCGCCACTTTTAAAGTGCCTCTGCCATGTTAGACTTGTCAACAGACCAGGCAGCGGACGACGGACATTTTTAAATTCCTCACGCAGCCAGCGCGGCGAACGGTAGCCAATGAGAGCGCCGTTTTTCTGGGGCCCAATGAAAGGAAATCGCTGTGCGGTGGCGAACTCGGTAAGAAATGAGACAGGCTACACTGACGCGACCTGCTAGGCGGACGGGAACTACGACCTTTTTCCTACTTGACAGAAATATCGCGCGAGCCACGGCAATAACCACACCGCGGCTTCCCTTCTACACAATTTATGTTGGAATGGTTCTGAATTCTGATCGTGTACGACGATGACCACGGCGGTGCTTAATCGCGTTGACTGAAGAAAGGGAAGACAGCCAGCCCTGGGAAAAATATTTTCCATGGTAAGTGGGCTTGAGTGGGCTTGGGGGCATAGGAGTTTCCTGCACTTGCCGACCGAATTCCACGTGGTCGTACCGACATTAGCACTTCTTCGAGCATTCGTGTTGTCGGTCAAGGTCGGTATTCGTAGTCGACTTCGTTACCTGTTGAACGATGGAGAGCTGCTCAGCCGAGCAGTTGCTGTTTTATCGAGGAGGAAATAACAACTATTTGCAACACAAAAATTTACCTTCGTGAAGTTAGCCCGTGAATTCGAAATTTTCGAATAAACAAAAAATTCAGCCCGCCACCCATCACCCGAGGTTATTTCAGATCGGTCGAGTTGATTGTTTTTCGGAAAATATGGCGGAGAATTACGATTTGAGGGGAGAGCAATGAGGAAAAATTGAGGAGTAATGAAGAAGCAATTGTTTGGCGGTTCGCAAGTCCTGAAATTCGTGGGCGGTCAGCTGAAACATGAATCTGAAGTCAGCTGGCCTTCCAGCCCATTAATCTTGACTGACGTGTTTTTGGTGATGACCGCACAAAAAATTACGTATCAATTAAAACTTAAGGTGGAGCAATTAGGAACAATGCTGGAGCGATTTTTTGACATCTCGAACATGGGCGAATCCCCGTTGGCGAAGACGTATAAATATGGAAATTGCGCTAAACTGCCCCCACTACCGAAAATAGTCATTTTGTGTTTTTTTTTTCGCAACCCAAAAGAAAGCAATTAGCCAAAATAGCGGAGCAATTACGAGCAATTAGAGATCAAATCACCCAAAAATGTCTTTGGTTGAATTATTTTGAATTAACGCGATCATTTCGATCAATTCTTTTGATTCAAACCAGTCCATTTATTCAAATAATTCTTTTCGATTTGGAATAATTCATTCGCTTGAATTGAATAATTTCAACTTAGATCCAGTATTAATTCGTTTTCCAATAATACTCGACAATTTCAACGCAGTATTTGATTGTTCTTTTGATTCAAATCAATTCCGTTCAGTAACACGTTGGTACTGTAGACATTAGACTGGTCGTTAGAAAAAGAATTTCAGGCGCCCTCTAAATAGCTTTCTTCTGATGAAAAAACACGAATAATTTTTTTTTTTTTCAATAAAAAGAACACGTGCCGCACGACGATCTAATTTCATTTCACTAGTAAATTCATGTTATTTGGGAATTTCTTATCACAAACAGTATTTTTCGTGAAATAGAAACGATTCTGGAACTCAAATGATAAAAATGTATAAATTATAAATATACAGACAAAAGATACTTAAAAATTGAACAAAAATCAAGATAATCGAAAATTGAATAATTACAAAAATAATCATAACTATATAAAATTTATTATTATTATAAATCAAAAAATGTATACAGTTTACAAATTTTTATCATTTGGATTCCAAAATCGTTTATATTTTCGGACAAATAGTATTTGTGATAAAAAATCCCCCAATCGGCGTACGTCCTTTTCCAGCAAGGAATTAGCTCGCACGGCCCGTAGACTCAAGCAACTCAATCAAAACGATTTTTTCACGCAGGGATAGCTAATTAGCGTATTATAACCGTGAGTAGCCGAAAAATAACATTTTTCTTGACCGAAAACTTTAAAGCCCGTTTTCTCGAGTTTTCGTTTTTACGATTTCTCTAAATTGGCGGGCGTGATTGCAAAAAAAATAGACGACCAATTATAACAAACCAAAGCTTGTTAGCTTCAGTATCGTTTTCTTTTCTATTTGAACTAAAAAAATTGTCGAAAAAAAAATTCTTAACAACTTTTGTAGCAAGTTGAAATGATTTTTTTTTTTTCACAAAAAGCACATTTTCTGTTTCAAACACGAGGAAACATTCAAATTTCATAATTTTTTTAGTTTTTCTTAGTTTATATAGAAGAAAAATATATTCCGAATAAGATGGTTTTTGGTTTTTTTGTTTCGGATGAAAATTACGTGCTCCATCTGTCCCACCGATTAGAAACAGCAGTTGCACGAATGTGCATAAAAATCGGTTGCCTGTTAATATTTTTCTTGACAAAAAATTGTTTTCTCATGTTCAGACATGTAATAAAATAATCTAAAAATTTCGCGAGACTTGCGTTTTTTTTTTTACTCTAAAAAAATTCCCCAAAACATCGATTTTTCGAACCGTCCAATTCAGGATCCCCCCTTAAAAAAGAAACCCTCGTATTTTTTCATCAGAAGGGAGCTTTGTAGGGGGTATCTGAAAAAATTAATTTTTTACGATCAGTCTAGTGGACATGAATCAACATTTTCCGAAACCTTCATCGAATATGCAACCATCACCAGTTCAGAGCTGTTGTATGATACCGTGTTACAATTTTTCTCCCACGATCGTAACATATAGGCGAAGGCGGGGCAAAACGGGGTACTCAAGGAAAGCATGAGAAAGAAACATAAAAAAATTTCGATCCGAAATGATGTTTGAAGTCCTTTGGATCATTCATACAAAAATTTTTACAAAATTTTTCGGGTGCTCCATTTTGCCCTGCTACCCCATATTGCCCTGCCTTCCCCTACTATTAAAAATTTCTATTCGAAATATTATAAAATGAAAAATCGTGTAACAGAAATGAAAATTTTCAAGCTCAGAGCCGGCGTGGGGAGATTTTTCCTTCGTACTGTTTTTAAGCTTTTTCAGAAATAAAAACGTTATGAAAATTAGAAGCGGCAGTTATTTTACTGCGGATGGTCGCTGAAAAATTTTCCTATAAGTCACACCGGAGTTTTGAACGTTTTTTAAGGTTTTTCGCGAGACATTTTTTTTCATTCTATTTTGATAATAAATTCATCGATAAACAATTAAACAATCTCATTCTATTTCGCTGATAAAGTTAATATGATAAAATAACAACAAAATTACGCGAAAAATCCGAAATTTTTTTCCAAAATCCGGTGTGACATATGATAATATTTCAGTAACCATCCATAGTAAAATAACCGGTAATTGTGTGGATGGGGTTCACCCTATTTTTAGCCTTAAATAATCAAAAAATTAACATTTTGTGTTTTTTTTTCTTCGAACTATTCAGTTTCACGGCGGATTGATGAAACAAAAGAGCGACCACGAAAAATGAATATTTCAATTAAACTTTGTCATTTCAAAGTACGGAAAGATAATCATTTTTAAGTTTAGTAATCATGCCGAATCCAGTGAAAATTTGCTATGAAATTTTTTTTGTTGGCAGGCAGGGTCTTTTCTAAGTGCTTGAATAGTAATTTTAAGGCGGGGGAAACCCAAACCGAATCTAATTGTAAAAGAAATTATCGAAAATTACAATTAGGTGGTCATCTGGTAGCAAAGACTGATAGGTGTATCTTGGGGCGTTTCATTTTTAGGCGATATCTTTTTTCCTTTCCCTAAACGAAAATCTGATACTTTATAGCAAATGAGGAATATTCCCGTTGGAAAAAAATTACAAGCGAATTAGTGGCTTCATGCATCTGAAAATCCGATTTCTCGTTTAAATAACACATAAATTTTTTGGTTTTCGTTTCCACTCGATTTTTCAGTATAATATTTTCTTTTGGCGAAAAAGAACTGTACAGTTTTTGTACGGCATCAAATTTGCCACAAAAAAGTTACAATAAGCTTAAGCTCCACGACCAATAGTTTTCGAGTTACAGAGTCCTGCAAAAGCTTTACAGTCATTTTCCGCCAAAAAAAATGTTATATCGAAAAATTGAGTGGAAACTAAAAAACAAAAATTCTGTGTTATTTAAACGGGAAATCGGATTTTTGGATGCACGAAGCCACTAATTCACTTGGAATTTCTTTCCAACGGGGATATTCCTCTTCTTCTATAAAGTATAAGATTTTTGGTTAGGGTAACAAAAAAGAAAATATCGCCTACAGATGAAACTCAAAATTTCAATATTTTTTTTCATCAATCCGCCCTCGAATTGAACAATCTGCTCCCCCACCGCCCCACTGCAACAGACGACTCGTGGTCAACAGTCAATGCGTGCTTGTACGGCAGTTGACAGCAGTCTTCGCGAGTCTCGCGAGGCGTTCAAAGCGTCGTTGTGTCAGTGAAGGTAGCGTGTGCACGGATAATAGGCGACTGTAAGTACCATATCTTTGGATTATTGGGACATGACCTAGTCAGTCGCGCATTCGTCTTTAAAAAAAGTACATTGGCATTAAAAAAAAACGACTGCGATATTGCGGCGATTTCTTTGCTACATATAGGTCTACCATAATACGTAAGATTGACGGCACAATCTTTCCTTCCTATCGACTCGCGAAAAGAAATTTCATTAGATCAGGCCGATAAACAGAGAATCCGCTATGGCTAGGCGATTAAAACACAGCCTCACATGCGCGTATCCGGGGTGTCACGCACGCAGTAGAGATAATGTTCCGGGTTTCCGATTTTATCGTCTTCCATCGACGGATCCCGCGCGAACGCTCCAATGGCTGGTAAATAGCGGGCTTCCCGACATGGCTGAAGCGCCCGCGGAACAGTTAAATCGTCTTTCGATTTGCAACCGACATTTTCCCCCCGAAGCGATTTTACCCTCGGGTCGCTTAAATCGCGATGCGTTGCCGATCGTATACAACGCGGATCAATTGAGAGACGAGCATGCCCCGCCAGCCCCAGCCGCTCAAAATGCGTGGCGATTGCAAAAACGGCGTTTGCTGCAAAAAATTCGTAAACAAAACGACGAGATCGCGGTGCTTAGAAATCAAAATACCGTACTGAAGCGCGCCGTACTCTCCGGGAGAAAATCAATCGCACGATATAAGAAAAAAATCGAAAATGGCATACTGCCTGATACATCACTGGCTAAGGCCATTTACCGCAAAGTTCAGGGGTTTCTGTATGCGTTCATAACGATGCAGCTTTTCCACAAAACCTATACCCACTATAATGAGGAAGAGAAGCAAGTCACGATGACTATGCATTACACGTCGCCGAGCTTGTATCTGAAATTACGCGAGAATTACGGCTTCAATCTACCATCGCCTTCCGCATTAAAATTATGGTTCGGAAAAATCGAGCTTTGGCCGGGTATATGCCCAAAACTATTCGGAATTTTGAAAAGTAAGGTGTCGTGTATGGACAATAGCGAACGACAATGCGTTCTGATCTTCGACGAAATCAGACTAAAAAAAGGTTTTGAATATAACGAAAGGCGACAAAAGGGCGAAGGTTTCGAAGATCTCGGTAGTCTTGGCTGTTCAACGGCCGTAGCGAACAGCGCGCTCGCTTTCATGGTGAGAGGGTTGGTTCATAATTGGAAACAACCAATCGGGTACTTCTTAGCATCAGGAAATGTTCCGAACAGAACCCTAGGACAGATATTGGAACAGATACTAACCGCCGTTAGTGAGACAGGCTTGAAAGTGCGAGCCGTAGTATGCGACCAAGGTACCAACAATCAGAGTGCCGTGTCCGCGAGGACCTCCGTAGACAAACCGTATTTCTTCCACAACGGCCAAAAAATCTACGCGATCTTCGATATTCCGCACATTTTCAAAAATATCCGCAACCAGCTCCTTCAGTATAACATCACGTACGACGATGGCAAGGTAGCATCATGGCAGGATGTGCGGGACTTGTGGGACCTGGAAAAAAATAAAGGAACTAGGGCCGCGCATAAGTTATCGGAAAGGCACGTGAATCCAACACCATTCCAAAGAATGACCTGTAGGTTCGCATTACAGGTATTCAGTAACCGGGTATCTGCCGCTTTGCAGACTGCTTCCGTCACTAACAGCATAAAGAGTTATACCGCTATGTTCACCGCCGAATTTTTCTCACTGCTGAACGACTTATTCGATAATTTGAATAGTCAGATTCCTACTGACGCGAATCCAAATCGTTGCGCATTGTCTGACCAACAGCCTCATGTTCAGGAAAATCTTGAATCGATCTTGGTTAGATCCGCAGGCTGGCGTACAATTACAAACAGGGGCGAAAAAGTTCCTCCGTGCTTTAACGGATTAAGGCAATCGATTCGTGCAATACTAATGTTGTTCGAAGATTTGAAATCCGAAGAACTCAAGTTCCTCCCGACGGCTAGAGTAAATCAAGATCCGATCGAAAATATGTTTTCGATGATTAGAACTCGCGGGGGATATAACGCGAATCCCACCCCTACAGAATTCCGGCTTAATTACCAGAAATTGATTGTTCTCAATTTACTGAAACCAGTAAGATCGGCGAATTGTATAGATGACCAAGACGAGGCGCTCCTGCAAAACAACATGGTAATCGTACCTGATGCAACCGGTATATATGCATCTGCTCGCTCGAACCACGACGACGAGCATGACAATGACGACGACGATTCTCTGGTGGACGTCGAAAGAATCGTGATCAATGTCGACGCGTCACACACCACCGACAAATCACTTATGGCCTGTTCTGTAGAGTTCCTGGCAGGTTATATTGCCAAAAAATCCATCGAAAATACAGGATGCCACCTATGCGTAGACGAGCTGCTAGAGTCAGAGCCAAAACTAGCCTGCGAAAGACAAATCTTGACGTACTTTCGGGCGTACGAAACAAAAGATAACCGAGAATTTGGACATTTGTGCGTTGCAACCACCAAATTTTCGTTCGTATTTGCCCTGATGAACGAAGTATTTGATCAAGGGTACGCGAAAATTAGAGGTCAATACGATATAGAAGATAAACTCTTCCCTTATATTGAAGCTGCCGTTAACCACCGATACAACGGGTGGTTCGATGACGAAACATGTGGTCAACATCGACGACAGCTTGCTCACAATTTCATGCGTGTCAAGATTCATAAGGACGTGAAGTGGTTGGGAGAAAAACTACGAAGTCAAGCCATGGAATCCACCGCGTCACGTAAACCACCCCAAAAGCTGAATAATTTGCGGGGGACATAGATTAACGCTAAATCAACGTATTGGACGATACATTTGAATTCACATACTAAAATTCATACAAAGGTTTAGATCAAAATAGTTCGCAACGTTTCGGCGTTGATTTCGAACGGTCGCAGTTCCGCATCTCCTTCGGGGGGTGAACGGGCTGAACGACGAAAAAGTTCGCAACGTTTCGGCGTTGATTTCGAACGGTCGCAGTTCCGCATCTCCTTCGGGGGGTGAACGGGCTGAACGACAAA
The DNA here is from genome assembly GCA_963978495.1 of Athalia circularis. Taxonomy (NCBI): domain Eukaryota; kingdom Metazoa; phylum Arthropoda; class Insecta; order Hymenoptera; family Athaliidae; genus Athalia; species Athalia circularis. The sequence continues at coordinate 23,432,751 of OZ021697.1, read as the reverse complement.
AAAAAATGGGAGACAATGTCAATTAGCCTCCTCGTGGCGTCTCCTGGAAATGCTCATACTGTTACATACGTATTATACGTATGTTCGGTATATCGAGTAGCTAATAATTGACGATTACGGATTCCTCCCCCCTCCCCCCCAAGCATCGCTTCACTATATTTCTTCATCCTAACCCTTCCCGTTTGTGTTATCTACTCCTCTTCACAGTTTTCCGATTACATTTCTTCTGCCCCGATCGTATTGCTTATCTTCCACACTCATTTCCGTATATCCCGCGTGCTTCCTTGCCTCGTTCAATTCGCCATCATTGTTTTCTTGTCCTTTATTCCTCCCATTACTTTTCTTATCCATTCTTTATCTATCTTCTTGTTCACCCTCGTGCCTTATATACCCGCGTTACGCTACCCATACTTTATATTCGCCTTCTTGGACCTCTCCGCTTTTTATCCTCTTATCAGCCGCTTATTCTCCTCCTTCCTTTTCTGTTCACACATCTTACTGCATAATAAAAAAACAGTATCGTGTCTATGGGTGCAACTCAAATAGTGAGTCAGGCAGAGGGTTTGCGGTTACTTCACTATTGCGCAGCGTATAACATTTCCAACAAAAAAATAAACGAAAAATATCTTTTAGGCAATTTGAAGTTTTACAATCTTTTATTTCGGCATCCATATATAATCCACAAATAAAAATCTCTGAATATTTTTTGTGTTTGAAAGCATGACGTGACCCCTCCGAATTCATTTAATTAATACACCCCAAAAATATGCTTGAGGCATTCTAAAATTTTTATAGCATCTTTCATAATTGAAATTGATAATACGTGGTTATCACCAGACGAATTGAACGGTTCTTAATAACTCCCTGACGCGAATAGAGATTTTAAATGATTGCGACAAAAAAGTCCTATGCTTAGCCATAAGTGCGAGAGAGATAGTTTATCGGGACCTGCGGGCAGCCGACGCATTATGTAATAAATAAATGATAAACCAATAGAAACAAACAGAAAAGAACAATGCGTCGAAGAACTGAATAGAATGTGAATTAGAAATATTGAGCGAAAGAATGTAAACAAAAATTGTCTTTTAATACCTATCGATTTCTTTCATTTATTACTTTGCGGTTATATGTATACTTAATACGTTAACCTGAAATCGGGCGGCCGGCAGCGGGCTAGCGCACGGTTTCCTCTGCGCGTGGTCACCGGTTCGAGTCTTGCCATGAACATTTTTTTCTTTTCAATCGCGCGTAAAACAAATTTATACCGAATATGCAAATAAATAATATTGAACGATTTATTTGTTATTTTTATAATCTTTATCCTGAAAAATCAGATTTTTGTTTAAAATTTTTGCAAAGGTTTTCACACTGTAACAATACTTCTGCAGGTACGTTCCGAGTAACATATTAATTAGATCACGATATTCGATTGAAAATTGTCGAGTATACTTTTCTCATTCCCAAACTCTTTTGTGCATTTTTTTTTCTAATTTTCAGGATAAAGATTATAACACTAACAAATGAATCGTTAAATATTACCTATTTATCGGCATATTCATAATACAATTGTTATTACAATTACACATGACCGAAAAAAAAAAGTATTAGCGGAGGGACTCGAACCGCCGATCACGCGCATGCGAAACCGAGCGCTTGCCCGCTCGGCTGCCGACTGGTTGCTACATAGTTAAAGTACTTCAAGATATATTCTCTGTAAACTTTCGAACACCATTTTCTCGAAAACGATTGAGTATTGCGTTTTCTCATTCATATATGTTAACATCATAGATACGCTCTACACATCCTGTGATTTTAATTGAAATCGGTTGGTACCACCTCGTGGGTTCTTGCTGTCAGTGACGTCACTTAGGAGATCCATGGGAGTAATTAACTATGAAAAATAAGTGTCGCCAAGCAGTAATAACAAATTTATTAATTATTGAAGTTAGTTCAATTCAACTGATTCTGACGTATAATCATGTAAACACAAAATACACCGCGAGCGCGCCCGGCTAATTATTGCACCTAATGGTCTTTGCTACTCGACCACTACCCAATTGTACGTATAAAAAAGATTATATCCCGGGCCCGACGATCGTATTAAGGGCTAACGGTTTTCTAATATAATTCTATATGAGCAATTTGGTTCATTTTGTATACGTCATCGGCGTATATATTGAGGGCATACTATCTTAAATTTAATTATTTACAACTCTTTCATTATTACTTTGCGACTGCACTTATTTTTCATAATTGATTACTCCTATTGTCTTCTTAAGTGACGTTTCCAAATTTGAGGCAATTTGGAACACGTGCCCCTATTCTGTATAATTACCAATAAATCGTCAAATTAAAAATTGAAAAATAAACAATTTAAATCGAAAAAAATTCTGTAGTGTCAATATTACCCTATACTTATCAACTTTTGAGGCTAATCTCGTACGAATTTTGAATAACAAATATCTCGATAACTTTTGCAATTAAATTTATTTACCTCCGACACGAAAATCTAACTACTGAGTACTGCCCATTTAAAAAAATTAAAAAAATATCTGAGACCTGACTGTTTCGCTTCACGTGGAAAAGCCCGCGTGTACGTACCTACATCATTATTCCGTGTACGATGGATTTGAGGGTCGTAAATGAATGATACAGTGCATGGTACAAACATGTATAAATTAAAAAAATGTATTTTCAATATTAATATTAATATTAATATAATGTACTATAATATAATGTAATAGAATGTAATATATAATATAATATAATATAATATAATATAATAGTATGTAATATTAATCGAATATGAATATTTATAATAATATGGCGTTTTAAGAATTATATATAAATATATTTCCGCCGGCACCGCGCCGGCCGCCACGCCACGAGCCTCCCCTGCGACCGTACCCGCGGGCGTTCTTGCGGCGCGACGACCACTTGTATCTGGAAACGATAATATTGCGTTACACTATGACTAAAAATCGGTTACAATATTATACAAATAACATCGACTTCTCGTAATTGCAGGAAACAGAGCACTTATTGCGGAATAGCCGAGATAATATAGTTGCAGGTATGTTTGAGATAATCAGAACAAAAAGAAATTTTCTTTGGAAGATATTGCATAGACCGGAATCGAACGCTTTTTAGTAGAGCTGTTGCAGTCAGCAACAACCGTAATGACCAAGAAATGAAGTGAAGAAACCATTATATCAACGAAAAAAAATTTCATTTTTTAGAACACTACTAGCTGTTTTTCGTCAGACTTGAAGCAATTAGGAATATTATGTAATACACCGTAGACCATATTGTCACGTCATGATCGGTGTGAATTTTATAGAGATTCACTTACTTCTGGTCGCGCGCCTGTTTTTTAGTGACTGCAGCTGCAGGTGCGTCGTCAACTACGCTGCTAGGTGCAGAAGGCAGCGATGCAGCGTCCGCCTCTGCAGCGACGGAGATCGCCGCCGCGGAGCTCGGCGCGGGTGCTATAAGCTCCCGCTCCTTTTGCGCGAGCTCCGCTAGCTCCTCCAGGAGCCGCTTCTTCCGGGCGGCGATCTCCTCCAACTCTAGTAGCTCTGCAGTTGAGTTCTTCTCCGGTGCATCCTGAGAATTAAAAAAAAACGTGTGGTTGAATGGAATGAATATGCGTCACACGTACGCTGTAATAATAACATGAAGGACGTGCAAGTTCTAATGAAATCAATGATTGATGTATACAGTACAAATGTCACGTAAAAGCTCTGGACACACTCACCATATTTATAACAGCACAATGTTCCCCGATTAGAATTCGCACTGCCGATGCGTTGGTTGGCGCTCGAATGACTGCTGCAGAAGTCCAGCGGTTGCTGCCAGCTTGTGCCTGTTGACTTAATTGCCTGCGCAAATACCACATGCGCGAAACCTCAACCGCTATTCGCGAGCAGTGAAGCTAACGCACGCCCACTTCACGATGAGGTGAGCGCAGACACGGAAGCGCGGATAAACCTCCCCATGCAACCCCCCCTGTACCCAATATAGAAAAGACAACGGGGAGAATGAAGGGTTGGGGATAGTTCCGGAGAAACTACGATGACAGTGATGGAAAAGAATCCGATCCTTTTGAGGCTGTTGCGCGCTATTCACTTTAACTTTCTCGTCAGCTGTCATATTTGCGATGCATACATTTGTTCCAGCAAAGTATAACATTTCTAAATAATAATTCGGTTCGTTTTCTAGCCATTCATCTTTATTTCCTCGTTAGCTGTCATATTTGCGATGCTTATTTTTTTTTCAGCAAAACATAACATTTCTAAATAATAATTCGATTAGCTTCTTCGCGCTCTTTGTTTTTTCCCCGCCGTGTGTAGTTTTCGCGGCGAATATTATTTTTTCCAGCAAAATATAACATGTCTAAATAATAATTGAATTAGCTTCTTCGCGCTCTTTGTTTTCTCCCCGCCGTGTATAGTTTTCGCGGCGAATATTATTTTTTTCAGCAACATATGACATTTCTAAATAATATTTCAATTAGCTTCTGCGCGCTCTTTGTTTTTTCCCCGCCGTGTATAGTTTTCGCGGCGAATATTATTTTTTCCAGCAAAATATGACATTTCTAAATAATAATTCGATTAGCTTCTGCGCGCTCTTTGTTTTTTCCCCGCCGTGTATAGTTTTCGCGGCAAATATTATTTTTTCCAGCAAAATATGACATTTCTAAATGATAATTCGATTAGCTTTTGCGCGCTCTTTGTTTTTTCCCCGCCGTGTATAGTTTCCGCGGCGAATATTATTTTTTCCAGCAAAATATAACATTTCTAAATAATAATTCGATTAGCTTTTGCGCGCTCTTTGTTTTTTCCCCGCCGTGTATAGTTTTCGCGGCGAATATTATTTTTTCCAGCAAAATATGACATTTCTAAATAATAATTCGATTAGCTTCTGCGCGCTCTTTGTTTTTTCCCCGCCGTGTATAGTTTCCGCGGCGAATATTTTTTTTTCCAGCAAAATATAACATTTCTAAATAATAATTCGATTAGCTTCTGCGCGCTCTTTGTTTTTTCCCCGCCGTGTATAGTTTTCGCGGCGAATATTCTTTTTCCAACAATGTATATCAACTCTGTAAAATGATTCGGTCCGTTTTCTAGCCATTTATTTTTATTTTCTCGTCAGCTGTCACATTTGCGGTGCATATTCTTTTTCCAGCAAAGTATAACATTTCTAAATAATAATTCGATTAGCTTCTGCGCGCTCTTTGTTTTTTCCCCCGCCGTGTATAGTTTTCGCGGCGAATATTATTTTTTTCAGCAACATATAACATTTCTAAATAATAATTCGATTAGCTTCTGCGCGCTCTTTGTTTTTTCCCCGCCGTGTATAGTTTTCGCTGTGAATATTATTTTTTCAACAATGTATATCAACTCTGTAAAATGATTCGGTTCGTTTTCTAGCCATTCATTTTTATCTTCTCGTCAGCTGTCACATTTGCGGTGCATATTCTTTTTCCAGCAAAGTATAACATTTCTAAATAATAATTCGATTAGCTTCTTCGCGCTCTTTGTTTTTTCCCCGCTGTGTATAGTTTTCGCGGCGAATATTATTTTTTCCAGCAAAACATAACATTTCTAAATAATAATTCGATTAGCTTCTGCGCGCTCTTTGTTTTTTCCCCGCCGTGTATAGTTTTCGCGGCGAATATTATTTTTTCCAGCAAAATATGACATTTCTAAATAATAATTCGATTAGCTTCTGCGCGCTCTTTGTTTTTTCCCCGCCGTGTATAGTTTTCGCGGCGAATATTATTTTTTCCAGCAAAATATGACATTTCTAAATAATAATTCGATTAGCTTTTGCGCGCTCTTTGTTTTTTCCCCGCCGTGTATAGTTTCCGCGGCGAATATTATTTTTTCCAGCAAAATATAACATTTCTAAATAATAATTCGATTAGCTTTTGCGCGCTCTTTGTTTTTTCCCCGCCGTGTATAGTTTTCGCGGCGAATATTATTTTTTCCAGCAAAATATAACATTTCTAAATAATAATTCGATTAGCTTTTGCGCGCTCTTTGTTTTTTCCCCGCCGTGTATAGTTTTCGCGGCGAATATTATTTTTTTCAGCAACATATACCATTTCTAAATAATAATTCGATTAGCTTCTGCGCGCTCTTTGTTTTTTCCCCGCCGTGTATAGTTTTCGCTGTGAATATTATTTTTTCAACAATGTATATCAACTCTGTAAAATGATTCGGTTCGTTTTCTAGCCATTCATTTTTATCTTCTCGTCAGCTGTCACATTTGCGGTGCATATTCTTTTTCCAGCAAAGTATAACATTTCTAAATAATAATTCGATTAGCTTCTTCGCGCTCTTTGTTTTTTCCCCGCTGTGTATAGTTTTCGCGGCGAATATTATTTTTTCCAGCAAAACATAACATTTCTAAATAATAATTCGATTAGCTTCTGCGCGCTCTTTGTTTTTTCCCCGCCGTGTATAGTTTTCGCGGCGAATATTATTTTTTCCAGCAAAATATGACATTTCTAAATAATAATTCGATTAGCTTCTGCGCGCTCTTTGTTTTTTCCCCGCCGTGTATAGTTTTCGCGGCGAATATTATTTTTTCCAGCAAAATATGACATTTCTAAATAATAATTCGATTAGCTTTTGCGCGCTCTTTGTTTTTTCCCCGCCGTGTATAGTTTTCGCGGCGAATATTATTTTTTCCAGCAAAATATAACATTTCTAAATAATAATTCGATTAGCTTCTGCGCGCTCTTTGTTTTTTCCCCGCCGTGTATAGTTTTCGCGGCGAATATTCTTTTTCCAACAATGTATATCAACTCTGTAAAATGATTCGGTCCGTTTTCTAGCCATTTATTTTTATTTTCTCGTCAGCTGTCACATTTGCGGTGCATATTCTTTTTCCAGCAAAGTATAACATTTCTAATTAATAATTCGATTAGCTTCTGCGCGCTCTTTGTTTTTTCCCCGCCGTGTATAGTTTTCGCGGCGAATATTATTTTTTTCAGCAACATATGACATTTCTAAATAATAATTGAATTAGCTTCTTCGCGCTCTTTGTTTTCTCCCCGCCGTGTATAGTTTTCGCGCCGAATATTATTTTTTCCAGCAAAATATAACATTTCTAAATAATAATTCAATTAGCTTCTGCGCGCTCTTTGTTTTTTCCCCGCCGTGTATAGTTTTCGCGGCGAATATTATTTTTTCCAGCAAAATATGACATTTCTAAATGATAATTCGATTAGCTTCTGCGCGCTCTTTGTTTTTTCCCCGCCGTGTATAGTTTTCGCGGCGAATATTATTTTTTCCAGCAAAATATGACATTTCTAAATAATAATTCGATTAGCTTTTGCGCGCTCTTTGTTTTTTCCCCGCCGTGTATAGTTTCCGCGGCGAATATTATTTTTTCCAGCAAAATATAACATTTCTAAATAATAATTCGATTAGCTTTTGCGCGCTCTTTGTTTTTTCCCCGCCGTGTATAGTTTTCGCGGCGAATATTATTTTTTCCAGCAAAATATGACATTTCTAAATAATAATTCGATTAGCTTCTGCGCGCTCTTTGTTTTTTCCCCGCCGTGTATAGTTTCCGCGGCGAATATTTTTTTTTCCAGCAAAATATAACATTTCTAAATAATAATTCGATTAGCTTCTGCGCGCTCTTTGTTTTTTCCCCGCCGTGTATAGTTTTCGCGGCGAATATTATTTTTTCCAGCAAAATATGACATTTCTAAATAATAATTCGATTAGCTTTTGCGCGCTCTTTGTTTTTTCCCCGCCGTGTATAGTTTCCGCGGCGAATATTATTTTTTCCAGCAAAATATAACGTTTCTAAATAATAATTCGATTAGCTTTTGCGCGCTCTTTGTTTTTTCCCCGCCGTGTATAGTTTTCGCGGCGAATATTTTTTTTCCAACAATGTATATCAACTCTGTAAAATGATTCGGTCCGTTTTCTAAACATTTATTTTTATTTTCTCGTCAGCTGTCACATTTGCGGTGCATATTCTTTTTCCAGCAAAGTATAACATTTCTAAATAATAATTCGATTAGCTTCTGCGCGCTCTTTGTTTTTTCCCCGCCGTGTATAGTTTCCGCGGCGAATATTATTTTTTCCAGCAAAATATAACATTTCTAAATGATAATTCGATTAGCTTCTGCGCGCTCTTTGTTTTTTCCCCGCCGTGTATAGTTTCCGCGGCGAATATTATTTTTTCCAGCAAAATATAACATTTCTAAATAATAATTCGATTAGCTTTTGCGCGCTCTTTGTTTTTTCCCCGCCGTGTATAGTTTTCGCGGCAAATATTCTTTTTCCAACAATGTATATCAACTCTGTAAAATGATTCGGTCCGTTTTCTAGTCATTTATTTTTATTTTCTCGTCAGCTGTCACATTTGCGGTGCATATTCTTTTTCCAGCAAAGTATAACATTTCTAAATAATAATTCGATTAGCTTCTGCGCGCTCTTTGTTTTTTCCCCGCCGTGTATAGTTTTCGCGGCGAATATTATTTTTTCAGCAACATATAACATTTCTAAATAATAATTCGATTAGCTTCTTCGCGCTCTTTGTTTTTTCCCCGCCGTGTATAGTTTTCGCGGCGAATATTATTTTTTCCAGCAAAATATGACATTTCTAAATAATAATTCGATTAGCTTCTGCGCGCTCTTTGTTTTTTCCCCGCCGTGTATAGTTTCCGCGGCGAATATTATTTTTTCCAGCAAAATATAACATTTCTAAATAATAATTCGATTAGCTTTTGCGCGCTCTTTGTTTTTTCCCCGCCGTGTATAGTTTTCGCGGCGAATATTATTTTTTCCAGCAAAATATGACATTTCTAAATAATAATTCGATTAGCTTCTGCGCGCTCTTTGTTTTTTCCCCGCCGTGTATAGTTTTCGCGGCGAATAGTATTTTTTCCAGCAAAATATGACATTTCTAAATAATAATTCGATTAGCTTCTGCGCGCTCTTTGTTTTTCCCCCGCCGTGTATAGTTTTCGCGGCGAATATTTTTTTTTCCAGCAAAACATAACATTTCTAAATAATAATTCGTTTCGTTTTCCAGCTCTTCATTTTTACTTTTGATATTGTTATTTCTTTCGTTTGTTACGTTTTTGTAATTTTCAGGTCATCGGTTTTCATCGGCTATTTTACTTTCGACAGCAGCTCTTGCTGGTGCCCCGCTAAGGGTCGCCTATTCGACTTAAAACTGCGAAATAATGAACAGTTCAATCAAATATATTTCTAATTCAAACAAAAATTACCGAAAACTGCAATTCTTGACTTCATTTTATTCCTGCTTCACTATTCATCTACCGCAACGACCGAGTTATCTACTTCGTCGTAGACGTCCTCAGCTGTTACCATCAGATATGGTTTTTCGAAGCCGGTATTAGAGTTCGCAGATTCATCGACAAATGTAGTGTCTTCCAGTGCCACAGCTAGAACGCTACGGGCGTTGACAACTAACTTCCGTACCGCTCCACGTCAAATCGCAGATGGCAATAGCTCGCTGGGGTATCGTACTACGGACACCGAGCCCCATAAGGCTGGCTGTCTTCCCTTTCTTCAGTCAACGTTAATCGTTAAACGAGCCCACCGGTGATCAGAGATCATCATACCTCAGCTCTCCGACCACTCATGTTATTGAAACTACGCCTTAATGAAAGATCGTCCCCGATTTATATAATGAAAGTGATTCCACATTTGCTGTAATATTTTTAGTATGAGAGCTATTTGATGAAACGCAACCCAAACTCCGCTTTTCTGCTCCCCTAGCGGTATAGATACTCGGTAGTCCGCCCGTTCTTTTAAATGTACTTGGCGCGAGACTCTACCGAGTCTCTTGATTACATATGTATATATGTATGTTTTATACTAGACCTTCTGGAATTATTTTCCGGTGGAAAAATGTTTTTGTGCTCACAGGACGAATTCTATCGCGACCATGTATATAATAATCAATCAACTTGTGATCACTCCCGATGTTCAAATCAATGACGGCACTGACTTATCCAGGTAATAATGAAACACAAAACTGATCGAATGAATAATAACACTCTCAAAATTAAGCGATTATTTATAATGGATATTTGATTATTTGAAACAAAAAAATTGTACGTGCGCGTAATACCACAAAACAACAAAAAAATTTGAAAACTAAGGTTTAAATAATATTCCTGGCGGTTATCTTTTATTGATAATATATCTAGCTCCGTCAACGCCTGAATAACATTCGCTCGTCACATCGGTTGAACTTGATCGCCGAACTGATTGTTCTACTATGCTCATTATATTCGAGGACATCTGTAGAACAATTTAGGCAATCGGTCTATTCAGAAGATTCGAAAATCAAAATTCATCTTTTCGTCTTAGAAGTTCATGGTCGAGCGATAGATGCCGTTGGGGTATGATAGGTGATTTAAAATGAATTATCGATAATCAATGTTTACAGATTTTCGTGGAGTTCATATTAATTATGAGAATTCACTTTATTCATACACGCATCATCATATACGTGTATATCAGGGTGTCCGTTATTTCCCCTATTGGATTTGTTTGAGCGATTACCACTTGAATTTTTAATTCATGGCCAAAAAAAAATATATCAAACATGAGAAAGCCCTTAATCTTCACTTTAAACCGTGCCGAGATCGTGATACGTTTTCCGCTTGAATAACATGGGAGTTGGCAGTATTTTGCCTCAAAGTTTTTAAACCTGAACTGAATCGCAGTGCGACACTAAGAGCCACATATTTTCATCGAAAATTTGATGCTCTACAAAGAGGGTCCCTTGAGATTTTTCGATATTATCACTCGTTCAAGAGTTATTTAACGTTGAACTTGTGCTCGCGGTCAATTTTATAACATTTTCATTTTCAATTTCATTTTTATTTCCAATTTCCCTAACTGTAGAATCGTCGAATAAAAATACAAAATGGCACCCTCTAATTTTTCACAGGTTGACTTTCTGTTCTTGGTCTGGCGACTGAACTATATCGTTATTTATCGTTAATACACTTTCTGCATTCTTGTCATCCTAATTATTGCTATTATTGTGATCACTCACATTAATAATCTTATACCTTGGACAGAAAAATTTCAATAAATCGTTTAAAACTTTTAAATGCGACATTCAAATTAATTAAAATTTGAATGGTATTACTGAGAATTTTGGTTTTTTCAACTAATATTTTATATTTATGGGGAGAATGATTTCATGGTTGGTATGGTAATGAGATGCTACGACGCAAATGAATTGTTTAATTAAATAACTTTTATTATTATTTGCTGATTATTTTTACATCAATCCCTCGATGGACGCCACCGCGAGGATTGCATCCCATTCGTCCCCTGAAACATGAAATTTGAACGTTACATCGGTGGAATATAAATGCCCGCAACAGTTATGTCAGTTGTTTATGCACCCTGTGCCCTAGCTCACAGTCTTGGGCTTTCGACGTGCAGCGCCAAGCTATCAGCGCACAGCTCCAGCTGTTGCCACGGGAGACGCATATTTGTTGTTTTCGAGTCACCAGAAAATATGTTCATACATCATAATTATAATTCACTTTAAGATAAACCATTGCAAAGGATTTCGAGAAAAGATTATATGCAATTGTACAAGATTTGATATTTTTGGTATAATCCCATGCCAGGCCCTCTCTCTCTCCTCTCTCTTCCTCTCTCGCTCATTCATCATCATTCATCAATAACGCTGATGTTATTCAACTCTAAGCCATAATGTCAAACAGGTACACACCTTTTTTGAAGGCGGCAATCGCCGCCTTAACGACCGATTCGGTCAGCTTTACATGTTCTGCAACACACAAAATAATTCAGAGATTAATTCGATATTATTGGACGATTCGAACATGAGTGCATAACAGACAAACAATTCTCGAACACACTCACTTTTTTCGATCGCGCGTGCCGGTCCTCCACCGCGGCCGCCCCGTTTTCCTCGTTTATCTGCAAGTTGATGATATGGTATATTTTGATTCAAGCGTTATATGTTACGGGGGGATTCAGGTGTGCATGCTTCAAAAAATTTCTCTTCTGTTTATTATAAATCGATCGTAGAACTATTCAAGAATTAACTCTGAACATTTCGAAGCGAAACCCAAGCCGTTCAAAAGTAATTGGGTAATTGATTCCTGACTGCCTTGAATTTACCTTAATTCACCGCCAGTCTTATTTTCAAACGCGTTTGTCTCGAAATTACTTTTTTCGAATTTGTGTACACTCTAGCTCGTAGGGTTTCTGATCAATTAATCGTTTTCGAACTTGGCACATATTTTCTTCGTATATATATGCTCTGTGTGAACCTCAATTCTGAACAATATCTTCATTCTAAATATTTTTTCATTGCAAGAAAAATTCCAAATAATGGTCAAAAATCGTACTCAATGTACGCATTGCTCAAAAAAACATAAATTTCCGATTTCTTCGGTGAAGATTGAGGTTTACATAGAAGAGACGCTTACGAGGAAAGTTTATTACGGGCTCCAATCAGCCTCTGTATGTTGCGAAAAACAGCAAAAATTTAAACTTAATCGAGCCCATAATTTTTTCTGAAAAATTTGACAATAATCCGACCGGAAGGTATCATGACTGCAAACAGTTATTGCAAGTTGCAGATTTTTTAGCTGATAATTGGACCAACAGTGAAGAAACGTTTAAAAACCACGAAAAACCAATGCTATTTCTTATGAGAAAAAGTGGGGGGAGTTTGAGGGGTGCGTAATTATGGAGGGAAAAAATCGACAAAAATTGGGCATCATTTCTATATTATTTCGAACCAATTTGAGGGGTGAGACCATCAAAATTCGATTTTATCCTGTTAAAGGACAGGTCTAGTATATATTGATGATATTATTTTAGTACCTGACGTAGCTTATACAACATTCGATATACTACTTTCCCCAGAAATATCATATTTGAGTTTATTTTTCGCGGTACTATAGAACTTGATAAGAAGTTTGTCTATTTGACAGTCGAAATGAAAAAACTGATTTTCCGGAAAACATCAATTTCGATACACTTTGGCCAAAAAAAAACGTGACAGTGTACAAGAATAATGATTGATATTCACTCAAAATTAATGTGGGCTTCAGAGATTCAATAAAAATGAACATCCCGATGAGAAAACCTGATCAGGAAGTTCGAATAAGAAATTCACTCACCGTTGTTCTTGGAGACTTTCCCCATCTTGATTAATTCGTGATCGTGATGATACGTGATAACTGAACAGCTCGAGAACGAATGATAAATTTCAGCAACAGACCATAAATTCATTATCCTTCACTTTCTTCACCCCGCACGATCCCCCCCCCCCCCCCCCCCCCCCACGTAAAGTCCAAAGGTTATCCATCTCATATTCATATCACTGGTGCGTATAATTACAATACAACTCACCATTGCTCTCGTTCTTGGACACGCTTGGTAATAAGGACGCTCTTTGTTTCTCTCACACGATGGATTTTCTCATATTTTCATGGTATTAAACAGACACTCGAGCGTCAAAGCGTTCATTCACGCATACCTAATCCATGGACGCAGATTTACCGCCACAATTGGAAAGGATTTGCAAACCTGTCTATTATTAAGTGATCAATAGACAGGACAGGACAGGTTTGGACTTCCAAAACAAAATGAATATAATAATCATGCGTGCGGTTGTTCGAAAAATTTGAAAATCAAAACACTACAGCTTCCTTGTTGATTGGTCGGCCCTTTTGCAATTCTTTGGCTGGTTGGCCGAAAGTCTCACGATTCTTCGATTGGTTGGTTGAATTGAACATTTGTCAACTGCTGATCCGCGCGCAGATATTGGCTTCGCCACCGATTTGAATAACATCAGTGGTCAGTGGTATTCGCACAACCGTACTGACATGGAACGTAAGTACAAACAAACACTTATTATTTAATCGTATGATATATCTGCGTTTATGTGAATTCGAATCATGAAAACTATGGAATAATGTGATATATAAGGGGCATTTCATGCGAAATCACCGAGTTTTCGACAAAAAATTTTTTGATTTTGCAATTTTTTTTCGTACGTTTGAGTACGTTTCGGAAACAACTTGAACAACAATTTGTAGCTTTTTGTCTCAAACCGTTAATGAGTTATTGATTCTTGAAATTTTCAGGTGAAAAATTTTCAATGAACGATAGATTGGTGATAAATATCGACATTCATGAAAAGATGGGTATTGTTTTTTTCGTCTTCGAATGTAGTTTCCGCGGCTGAATATATTTTTGAAAAAAGTAAAACTATGTTCAAGCCAAAAAAAAAAAATTCAGAATAATCTGCGAGAAAAAATACAATGTTTGGGTGCAAAATTTCTTCAGCCGAACTTCGGTCGACCAACATGATTTGCTATCGACTTCAAAATACGCTCGCTTACCGTAATCATATCCGGTCCATACTTCAACGATATATATGTGTTCGTTCATTCTGTCTTTTAGAGAATCGCAATACTGATGCCAATGGGGCCATGGAGGTGGTGGACGTGGATCCACCACCTCAAAACGCCGTAGCGGTGGTGGATCAGCGTCCACCACCTCCGGAAAATGCGGTGGCCGTGCTCGACCCCCAAAATATTGTACGTATATTTTATGAAGTTTGCACATATATACTTATATGTTTACTGTGTATACCGAGACCAATCTATGACACAATATGTTTTAAAATAATATAAAAAATTATTTCGTTTGTTACATAGGAAGAGATAATCGAGCGGTGCGTCCGGCGATTGCTCGCCGAGCACGGTGGAGGCCGGGGAGGCGGAGGCCGGGGCGGCGGCGGCCGGGGCGGCGGCGGCCGATATCGTCGGGGTGCCCGAGGCCGGCCGTATGGACGCCGGGGCTCGGGCATCCAGGTCTATTTTAATTATAAATAAAAAAAAAAAAAAGAACAATATCAAATTTTGTGCGTCTCGTCATTTCCGTCCGTAGTTTAGGTTAAAACCTTGAAAAATCCGTGCGTACATTTTCGAAATTAATTTCTTTCTCAATTACTATATTCAGTAACTAACCAAATATTGTTGATTCTGCTTCTATTGTGATCCCTTGGGATCAAAAAATGTTGATATCAACGTAAAAAATTCATTTCATAAGTTTTGAGAAGGTCCAAATTTATTTCCACAGTTTCTTCCAATAATTTTGTTTGATTTACCGATGACTCAATATTTCGTCGGTATTCAATGTTGATAATTGTTCAGAAAATTGGTAAAAATTCTAAAACAGAAATCAATATTCATTCTATACTAATTGCAATGTTGATAATTGTTCAGAAAATTGGTCAAAATTATAAAACAGAAATCAATATTCATTGTATGCTAATAACGGTTGCAATTATCAAGAACATAGAAAAGTCTGAAATTTTTTTGAATCGATTGGATACTTATAGAGCACACATAGTGTAATCATTGACCTTTCATTCTTCCGGTCGGGAATTTATTGGTTGCACTTGGAAATTCGTTTTTGTATTCCTTTACCACCTGGAGAAGATACTGCGTTTGATTCTTATCTTCAGCTAGCACGTTGATATAATTCCTAATTAATTGTACAGCTCAATCCGCTACATCATAGACCACATCTATATTTTCAACAATTTCCAATCCTTACGAATAATCATTAATTTCGCGCAATGTTTCTACATCAAGTTCCGAAACGTTGTCATTGATATTGAATCTCTTGAAAAAGTCTAAAGTATCGTAAATCATAAAGTGATCAAAGTCTTTAGTTTCTGAATTTTGAAGATGATTTTTTGGTGTAGCTATAACTTGAATTGGTATAGTCACTGTGTGACTAAAAACACTTGACTTAAGTAATTCATCTTTTCCTCTTAGAAGTTCATTGTCGAGCGATAGATGACGTTGGGGTATGATAGGTAATTTAAAATGAATTATCGATAATTAATGTTTACAGATCTTCGTGGAGTTCAGATTAATTAAGAAAATTCCTAACCTAACCTAACCTAATCTAATCTGAACTGAATCGCAGTGCGACAGTAAGAGCCACATATTTTCATCAAAAATTTGATGCTCTACAAAGAGGGTCCCCTGAGATTTTTCGATATAATCACTCCTTCAAGAGTTATTTAACGTTGAACTTGTGCTCACGGTCAATTTTATAACATTTTCATTTTCAATTTCATTTTTATTTCCATTTTCCCTAACTGTAAAATCGTCGCATAAAAATAGAAAATCGCACCCTCTAATTTTTGACAGGTTGACCTTCAGTTCTTGGTCTGGCGACTGAACTATATCGTTATTTATCGTGGATACACTTTCTGCATTCTTATCATCCTCATTATTTATTTTTATCATCATGATAACTCATACATTATTACTGTGATATCGTGAATCATTATTTATGTTTATAACTTTTGAGTGCGAAATTTAAATTAAATTAAATTTGATAGGCAAACGGAGACCGATAATACGGAGATACCCTGTAAATTTCAACCTTTTTTGTACATTAGTTTTTGAGATACCGTAAACAGAAAAAATTCAATAAATTGTTTATAACTTTTGAGTGCAACATTTGAATTGAATTAAATTTGATAGGCAAACGGAGACCGATAATACGGAGATACCCTGTAAATTTCAGCCTTTTTTGTACATTAGTTTTTGAGATACCGTAAACAGAAAAATTTTCGAAAAAAATGTCTGCGAAGAAGAAGCAGAAGAAGAAGAAGAAGATTGTGATTTTCATCAACTTTGAACCCCCATAACTCCGGAGCCGCTAGACCGATATTGTTCCGGTTTTTTGTGGATTCTCGTACGGTGATAACGAAGAATTTTTGTCTGAACTTTTTCGCGAAATTTTCAGCCGTTCGCGAGAAAAAATACCCCCGTTCCAAGTATAACGAGTTGGTTCGCGTAAAGATTGCTGGCTGGCGCTCGCCTGCCTACGGTACTTGGCGGCGATTCGCTGCCGCGAATCTTGATTGTTTCAGTACAGCAGGTACGATAGAGGAATACCATCATTCAATGCATCTATATTATGACACATTGAAAATTTTATTACGCGATCACTGCGGGTAACGATTACCGATGATTCGACGAGTTTCCTTCTCGTAACCTCACAAGCGGACAACGAGCTGGCGAGTGAACACCCGACATCTTGATTATCGATCGAGTAAACACACATGTTCAAACTACTCAAAGTTTTATCCACGATTATTCATGTTCATTTACGGAATTGAGAGAGCTGTCACAAAGGAATGTAACATATGTATAACTCACAGCCCCGGCAATGACGATTCCATCACTTTTATTCTGTGCCGCCATTATGTGACTTGCCGCTAAACGACGGCAGCCGACGGCTTGGAAATCAGCAGCCTGCGCGGCGAATGATAACCAATGAGAGCGCCGCTTTTCTGGGGGTCAATGAAAAGGAATCACTATGCGGCGGACTCGATAAGAAATTAGAGATATGACGCGGCCACGGCATTGACCACACCGCGGCTTCCCTTCTACACCATTTATGTTGGAATGGTTCTGGTTCCCAAATGACATATAGCTAGCGTACGACCACGGCGGTGCTTAATCGTGATGATCGTGAAACGAGCCCACCGGTGATCAAAGATTATCAGATCTCAACTCTCCGACCACCGATTTTATTGAAATTAGGCTTAAATGAACCCGCTACACTGATTTACATTGCAAAAATGCATCCAAATTCCTCGAAAAGCTCATGATTTCGGAGATACTTGATAGAACAGTGGGCCTTACAGCGCTTTCCAGCTCACCTTGCGGTAAAGATACTCGGTAGTCCGCCCGTTCTTGTGAATGTACTTGGCGCGAGACTCTACCGAGTCTCTTGATCATGAATGGAAGAACTATTGACGACTAAGTATGTTCAAGAAAATGATTATGCATTGCTTGCAGGCCGCAATATTTAGAAAGCTTCACTTTACAGAGAAACCATCAAGAAAAATAGGAACCAGAAACAGCCTTACCCTTATGAAAAACCAGAAGGTTTTCCAATAGAATCATTGGAGGCGTTTGCAGAGTTCGAGGAAGATGTCGAGAAACAGCTGTCTTGTGAGTATCATACAGTATTATATTTCTTATAGCAATGGTCGATTTATTGGAACACATACCAATGATGTGATGTAATTTTCAGAAAGAGTATCTCACCAGCATCGGGGGCCATGAAAAGGGGGAAACTCTGAATAATTTTGTAAAAGAGAGTATGACCGATAGCCTCACGAGAAACTTCAGTTGGACAGGAAAGAAAGTTCCTGGCCATAAAGATTTGAGACCGCTGTACAAGACCCAGATGGGGCGGGTGTTTTATGGTGTGTTCAATTATTCACTTGTTAGACCACAAACAGTTACCTGTTATTATGGAGATAGTCTATAGAGAAATTACGTAAATGAATCACTTTATTTTTTTTCTTTTTATTAATTCCAAAAGATATAACTTTACAAATCACTTTATTTACAGAAGCACTGCGGGCGTGTCGCCATATGCCTCAGCTACCGGATCGAACGGCATTCGCAAGATGTATGCAGGATGCAATCCGGACTGCAAAGCAACGGGGGCGAGATGTCTTACGACGTCGTGACAGAACAGCAGCTGTTAGGGCAGGTCCGCGAAGGCGATATGAGGCAGAGATGGCCGAGCGTTACAGACATTCCTCTGCCGAGGAATTATAATTTATAATTCAAACCAGTTTATTGAAGCTAACTACAATAAAATAAAAAAATGAAATCAAAGATTTATGGAGTACCATATTATTATAGCATTTGCTGGATGCGAACCACTGCGTAGTGGGTTGAGCGTCACTGAACGGGTATATTATACGCAACCTGCAGATCAAGCATGGAGACATGCATGATGTGCTGCAAGCTTCTGCCGAAACTATACATGCGCGCGGTCAGCAGCCCAATGCGGAAACAGACAGATAGCGGTCTGTTGGCAGACTCATGCAAGCGCTCGCCTCATGGCCATGACAGGTACTTGCGACAGATTGCTACTTGGGTTGTTTCACGATCGAACTACGTAAAATTCGACTCCTTGAATTATGGAACAATTTTTTTTACATTCCACATCTGATTCTGTCTTGTAAAAAATATTTTCTTTTTGCTTAGAGCTTTCGTGAAATCTATTTTGTTTGAATTTGGTATACGAAGCTGTAACGCGCGAAGCGTACCTTTTTCATTACCACGTTTTTATCAACCCGCTTTCTTGTCTGTCTGTCTGTTCGGTACTAATTTTGCAATCGATTTTCAAATAACTTTTCGATGAGCTAGAGATTTGTAACTTCAAACATAGCTCAGAACCAGATGTTAATGCGATATTAACTCCGTTCGAAAAAAAAACAAAAGAATTGAAAAAAACCGATCGTTAATCAATAAAATGTACTATAATAAAATTTGAAAAAATACAGTTATCATCCCAAGATTAAACAGCGGACGATAATTATTTGAATATATTTTTCCCCCTTATATACCACGTTTTTAAAACAGTAAAGTTTTTAATTATTTTTCCCTAGCCCCATACAGATTTATAACCCCATGCAGGTCGTCCTGAAAATTTGTCATTGTGAATTCTTCATAGCTACGCCCACTCCGATTTTTTTAAAAATATTTCCTCCTGAATCAAAAATCTTCAATTCACTACAAACGTCTCTTCTTAAACTGTATTACTGTCTGAGATTTTTTTTTCGATCAGACTGTCACGTAGAGATTATGTCCTCAAGTATCGAACCTTTGAAAGATACTTTGTATTAGACGATAAATTCATAATTTGCATAACATGTTAAGAAGTTTAGAAAAGGCTAAACAACGAACAAATCGGTCAAGCGCTAGGCCCACAATTTCTCAGAGGTCGATCAAGAGTCTGTTTTACCATAAAACGCAGATGGCGCCCTGGGCTGGCGCTCTTATTTTGCGACTTACTACCTTATGACTCTGACTTTTCGCAACTCGTCCGATCTAGTTCAATATATCTATGGTGAAAGAGTTTAAGCTTGTAGTGACGTGGGAGAGCCAAACAGTTTCTGTCAAGGTGATAAAATGGGATTCGTCGAACATCTTGGAAAAATATACAAACCAAAAACTATCTCCCACGCTCGAGGGTTCATGTTTCTAAGAGAAGTTGCTGAAATTCATAATTTCAACCCTTACTACAGAGGTACAGAGGTACTTATATGTATACGACAGAGCAGATGCATTGTCAAAAGGTGAAGAGAGTTTATGTGATCATTAGTATGACTTCAAGTTTGAGCTTGAATAACTTTGGAAGGAGTCAACTTTTGAAAAAAATGATAAGAGACATTTTTTTGTAGTTCGTTCAATTTTTTACACAAGTATGTAAGCGTCCTTTGGATTCGATTATTGACGTATGAGCTACAAAATTCTGAAAAAAAAATTTCCTATGTTATTTAAATAGGAAATAGGAATCCGCGATGAGCGACCGCGAATATCGATATTAAGAGTTCCACTTTTAACAGGCATCTTTTCTCATCCTCCCCAAAGTATTTCAGATGTGGAATTGAAAATAAAATAGTCGATCTTTTCCAACCAGTCTAATACCACAAATAAAACGGGAAACACTGGGGTGTGACTTACTTTTGTTTCATAATGAATAGAGCAAGACAGAAATACCATTTTCCCTTTGGAGTTATTCTCTTTCGGCACGTGAATTCGTCACTCCGACCACCAGAGTGAGCGTTGCAGTATTATTGTATTTCAGTCACCGAATTTCAGTGGTATCGTTACACCATAGATTGTTACTATTCCCGCTGTTGGCAAAGGATAGAAAAGACTAACTACAGGTTGAGATTGGATTCCTATGTTTAGAAGTGTCTAAACAATATACATATACATATCTTTTCCCTCGGCCTTCGTAATTCTTAATTACATTCTCATCAACTTTATTGCAGGATTCTCCATTCTACAATGACGAGAAAATGTGCAATATCCAAAGAAGATGCTATTAACGTACTAATGCGTTACATCGAACATTCTAATGACGGAATACCTTCGTTCACATCTTCTGTGTGGCAAAATTTGAGCAAAGTGCATGGAATTTTCGAAGCTGGTTTACAAACGTGAAATACAACTGACGTGATATCTTATCTACAGCATTTGAACGCATGGGAATTCGCCGTGAAAAGCCAAACATCAATCTCTGCCTTTCACATATTGTTGATTCGACATTCAACGATACTGACAGTCTATTATATGACAAAGATCCATCACTTGATTCATTAACCGACCGTGTATCTTGAAGATTTCGATCTCTATCTGAGTCCTATGGAGTGGTTGCAAATTAAACCATTAGACACGGATTCTAAGCGGTCAAACCATACTTTGAGACCTCGTGTGTGGACAAATGTAATAGCCATTGCATTTTGGAAGCAACACCGACTATGATGCGTGTATGTGTTCAAATGAGGAGAAGTGAACATTTCATCTGAACGAAAATACTTTCTTAAAATGAAAGGACAGTGTACCAGTACGGCATGCCAAAATCTTCTTTATGGGTTTGCTCTTCAGGAACCCGAAGATGGGACAGAGTTTTGTATTCGCGTCAGAACACGGAACACAATATTTGACGATCATGAATATGTCAGACGACCATTAAATGGACCAATAAGAGAAGAAATGGGAAAAAGATGCATGACCGACGGTTGTTCCAATGTTGCAAAACAAACGTCCAGAGAGCACCTGCTCCGCGGTGATACTGAGGGACCAATATTACAATCGCTTGATGTTCTTCGCCATGCAAAGGCCGAACAGATCAATAAAAACCTAGGTATTGGAAAAATTGAGAAACAAGACGTGATACAGGTATTATATTACATTCAATTCGAACAACCATTTGTCGGATGTGTTCAAGATGTTGGATATAATCCTTTTTTTATATTTTATGGAACGCCAGAACAAACGACGGCGTACCAACAGTATTGCTGTCCGACAGATAACTTATCAAAAATAAGCATCGATGCAACTGGCAGTCTGGTTCAAAAATTAATGAGTCCACAGGGCCTGAAATCTGCACATATATTTCTATATTGCATCGTGATTCATTTCGATAATGTCGTTTTATCAGTATACCGGATGTTGTCCGAAGCTCAGGATACAAAAGTAATTGTGTTCTGGCTGAGAAGATGGTTACGCAGAGTGGGACGAAAACCAAAAAAAGTAGTCATAGATTACTCTCGGGCTCTTCTTTTTGCGTGTTCTCTGTCATTTAACGAGGTATCTTTGAAAAAGTACATTCATGAATATTACAATTCTGTCATCACAAACGGTGGCGTGACTGCAGATACTATGTCAACCTACCTCAGAGTCAATGTTGCTCATCTAATCCATATCGTGTGCCGCTGGAATTGTTTCAAACTTCTCCGCCAAGTGGCTATAAGCGATTTCTATGTCCGATGCATCGCCCTTCTGGTTGATTGACAATGACTGCACGATTTCGAAGATATTTTTGAATTGGTTTGTACTGTAGCACTGCGGTCCAATGAAAATTCGATTGGACAAATTGATTCGAACCGTACTGTAAAGGAGGTACGTCTAAAGTTGGAAAAATACATTTCTCATCTAAATATAAATATTGACAATCATCTAGACGTTTTACAATCCACTGACCATGCGACTGAAGTGAGTGCAAACGATTTAAAAGAAACCTGCTCTCCCATTGGAGCATTCATCAGCCAGATTATTGGAAAAGCGCGATTCACAAGAAACGAAGGAACTGATTTAAACGCATTCTATCTCCCTGATGTTGTTGAGCAACTGGAGCGTATTGGGAAAGAATTTCCACTGTGGACAGCTGTTGGTTCACCATACTTCGCGGATCATGCAACATCAAGCATTTGTGAAGCTAATTTCAGGGACATCAAAGATCGTATGTTGTCGAATTACAACAAAAATTTACGAGTCGATAAATTTGTAAAAATTCATTTACTCGATTTAATGGGAGGCACAAGAAGTTTCTCTTTAAAATGACGAAGCTTCTCTATAGAAAGATGTCCAATCCCAGACCGGCAAAGAAAAACTTCAGTTATTGCGAAGAAAACCAATGAGTCTGATGAAAAGTTCAATACTGACGAAGTTTTCGAACTTTCTTCTCTGGGTCATACGGAAAACTGGCGTGGGAAAGCAGATGTTTCTATATTTCATCGAGACATCGATAAAGTAACTAAGTTTCCTACATCTTATGATCTAATCAAAGATATTGATGATCCTGCAGTAATTAAGGAACACACTGAAGACAATAACGATCGAGGCATCCAATACACTGAAAGCAACCCGAATAAAATGGAGAGTGAGGACATTTTTCGACAAAGATCCAGGATATCAGATGAACATTCTTACAGTTCCATCCCCGAACATAAATCTTATCCTAAGTTACAGACTCCCGGTGATAATAAATCAAAATTTTTCAGAGCTTGCCCGGAAGCAAAACTTCATGATGCGCTTAGTGCACGAAAAAAAAAGTATATCCTCCCCAATGGTAGCTTGTGCAAACCTGTGACAATGAATGGATTTTTAATGTGGTAACGTACGATTTTCCTACAGCGAAAATTAACGGTAGGGATCACCGAGTCGTACGCACCCTACGGCGCTATGTCTCTGTTGTACTCGAAAAGATAATTTAACGGGAGAAACTCAAAAGATAACTCACTTGCTCGGTTGGGCGCCAGACGCTAGTGCATCACGAGATACGTCACAAAGCGAAATTTAACAGAAAGATACGATAGAAACAGAGAATTTGGCAACGGGCGAAAACTCAGCTAGCTCATGCGGTACGGAAAATGGTAGAGGGGATAGGTTTGCCGTAAATTACGCCACGATAGTTTCCTTCACTGGGCCGTGGCCCTTATATTCAATTAACAATACAATATTTGGGTGGTACAAACCCTCTCACTCAGTCAGACAACTGCACTACGTTGCGTCGGTACAATAATAAGATTAGCGCGTACAGGGATCAGGCGGCGGGACGGTCTTCAGCCGGACCTTAAACCAAGATTGGCGTAGCCAATATCGGACGGCGCGATAGCGGAAAGTGCAACAGCGCTTCCAAAAAGCGGACGATAAATTAGTCCTTCGCTGGACCAGTCAAAAATTATGTCACGGTGGACAGGCGAAAAATATGTCTCTGCGGACAGGCAGAATATATTTTGTCCGACAACATTAGACTCGGGAATTAATTGTCCCAGCAGACAATACTAGTCGGAAAATTAATACGCCGCGTGAGGCGGCGGGCGAATACAAGAAAGGCGGGATTAACGTAGGATTATCACGGTCTTCAGCGCACGGCTGTCAAAATCGATATTTTCAAATAAATCGTGATAATTGCGGTACTTTCCTACGGCTACAACTACGGCGAAATTCTCCAAAGACGGTGGCCAAATTATTAACGATAGTACTGCTGCTAATTACCAGTAACCAAATCAGAGCGGGATATTACAGTAAAACATAAGTGGGCGATAGCGGTAGCGGAAGCGATAGCAAACAAGCAATAAACCCGAATATTAGAGAATCGGCCCTCGGACAGCTCAGATCAGCACGATACGATACGAAAAATCTGGAGCGAGATCCCTTGACCCAACACTCCGGGCGATAAACCAAATAAATTTGCCTCCTGAGCTATCGTTGGCTTCACATGAAATAGCGGCGTCTTACCTTGCCTGACGAAACGGGAGCGCACTTTACCACACTCACTTTTACGGTGATGGGGAACTTACCGCACTTGACTACTAATTGTAAGCAAAACGACTGGTAACCAAAACCACGAACTCCGAAAACTGTAAGTCGCAGGCACAATACGGCGTTAGGAAACTGAACCGGCTCCCAGAAAGGTCGGCGTAGAAGTAGATCGAGATCCCCGCTGGTTCCGGTGATCAAGCGGTGATTTTGGAGTTCGATAATGGGGGTTGACCTCGTGATCCTGATTTTCGGCAATTATTGGTTATTGGTTTCCCACCCTCAGTAGATCTCTTTTGGCGTGCGCCAAGCGCGTACCGCGGTAGTGGGTGGCTGGTGGGAGCAATCGGTGCTGCGTAGCGTCACCTGTGGGCTATGGTTGGCGGCAGGACGTGTGATGAGGTTAGCATTAGATTGGCGTTCGCTGGCTCCAGTACTTCTCTCTGTTGCCGTCTTTGAGGGCTTCTCCGGGTCCCTCCGCGGGCAAACAATGCACCGGAGGAGCGGGATCATGACGCGCCACACCGGGACTTGCATCCATGTCCTTCCTTGCAGTCTTTATCGACGGATCACCGTAGGGCTTACTCGGCCAACCACGATGATGCTTCAGCATCCGAGACAGTAGATGTTTTGTGGGTTGGTCCAGCTCCTGGCTGGTAAGTCTGGGCAACGGGAGGCTGAGTTGTGCGCTTTTTGGTGAACGCACAGCCCTGTACGCCGTTGCAGAGGCATCCAATTGCATTGCGTAATTCTGGTTCAGCTCCAGGCTGATAAGTCGTGCGGTAACGGGAGATCTTAGCAGATTGGCGTCGATCCTGTACGCCGTTAGCGTGGCATCCAGGCCTAATCGTCATACGTTTTCTCATCAGAGCGTCAAACTCGTTACTGGGTTGGCACTTCTACCGGTCACAGGTCATGAAGGTCGGGATGGTCTTGATGGTCTTGATGGTCTTGAAGAGTCCAGGTGAGGGCGGGGGGGGAGGGGGGGGGGGACGGAATAATACGGGCGATAATGCGAAATAATACGGGAATTGATGCGAGAAATCACGGTAAACCTGACTCACTGAAACTATTTAATATAGCCCGTTCCTTGGAGATGACGATAACGCGGATTTTATCCGGGCGGTAGCTGAATTAGGCGGTAATTCCGGTACCCAGTGACCGTTGCAAAACTGCAACGTCACAATGTATACAAAATGAAGATGTGGTTTTGATTCCCTCGTACACATTCTATTTACTGCTGTCATAGACAATCCGAATTATTATTCGAAAATTGAACAGTCCAAGAACCACATGTTGAAGTTTATTACGACATTCATGAATAACGGTCCTACGGCAGCGATATTTGCAGACCATGCATTCTTATTACACCAGTTAATTGCACATACTAGAAACGAACATACTATGAACGATTAATAACATTTTCCATCGATGCTGAAGACAATATTACAAGTCTTTGGACCAAATTATTCAAATCAGAACCAAGTTTAATCCGAACAAACGATTGTAAGATCTGTTCGAAATGTCCTCAAAATGTTCCAACTCTCGCTCCAAATCATCAAGAAATATCGAATCACGGGTTCAGCGCTCTCCAAAAGGCTTTGCAGAGCCTGCAAAGACAAACGTGTCTGAGTGTCTGACGATTCGATAGACCTATGAAGAAAATCTTCATATTGTGATACAATCGAAAATCTTGAATACTTTAGATGTCGTATCTCAATTACTCCAAACCCCGAATTTTGACTTGCAAAAAGCACGTGATTGTTTGAATAATGCGTACGATAAAATGTCAGCATTGCGATCTGATTTTCACTCAGTTAGAACGGCTGCTGCAGAGCTAACAAAGTCGTGGGATATAGAAATTAAATACGAGAATGAGAGAACTCGCAAAATAAAAAAGCAATTTGACGAACTTTGTAGCGATGAGCGATTGACAAACGGCGAAGAAAATTTAAAAATGCAAGTGTATAACGCCACTTTAGATATTATTATTCGCCAGTTAAATGACCGCTTTACAGGCATAAATAATTTGGTCAGTCTGTTCGTTTCAATTTTGCCACAAACTTTACGAACAGCTTCTGACCAAGAATTGATAGAACTCAGCATGCCATTATCGATTAAATATCCGTCGGATATATCATCTAACTTTTGTCAGCAGCTCATATTGTTTAGAACAACTTTTGAAAAGGAGTTGGAAAAAATAAACACGGTATACGAGTTGGCTAGATTTTTGATTATTGAGTACCAACTGTCGCCAACTGAATGATAAAAAAAGGGTTTGTTATAAAGAAAAATTATGTTTAGTTCGTTTTTCAAAAGAAAAAAAAGGAATAAAGAGAAGAATGTTTGAGTTGAAGTGGACCGGCCTATGCTTGTGAGAGTGATAGTGACCGGTGAGTCACCCATTGTTCTCTTTCTCTACCTGTAATTCGGCGGACGAAGCTGGAGACGGGAAGGGGGTACGTGATAACGAAAAACACCGCTCTCGGTACCATAGCGGGAGAGTCGACTCGGCTAGTTGAACGCCAGCTGTTACAACGGTAAGACGTAAGGTGTGCGATTGGCACACGGAGTAGAATAGCGAGAATAAAAAAAAGGATAATAGGAGATATAGACGATAGACACGGAGGGATCAGAATAGATTCACGATCGTAGAAACAAAGGCGTCGGGTTCTCTGCGGCGTGGGTACCGAAGTGCCCATGTGACCGCGTTGAGATTCCGACGTTTTAAGCATAACCTACATCTGTCGAATTAAATAAATAATTCAAATGATTAGCCCCTGCTACAAAAAATAGGCAGACCTGAAAGATCGGGAAAGAGCAGGTTGAAGTGGTCAGTTGTGCGTTGACGCTTTCTGGGATCCTGGAAGCCTAGGCCCAAGAGGTAGTGGCTGCGGCGTGGATGCAAATATATCCACGGGTCCGCGTGGGGTCCCAGTGATAGGTGCGTGCGTACGTTTGCTGCACTTCAACAAGACTGCGCTTCCCGTAGATTGAAACGGTAGCAATGCATACTGAACTGTTTGTATCTGGGGTGTGTGGGGGCGTGTACCCCCTGTTGACCTGTTCAGAGATTAGACGATGGAATAAAGAGACGTGCGAGACAAGAGAGAGAAATTAGCAAGGTTTATTTGAAGCCTCGAGCCCCTCACGTCGTGTAAACCTAAAGAGTCGGTGACGTCATCGGCTGTCATGTGTCAGTAGGGTCTGGTACACCAACTTTTGAACCCATCCTTTACAGATTTGTGTTTAGCTTTGATTTCATTTTTGACCCTGCCGGCTGCAACATCTAGTGCGGAGCGGTCATTTTCTCAACCAAAAATAATAAAAAATTATTTAAGAAGCATAATCGCCCAAACAAGGTTGACAAGCCTGGCTATACTCTCCATTGAAAGTAAAGAAGCGCAGGAAATGGACATCAGTAATGTTATTAAAACCTTTGCTTCCGTAAAAGCGCGGAAGATGAATTTCCGTTAAGAGTAAACATGTAGGTACTAATTAGATTCATAAGGTAATTCTATTGAATTCTGTAAAATAATTGAACAGTTGAAATAAATATTCAAGGAACAAGTAACGATCCTGACGTGTGTTTGTCTGCGAATTCAGAATTTTTACTTCTCATATTATGTGTATTAACGCTGACTGAAATTCTTAGCGGGGATGTTGAAAGTGTATTTGGATTTAGAAATGTGAGTTTGTACAGGGGGCCCAGATTGAATGATTGCACACGGGCCAACGGAGACATCGTTACGCCACTGTATAGTACAAATAATCCTATTATTAATCTGAGCATCTAGTCTTGTTAATAATGTTCAATCTACGTCACTGAAAGTGCCTCCTTGAACTAACTCTAGTTAAGTCAATAAATCTCTTACTGTGATCGACTGCAGCTTGCAAATAAAATGAGAACTGACAACACAGTGATTACATGGCTCAAAAATTGAATTTATTATTTTTCTTAGAATATAATTATTAATATACACAGTAGGTTATATGATGTTGATGAAAGATTGTATTCGGAACTGAAACTTTCATGAGGACTGACCAATTAGTAATAAATGATACCTATCAAATGTTGAAATAAGACATGTCTGAATTGAATAATTATTCATCGGTAAAGGTAACATTTTTCACAAACTAACATAATCAATGGGTTATTACATAATGGGTCATTAAGATGGATCTGACATCGTATGTCAAGGTTTGTTTTCAATTACTATTCAGCTCAGCAATCTCACGTTGACTCATCAGCTACCCAGCCTTATTCCTCAGCGCCCTTAAAGTCAAGGTTGGCCCTGTTGTCAATCTGCTTACATACCTATAGAAGGTCTTGGGTTCTTTTGTGGTCCAATTCTTCTCAAATCACCGCTTTGCTACGCCTCTTCTGCTGATGACAGCCAGATTATGCAATTATAGCATAGACCTTTATTTTGAAAGATTTCCAGGACTTGTCCAGGCCAGAAGCACCCACTGAAATGTCAATAATAACGCTCACTCTGGAAAAGACAGTGAATTAAAAAGGACGTTACTGAGATTTTACTTTGCTTTATTCAAGTATAACTTGACGCGCGTGACAAACTCCATCTGGTGCGAACCAGTAAACTGTGACGCAATAAAATATATCAAAATAACTATCAGCTTTTGGAACTATCATCTTTAATCAATGTAATAATATTTTTAACGTATCAATAATATAATAAGTTATAGAGAGTTAACTCACCAAATCGTATTTCACTACCTGGAGTATGAACACCTCGGAACAAATCTTCAATCTCTTAGAGGGCCTGAAACAGAAATTATCATTAACAATTAACGAAGAAGAAACTCAAAGAAACAAACTACCTACCCACAAAGGACATCGTTTTGGCCATCCATGTTCAGCTCCTTTTGCCTATCTAGAAAAGAAATAGATTGATAAAGTCAAGTGTAAACCAAACTCACGATATGTTTACATGTAATTGTGACCACATACCTGCAAATTTATTATTGTCTATTATTTGTGTGAATGATGTGTGAATGATGTATTGCTTATTTTATTTTAGAATAAAACGTAAATTAAGCTTAACATCTTATATTATTATACCATCGTTAATCGACTCCTGATCACTTACGAACGAATTACAAACGATTTCTGATTAAAATACAAGTAAAATGTGCGGCGAAAGTATCCACGCAACGCATGTGCGTGCAACGTGCGCCATGATTTCCAAGAAAACTGATTCACTTGATTACTGAATAATTATCGAGTCAAAAAACTAAAAAGTAACAAATTCGTTACTTACAAACGATTTTCTTCCGATTGCACGTCTTATTTTCCGAAAAAAAAAAATTGGAAATAATCTTGTCGGCTAACTACATGCTAATTTTTATTTTACGAATTACAAACAAACTAATTACTTACAAACGTTTATAATTGACTTACAATCGATAACAAACGAATTACAAACGATTCCGAATCAAAGAAGTTGCAAAAGCGGGAGGTTGTCTGCTAAGTACTGTGACGTTGCATTTTCGCAACGGTCACTGGGTACCGGAATTACCGCCTACCGCCCGGATAAAATCCGCGTTATCGTCGTCTCCAAGGAACGATCTATATTAAGTATTTTCAGTGAGTCAGGTTTACCGTAATTTCTCGCATTATTTCCATTATTAGTTTACATTATTCACCGTAGTTATTTTGCATCACTTTCCGGAATTATTTCGCACTACCTCCCGTATTATTTCGCGTCGATTCCCGTATTATTTCGCATCAATTCCCGTATCATTTCGCGATATCGCCCGTATTATGTCATCACACCCCCCTCGCCTAGACTCTTCAAGACCATTGAGACCATCAGGACCATCCCGACCTTTATGACCTGTGACCTGTAGAAGTACCACCCCAGTAACAAGTTCGACGCTCTGATGAGAAAACGTATGACGATTAGGCCTGGATGCCACGCTAACGGCGTACAGGATCGACGCCAATCTGCTAAGATCTCCCGTTACCGCACGACTTATCAGCCTGGAGCTGAACCAGAATTACGCAATGCAATTGGATGCCTCTGCAACGGCGTACAGGGCTGTGCGTTCACCAAAAAGCGCACAACTCAGCCTCCCGTTGCCCAGACTTACCAGCCAGGAGCTGGACCAACCAACAAAACATCTACTGTCTCGGATGCTGAAGCATCATCGTGGTTGGCCAAGTAAGCCCTACGGTGATCCGTCGACAAAGACTGCAAGGAAGGACATGGATGCAAGTCCCGGTGTGGCGCGTCATGATCCCGCTCCTCCGGTGCATTGTTTGCCCGCGGAGGGACCCGGAGAAGCCCTTAAGGCTGTCCCAGCGACCCCCACCACCGCGTATTTTTTCATGGTTGTGTGGCGTCGGTGTGAACGCAATCGCATATTTCAAATTACTCCTCGGTAAAACAACAGATCACTCCGAAACTGCTTGGGACAACTCATTGAACTGTGGTGAAGGGGGCTCTGGTCAGGTACGAACGAACAAGATCAGTTTGAATTAGTAATTGATTGATTTCTGCGAGGCTGCGGATCAGCTGTCACTTATACCAACTTGAAGCACACGGACGCGAACCACAATTACACGAAAAACGCAGAATTTACGGAAAAGGCACCGAATAACCGACCAGAGCCCCCTGCACGCTAATCCTGTCGACCGTTTGGAAAAATCACAACGCAGATTATTGCCATTTGGCGACATAAAACTGAATATGGGAGCCGAAACACAAATCGTGAGCGCGGCCATGTTTTTCTATTCTGCGTCACTGAAAGCCGCGTAGGAACAGTTTACGACTTTGCCGCAACGTTTTGAGCGCCGTCAACGCTACACAGTCGGGCTGAGCGGCAGCGGTGCTCAAATAAAATTTCTCGCCCGCCAAGCGTGTTTCGCGAACCGAATCCCATCCTTACCGGCACATAACTATTATATTTGGGGCTGCCCACGTCAACTCGAGGCAGCTCCAGACCTCGACATCTCCGATTTGATTTTCAATTCTGTATATTATCAGCCTATCTCTGGAGAACCTCCAAATTTTCAATCAAAAAAATTGTCTTTTGAAAAATGCTTTTCGAATAACATATGTGCTACCGAAATTCTTTCGAACTTGCACCATTCTGATCTTCGAATTCCGGCCACGATTCTAAAAGTGAGGGAGGGTTGTTTTATATCATCTACAGAATGTTTTTAATTTTTTTCAGAATGTTAAAAAAGGTCCTTTTGGTTGAAAAAATTCATAGCTCCGGTTGATTTGGAAAATCAGAAAAAAAATTAAGAGGTTGTCCAGAGATGCGATGATGACATATAAAATTAAAAATCGAATGGAAGATGCTGAGGTTTGTAGCCATGTCGAGCTCACGTGGACGAGTTACAAGAATGAATAAAATATTGTTCATCATTTAGATATAATTAATTTATTATAATTTATATATATTTTGATTATTACAAAAAACTTATAAACTAAGACCGTATACGGCCGACACGTGACCGTCTACTCGCTATATTGATAATTGTATACGGTCACGTGCCGACCGTATACGGCTACTCCCGCGCTTCGCGGGGGGCGGCCCCCGCTCGGCCCGGGTTGGGCCCCGCCACGGCCCCTGCTTGTTCCGTGTTGGGCCCCGCCACGGCCCCCCCTGGCCTGGCCACCTCTGGCCTGGCCACCTCTGGCCTGGCCACCCCTGGCCCGGCCCCCCGTCTGCCCCCGCGCGGCTGTTGTTGTTGTTGCTGTTGTTGCTGTTGTTGTTGTTACTGTTGTTGTTGCTGCTGTTGTTGTTGTTGTTAGTGCTGCTGTTGTTGTTGCTGCTGTTGTTGTTGTTGTTGCTGCTGCCACGCGCGCAGCCAGCTCGCGACGGTAGGCTTGGCGGCGGGCCTTCCTTCCCGCCATACCGCCGCTTCGGCTGCGCCGTGGCCCCAGCCCTCGGGCGGCGACAGACCCACTGTTAGACTCCTATAAAAACAAACAAAATCGTCTCAGCATAAAACATTGATAGTAGCAGTTAAATTTGAAATATGTAGTTGCGAAATCCACGCAATAATCAGAGCGATCACGTTCCAAGTATCGTTATCAAAGAGTATATGACGGGTTTCACTCGAACTCTGGCAATGATCTCCCTTCACCATTATCGATCGGGTTTATAAATTTTTTCATGATACTCGTCACACTATTTCAAAAATCGTTTCAAACTGTTGTATATTGATGCAATTCTAAATTGACGAACAGGTGGGCATTTTTGATTTTTACGAGAAAAAAGCTCAAGTATACTCTCGGTAATTGTTTGGAAGTAGGGTCCACCCTACTTTCAGTCAGAGAAAATTGAAAAATTCATATTTTTTTATTTTATTTTTTTCAAATTGTTTATTTTTACGGCGGATTGATGAAAAAAAAATTAAAATTCCAAACAATATATTTCAAATATTTTTTTCAATTTTTAAATAGCAAAGAACTTATTTTTGATATAAAATCTCACGTTCTCATTTCTGTGAAAGTTATTCCGAAGTACATAAAAAATAGAGTAATTCAAAAAAAAGTCAGTTCAAAAAAAATCCATTGCTTTAGTTATAAAACTATTTCAGTAACAATTTTATTCGAGTAACAAGTGTAGTGTTGAAATGTAAAAAAATTTAAACAATAAAGTGAATTAAATCAAATATTTTTATAAATTTATGATATTATAAATCATAACATATATTAACTCGATAGTAATAATCATATCCATGAAATTGAGTTCATGAATACTATTCAAAGTTCATAAAAATTATTATTTGTCCGCGCTCCAAAATGACAAAAAGTAATTGCAATCTTTACTTTTCGTGGTCGCTTTTTTTCCATCAATCTACCGTGACAATGAACAATTTGAAAAATAAATAAAAATCCAAAAATGTGGATTTGTCTATATTCTATGATCGATGATGAAAGAATCATAAAATATAATCACCCTTTTGAAAATAAAGTTTGGTTCTGTCGATTATTTTACTCAATGACAATCTGGAAAATTTCCATCGATCTCTTTATCGAGCCGAGATGATATATTTCGACCAGGCTAGGTTGATTCCCGTATGATCTACATCATTGCTAAGAAATCTACCACCACTACTATAATTGTACCGCAAAACCGGCCCACTTTCTAAAAGGTCTCAAAATTTTCGTCTTTTTTCCAAGTATTTTGTGAATTGTTTTCAAAAAAATCAATTGGGTCCAAAGACCTGTTAGCCAGATTTTTCACTCTCCAGGGGTAGTTTCCTGTTATTATGGGGGGTTAAAAATTTCGTAATAAATTTTTTGCTAAATTTCATTTAAAAATACGTACATTTCATCTGATAATATTTTTTGATACGATAGTGGGTTGTAAAGATATTGTCGTTAGAAAAAATCTCAATTTTGAGTGACATGAAAATTACGGAGGTCATAACAACGACAGATTTTTCCAAAAAAATCTTAAAAAATTGGTTTTGGTTACTTGAAGTAGTACTACTTACGAAAAAAAATGTTAAAAAAAATCGAAGACCATGAGGTTCCGAGCATGGTTGAGATGAGCTGGAATTCTCCAGGTATATTAACAACATATAAATAATCAACGGATTTTTGAAATAGGTTGAAAGGATTCCAATCCACTTTTGAGAGTGAGAACGATCGTGAAACAAATTTCTCTTCCTGATCAAAATTGGCGAGAAAAAATCACTGGTCAATTTCACGCAGAACCCCGTAAATGTTATACTTCATTATTTTTATAAACTCACAGTTGTGCCGGGGCTCCCTCGCCCTCCGCCACCGCGGCCGCCTCTCCCGCGTCCACCGCCACGACCGGGCTCCGCGGTGCCGCTGGTCCCGGCCGCCGGTTCGGTTTGGATGTCTGTAATTTCATACCATAATCAAAGATTCTGCGATAGCATCACCTTCAGATTTGGAACCAATAATTGTGAAAAATCGAACTAAGGCAAATCATGCTAAACGAATACCGACGCTCATCGGAAACCTCATTGAAATATTATTGCAAAAATTTGAAAACCCGCCGATTTGTTACATAAAGTTGTACGTAATATTCCATGAAAAATCAGTGGATTTGCGACATTATATTTCTTCTCTTTCTTTTCACGTCATCATGTTCCGATATTATTTCAAGAAATTTCGTTTTCTGCAGCTTGGAAATAGGTACTATTGTACACGAGAAATTTTACGAGTTTCGGCATGTCCAAGGTAACACCGCGATAGGAAAAAAAATGATTCGCAACATCCAGAAAATCATATCTCGTTCGTATGAGCAAATTCTATGAATTTGGGACATGACTTGTTACAAATCATCTGTTCAGTATATGCAAAAGAAGACCGCTAGAATAGCAGATACATTGTAGGTAAGATTCTGATAAACGCTAAACATTATATCTGAGACACAATAACAAAAAAACAAATACGAATTGTAATTGCGTAATAAAATTAAAAAAACAGTATTATTTACTCACCGGACATGATGTTTTTTTATTTTTTTTATTTTTTGTTTTCTCACAAATTACCTTCTTCTCTGTCGAGCTCTGAGCTTTGAATGACTCGTCCGAGCCGCTGCAGCGTGGAATCGCATGCGCGCGCAGCATTGCGTTACCTAGCGGAGAAAAGCTCTTTCTCGCACCCTCAAAACTCGCGGTAGCGAGTCCGCCACATATGCGTGCTGTTCGAGCGTACCGTCCCAAAAACATCGCAGCACCACCACACTAAGCGCCGATACGAACAATCAATCGATGTATTCAATGTTTTTGAGCATGAAATAGAATTCGCGAAGTCGATCCAGCGAGAGTCGAGGCATGATCGATTATTTGTTTCTTGGTTCGCTACGCCGTAAACAGTGTAGCTGTCAGCAAATATAAAGTTCACATTTGCTCGAGCTTCGTAATTCATTTTTTCACGTTACCATTTTTGTGTTGGGTCGTATTCAAACGTGATAATAATGAATAGACAGCAGGTGAAAAATGATCAGCCGATTACGAAGAAGCGTCGTCTCAGCCACCGCCGACTTTCGCAAACGCAATCTGCACGCAACAGGTACAGATTTAATATAATCTTAGGTCCAGCAGTTCTTTTCAATTGTTGAATGTTAGATCATCCACTTCTAGAACAAGAATTTTATTGCAATGCCAGGTATGCCGCAATGCCGGAATTTTACCAAACCGAACAAAAACGTAGCCCTATCAGTTCGCGATATTCATTACGGGCAAAAAATCCGACCTACACAACCTAGCTGCGAAATATCCGAATCGAGGATTATATGGCTACACTCGGCAGAATGCGGATTATAACGTTTGATATTATTTTGACATATTTCCGATGTATAATTTTCAACTGGTTAATGAAATCGATGCTCAAGTAGCCCAATCGAAGTCCATTCCGGAAAAATGCTGCCATAAAAAATTTGATCCGAACCAAATCTAGCCTCAGAAAATCGGAGATACAAATATTACGAACTTTAGCGTCATAAGCGTTTAGCGTTCCTCAATTAGAATTCGTCCACTACAGTTGAGGATTTTATTGCAAAGGCCCCGGGGTACAAGCGCAGTGGATCGGCACTGAAGAATCGTTATAATGATGATTGGAGAATATGTATGTAGGTACTAAGAAAGTACGAAGATACGGAAAGTTACAGATCAGTAGCTCGATTCCTTTTCGAGAAAACAAAAATATGTGAAAAACTTGAACAAAAATTTATTCTCAGGATCGGCTAGACCGATTATAAAAGCTATAACGAATGAGGGGCTACATAGTTTAATGAAATCCTTGCGCGAAAAATTGGTTTCATCTAAATTTTTTTTTTTTTTTGGCACAATTTTTGGAATTTTGAAAATTTGGAAAAAAAATCTACAATCCTTCTTTGGACTCAGTAATGGACCCGGTCAATTTTTGAAAATGATTTTCATAATTTTTTTGCAAGATTC
Organism: Athalia circularis; assembly: GCA_963978495.1. NCBI lineage: Eukaryota > Metazoa > Arthropoda > Insecta > Hymenoptera > Athaliidae > Athalia > Athalia circularis. Next base: position 23,396,146 of record OZ021697.1, on the reverse strand, counting down.
TTCCACCATGACTTTCTTCCAAAAATACGGGCAAAATATACAAATAATGAAGGGAAAAACTTTTTTTAACTGATATTTTGTCCCACGTGTGATGACATTTGAGTCGTCACTCCCGCTCATCATAGTTCCCACTCAAGATAGAAAATAGTCCATTGTACAACAAGTTGTGGAAAATGGGCGAGAAATTGCCCCCCCCCCCCCCCGTTGTTGTACACCGTGCTTTTTTCAACAAGTGCAGGTATAGGCGAACGTTTCTGGAAATTTTGAAGAGCGAGAATTTTGAATCTAAGAAATTTTGCAAATTTTCAAAATCTCGAATTTTAGACTGAAATTCTGAACATTGTTTGAAATTTGGAAATCTCTCGACATGGATGAGAAGGTATTGGGAGGTGACATCAGGCAATCCTTTATCGATAATTCAAAAACGCGCTCACCAACTATATGAGGAGAATAATGAAAACTTCGTCAATCACGACGTACATAATGACATGGAAACAATTTTTTTTCAACACTTGCATGGAATCGGTCTTTTTTCTCGCACGTAAAGTGGATGGAAAATTGGTAATTTCTAGCGTGGACTTCATTACCTCCCCAGCGCAAAAATGGATATTATATACTCCCCTAGGGAGGTAATTAACTCTTTTTCCATATTTCCAAAAAGGCCTCTACCTGCACTTGTTAAAAAAAGCGCGGTGTTCGGGGGGGGGGGGGGGGGGGCGGATTCTAGCTCGGGTGAGATGATGGTGCACTCGCGTGAGTCTCGGAAGCCTTCGGCACCTTCGACTGTGACTTTTACACCATCATGTAACCCTCGCGAGAAATGGCCCAGCCCCCCTCTTCCCCGTGTTGCCCAATGTACTATTCCTGGGATTCGATCGTAGTTTATTATGTATAACGTCCTTTCCGATATGCTCAAATTTGACTTCAATGTACCACGAAACAGCAATCAATTTGTTCGTTTCGAATTTCTTTTTTAACCATACTTAGCGAACTTTTCGAAGTCATTTGTTACATATGACGGATCAATTTCGTTTTTGGCATCGTACACCATTTCGAAGATTTTAAGAAGCTTCCCATGACATCTTTTTTCGAATGTAGAATGTTTCAGATCATACGAATTGTGGGTCGAAATGTTCAAGTTTTTTGCAGAGTTTCGAGTTTTTTGTTCAATTTTTTTACCAACGATTTGGCCTCATCACATCTAAATTTCACCGGGGGCCAAATCCAAGACCTACCGGTGAAATCTCATTCTGAACCTGAGTCAATTTGTTTTTCTTGGACCGGACTTTTGTAATGCAAATTTTACCGATTTTCACCTAATTTTCCGGAGAACTTGTTTCGAATTTCACATAAAAAAAAAATACATTTTCTGCAAAGTTCGCCATTTACGAACATTTTAAATAAATTTGTCGACGTCTTCTGTCTGATATAAATATTGTGAGGTATCTCCGATCATGTGTCAAATTTTTGCCATTCCTAGATGGAATTTGTATTTCAGAAAACATTTCAAAATCAGAACATCTCTCGAAAACTGGATAAAATTCGGTCTATGATTAAAAGAGTCTATAAAAATTTCTATGTTGGTGACAACATATTTGTGGAATATTATCGACAATCTCAAAAACAGCGAACATCGCGGAGAATCGATATTGACGTGTAGCGGAAATAAAAACAATTTTCGAGAGCAGATTTCTAAATAATTTATCTAAAATTGATAAAAATGGTATACTTAGCGACGTGTCGAGGTTTTCTAAAAAATGATTTAAACAACATTGAGCGCTTCGAAACACCTTCTCTGAGAAATAAAATCGGTACAGTTTGTATTGGAACATAGGTAAGCGATTTTACAAAATTTGAAAAAATAGGAGAAAACTTTACAATATTGGTTTTTCATGAAAAATGGCATACCGCGACAAAAATTCAATTTTGTTATGACGAACAACTTCGCAAAAATCTCCGAAATACAGTGAAAAAATGCATTAGGGATGCAGTCAGAAGTGTATGCATGGGTTTACGGCGTACAAATTGAACTAGTATCAAATTTTGCATGCAAAAGAGTGGCTTTTCAAAGGAATGCGCGATTCAATCTCGGTATTCGAAAAAATGTCAACATGTTTTGTCTGGAATCGGCCGCAGTAAGGAACGAAGACGGGTTGAAACCAAATTGGAAAGGGTAAAAGGCATATCGAGTTGGGGGGCGTGGATTCAAGTTTTTATTCATTATGCTGATAATGAAAGCGGAGGAGATATTAATCATATGAAAAAAGAATTAAAAATCATTGAAATCGTTTTGAAAATAATAGAATTACCTTCAAATATTATGATGTGGGAACTTGAATACGAAGTCGGTAGACAATAAATGATTATTTATTTTATGTTTTCAGTAAAATACTAACACTTGAATCTAAAACTTAATTAATCGATCTCGGTTCAATTGTGATACTTGATAAAACTTTTAAAACTTTTCTCATCATTTTAGGTAAGGGGATTCACGATATTCTTAGTTTTTATCATACTGAGCAGGTCTCAAATCATTAACAGTTTATTTGTTGGGGTGATTTCTGCAGACGGCGGAGAATGACAGAGGTCGACGGGCAGGCCACGAAGTTGGCAGATAGTGAGGTCCAACAGGGTCTGGAGATGGACGATGGAGAAGTCGCCATCAACCCGCTCTGCGACGAGAGTTGCCAAGGAGCGAGAACGGACGTCCGCAGAGAGGATACTGCAGGAATCAAAAGAGAGCTCCCAAGGATCGTCAGAGGTACGATTCATCAAGGGGATCTCAGATTTTCGCAAGGCACTCGGGGGAAACAATGCACTGCGAATGCAGCAGCCGCACTAGCTATGTGCAATGTGAAAGATCCACGTTTGTGGGATTCCGCGGATGTGGATGCGGTTCTCACGATCGGAGATGATTTTTACGCTAAAAGCATGGAGGCCCGAAACGATGTGAATCCAAAAGAAAGGAATACAGACTTCTTGACAGCCACGGAACTGTGTACGGAGATCGAAGTAAGTGGGGAAGATCGCCTCATACAGGTTTCCGAGTCTTGGCTCTGTGGACATTTGCATCAGGACTTTTCCGAAGATGGCTTTCCGGATTTGAGAACCCGATTGGTGCAGTTTTTGTCTGAAGAGAAATTGGGAATCCTCACCAGTAATCTCATATCCGTGGCCGTATTCAGAACGGAAAGTGGTGTGTGGATGTTCGATTCCCATAGTAGAAGTTCGACAGGACATGTCGCACCTGATGGTAGGGCGTGCTTGACAAACTTTCCGGATGCGGAATCACTTTGTGACCTGCTCATGAAGAACATCCCGCCTGGTAGACTGGACGATCCTTACGGTAATCAGTACGATTTGACCGCAATCGAAGTGATCCGCCGGTGCGAGGACGAACAGCCTTCCAGAGACACGATCGAGGAACTCGATGATCAACTCGACCAGGCTGAAACGTCGACGTGCGTGCCCCCGAAGATTCATCTCAGGAAAGAGCATAGCACGGAACAACCACTCGACGGAGGCGAGTTCGACGACAAAATTGACAACATAGTCGAAGAAGAACGACTCGTCGAAGAACACGAACTGGTGGAGAGTCACTGTGAGTCAGACGAAGAATTGCAGGATGGTGTCCCAACGGCAAGAGGAATTTACTCTTTCGAGCATGTGTGGACGGAACTGCATGATGCGTTCGATGAACATGGAAAGGGAGTCGAATGTTCGTTCCGAAATCTTCGTTTTATCGAATGTAGATCATCTGGCCTCAAAACGGTGCTGCGCTTCCGCTGTTCGATGTGTCATTTTGAAAAGGAAATATCGAGCGAGCCGGAAGGTGACCGCATCTTAGACATCAACGAATCGGCTGTATTAGGCAGTATATGTTCTGGAATAGGATACGCTCAGCTACAGCAGATGCTAGGTGCGATGGACTTGAAATGTATGGCCGAAACCACATTTCAACGACATCATGATTCCGTTTACGCCGGTTTGATGAAAGCCGCGGAGTCGGAAATGAAACAAGCTGGCGAGGAAGAACGGAGACTGGCCATCGAAAGGGGCGATGTGATCAACGGCATTCCCCACATACCTGTGGTGACCGATGGCAGTTGGATGAAGAGATCGTATAAATTAGGAAAGTACGATTCATCCTCTGGCTTGGGAGCGATCGTCGGACTTCACACGCAGAAGGTACTGTATGTCGGAACCCGCAATAAGTCGTGCGCGATATGCGATCCAGCATTTCAGAAAGGCGAAGCTCCTAGAGAACACACGTGCTATAAAAATTGGGGTAGAAACGACAGTTCAACTGGTATGGAATCTGATGCGATCCTAGAAGGATTCAAAAGCAGCGTCGAACAGCATGGACTGATCTACTCCACTCTAATAGCGGACGGGGATAGTAGCGTGTACAAAAAGATTACGGACTATGAGCCGTATCGAGCACACGGCGTGCATGTAGAGAAAATAGAATGCGCTAACCATCTCATAAGAAACGTGGGAACCAAACTGAAAGAGTTTGAGAGAAAAAGAGGAGTTCCTGGAACAATACGCAACCTTATAAAGAATAGCGTACCTAGGTTCAACGCCGGAATCCGAACAGCGATACGGCACCGAAAAAATCAAGAAGTATCGGATTCTGAAAAAATCAGGCTTCTCCAAATGGATATCTCAAATATTCCAAGCCACGTTTTCGGAGAGCATGCGAAATGCGCATCTATTGCGTATTTTTGCGATGGAAGACCGAAACCGAATGAGCAGAACTTTGTACCGCAACTGAGGAATCTGGGGCTCATGAGAGAAATCGAAGACTCGGTGGCTCGCCTCGGCCGCAACGCCAAGAGCTTGATCCGCAATGTGAATAACAATACTGTGGAATCGTTCAACGGCGTAGTGGCTAAATTCATTGGTGCAAAACGCATCCACTACGGTAAAAGAAACTCTTACAATGCTCGCGCCCTCGGTGCGGCCGTGCAATATAATAGTAAGAAGGTCTTGACAGTCTACAGAGACGTGAATGATAAGATAGCGTCTGAAGTAGCAACTGAAGTCGAGAATAAGAGCGAAAAAAAGGGAAAGTTGCGAAAAATACGATTGGATCAGTCCAAAGAGAACAACGTTCCCCGACAGTGGACACCGAGACGCCAAACGGTCGACAAAGACTATGGCCCTCGCGCTCAGCAACCAGGTTTGAGTCCGGAAGATTACGCGGCAGAACTTGACCGGCATTTGACGAGGTTGAAGGAGTTTCAGAGGGATTTGAAAAATTTGGAAAGAAACACCGTCGACCAGTCGGATAGCCTGCTGTGGCTGTCCACGAGGAAACAGCTGCTCACCGCGTCCAAATTTGGCAAAGTATGTCTGATGCGAAAGACAACGTCCTGTCGATCGCTTGTTCAGTCGATATTGTTTGCGAATAATTCGCAAAATATTCCCGCTTTGGAATATGGACGCAATCACGAAGAAACCGCACGCCTCGAACTCGAAGACAAAGCAAATGTTCAGGTGGTGAAATGTGGTTTATTCGTGGACCCGGAATTACTCGGTCTAGGTGCTTCACCTGACGGCCTTATCGGTGACGACGGAATAGTCGAAATAAAATGTCCGTACTCGGCCCGTGATCTTACTCCAGACGAAGCAATCGCTGCAAAGATCAGTGCCGTGAGTCGGGTATTCAAATCAGCCGAGTGTTCCGAGATGAACGAAAAACACGAGTACTATTATCAGGTGCAGGGGCAATTACACATAACTCGACGAAATTATTGTCTTTTTATGCTGTGGACGCCCAAAGGCTCCAAAATTGTCAAGGTCATCAGAGATGATAAATTTTTCGATGAAAAAATGAAACCTCACCTAATCCTGTTTTACGAAACCTGTTTGTTACCTGAAATAGTCGATAGCTGCTATCTTAGGAGCATGGAAATCAGGTAACCCGAACACATACTCAAGGCGCAGGAGCTTGCAGCTCAGCAAAAGCGAGTCAAAGCTGCGAAAGTGATTGCGAAAAATCAACGGTTAGAGTCACGTGAAATTGATTCTCACTTAATTTGAGTATGACGTCACCTTTCACGTTACCTGCACGCGGGCGTTGAAAATCGCGCCCTGAAAGTGCAGGTACTGAAAGTGTAATATAAATCATGTACATCATGTTCACTTTTCACGTTACCTGCACGCGGGCGTTGAAAATCGCGCCCTGAACGTGCAGGTACTGAAAGTGTAACATAATCATGTATGTGATGTTCACTTTTCACGTTACCTGCACGCGGGCGTTGAAAATCGCGCCCTGAGAGTGCAGGTACTGATAGTGTAATATAAATCATGTATATCATGTTCACTTTTCACGTTACCTGCACGCGGGCGTTGAAAATCGCGCCCTGAACGTGCAGGTACTGAAAGTGTAACATAATCATGTATGTGATGTTCACTTTTCACGTTACCTGCACGCGGGCGTTGAAAATCGCGCCCTGAGAGTGCAGGTACTGATAGTGTAATATAAATCATGTATATCATGTTCACTTTTCACGTTACCTGCACGCGGGCGTTGAAAATCGCGCCCTGAACGTGCAGGTGTTGAGAGTGTAATGTGAAGTTCATGTTTATATAAATCGCCTGACCGCGCCAAGCTCTATTGCATTCTAAATCGCTTGAGTGTAGTCCAGGTCGCATAGGGAAGTATTGAGATCGTCAGCGGCTATCACTGCTTTGCACAATAGCCTCTGTAGTTACACGATTTCAATAGAGTGACACAAACACTAACAACTATTGCTATGGCGAGCTTTCAAATCTTTTGAATTTTTATACCCCTATACCCCTCCCTGATGGAAAACACCCCGCCACCTTCTCGTGGTTTCCATTGAACGTTATCATTTGCACATAATAAATTAGTTCCTTCAATATTATTTGCCAAAATTTTCTGATTCTCATGCGTCAATTAAATACTATTTACAGTTTCTCAAGTTATCTTTTTACTCATCAATTTCGTCTAAAATCTTACTTGCTTCATTGACGAAACTTAACCTGCTTCATTCTTCCTTTGGTTTCCGCATGTTGATTCGAACACGAGTCGAAAAATATATTTTCGTTGCAGTTGCATTTTGAATGTAGTTGGGCAGTAATGTAGCACAATTTCTTATGTACGTACAAATGGTATCGACCAAGAGCGGGAATCACCAAACACTAAATCTCTGTGACCCCCCAAATTACTCGCTGTGCGGGTGACAGCATGGCGTGAGCTATTTTCATAACTTGTTAGAAAGAAATTGCTCTTTGATACGCAATTTTCGCAACACCTCATCACAAGCTGACAAACATCACACAAAAATTACATCCTTACGAAAAGGGTGCGAGTTATTCCAATCTCTGTGTACCTCTCATCTCAATGTGAAATTTTTTTCGCGATCATATAGGTTGTCATTCCAGACGAAATCTCTGTTTGCGATTTCATGTGATATTTCTCAGATAATCAGAGTGAAAAATGCTCGTTTCGATGAGACCGTGTTCTTCGATTTTTTCCCCCGAATAAACTTATCATTGCTTCGTATCAGAACCGTGGGTTTTGAAACGCATAGCCGCTCGTAGTGATTGAAATTTTTCAATTTTTTAGTACAGAGATGTCAGCATTTAGTTCATATAGGATTTTAACATGAGAAGATGGGATATTCTGTAAATACCGACTTAGGTAGTGGATTGTAATTAGAGAAATAGAAAACATGGGCCTGCACGACCGATGGTAGTAGAAAGTTTCAGTTGGGTGCATAATTTTGGTGTGTTACCGGAGGAAAATATGATAATTAGGGAAAGGCGGGGCAAAATGGGGGAGGGAACCATGAGAAAAAAAAAACTTCGAATCCAGAATGATGTTTGAAGTCCTTATCGATCATTTCGAAAACAATTTTTACAAAATTTTTCGGTTACTCCATTCTGCCCCGCTATCCCATATTGCCCGGCGTTCCCCTATAATGATAATAACAGTAACAATTGGAGCACTATGCACATACGGGGCTTTCCGCGTCAGGCGGGCCACTTTTGCCAAAATATTTTTTGAACTTGATGAAACTTTTTTGACGTCTTGAGGGGTCTCAGACCACTTATTAACGCCAAAATTCAAAATTTTCAAAAGTTACGATTTATGGTAAAGATTGCGAATTTCGACGTTTCCACTATTTGCAAAATTTCGGAGCCGGTGAAGCCGAAAATAAAAATTGGTAAAATTACGTATCCGATAGGATTTTTTCCGTACTTTTACGTGAAGTTATTCATTTTGTTATAAACAAAATGAACGACCACGAAAACACGTGTTGAAAATTTCAATTTGATTTTTCTCAAAACTCTCCCTTTTAAATTTTTTTTTTAAATTCTTAAAAGTTAGCTCATTTCCTCTATTTTGACCCCTGTAAATTTCAAAATGAGCCAAAAATCCGTTCTATGTCAAAATCTATTTGTTATTCCAAAATGTGATGAAAAAGAAAACAAATTTTTGCCCAAATTGTTTGTTATTGATCCGGCTAATATTACTAGGGATGAACATATTTTTTATGAATTATTCGAATAAATTTTTTTTTGTAACTCAAAATTTATTTTGTAAATTTGCAATTTCGTCAATTTTTTAATTTTCTTCAAAATTGAAAAAAAAAGAAAACCAAGTAATTCATAAAAATATGTTTTTCCCTAGTAATATCAACCGGATCAATAACAAACAATTTGGCCAAAAATGTAGTGGTTTTTTCGTCATATTTTGAAATAACAAATAGTTTTTGACCTACCACGGATTTTCGGCCCATTTTAAAATTCACAGGGGTCAAAGTAGAGGGAATAAACTAACTTTTATGAATTTAAAAAAAAATTTAGAAAGGGAGAGTTTTGCGAAAAATGAAATTTAAATTTTCATCACGTTTTTTCGTGGTCGTTCATTTTGTTTATAACAAAATGGATAACCTCGCGTAAAAGTACGTAAAAAATCCTATCAGATACGTAATTTTACCAATTTTTTTTTCGGCTTCACCGGCTCTGAAATTCCGCAAATAGTGGAAACGTCTAAATTCGCAATTTTTACCATGAATCGTAGCTTTTGGAAATTTTGGCGTTCATAAGTGGTCTGAGACCTCTCAAGACGTCCAAAAAGTTTGATCAGGTTCAAAAAATATTTTGGGAAGAGTGGCCCGTCTGACGTGGAAAGCCCCATACAGAAATTTGGATTCTACCACCCTCAACATTTGTCGGATGCAATCAATTCATTGATTAGTAGCATTAAAATTTTTTACTTGTTCCAGAATCAAAGATTCAACAAAGTAATATTCCGTATTTTCATCCAGTTTTGGATCATGACGAAAAATATTTGGTATATGAATGGAATGAGCGCCAGTGATACTATTACCCATTGAATATTGGGCATACCGACTGCTCTGAAATCAACGTGGTTCGCGTGGTGAACACCAGGTGTGCTGCGATCGTTTCGAAACTCGTTTCGGAGTTCGGGCTCGGCGCTGGGACACCCTTAAGACGTGGACCAATCTTAGGTACCAATTCAATTAAATCACTTGGATTTGATAACAAATTTATGAGCACTTCATAATCAACGCCCTGTTCTGTAACATAGGAATAAGAGAACAAAGAAATGAACATGACAGATATAAGGAAGTTACCAAAAATCGTCACAAACACCGGCAATGCAATGATTAAAAGTCAATCACCTACTCACAATAACGCATATATGAACACTAGAGTGTTTCAAAAACTTTTTTTTTTTTTTTTATTAAACAGGCCAAAAGTTTCATTTGGACTAAAAAAGATGCCAGTTGAAATCTCAGCTCTCCATATTAATATATTATATGTCCCTCATCGCATTTTTCTATTTTCCATAAGATTAACACAGGAAAAATGTTGGTTGTTGCTTTCAAATTTTGTTACTCGCCAACAAATGAATGTACAGATTTGACCAAGACATATTTTTGTAGAGAATTGAACGTTCTACAAAATAGGTATGTTGTAATTTTTTGATAAGGCTACAGGTTTGGAAGTTTTTCAAGGTCAAAGTTGAATTTATGGTAAATTTCATGATTTTACGACTTTTGTGGCAAAACTACTGAGCTTACAAATGGAACTTGTGGTTCATCTTGAAGACTATTCAATTCTCAAAAATTAAAAAATTTTGATAAAGTTCTCTTCACAAAGATATTGTTGTCATTTAAAAGCAGAATACTTTACAACGTATCAATTCAAACCAATTTCAATGGACCTTAGCACATTAAATATATGATTTTGATAGTATAAATATCGATTAATTGACAAATATACTTGAGTCGTATGTGATAACTTGCAGTAACATGAATATATTATTGACGATATATTTGGTTTCAAATCCAAAAAGTCCAAAAACCATGGAATTTACTATAAATTCAACTTTGACCTTCCATAACTTTCGAACCTGTAGACTTATCAAAAAATTGCAATATACCTTTTTTGTAGAGCGTTCAATTCTCTACAAAAATATGTCTTGGTCAAATTTGTACGTTAACTTGTTGGCGATCAACAAAATTCGAAAGCAACAGATAACAATTTTCCTGTGTTAATCTTATGGAAAATAGAAAAGTGCGATGAGGGACATGTAAATATTAATATCAAGAGCTGAGATTTCAACTGGCATCTTTTTAAGCCCGAATAAAACTTTTGAGCCTGTTTAAAGAAAAAAAAAGAAATGTTTATTCTGAAACACCCTAATGAACACAGTGCAATGGCTCAACGTTAGATCAGAAAACTGTATGCACAGACTCGAATTTTAGGCTCATTTCAGGCATTCGAATACCCTCACGCTCGCCCTCACGCGACCGCGGTGCCGGCGCCGACGAATTCGACGCATGCGCGCGATTTCAAAAGTTTTGCTCCATCTAACAAATTGAAGAAAAATTTTGCGCAATATACCAAATCGACGGGAATATTTAGTCAACACGAACACCTTGTTGCACATCATTAACAGCCCCTGTTGACACAACCAACACCTTGTTGCACGATATTAACAGGCCCTATTGAAAAATGACGGAAAAACGAGTTGATCTAAGAGAAAACGTGGTCTAAACTGAGGCTTCTAACCTTGAAAGACGCTGATGTAGTCCTTCAAGTCCCACGAGGAGAGAAGTTCCACGGTTTTCTCATCCATGTCCCCTTTGAAGTTTTTTTTTTTTGTCAATTATTTTCCACAGGCACCGGAAATTATGTTGCACTAGATTCTTTATACTAACTGATTCGAAAAAAAGCGAACGAAAAAACACCAGTTCCAACCGATCTAAGATCGACATGAGGCAACGTAACTGCGACTAACTTGGCTGACGGCGTGACTTGACGGCGTCGACAAATTCGACGCGTGCGCGCGATTTCAAAAGTTTTGTTTCATCTACCAAATTGAAGAATTATTTTGCACAATGTACCAAATCGACGGGAATATTTAGTCAACACGATCAACACCTTGTTGCACATCATTAACAGCCCCTGTTGACACAACCAACACCTTGTTGCACGATATTAACAGGCCCTATTGAAAAATGACGGAAAAACGAGTTGATCTAAGAGAAAACGTGGTCTAAACTGAGGCTTCTAACCTTGAAAGACGCTGATGTAGTCCTTCAAGTCCCACGAGGAGAGAAGTTCCACGGTTTTCTCATCCATGTCCACTTCGAAGTTTTTTTTTTGTCAATTATTTTCCCCAGGCACCGGAAATTATGTTGCACTTGATTTTTTATACTGAGGTGAAAAAAGCGAATGAAAAACACCAGTTCCAACCGATCTAAGATCGACATGAGGCAACGTAACTGCGACTAACTTGGCTGACGGCGTGAATTGACGGCGTCGACGAATTCGACGCGTGCGCGCGATTTCAAAAGTTTTGCTCCATCTACCAAATTGAAAGAATCGACAAAAGGGCAAAAGTAGCTTCGAAATAACCAAACTGGATTATCAATGGAAACTGCAGCTCCGTCAACGATTGCCGCTGTCGAGCGGGTGGACCTTATTTTTGCCGCTTCAATAATACACCAACAAAAGTTTGAAAAATTATACATAATATAGAATTCTTATATTATTAGAGAGAATACCTTAACCTCGACATGATATTGAAGTTGATTTATAATTACCTTGCACTTACCTGCACTATTGGCACTTTTTAGGTTCGAGCGTTCGCAAAGGATTGGTATCATTGTGTATTTGTCATCGGAAAATGGGTCGCATTTCAGACTGACGGAAAAGTCAATCCGTCGTTAATAAACGTATATTTGGGTATGGCGAAATAAATATTACGTTGTCACCAAAAAACCTATGTTAACTGTTCATAAATTTATTTAGCAGAAATCAGTTTTCCGAAGAGCTTATTTGAGTCAAGTGAGGCGTTTCTTCGTAACTACATCATATTTATCTCGCCATATGAAACTATGAGGATACGTTTATTGTCTATAGATAAAATTTGCTTGCATTGTCAGGCCTTGATGTATATAACAACGGCCGCAATTATCAGGCGAGATTCGATAAGTTTTTCGAAACGTTATGCTCCATTGACCCTTTCATATAACCTGCATGAATAGTCATTGTGGGCTGCATGCAGGGAATTATATGTCTGCGTATCGCCGCGATAATTAAAAATTATGATTTCCTTCAAACTGCAGGAACACATCCACCATGCACCATTTAGCTATCTCTATCAAATTGATTCAATGAAATTTAATCGAATCATTAGTATAAGAAGACTTGGAGATTTAATACATACGACATGTTTATGTATTTACTCTCATTTGTAATGTTGCCAAAATATAGTGGCATTCATAACTAAATTATTTTCGCGCCGTCACTAAAATACGTTGTTGTATTTGGTCCAGTTCATCAAATCAAAGATCAATGGTTCGATGAAACGCATTTTGTTGAAATGAGTAAAAAAAGTGATCTTAGTTATTTCAACATCCGCAGTTCATCGATTATTTTGTAATGGATTTTTTTGAAACAGCGATATGACATTACATATTTGCTTAGCTTGATGAAATTGGATTCATATCGCTCATACTACTAAACTATCGTGGAAGTTTGGCTGATGTAACGATATTCGGAACAACTAAATAATTTTGCGCGAATAAACCAATTATTTCATCAAGTTTAGTACAAAAGACGAAATGTTTCCTTCTCTCTAACAAATTTAGTACAAAATAGCTCAACAAACCGGTTGTGTTGAGAATGCAAAATTTTTTTTCTGAGTGCACATGGGTGTCTGACGAGGTGAAAAAGGCGGTGACCCTGGGGTACAAGATTATCGAAATAATAGAAATCCGGCAGTACGAGATCACGGCGTACGACCCGGTTTCGAAGCAAGGCGGATTATTCGCGGCTTATATAGACACATTTCTGAAGTTAAAGCAGGAGGCCAGCGGCTGGCCGGCCGAGTGCGTCGACGAGTCATCCCGCCAGCGCTACATAGCCGAGTACGAGCGCGTTGAGGGGATTCGCCTGGATATGAGCAAGATAGCGAAAAACGCTGGCCTGCGGTCGGTGGCGAAACTTTGCCTAAATTCGTTTTGGGGAAAATTTGGGCAGCGCGAAAATTTACCGCGTACAGAGGTGGTCAACAAGCGCCAACGGCTGTTGGAACTTCTCACAAATCCCGATAACGAGTTGTACGATATCTTGCCGATAAACAAGCAAATTCTTTACGCACGATGGGGGCACACGGGGGAGAGCGCGATACCGTCGCCTATTACAAACGTTGTTTTAGCCGCCTACACCACGGCCCAAGCGCGTTTCAAGCTCTGCAGTTATCTCGAAAAATTGCAGCGTAGGGTATTGTATTTCGACACCGACTCTGTGATCTACGTGGAGAACGAGAATTCCCGCGACGCGACGCGACGCGTCATCTTTATGAAAAAAGTAATAAAATAGAATAATCTTGTGACAGGACAATCAAGTATTTTTTCCCAAAGCCCTACACGCTGCTTCCGAACCGGAGATACATAAGGTATGTATTAATGAATTATAGTTTCATGATCACAGGGTTGAATGGTATTTGATTTTGATGCATATAACATACATCGGTTAACATCGGCTAAATGATACATTATCTCAGCACTCGAACATCTTTCTAAACTATATTGAAATACTCCAAATAAAGCGGGTTGCAGAATACTGCACTGGCGGATTAAAAAAGGTCAGTTTCGTTTTTTTTCAATACTACTCAAAACAATATGATTCAAAAACTTTGAATCGTTGAGCTGAAGCAAATTCCGCTTCTGTTGAAGTTATACACTTGCCGAAATCTAAAAATACGATCTTATCATTTCAGGTAAAAAACGGCAAATGAACAGCAATTAGTTATTTCTAAGTGATTCAGATGAAATAAGGGGCCATCCATAAAGTACGTCACGCAAATTTCAGGATTTTTGTACCCCTCCCCCCGTCCTTGTCACAGGTTGTCACATTTTTATACCCCCCCCCCCTCCTGATGTAACGTCACACATATTTTAAATTTATGTATGTATTCGAAAATAATCGAGAGAAAACAGCTATTTTCATTTTTTACTTATTTTTATTCAATAATAATCTAATGAAATCAACATAAAGTCCAACATTCCATGAAACCGAAAGAACAAACGACTAGTTAGAAAATAATGAACGATTAATTATATCAATTAAAGATAAAATACTTAATTATCGAGTGTCCATGGACTTTGGATCCACTCTTTTATATCAGCTATTACTGGTAAATCAGGCACTGCATTTTTGTTCTGAATTTGAACGTCAGGAACATCCTTAGTGTCGACATCATTCTCTTCCATCCATAAAGCATCGTCAACATTCATCAAACAGAGAATTTCTCGGGCACGTCTAGCTGCAATTCTTTGAGGACGAATTTTCGCTGTAGGTAACATTTCTTGTTTTTTATGTGATTGTTTGTGTTGATTAGCGGCTTTATATAAGCAAAAATATAAACCACATACGCTACACGATCTTTTAAGTATGTATGACTCGACACTAGGGCAATAACTATCGTATGGAACTTGTTTCAGATGGGATGATTCTCGGAGATTTAATGACAATAGTAGTAATAATGGAGCAAACTTAGCCTCGTTGTCATCACTTCCTGCAACTACATAACCA
This sequence comes from Athalia circularis, assembly GCA_963978495.1. Taxonomy (NCBI): domain Eukaryota; kingdom Metazoa; phylum Arthropoda; class Insecta; order Hymenoptera; family Athaliidae; genus Athalia; species Athalia circularis. The sequence goes on along the minus strand of OZ021697.1, from coordinate 23,381,029 downwards.
TTTGATTTTTTTTTAATCAACACAAGTGGTGGTAAGAATCCTCCTTTTAATAATTGCCGAAGATTAGAACGTCGTACTGGGCAACATGTGATAGTCTCGCATTTTATTATTTGTAAAAAATATTGTGACTCACGCACGTGATTAGTATACCAAGTAGCATTATTTTTCGACATCATAGCAAGATTAGCTTCGAGTCTGCTATCAGTTGGTACAACATATTCGGCAACTACAGGAAATTCATCAATGACTGATTTGCTCCAAATATCAGCTAACACATTTCCTGCATTTTCAAAGTTCCGTTTTTCTAGCTCCAAGTCAGTAGTTCGATTACTTGAATCGAGATGTGACCTAAAAGCATCATGATTTAATATTACACCAGTAAGTTCACGACTAAGAGGTGCCATGCGTCGTTCGACTCTGTTAAATGCACTCCTTCCTGCGGCATTTGTAGCTATAAAAATTGCATTTAAATTAAAATCTTTAAAATGTTTTATAGCTGAAATTATAACCCGCTCGTACCGTGGATTTTCATCAGGACCACCATCGCATGTGAAAATAAATACAGGTTTTACAAAACCTTCTCTGGTTCTCAATAAGTTTTCGAAAGTCGGTAATTCAGAAAGCTTATGAATGTCAATGGCATGAGTCTCTGCATTCGAAGATGAATGTTTCCCACTACGAATTGCTACGTATGTAGGACCAGAGTACGTCACAGCTTCAGGTGATCCTTCACCATCTTTTTTGATTAGAATACCGGCATAAACAGATGGAATAAGTTTATGTTTCTCAGCGACTACAAAATCATGATCTGGCAATTGGACACGGTAATCAAGATGCATTAATATTGGTGCTTGAGCGTTAGCTGCTGTAATGCCTAGAGGTACACGTACTTTATCATCCATCGATAAAAAAAAAAACTTGGTCCGGACCCAAAATTGAAGCTGGAGATTCAAGATTTCGTATAGTAGCGGTACAAAATTTGCCATCTTTATGCTTTGAATGTAACGTAGAGTCTGGTTTACAAAGCTTGACAGGAACGGTTACGACATGTTTTTTACCTTCCTCTGTATTTACTCGCTTGGGAAGAAGTCTCAAATACAATCCTGAGCGACTGATAGTATAGCCTTGCTTGAATAGTTCAGCTTGCAAGTCGTCTAATGTCTTACAACATCTTATAACTTCAGTACGACGGCGATCATCAGCTGCGCCACCAAAAAGAGCAATTGATTTTATTACTTCAAGTAAACCGGATTGATTTTCCTCAACTCTAGGTCGACCAAGAGTATTTCGAAGTTTAAGAGCAGTTGCCATATCAGGATTATTTTCACACAGTTCTAAAAATTTTTGTTTCTTAGTATCACGACTTTTTTTTTTGGCGTTCCGTTGCGTCGATTTTTCCTTTCAATGAGGTCTTTTCTGCTTGAATATCTTTTCTTAATGTTGTTATTTTTTTGGTAGCACCATCTGTCGCTATACCAGCATCACGTGCTAACACGAGCTCAGATTCGAGTACAATAATTTTATTCTTGCAAGCGTGTTGACTAGGTGTTGGTTTAGCTACTATTTAAAGTGATTGACATCTACTCGATTCTGTCATAACATTTTTAATTTCTTCTGAATTACTCAGTTTAGTGTCTTCCTGTAATTGAAAGTAAACATGTTATATATTGAATGAAATGAACAACCCCGAGTATTAAATATCAAGCAAAACTCCAAACAAACAGAGATAGAAACATGTTATTACGGACTATTTTATAATAATCTAAATTAAAGATGTTTAACTGATTTAGCCTAATTAGTTGTATTATAAATTTTGAACTTACTTTACTGTCTTGTGGCTTAACTAGTGCTAATGCTTCCGATGAAGAAGGATTCTTTGAGAATGTTGCGTGGCAACACGCAATTGCAACTTAACATATAAGTTTATTCCAACATATTCCAATTTTTCCATGAGCATTTGACGAGATAGAAAAGTTCGACACAAAGAACGATATATTGTTGGCCAAAGGCCTAGGGGACGGTCATAAAACCTTTTTTAGTAATTTCTTACTTCTGATGTGCACATTTGCTGACCAAATGTGCCATCATAAAACTTCAAATTTCCGACTTCATTTACAATCATTTACAACCCCAGGACATGCTGGTGACGGGTTTTTTCCCTCTATTGTTCATTACTTTTCCTTGACTCATCTATTAACTATATAACTACATATATCCTCTTTGAACGGACGCATGTACTTACATACTCATTCCTAGAAAAGTCATGTACCTACTCTTCACCCCCAAAAACTATATATTTTTACATACATATCCCTTCCTACTTACCAATCAGCGAGAATAACTAACTACCCTCTCTCTAATAATCTGACCAATCCTAAACGTCAACCAATTTCCAAAATCATTTAAATACTTCCTTCTAACAAATTTCTACTAGTGTTCCAAGAGTGTTCCATCGATATCTTCAAACCATCAACATCAACGTCAACTATCTACATCAACAACTACAACAACTATCTATCAACAATATCACCAATCATCTACGACTAGTGAGTGTTCCAACGATCTCTTCAAACCATCAACAACAACTATCTACATCAACAACTACAACAACTATCTATCAACAATATCACCAATCATCTACAACTAACATCGACTTTAAACCAGTATCGTCTAAATCAGTAACGTACAATATCAAATCTACAAACATAACAAGAATCTATCTCGTCAAATCTCACCTTCAGTGTTACAGTTAAATATCAACCAAGAAAATAACTACTGTTTTTATATCAACTAATAATTTCTGTATATAATTGATATTTTAAGGTGTATAAAACATATCGCTTAATTTAAACCAATCAAATTTTTAACAAAACTTTTAACCAAACCAAATCCAATTCTTTAACAAAAAATACCCGTAGTACATCTAAAGTGTAGTACGGGACAATACAGAGAAAAAACTCAAAAGTGTCCCCTTTTTTTTGGTCAATTTCACTTGTAATTCTTTAATTTTTGATTCTGTCTTATCTTCAATGTTATCATTATTTTTCAATCTTTTCCATAAGGCGTTTTCGTCTTGTATGATTTGTTTTTTTTTGTCAGCATAGGCTGCACTATAGACATCGAATAATCTGCGGTAAAGACTACCTAAATCAATCTTTTTGTTCATTTTAAAATAATTTAATAAATTAAAAATGTTAAAACAATCAAACTGAGAAGACTATGACTGTCACTCGGCAAAAGTCAATCGTGAAATAAAAAATAGGAATGTATCGAAGTCACTGCGCCGGCGTGTGAGGTAGCACTTGTCGAAGGTTTCGCAAACAACCGACGTGTGGAACGATAGAAAAGCGAGCGAGCACTCGTCGACGACTTAAACCTATTTAAATCCTTACCATTCTAAATTCTCGTAAATTTGAGTGTCTCACTTGCAGTACAACGCCGCTCTAGAAGTTAAATGACGTTGCATGAGAGATTATCTCATAGCGAGAATGCTGAATTATTAATAAATATAGATCAAGTTCGTTAATTTTTCAAATTTTCAATTCACATCCAAACTTTGCGTTTTAGTATTTTAAATTTTAATATGTGACGTCACAAAACTATTGACCCCCCCATGCCCCTTGTCACACGATGTCACACTTCGGTGATACCCTCCCTCCCCATTAACGTGTGACGTACTTTATGGATGGCCCCTAATGTCAATTACGTAACAACCATGAATTTAAAATTAGATTGTACATTACAAAAAAATAGTTCGTAGTTTCTGAAGCATTAGTTTTAAATTCGAATAAAAATATTTGGTCAATGCTGATAATGATGATGATGATGTAGAGGAGACTGGTTCAAAAAAAGTGACTATTTTTTTTTTCGGAACAATTCCATTTATACCTTCGAGGAGGTGTGGAAAGATGCCTGTTAAAAGGAAAGCTCTTAATATTAATATTTAGAGGTCGCTCATCGCAGATTTCTATTTCCCATTGAAATAACATTGGAAAAAAAATTTTGAAACTTTGGAATTTTATATTTCGGTCTAGAAGCAAAGTGCCGGGATGAGCGATACATATTTTTATAGAAAATTAGTTGCTCTACAAAAAAGGTTTCTTATAATTTTTCGACAAATTCACTCCTTCAAAAGTTATTCAAGGTTGAAGTTTAATTTAGATTTTATGAATGATTTTATGATTTTAAGTGATAAGTTTCAACATTTTATCAGAAATCAAGAAAAAAAACTTAAATTTACTCTAAATTAAACTTTAACCTTGAATAACTTTTGAAGGAGTGAATTTGTCGAAGAATGATAAGAAAACTTTTTAGTAGAGCAATAGTTTTCTATGAAAATATGTATCGCTCATCCCGGCACTTTGCTTCTGGACCGAAATATAAAATTCCAAATTTAAAAAAATTTTTTTTCTAATGTTATTTCAATGGGAAATAGAAATCTGCGATGAGCGACCTCTAAATATTAATATTAAGAGCTCTTCTTTTAACAGGCATCTTTCTACACCTCCTCGAAGGTATATATGGAATTGTTTCAAAAAAAAAAAATTGTCACTTTTTTTGAACCAGTCTGATGTAGATGGTGAAGAATTGATAACATTGATGTTGCTGTTAACATCGGTCGATTATGATCACACTGCTGAACACAATATGATTCGAAAAAATCGGATGAAAGATGTTTGGATGTGAAGCTGTCAAATATAAATCTATTACATCATAACTTGAATAACTATACATATAATATTTTATCATGCCGCGTCGCAGGCGTGCAGGCATTCCACGCCAACTCGCACGCCTCCGACCCTGACCACTTTTTTTACAACCTATCTTTTTTTCTGACATTAGCCTCACCCAGAGAGGGTGATAAAAAAATTTTTCACAATTTTATTGAACACTCGGCTTGTTTCGATGATTGTTTGTGAAATTCTCATATTGCCATGCAACTACGTCTTGAACGGGCTATATCCAGACCTATAAATGGTATCGGACTTTGTTGCTAGGTCAATTTGTTCGTCTTGAACCCTACTTTCCGATACACATTCTACTGATTTTCGCCCAATTTTTTGAAGTCGGTTTTCAGAATTTTAAAATAAAAAAATCGATTCTTCGCAAAGTATGCCCATTTTGAAAATTTTGAAAATAATCTCAAAAAATGTTCTCCCCGAAACAGAATTTTCGAGACCAATTGCATCGTGGGCCAAATTTTTCCCGATTTTTGGCGGAGTTTTGAGTTTTTTTTTTCTTCTCGTAACGTGTGATCGGAATTCGTGAATCTCGAATAGAAAAAATCATTTTTTTGCGAAGTTCGCCATTTTGGAAAATTTCGGAAAAATTCTCAAAATATCTTGTTGCTGATAGGAAGATTTTGAGACCTTTTGGATCATGGGCCGAATTTTTCCCGATTTTCGGCAGATTTTTTTTTTTTTCTTTCGTCACGTGTGGCCGGAATTCGTGAATCTCGAAGTGAACAAATCATTTTTTTGCGAAGTTTGCCATTCTAGAAAATTTCGGAAAAATTCTCAAAATATCTTGTTGCTGAAACGAAGATTTTGAGACCTTTTTGGATCATGGGCCGAATTTGTCTCGATTTTCGGCAGAATTTTGAGTTTTTTTGGTTCTTTCTCGTCACGTGTGGCCTGAAATAGCAAGCTGGTTTTTTTCTCGGACTCATATCATTATAAATAGTTAAATCATTATAGAAAGTTATGTTATTATAGGGAGTTATATTATTGTGAAGGCAAGGAGGAGAATAAATGAAAAATATCAAAATCATACTAGACGAATATATTATGATTGTGGAAAATCGAGAAAATTCGGACCATGATCCTAAAGGTCCCTAAATCTTCGTTTCAGCAACAAGATATTTTGAGAATTTTCACGAAATTTTCTAAACTGGCGAACTTAGCGAAAAATTGATTTTTTCACTTCGAGATTCACGAATTCCGGCCACACATGACGAAAGAAAAAAACAAATCTGCCGAAAATCGGGAAAAATTCGGCCCATGATCCAAAAGGTCTCAAAATCTTCCTATCAGCAACAAGATATTTTGAGAATTTTTCCGAAATTTTCTAAAATGGCGAACTTCGCAAAAAAATGATTTTTTCTATTCGAGATTCACGAATTCCGATCACACGTTACGAGAAGAAAAAAAAACTCAAAATTCCGCCAAAAATCGGGAAAAATTCGGCCCACGATGCAATTGGTCTCGAAAATTCTGTTTCGGGGAGAACATTTCTTGAGATTTTTTTCAAAATTTTCAAAATGGGCATACTTTGCGAAAAATCGATTTTTTTATTTTAAAATTCTGAAAACCGACTTCAAAAAATTGGGCGAGAATCGGTAGAATGTGTATCGGAAAGTAGGGTTCAAGACGAACAAATTGACCTAGCAACAAAGTCCGATACCATTTATAGATCTGGATATAGCCCGTCCAAGACGTAGTTGCATGTCAATATGAGAATTTTTCAAACAATCATCGAAACAAGCCGAGTGTTCAAAAAATTATGAAAAAAATTTTTATCACCCTCTCTGGGTGAGGCTAATGTCAGAAAAAAAGATAGGTTGAAAAAAAAGTGATCAGGGTCGGAGGCGTGCGAGTTGGCGTGGAATGCCCCATACATATAATATTTTATCATGCCGCGTCGCAGGCGTGCATGACTACCAGAAGATGAAGAAGAATTCCTCCGTAATAGGCGTGAACAAAGAGTTGAAGCTCAACGACGCCGTCGTAGTGTCTAACGACAAAACAGAATTGTAGAATTGCCTGCAGGAAACTTCAACGAAGTCGAAGTACACCCGCCACATATTTTTGAAAGAGAAGTAGTTGGAAGAGCAACTCATCGGGAACAGCAAGACGAATATCGCTTACGCCAAAGGGGAACAAATCATCGGCATATATTATTCAACGCCGGTACCGTTACCAACGTAGAAGAACATTATGTTGGGAGCATGATTGAATCATGCATGTACTGTACAGCAAAACATTTCACATACGAAAAAATTATGAATAGGAGGAATTCTTGCAGCGATTGCTGCAATCATAAGGCAGTTTCTATAGCAGTTTTGCCTGAGCCACCACCAGTAATGGGATCTTTATTTAATGGGACACATCCAAAATCAAATGAATTTTATGAACAAATTAGAAGTTATAACAATTCATTCTCATTTGCCTCTTTCAATGCAAATTTGGTTAATTACGGTGGAAGACGAGCAGGATCTTACTGCGTTAAAATACAGGGACAGATTTACTATCAGATTCATACAGCTTCATACCCTACGAATGATGAACAACCCAGTTATGGTCAATTATTTATCGTCGATTCGAATGAAGCTGCAGAATATCGTATGAACCAAAACGCAGCACTTGATCGGGATATTTTGAAGACACTTGACATCATAATGCGAGAAAATAACGTATTTGCACATCAGATGATGAACGAAAAATTACATGCACAACAGAGGAATGACGGGGACCCGAATGCAAGTAGCGAACTACAGCTGCTCTTCACACTAAAACCTGAAATGGAACTTTTAACGACATAATGAAGTAGCTGCAGTATTTTCAACGACAGCCGATGGTAAGATACCCGAATCATATGTGACTATAAGGAACAAAAACTCGAAAGAATTACAGTTCTTGAGTACGATGGATTCGAACGTTGAACCATGGATTTATCCATTATTCTACCCATTCGGGACTCGTGGATGGCATAGAGATTTAATGAACGTCAACAGTGATAAACGTATAACTAGAACACAGTACAATCAATTCTGCATTGCCGTAGGAGAAAATGATAATACAAATCTAATTCTTATGGGAAGACGTATTTTCCAGCAATGGGTAGTTGATAATTGTGTAAAAATAGAAAAAGACAGATTACATTTTTTGAGAGCAAACCAAAAACAACTACGTGGTGAATCTTATGCCGGGTTGATGGACTATTTACAAAACAGTGCGAATGAAAGGAATGCTCGCCTTGGAAAAATGATAATTTTACGATTAAGTTTTATAGGTTCACCACAGAACATATGATGCAACTTTACCAAGATGCGATGGAAATCGTGAGAAAATATGGAAAACCAGATTCATCACAATGACGTGCAATCCACAATGGCGTGAGGTTAGAGATACTGTATTCAGTCATCAACAATCAGCAGACAGACCAGACACTTGCACCCGTATTTTTAATATAAAAAAAAACTGCTTGGTGGATTTGAGTGTGACAATTTTTTTTTTTCAGAGAAGTAGCTGCATATGTGTATGTAATTGAATTCCGAAAGCGAGGTTTCCTCATGTGCACATGCTGATAACACTGAAACAGAACTACAAAATAACCACAACAGAAATTGTCGACCGTTTCATCTCAGCGGAAATTCCAAGTAAACAGGAAAATCCAACTTGACAGAGTGTAGTTATCAAAAATATGATACACGTACCATGTGGTGCATGGTGTTAAATTGAAAGCAAATGTTCGAAACATTTTCCAAAACAGTTCAGGGAAGAAACTACAATAAAAATTTATCATGCCAGTTCACTCAATAATTTTTGAATGCGAAAGTTTCAAAAAAATCGATTTTCGGTTTTTCACAAAAAAGTGTTCTCTGAACTCTCATTGATCGAGGCAGCGCTGTGTTGTGTGCAGTAGGAACAGGGATCTCTAGGGACTCTAGCAAATCGCCATCTAACGGATCGTTCTCCTCCGAATTCGCATATTCGGAGTTACAAAGAACCGCGAACGCAACAACAGCGCTGCCTCTATCGACGCAAATTGTCACGTGTTGATCGAGATCTATCAGATGTGCCGTATTTGAGAGAGCTGGTTTCAGGATTGCTGTCACATTTATATTATCCTCCAAGCATATTTCGGAATCGCATAAAAAACAAGCTGTGAATAGCAAGTTGTTGATATTTATTGGGAACTTGTACCTTTTGTATCGAGCTCTGACACACAAATGTTTGATGATCGACGCTCGCATAACACAACCCCAACAGGGCTTATACAATTCTATGAAACAGGTAAATGATGAATTCGAAATTTCTCAAATATGATTATGAATATACGCGCCTTTTACATATTGTTACGTTGGATTGATTCAACGTATAAAAACAAAGGGTCCCTGAGATAGTTAAACGCGGAAAGTAAGTCTAATAAATAAATAGGCAAAATATGGGTTTTGTGAAAAAGATGCGTTCACTTTAATGTCTTGAACTGGACTGTTTTTTACAATAATTCGGTTGACGCAGCAACCGATCGTTCTTTTATTATCTATCATCTTTTATCTATCAGGACTACTAGACTTGTGTGTGATAAACTACTAAGGTACAAATCATCCCTCGTAACACTACTCCCCCCTTAAAAGAAGAGTCGTCCCGACTCGGAAATAAAATGTTTACAATGGAAGTCTAGTAGCAAGTATGTAAATTCTCGTTTGGGAAAGTGGAGCTGTGGCTCTTATTTTTGAAAAAACTTCCCAAATTACTTATCCGACATTTGTCTTTACTCCCAAGGTAAACCACAGAAAACCTTGGGAAGATAGTCGAGTTACAAATTTGTGTATGTGTATAAGTTCATTTTCTTCAAAGCATCAAAGTCCTGCGTCAGGAACTCCAACGTTGATGCCAAATTCCAAAGAAAGATGTCGTCCTGCCGACCAAAGACAGAGGATTCTCGCAGAGTACGCCATCCGTCATTGTTGGTGAGATTCCCTCCTGTTCAGAGCGTCCCTCGAAGTAAAACCTCTCATGGTAAAACTTCTCGAGAAAAGAGATACATCGTCCTAAGCGAAAGGACTAAGTGAGTTTTTCTCTTCCATAAACAAAAAAAAAAAATTCACCAGTAAATCATAAAAGGAAGTGAAAACTTATTTTGTAAACTCGGGATCCGAAATAACTTCAGGAGGAAAAAATGTTCGTTTCGGTCCTAGTAGCGCAAACTCGGGGTGAAATCGTCCATCGGATCCGAAATAACTTGAAGGGAAAAAGTGTTCGTTTCGGTCCTCCGGCATCCCATAATCATTCTCGGGACAGCTCTAAATTTCTTCCTCAGAAGTGCATTTATAATCGAGAACTCTGAAAACTCGTTAGTGGGGTTAATTTCAAAAAAAAACACGCGTATTTTATCGCTTTGACCGTTGACTGAAGAATGGGAAGACAGCCAGCCTTATGGGGCTCGGTGTCCGTAGTACGATACCCCAGCGAGCTATTGCCATCTGCGATTTGACGTGGAGCGGTACGGAAGTTAGTTGTCAACGCCCGTAGCGTTCTAGCTGTGGCACTGGAAGACACTACATTTGTCGATGAATCTGCGAACTCTAATACCGGCTTCGAAAAACCATATCTGATGGTAACAGCTGAGGACGTCTACGACGAAGTAGATAACTCGGTCGTTGCGGTAGATGAATAGTGAAGCAGGAATAAAATGAAGTCAAGAATTGCAGTTTTCGGTAATTTTTGTTTGAATTAGAAATATATTTGATTGAACTGTTTATTATTTCGCAGTTTTAAGCCGAATAGGCGACCCTTATCGGGGCACCAGCAAGAGCTGCTGTCGAAAGTAAAATAGCCGATGAAAACCGATGACCTGAAAATTACAAAAACATAACAAACTAAAGAAATAACAATATCAAAAGTAAAAATGAAGAGCTGGAAAACGAACCGAATTATTATTTAGAAATGTTATGTTTTGCTGGAAAAAAAATATTCGCAGCGAAAACTATACACGGCGGGGAAAAAACAAAGAGCGCGAAGAAGCTGATCAAATTATTATTTAGAAATGTTATATGTTGCTGAAAAAAATAATATTCGCCGCGAAAACTATACACGGCGGGGAAAAAACAAAGAGCGCGCACAAGCTAATCGAATTATTATTTAGAAATGTTATATGTTGCTGAAAAAAATAATATTCGCCGCGAAAACTATACACGTCGGAGGAAAAAAAAAGAGCGCGCAGAAGCTAATCGAATTATTATTTAGAAATGTTATATGTTGCTGAAAAAAATTATATTCGCCGCGAAAACTATACACGGCGGGGGAAAAAACAAAGAGCGCGAAGAAGCTAATCGAATTATTATTTAGAAATGTTATACTTTGCTGGAAAAAGAATATGCACCGCAAATGTGACAGCTGACGAGAAAATAAAATCAAATGGCTAGAAAACGGACCGAATCATTTTACAGAGTTGATATACATTGTTGGAAAAAGAATATTCGCCGCGGAAACTATACACGGCGGGGAAAAAACAAAGAGCGCGAAGAAGCTAATCGAATTATTATTTAGAAATGTTATATGTTGCTGAAAAAAATAATATTCGCCGTGAAAACTATACACGGCGGGGGAAAAAACAAAGAGCGCGAAGAAGCTAATCGAATTATTATTTAGAAATGTTATACTTTGCTGGAAAAAGAATATGCACCGCAAATATGACAGCTGACGAGAAAATAAAAATAAATGGCTAGAAAACGGACCGAATCATTTTACAGAGTTGATATACATTGTTGGAAAAAGAATATTCGCCGCGGAAACTATACACGGCGGGGAAAAAACAAAGAGCGCCAAGAAGCTAATCGAATTATTATTTAGAAATGTTATATGTTGCTGGAAAAAATAATATTCGCCGCGAAAACTATACACGGCGGGGAAAAAACAAAGAGCGCGCAGAAGCTAATCGAATTATTATTTAGAAATGTTATATTTTGCTGGAAAAAATAATATTCGCCGCGAAAACTATACACGGCGGGGAAAAAACAAAGAGCGCGAAGAAGCTAATCGAATTATTATTTAGAAATGTTATATTTTGCTGGAAAAAATGATATTTGCCGCGAAAACTATACACGGCGGGTGAAAAACAAAGAGCGCCAAGAAGCTAATCGAATTATTATTTAGAATGTTATATTTTCCTGGAAACAAAAAATATTCGCCGCAAATGTGACAGCTGACGAGAAACTAAAAATGAATGGCTAGAAAACGAACCGAATCATTTTACAGAGTTGATATACATTGTTGAAAAAATAATGTTCACAGCGAAAACTATACACGGCGGGGAAAAAACAAAGAGCGCGAAGAAGCTAATCGAATTATTATTTAGATATGTTATATTTTGCTGGAAAAAATAATATTCGCCGCGAAAATCATACACGGCGGGGGAAAAAACAAAGAGCGCGAAGAAGCTAATCGAATTATTATTTAGAAATGTTATACTTTGCTGGAAAAAGAATATGCACCGCAAATGTGACAGCTGACGAGAAAATAAAAATAAATGGCTAGAAAACGGACCGAATCATTTTACAGAGTTGATATACTTTGCTGGAAAAAGAATATGCACCGCAAATGTGACAGCTGACGAGAAAATAAAAATAAATGGCTAGAAAACGGACCGAATCATTTTACAGAGTTGATATACATTGTTGGAAAAATAATATTCGCCGCGGAAACTATACACGGCGGGGAAAAAACAAAGAGCGCGAAGAAGCTAATCGAATTATTATTTAGAAATGTTATATTTTGCTGGAAAAAATAATATTCGCCGCGAAAACTATACACGGCGGGGAAAAACAAAGAGCGCGCAGAAGCTAATCGAATTATTATTTAGAAATGTTATATTTTGCTGGAAAAAATAATATTCGCCGCGAAAATCATACACGGCGGGGGAAAAAACAAAGAGCGCCAAGAAGCTAATCGAATTATTATTTAGAATGTTATATTTTCCTGGAAACAAAAAATATTCGCCGCAAATGTGACAGCTGACGAGAAAATAAAAATGAATGGCTAGAGAACGAACCGAATCATTTTACAGAGTTGATATACATTGTTGAAAAAATAATATTCACAGCGAAAACTATACACGGCGGGGAAAAAACAAAGAGCGCGAAGAAGCTAATCGAATTATTATTTAGATATGTTATATTTTGCTGGAAAAAATAATATTCGCCGCGAAAATCATACACGGCGGAGGAAAAAACAAAGAGCGCCAAGAAGCTAATCGAATTATTATTTAGAATGTTATATTTTCCTGGAAACAAAAAATATTCGCCGCAAATGTGACAGCTGACGAGAAAATAAAAATGAATGGCTAGAGAACGAACCGAATCATTTTACAGAGTTGATATACATTGTTGAAAAAATAATATTCACAGCAAAAACTATACACGGCGGGGAAAAAACAAAGAGCGCGAAGAAGCTAATCGAATTATTATTTAGATATTTTATATTTTGCTGGAAAAAATAATATTCGCCGCGAAAACTATACACGGCGGGGAAAAAACAAAGAGCGCGAAGAAGCCAATCGAAATATTATTTAGAAATGTTATATGTTGCTGAAAAAAATAATATTCGCCGCGAAAACTATACACGGCGGGGAAAAAACAAAGAGCGCGAAGAAGCCAATCGAAATATTATTTAGAAATGTTATATGTTGCTGAAAAAAATAATATTCGCCGCGAAAACTATACACGGCGGGGAAAAAACAAAGAGCGCGAAGAAGCCAATCGAAATATTATTTAGAAATGTTATATGTTGCTGAAAAAAATAATATTCGCCACGAAAACTATACACGGCGGGGAAAAAACAAAGAGCGCCTTGTGAGACTCGCGAAGACTGGATGGCCGAGCTTATTGCTGGTGCGGCGGGACTGGAGCGGAGGGGTGATGGGCGGTAGGAGCTAAGTTCGCACACGAATGATTGCCGCAACCTGCAGTTGCTCAATTTTTAGTGGTTCCCCGAAACCTTGGAATTTTCCTATTCAATTGACATACGACTTTTCAGAAAGGATAATTATTTGTTATTTCCATTGCTGTGTTGTTCCGAAACATTTAAAACTTGCCAAATTTCTTATGTATATCAGCTTATATCAGCAAATGATTTATGAAAATTCAATGGTCTTTTTCTGGTCAAATAATCGTCGTTTCAATTTTGACAAAATACGATCTGTTGACGTATAATTGACATTTGTCGTATATCTACAGCTTCGACAATTATATGATAAAATATCTAAGAGATTTGTATAAGATACTTACCATTTATGCAGAGAACTTAAGCAAGTTTGTGATTTTTAGGTGCTACAGAACAATGGAAACCAACAAAAAATTACCATCAAGTGTCGAAAATGATATGTTATTGGAATAGGAACATTCGCAGGTTTCGGGCGACCAATAAAAATTTAGAGACATTGAACTACAGGCATCGGTTTTTTCATACATCTCTCACGCAAGAATTGGTACTCCTTCACTCCCAAATGAAACTCCCGAAACCTAGGCGCCGTCAAAAAATGTTGAAAAGTCTCCCAAAAGTTCAGAAAATCGTTGATTCATCAAGAAAAGTTTTGGTAGTTTTTTCGATCCTGACTTCGTTATCTGGCTATTAATTCTTTTTTTCTCATCGGCTGTAATTTTCGCGGTGCATATATTTTTTTTTACAAAGTATAACATCTCTGAAAAATAATTTGGTTCGTTTTCTGGCTATTAGTTCTTTTTTTCTCATCAGCTGTAATTTTCGCGGTGCAGATATTTTTTTTTTAAGTAGGCAAAATAATATGAAAGTATTATCAAATAAAGTTTGATCAATTTTATTGATCAATTTTTAAATTTCCAACAATCGAACTTTTGCGACTATCAGAATAATTTTGATTATATTCTGATATTAATTGGACTATAAACTGCTGTTGAACAGGATTGTTACTAACCTAAGAAAAATGTGTAATATATTTTATTATGCAGCTGTTTATTCTGTAACTGTACTTGACAATACTGATAATTTTATATGAATTAAACTTTGACCTCGAATAACTTTTGAAACAGTAGATTTAGCGAAAAGTCATATTTTTGTAGAGCGTTAAATTTTCGATCAACGTATGTATTTTCATTATTTTTTATGTATTCGTTAACGACTTAGAAAATTTCACAGCACAAAAAATTTTAAAATACCCCTAAAAAGGACCACCCTAAAAATCACATTCGTTTTCGATATGTTAGCAGGGCAAAAATTTCGTCTGATCGAGCTAAATTAGATTCGTTATGAAATCTTTTACATTCGCTCGAAACTCGTTGTCAGTTGATACATATATATGGGGGGTTCCACGCGAAACCAGACACTTGGAAAATTTTTTTTTTTTGATTTCCTCAATTTTGGACATGTTTTAGTGTTCATCAAAAGACTCTTCCTGGTGAAATTCGAAATGTTTTTGACCACCCTTTCAAAAGATATCGAATTCTTACAAAAATCGCATTTTTTTACGGTGTTTTGCCCCTAACTTTTTCAGAAATGGTCCAAATTCAACTTATTTTTTTTGTTTAAATCCTCGTCTTGAAACGTAACTTTGATAAAAAATATTTACAATTTTTACAAAACGATGTTATCATGAGATTTTCAATTTTCAACAATGAATTGTCATTTTTAACAAAGTATGTACCCTTCGATTTTTTCAAAATTTTTTGTAAAAAACTACTGTCCATTAAACGAATTTTAAGCCTAGTCCGATGACGGGATCTTCATGGGATGTTTTTTTTTTAATTTACATTTTTTTTATTTTTAATTCTAATTTTTTTTAAATTTTTTTCTTGTGTTTAAGTGTTGGACATTGATGGGAGAATTTTTTTATGTTTAGAAGCCACTATCAATAATTTTGTCCACGCCAAATCGGACACTCGGAAAACCTTTTTTTTTTTATCAATTAACCGAGCAATTTAGCCTTCGATTTTATTTACATTTTTTATTTACATTTACATTTTTGTTCCATTCTACAAATAGCCCGGGTTGATTGTGGGATTATGATAATTACTGTTTTTTCCTAATTTTGAAAATTTACTTTTTGATATTTACCATTCTTGAAATTATTTTTATTCATTGTGTACTTTGCTCTTAGTCATATTCGATTGATTTTCATAAATCAATTATATTGACAAGATTGATTAAATAGGAATCAGACTTTTAATTTTTAACAGCAATAATAACCAATATTTTTCCGTTAATGTCCAAGATTAAAAACAGGAAAACAAAAAAAAATTAGAATTGAAATGAAAAATTCAAAAATTAAAATTAAAACAAAAAAAATACATCCTATCAAGATCCCATCATCGGACTAGGCTTGATATTCGTTAAATGGACAGTAGTTTTTTACAAAAAATTTTGAGAAAAATCGAAGGGTACATACTTTGTTAAAAATGACAATTCATTGTTGAAAATTGAAAATCTCATGATAAAATCGTTTTGTAAAAATTGTAAATATTTTTTATCAAAGGTACGTTTCAAGACGAGGATTTTGAAAAAAAAATTCGAATTTGGACCATTTCTGATCAAGTTACGGGCAAAACACCGTAAAAAGTGCGATTTTTGTAATAATTCGATATCTTTTGAACGGGTGGGCAAAAAAATTTCGAATTTCACCAGTAAGAGTCTTTTGATGGATACTAAAACATGTCAAAAAATTGAGAAAATCAAAAAAAAACTTTTTCTAAGTGTCTGGTTTCGCGTGGAACCCCCCTATAAAAAAATTAATTTCACTTGTGGGTTCGCACGTCGAAATACATACGACGAATCTCCTATCTACTGCGTACATGAAGAACCAAGATACTCGGTAGAGTCTCGCGCCACGTACATTCAAAAGAACGCTACCATTTGTAACGTCTCGTATATTCTATTCTTTTTTCTGAATGTCCTCGCATAATGGGGGCTCGAGGGGGCTTTTCGCTGTAGTAGTCTCCCATTTGTACCGACCGGACTCGTACGGTAACGGACTTGCAGTTCCTACCGACGGAATCCGACGCGCCAGAACCGGAGGCAAGCCCCGTTTTACGAGGTGTCCGGTCGGTAAGTATGGGAGACTACTACAGCGAAAAGCCCCCTCGAGCCCACTTAAACTCGGACATATTTTTGCCCATGGCTGGCTGTCTTCCCATTCTTCAGTCAACGCTTTGACACATCGTTCGACTATCGATTCTCAACCTTGATCGATCTAACCTACGAATTAGAATAACCTAATTCCTGGCAAAAACGTCTAAACACGTCTTCAGCTGACATTTCCGCATCTAAAACCAAAACCGGTGCGGGAAGGATCGCAAACGTTCTCCTAACCAACCAGTCTTCGTGAACCTCGTGGAGTACCCGAAGATAATCCAGAGGGATTCGATCTTCCTCTGCCCGAGCCCTAGAACAAACTCGCGAGTACGACACTTCAGGAGATAACCTCAAATACACGATCAAATCCACCTCGAAATCGACCGAATTGAGGGTTAGTTTCTTTATATTTCTCCTGAGTAATTCTACTTCAAAATCTTCGAAATCACCCATCCTCCTTTGAGCCTCAACAAAGCTATTGCAACTAAAAATCGACCTCCCCATAACCTTAGTTGGCAACGAGGTTCGAATTAAATGTCTATCTTGCATCGTCATAGACGCATGATTTTGAAAATGAAAACCATAACGAGGATCCCTATACATTCTCTCCAGAAGATTCACCCCTGCTACATTTCTGTACTCATCCAGAGGTTCTAACAATGTGAGAATATCCTTATCCTCGAAGAATCTTTTGGTAAAAGTGGTTTTTCCACAGCCGATATTTCCTTCGACTGAAATCGTGAGTGGCCTGGAACTCCTTCGCTGGATCCCAAAAGGAAGTTCTTTGGACCACCTAGAAGAAGATAAAGAAAATCTAACAGGGTCTGCCCCCGAAGTCAACACTGCTCCAAGTTATAGAGATTGATTATCCTCATAACGAGCTAACCGATCTAAATGTACCACTTTGGGTTTTGATCGGACAGAACGATGAATTCTATAGACCACATCATTTATCCTGTCTACGACCACGTAGGGACCCTCCCAATTGGATTGTAACTTCGGACAACGACCTTTTTCTCTCCTAGGTTGGTAGAGCCATACTTTATCTCCTTTCTCAAACCTTACGTCTCTGGCCCTAATGTCATAACGAGCCTTCGTACTATCAGAAATTACCTGAATCCTGTTCCTAGCAAAATCATGAATTTGTCCTAACCTCTCTTGCAGATCATAACCATACTCTGACTGAAGTATATTCCGCGAAGGAATTGGCCCTTTCTCTAAATCCGAGGGAAGTCTCAGATCTCTACCCATAAGCATTCCTGCCGGAGTTTGACCAGTGGTTTCATGAACCGCTGATCTGTAAGACAAAAGAAACCAAGGAATCCACTCATCCCAATCCCTCTGATTCTTTTCTACGAAAGAGGATAAATACCGCAGCAAGGTCCGATTTAACCGCTCAACCATTCCATCGGATTGAGGATGAAGAGGAGTCGTACAAGTCTTTCTAACTCCTAAGATCTTTACAATCTCACTTATAAGAATCGATTCAAAATTTCGACCCTGATCGGTATGTAGTTCGAGAGGAGTCCCATACCGACACACAAACTCCTGAACAAATGACCTAGCCACCGTCTTCGCTTCTTGGTTAGGAATAGGAATAACTTCGGGCCACTTTGTGAAGTAGTCTACTATGACTAGCGCATAACGATTGCCAGCTCGGGATCGAGAAAGAGGTCCCAATATGTCCATGGCAACTCTCTCAAATGGAGCTCCTACGTTGTAAGACTGCAACGAACTCCGTCCCCTGGTACGAGGTCCCTTTCTTGCTATGCAAACCTCACAACGCCGACACCAATCCTCAACATCCGAACGACAACGAGCCCAGAAATACCGTTCCCTTATCCGACCCAGAGTTTTATTGGAAGCAAAATGACCGCCCGATGGAGAATCGTGGTGCTCGGTAAGAATTTCTTTGACCTTATCTTTTGGGACTAACAGCTGCCATCGGATTTCTCTTAAATCTGGAGATTCCCATTTTCTAAATAATACTCCATCAATTAAATGGAGCGAGTCCCACTGAGCCCAATAAATTTTACTCTGCTGACTATTCAAAGAGATATCCTGCCATTCCGGACGAATATTTGACTCCTTCCAGGACTTCACTTGACTCAACACGTCGTCCCCTTGCTGAGCTAACCTCCAAACCTCAAGATCTCCTCCAAGAGAAATTACACGAACCCTTAAAGATGGAACTCGTTGTCCTTCCAAACGGGAACACTGCTTGCAGTCCGGAGACTTTTCACAAGGCCTTCGGGATAAAGCGTCTGCATTTCCATGAAGAACCCCAGCGCGGTGTTGAATTTCCAGATCATACTGACCTAACCTTTCAATCCACCTAGCTACCTGTCCTTCAGGAGATTTAAAGGAAAGTAACCATCTTAAAGCAGCATGGTCAGTACGAATAGTAAATTTCCTCCCATACAAATAATGATGAAAATGTGAAATCGTTTTCACGACAGCTAAAAGTTCCCTTCTTGTGACACAGTAATTCCTCTCTGTCTTACTCAAAACACGACTGAAATAACTAACCACACGTTCCTTTCCTTCCAGTACCTGTGATAAAACTCCTCCTATCCCTGACATGGAAGCGTCCGTATCTACGATGAACGGAATATCTACCTCCGGATAGGCCAAAATAGGGGAAGAAGTTGAACAGGACTTCAGAGCTACAAAAGCTTCCTCACAATCCGGGGTCCACTCAAAAGAAACCTTACTCCCTGTGAGATGATGAAGAGGTCCGGCCACAGTAGCGAATCCCTTGACAAATCGACGGTAATAGGTACACAACCCTATAAAACTTTGGACTTCCTCCTTATTTACAGGACGAGGCCAATTCGAAACCTTTTCGATTTTTGCAGGATCTGTCTTAACTCCTTCGCTCGAGACAACGTGACCAAGAAATTTCACCTCCTGTTGGAAAAAATGGCACTTTTTTGGACTCATCTTAAGACCGGCCTGACTCAACTGGAGGAAAACCTGCTGAAGATTCCTTAGCTGTTCCTCGAACGTCTTTGCGAACACAATTATGTCGTCTAAGTAAACGAAGCAAACCTTGCCGATGGACTCATGAAGAATAGTCTCCATCGTCCGCTCAAACGTCGCCGGGGCATTACATAGACCAAAGGGCATAACCTGAAACTGCCACAAACCTCCTAAACCGGTGACAAAAGCTGTTTTTTCCTTATCTTGCGGATCCATTTCCACCTGCCAATACCCACTATGGAGATCAATAGTGCTAAACCAGTGCGCGCTATTTATCCTGTCGAGAGTATCCTCTATTCTAGGAAGGGGATAGGAATCTTTCTTTGTAACATCGGTCAACCGCCTAAAGTCAACGCAAAAACGTTTTGACCCATCCTTTTTGGCAACTAGAACAATCGGAGAAGCCCAGGGACTAGAAGACGGTTCGATCACGTTATTAGCCAACATCTCCTCGACAAGCTTTCTAACCTCTTCTCTTCCATTCAGCGGAAGCCTTCGAGCAGCCTGTTTAATAGGGATATTCTCCCCAACATCTATTCTGTGCTTGGCTAATGTACACCGACCTTTGTCCCCGCTATGTCTTGCAAAGGCGTCTTGGAATTCCATCAATATAGAAGCAAAGTCCTTTTTCTGACTTCCCACTAAACTGGTTGAAGATCTCTCGAAGAGATCCTGTAGATGTGATGGAACTGCCGAACTATCCTGATCACCGGAAGAGCTTCCTAACTCGCGAATCCTCGCTAAACCAGGATCACCTCGGACCTCTAAAGCTTCGGCCTTGGATGTTAGAAGAGGTATTTCGTGACGACCTACACGTAACGTATTCCTCAACGTCGAAATCACACACTTATGACCGGATAGAAAATCTATTCCCAAGATCCCCTCGTCCTCAATGTCTGCTACATAAACTTTATGAAGAGAATCGACAAAATCCGCAATTTTAATTCGAATCGACTCTTCCTTTAATATGGGGGTTGTCTCCCCGGTAGCAGTTCGTAGCGACGTAGAAGGCCCTATCCGATCCCTAGATTTTACGAGGTCTGAACGGACTACCGTAACTTCCGCACCGGTATCTATCACCCAGAGACAATTAACTCCATTAGCTGTGCCCTGAACGTAAAGTCCTGTCTGTCGAAGACCTCTTACTACGAATTGTGTCCTGGTAGGGCTGTCGTCAAAACTATCCCGTGATGATTTCCGCCCCTCTAAATCATCGGAACTTAGTTTTTTGAACTAGTCGAAGGCTGTGCATCCTCCACAACCTTCCTCGACCTATCTTCTTCCTGACTTTTTGTATTGCGCCAATTAAAGGGGTTAGAAGCGGCATTCCCTACAGAAGGTTCCCTTGATTTTCTCAAAGCGAAACAGTGGTTGGCATCATGCCCCTTCCTTCTGCAGTATAAACATTCTATAACTTTCCCTCGATTATCCTGTCCAAAATTACTCCCCCCCTTTGGACGCTGCCAAGAACTTGTTTTACCAAATTTTCCCTCTTTTTCCTTCTCTACAATTGGACTAGTGTGCCCGACCTGTCGCACCTTTCCTACACCCAGATACTGTTTATTCAAAGCTTCTATTTCGCAAGCTTTCACTATTGTCTCCCTCAAAGACGCAGGTGAAGACATGCTAACTGCGATTTTTAACTTTGCATCCGACAATGCATCTATAAACTGGGAACAAGCTAATTTATCCCGTGTCACTTCATCACAAGTGATCAACGCGATCCTCGACAACCTCTCTATATCATTTCCCAGGGCGGTGAGACTCTCGTCGCCCCCCTGCCGTCTGTTATTAAATTGTGTATAATACAATTTTGCCAAGTGTTCGTTCCCGAATCTCAATTTTAGAGCTGCGCTCAGTCTGTCACAGTCGCAGTCTCCCGATTTGGTCAGAGAAGTTAATACCGACAATGCTGAGCCCGTGAGGCTTGCAGCCAAAGCTCCTACTTTGGTGGGTTCATCCCACTTGTTTAAATTCGCGACAAATTGAAACTGGCTTTCATATTCAGCCCATGGATAAGTTCCGTCATAAGTTCGCGGTTTGACTATATTGAGCGGTCTGTCGTATCTAACGTTGGAAGTTATATGGCCATTGTCCACTGTTAAATTCAGCGGTTGGCATTCTCGCGGAACCGTCTGAGGCATAGGGGCAACAAAAATCCCCTCCTCCCCGGTACGCGGCCTGCTAAAATCTTGGGGAACTTCCTCATCCCCATTTTGATTGGACACTGACCTCGTCATTTGTAGAGGTCTCAGGTCCCGAGAAAATGAATTCCTCCGGGTAGAAGTCCCCTGAAAAGAAGTTTCTTGATTCCCCGCCCCCTCCAGCTCCTCCACAGAACGTCGCTGTTGACGCCTGTCCTCCTGGAAGGCGGATACGGTCGAATGCAACAGCTCCATCAGCCTCTCCTGTTGTTGGAGATTCGCCTGTTGTTGTTGTTGTTGGGCCTGTTGCTGCTGTTGTTGGGCCTGCTGCTGCTGGAGTATTATCTCCAGAAGCTGATCCTGCCGCTGCTGCTGTGCTTGCTGGGCTTCCAGCACACGTTCCACGAGGTCCTGTTGGCCTCGTGCAGGATCCCTTTCCGGCTGACCGCTCGTCGGCAAATTCGCCCGCTCCAAATTTTCGTCCACAGAGGCCGTAGCCCCTCGTCGAGCGCGCGTAGAACTCATTTCTTTTTTTTTTATTTCTTTTTATTTTTTATTTTTATTGCACAAAACACAAAACTCGCGTTTCTTTAAAATATTCAGGGATCCCACTTCTGACACCAGTGTTACGTTGGATTGATTCAACGTATAAAAACAAAGGGTCCCTGAGATAGTTAAACGCGGAAAGTAAGTCTAATAAATAAATAGGCAAAATATGGGTTTTGTGAAAAAGATGCGTTCACTTTAATGTCTTGAACTGGACTGTTTTTTACAATAATTCGGTTGACGCAGCAACCGATCGTTCTTTTATTATCTATCATCTTTTATCTATCAGGACTACTAGACTTGTGTGTGATGAACTACTAAGGTACAAATCATCCCTCGTAACAATATAATTTATTACGATGTTGAAATAATATTACAGTGGAATTGATTCCTTGTGATTATTTGCAAATTCTAGGATGCTGGCAATAGGGAAACTCGAGGGACACTAGAGTTTGTAATCATTGTATGGCTGAATGAATTACTCTACGTGGGTGCAATTACAGATATTTGGGATGCATGGATAAAGAAAATTACCTTGAATAACCAGACAGACGTCTTACGACTGATAGCTAATGAGAGCTTATTTGATGAAAGTGCACATGAGTTTCATATTTGGGTACAACGAAACACCTCTGGTAGTTTGAGCCAAATCTGTGATCTGGAGTTATGATGTTTTCCTTGTGAGACTAGTTTGGTTCACACAGTGATTGAAATCTTGAGTTTTGACAATAGTTGAAAAAAAAACTTCAAATCGATTTATCTCAAAACTATGTTTTGGTGAATTGAAAAATCTCCTTGCGCTCCAGCTTTCATTGTAGACTTCTGAAATTTTCAGGGCAAATCCTCACATACATTAGCTATAAATTTACGTCAGATTATGAAAATCAAGGAAAAATTACGCCTTTTAGAGAAAATAATTGAAATGAAATTTTGTACTTTTCATGAAAAAGAGTGGAATCAGAGTGTCAAAATCTAACTATCATAGCTATCTCAAAAAACTGACGTAGTTTTGTAGCTTATGTATCCACAAATATGTGTCTGCAAGCCCAACAAGATTAAAAAATAATTGGAGCGCAGGGAGGTGTTCGAATAAAGGCTATTTCAGAAGCATGCCGAGGAGTAACTCTGTACCTATTGTTTCAAATGACTTGAAATTTGCACAAAATCTATCTTTTGTGATGGGAAACATGTGTGTGAAACCTCATTTGAAAATTGCAATTGGTTGAGATGAGCATATTTCAGTATCTCCTACCCTTAAACAGTCATATCAACGTTGAAGTCGTTTCCAGCATAAAATCAGTAAAATATTTATATGAATACATCTACAAAGGACATGATGCAGCAGCAGTAGTCATTAACGATTCTACAGAGAATCACGTGATCGATCATGATGAAATACAAGATTATATCGAAGCTAGATACGTAGGGCCGGTTGAAGCTTGCTGGCGTATTTTAAGTCAACCTCTGCATTACAAAAGTCAATCTATTATTCGATTGCCAGTGCACTTACCTAATCAACAAAATATAATTATTCCAGATGATTTGGATGAAAATTCGGTGAGAGCAACTTTAGATCGCCTAACGATGCTTACTGAGTATTTTTCATCGAATTTACGTGATGAAAAGGCAACGCAATATGTTTATGCAGAAATACCATGTCACTTTGCTTGGAAAAGTAAAAAAATTGATGGAAGAAATGTATTCAAGTGGGAAAAACGACGAGTGATGGGCAGAATGTATTCAGTCAGTCCTTCACAAATAGAATTATTTCAATTAAGATTGTTATTATCAACAATGAAAGAATCAAAAAGTTTTAAAGATCTAAAAACGGTGAATTAACAAGTTTGTCAGACTTTCAGCGCAACGTGCTTAGCGTTAGGTCTTATTGAGACGATGGGAAATGGCGAAGGGCTATGCAAGAGACTGCTGTTGATATGATGCCACAACGATTACGAAGAATGTTTGTTATAATTCTTATGCATTACCATCCGATCCATCCAGAAGAATTATGGAATTAATTCAAAGATTTAATGTCGGAAGATTATGCAAGACATATGAGTACGGAACATTCTCAAAGCATGGCTTATGCACGTATTGCTTCAATGCTTCCAAAAGAAGGATGGAGTTTATCACATTTTCTATAATCGGAGCAAGTAATAGACGTAATTCAGGAGAACGACGAAACAACGAATACATGGAAATGGGTAAACGACAATATGAAAACTTGACGTAGAACAAAAACGAATTTGGAGGAAAACTAATAGTTTTAGGCGGAGATTTCAGACAATTACTTTCAATTATACCGAACGGTACACGCAGTGAAAAAGTCAATTTGTCGATAAGAAATAGTTCGCTATGGATGAACTTCACATGCCTTTCGTTGACTCAAGACATGAGGGTATTACAAAATGAAGTACAATTTGCAGAATTTCTGCTTGATGTTGGAAATGGATTGCTAAATGATTCGGATGAATATTTACAAATACCAGAATACTGTTTAGCGGATCAAAATAAAGACATGGTCAATAAAACATATAGTCAAGCAATACTTGAAAAACAGTACAGAGATATCGCAAAATGTGCAATACTATCTGCTAGAAATGTGGATGTAGAAGAAATAAATTCGAAAGTAATTGAACTTTTAGAAAAAAGTAGCGAACAAATTTACACAAGTGTGGATAGTATGAAAAACTTTGGAGACAATGGTGACGTAACAGAAGCATTCTTGCCAGAATATTTGAACACACTGTCACCACCAAGTTTGCCACCACATGAACTACGACTTAGAACATACGCTGTGGTGATGCTGATCAGAAATTTTGCTATTGCAGAAGGTTTGTGCAATGGTACACGATTGCTGGTATTAGAACTTGGTCACAATGTGCTAAAATGCGAAATTCTAACTGGCGATAAAGCGGGAAATGTTATTAATTTAAACCGAACAACTCTGTATTGTGAGAATGAGTACCATTTACATTCAAACGTCGTTAATTCCCAATCAAAGTCGCCTTCGCCATAACGATTAATAAATCGCGAGGGCAAACCTTTGAAGAGATTGGTATCGATCTCATAAGAGATATATTTGATCACGGCCAATTATGTGTAGCCTTTTCACATGTACGAACGTGGGAAAATTTAAAAGTGTATCTCGGACCCAGCGACAAGGAAATAAAGTGAAAAATTATGTGTACAAAGAATTATACATATGGGGCATTCCACGCCAACTCGCACGCCTTCGACCCTGACCACTTTTTTTCAACCTATCTTCTTTTCTGACATTAACCTCACCCAGAGAGGGTGATGAAACTTTTTTTCATCATTTTTTAAACACTCGGCTTGTTCCGATGATTGTTTGAAAAAATCTCATATTGGCATGCAACTAGGTCTTGAACGGATATACAGACCTATAAGTGGTATCGGACTTCGATGCTAGGTCAATTTGTTCGTCTTGAGCCCTACTTTCCGATACACATTCTATCGATTTTCGCTTAATTTTTTTGAAGTCAGTTTTCAGAATTTTAAAATAAAAAATTCGATTTTTCGCAAAGTATGCCCATTTTGAAAATTTTGAAAAAAATCTCAAAAAATGTTCTCCCTGAAACAGAATTTTTGAGACCAATTGCATCGTGGGCCAAATTTTTCCCGATTTTTAGCGGAGTTTTGAGTTTTTTTGTTTCTTCTCTGTGATCGGAATTCGTGAATCTCGAATAGAAAAAATCATTTTTTTTGCTGAGTTCGCCATTTTAGGAAATTTCGTAAAAATTCTCAAAATATCTTGTTGCTGATAGGAAGATTTTGAGACCTTTTGAATCATGGGCCGAATTTTTGCCGATTTTCGGCAAATTTTTTTTTTTTTTTTCGTCACGTGTGGCCGGAATTCGCGAATCTCGAAGTGAAAAAATCAATTGTTCGCTAAGTTCGCCAGTTTGGAAAATTTCGTAAAAATTCTCAAAATATCTTGTTGCTAAAACGAAGATTTTGGGACCTTTAGGATCATCGGCCGAATTGTACCCGATTTTTGGTAGAATTTTGAGTTTTTTTGGACCTTTCTCGTCACGTGTGGCCTGTAAAGGCAAGCTACTTTCTTTTTTGGATTAGATGCATAGTTGTAGAGCTTTGAATTATGCGGCATTGCTGATTTTTTTCAGAATTTATAAATATTCATTAGTCCGTGAAAAAAAAAATCTGTGATCGAGAAAGGATTCGAACCTCCACGTTTTCATATTCTGGTATGGCATGTTCTAGCCTTCAAACAGATATAGTTCGCTATCCCCGTCACTACGTGCGCCACCGCATATTCTACCCGCCCCGCCGACGCGGCTGCGCCGGCGCAACTTTCAAACATTGTTCAATTGTTTTGCCGAATGTATCAATTGAAGCATCTGAAATGTCGGTGTTAAAACATTATGATCGTTGCTGCAACCCTTCAAAGTTGCATCATGACAGAAGGTCGAGCGGCCTCCGACCTTCTTCAACAGAGATACGTGAGAAGTGGAATTTAAAAAAATCCGACTATTTATGTTCGGCATGCCAAAAAATTTTGACCAGCATGGACCTGATAAAGACCGCGGTGGAAAGTGATACAGTTTTCGGTAACAACAACTTTGCTATATTTTACTGCAGAAAATAGTTGCTTGATCATATTTTTACTCGTCGATAAAGGGAAGTACAGATTATATTTTCCGACTCACGTTTCAGCGGCTCCAGTCGAAACACAGACGAGTACAAGCTCCAGTAACGATTCACCTTCACTCAGTCAACAAATTTCTGATCTGAGCCTCGAAATAAGACTGCCCGCTATAAATGAAGCGCTGCAATTATTAGGAGAATCTCCTATTTCAAAGAAGAAGGTTTCATCGTCCGATGCCTGGTCTTCTGCAAAGGCTGACAAAGTTCGCTTCAATTTGAGGAAATCATTAGGAGCTACCGATTACTCTGAATTTGTGCCTCAAAAAGACGCTTAAGCTCTTTTCGAGATAATTCGCAGGCTGAAGAATAAATTTCACGAAGAAACTTCCACCAGAGCCCAGAAATTACAGATTTTGACGTTAAAGCCAGCCGATTGGAGTATCGGTAAAATAGCCGATATCATGGGGACGACCAAATATCTGGCCAGAACAGCAAAAAATTTGGCTAGCACACAAGGGATACTTTTGATGCCCGCGTCAAAATTAGGTGAGAATAGGCTACTCATCAGGCGAGGCTAAACTGAATTTGGACTTCCGTTTCAATGATAGTTGCCCTTCTCATTTTCATTATATTTCATTGCTCTCGGAACAATATTCTGATTTTTCTCAAACTTCCTGCTCGAAAATTGAGTATTCCTACCTCGATATTCAATAAATACTGTTGCTAAATAAAGATATTGAATTTGCATTTTTCATCAATTGATAGGGTTTTAGTTTATGTGAAAATCATCATTTTTATTTTGCATTTTTTTTTCATTTCGATCGTTAGAGTAGTTTTTAATTCTTTAGCGATTGAAATACCTTTTTAATCGTCATGTCTAGAGAATGAGAATTACGCACCCGTGTTTTACAAATTTTCTTCATTACAGGGCGGCCAATAACGCCATTAACCAAATCTATGGTAACGGAGTTTTACCTCGATGATCGCATGAGTGCTACTATGCCGGGGATGAAAGATTTCGTTTCAATCAAAAATGATAATGGCACCAGATCTCATCAGCAAAAAAGATTGGTTCTATCGAATTTAAAAGAGGTGTACCATCAGTTCAAAAGCAAACATCCCGATCTATACGTAGGCTTCTTGACCTTCGCTTCACTAAGACCGCAGCAATGTGTCCTCGCAGGAGCAAGCGGCACTCATACAGTTTGCGTATGTTCAATTCATCAGAACGTCAAACTAATGATTTTAGGTAAATAATTAGGCGTATAAGAGATAGTGAATCATTCTACGAAGTCAGATTTTTCGAGTATTTACGGTGTTCATATTTTCGAAGGCTGCAATCTGAGAACTCTGACGCGTGACTTGGAACATCCCCTCGGGCATTAGAAGGATTGCATTGAATTGGTGATCTGCAAACAGCCAAACGAACAGTGCTACTTCGGAAATTGCAAAGATTGTCCGGGATTTTCTGTATTGCAAAATCTGATCCACGAGGTGCTCGCTGACAACGACATTGAAGAGGTTACCTACAAGCACTGGGAATCACATCCTCGCAGCAGTCTTGAAACGGCGATTTAACCTTCGACTACATTTGTGGAACACTTCTGTGCGAAGTTGAAGCAATTGTTGCTGCATTCTTTTGTAGCGAAGGAGCAATCGAATTTCATGAAAGCTTCAAAAGACTTGCTTGAAATAGATGAATTTTTGATGGTGTGTGATTTTGCGGAAAATTACGCCTTTGTAGTGCAAGATGCGGCCCTAGGCTTTCACTGGAATAATAACCAGGCAACGATTTACCCGGTTGTTATTTATTTCAAAGAAAACGGCAAACTCGCCCACCAAAGCTTAGTTATTTTATCAGATCTTCTCAGTCACGATGCCATAGCGGTGTATATGAATTCTAAAATAATTGATAATTACATCAGCCCTATATGCGAGAAACCAGCAAAATTTTTTTACTTTTCGGATGGGGCACCTCAACAATTCAAAAATTTTAAAAATCTTGTCAACGTTTATTATCATAAACAAGATCTCGGAGTGCCAGCAGAATGGCACTTCTTCGCGACTGCTCACGGAAAAGGTCCGTGTGATGGTATAGGCGGCACTGTAAAAAGAATGGCTGCTAGAGCTAGTCTGCAACGGTCCCCAAATCAACAGATCACTACGCCTTTTGAGCTATTTGATTGGGCATCCAGTTCAATGACCAACATCAATGTCAGATTTTTACCGAAAGAAGACTATGCAGGTGTAAATGATTTTTTACTGCCACGCTTCGAAAATGCCAAGCGTGTTCCAGCAACACAGAAAATTCAATGTATAATGCCCCAAGCGAATGGTATCATCCATACCAAAACGACGTCCACTTCAGAAAACCATGTAGCACATGCCGTGGTGAAAGCTATTTGAATTAGAGTTCCACAATCATGATATATTCGTTTAGTATGATTTTGATATTTTTCATTTATTGTTAGTCTCCTCCTTGCCTTCACAATAATAAAACTCCCTATAATAACATAACTTCTCATAATGATTTGACTACCTATATAATGATATAGGTCCGAGAAAGAAATTAGCCTGCCGTTCCAGGCCACACGTGACGAAAAAGAACCAAAAAAACTCAAAATTCTACCAAAAATTGGGTAAGATCCGGCCCATGATCCTGAAGGTCTCAAAAACTTCGTATCAGCGACAAGATATTTCAAGAATTTTTACGAAATTTTCTAAACTGGCAAACTCAGCGAAAAATTGATTTTTTCACTTCGAGATTCACGAATTCCGATCACACGTTACGAGAAGAAGAAAAAAAAACTCAAAACTCCGCCAAAAATCGGGAAAAATTTGGCCCACGATGCAATTGGTCTCAAAAATTCTGTTTCAGGGAGAACATTTTTTGAGATTTTTTTAAAAATTTTCAAAATGGTGTTACGTCGGGGTTTTCGCCCGTCGTTACCTTTAGGTTCGTTTCTCGTTTTACACAACTAAATGCAACTGTAGGAAGGATTTAGTTGATAAAGGTGATTGAAAAATCGTTGATGATTATTATAGGAGTATGTATTTATTTGCCAAGCTCGGGGAGGCTTATAGGCGTAATCAGACTGTGATTTGAAGAAGACCGATCCAGGATACGGTGTATGACTAAAGAACTGTGTCCTGGATCACCGTAAGAAGTACCGTATCGGAAGAACGAGTCGACTTGGCGCGTAATACAAGTGCTTAGTAGCTCGGTTACAAATTCGGAAGTATTGACTTGATCGGTACTAAGTTCAGAAGTGATTTTGATATGGTTGTTAGGAATAAAGTAAACTTGGGGTGTGAAAGAAGGGTAGGCGAAGTGGGAGGCCACGTGTAGCCGACACGGTGGAATTCGGCAAGGCGTTGCACTTGCCTGTCATGCTGATGCAAGGTCGAGCAATGACCGATGGCTGTTGGAACAGGAAGAAAGATTCCAGGTTACGTCTGGGGGAATCATTGGTAATACTTGATAGGATTTAACATTGATAAAAATAGATGGGGCGAGACGTTTGGACCAAGGTCCGGACGTAACACCCCCCCCCCCCCCCCCCCGTAAGAGGAAGCATACCGATGTGAAACGGAGGTATGGTTCCCTACGCGAAGTGTAGAAAGGTAGAATGACGAAGTGATTAATTACACATACGCATGATAAGCGTTCACATTGGAATTCTCAAATCTATATGCGCCTAGGGTTAATGCGCGTTTAAGCGGGTTAGTATACAATTTTCCTTAGTAGTAGCTTGTGTTTTAATATATTTCGTACTGATTCAGCTGAAGGACGCTGTACTGACACTGAGGCTTACAGGTTACGGAATGGGTGGGTGATAGTGGTTTTTCAATTTTATTCTGTGCTTACGGGAATTAGCTGTGTTGTTACAAATAGTTACATATGTTATTCTACATGATTGCAAGTTAATCCTGATTTTATCAATGAATGTACACTAATATTGGGTGAAATTTAAAAGTAACCGCATAAGAAAATTTTTTTCCAGGTACGTGTCTGGCTGATGAACCTTATAATCTAAGTTTCAATTTCCTGCCTTACTCTATAATGATATCAAGATTCGCGGCAGCGAATCGCCGCCAAGTACCGTAGGCAGGCGAGCGCCAGCCAGCAATCTTTACGCGAGCCAACTCGTTATACTTGGAACGGGGGTATTTTTTCTCGCGAACGGCTGAAAATTTCGCGAAAAAGTTCAGACAAAAATTCTTCGTTATCACCGTACGAGAATCCACAAAAAACCGGAACAATATCGGTCCAGCGGCTACGGAGTTATGGGGGTTCAAAGTTGATGAAAATCACAATCTTCTTCTTCTTCTTCTTCTTCTTCTTCTTCGCAGACATTTTTTTCGAAAATTTTTCTGTTTACGGTATCTCAAAAACTAATGTACAAAAAAGGCTGAAATTTACAGGGTATCTCCGTATTATCGGTCTCCGTTTGCCTATCAAATTTAATTTAATTTAAATGTTGCACTCAAATAATAATTCACGGTATCACAGTAATAATGTATGAGTTAGGTTAGGTTAGGTTAGGTTAGGTTAGGTTAGGTGAGGTATAAACAATTTATTTAATTTTTTCTGTTTACGGTATATCAAAAACTAATCTACAAAAAAGGCTGAAATTTACAGGGTATCTCCGTATTATCGGTCTCCGTTTGCCTATCAAATATTATTCAATTTAAATGTTGCATTCAAAAGTTATAAACAATTTATTGAATTTTTTCTGTTTACGGTATCTCAAAAACTAATGTACAAAAAAGGCTGAAATTTACAGGGTATCTCCGTATTATCGGTCTCCGTTTGCCTATCAAATTTAATTTAATTTAAATTTCGCACTCAAAAGTTATAAACATAAATAATAATTCACGGTATCACAGTAATAATGTATGAGTTATCATGATGATAAAAATAAATAATGAGGATGATAAGAATGCAGAAAGTGTATCCACGATAAATAACGATATAGTTCAGTCGCCAGACCAAGAACTGAAGGTCAACCTGTCAAAAATTAGAGGGTGCGATTTTCTATTTTTATGCGACGATTTTACAGTTAGGGAAAATGGAAATAAAAATGAAATTGAAAATGAAAATGTTATAAAATTGACCGTGAGCACAAGTTCAACGTTAAATAACTCTTGAAGGAGTGATTATATCGAAAAATCTCAGGGGACCCTCTTTGTAGAGCATCAAATTTTTGATGAAAATATGTGGCTCTTACTGTCGCACTGCGATTCAGTTCAGATTAGATTAGGTTAGGTTAGGTTAGGAATTTTCTTAATTAATCTGAACTCCACGAAGATCTGTAAACATTAATTATCGATAATTCATTTTAAATTACCTATCATACCCCAACGTCATCTATCGCTCGACAATGAACTTCTAAGAGGAAAAGATGAATTACTTAAGTCAAGTGTTTTGAGTCACACAGTGACTATACCAATTCAAGTTATAGCTACACCAAAAAATCATCTTCAAAATTCAGAAACTAAAGACTTTGATCACTTTATGATTTACGATACTTTAGACTTTTTCAAGAGATTCAATATCAATGACAACTTTTCGGAACTTGATGTAGAAACATTGCGCGAAATTAATGATTATTCGTAAGGATTGGAAATTGTTAAAAATATAGATGTGGTCTATGATGTAGCGGATTGAGCTGTACAATTAATTAGGAATTATATCAACGTGCTAGCTGAAGATAAGAATCAAACGCAGTATCTTCTCCAGGTGGTAAAGGAATACAAAAACGAATTTCCAAGTGCAACCAATAAATTCCCGACCGGAAGAATGAAAGTTCAATGATTACACTATGTGTGCTCTATAAGTATCCAATCGATTCAAAAAAATATCAGACTTTTCTATGTTCTTGATAATTGCAACCGTTATTAGCATACAATGAATATTGATTTCTGTTTTAAAATTTTCACCAATTTTCTGAACAATTATCAACATTGAATACCGACGAAATATTGAGTCATCGGTAAATCAAACAAAATTATTGGAAGAAACTGTGGAAATAAATTTGGACCTTCTCAAAACTTATGAAATGAATTTTTTACGTTGATATCAACATTTTTTGATCCCAAGGGATCACAATAGAAGCAGAATCAACAATATTTGGTTAGTTACTGAATATAGTAATTGAGAAAGAAATTAATTTCGAAAATGTACGCACGGATTTTTCAAGGTTTTAACCTAAACTACGGACGAAAATGACGAGACGCACAAAATTTGATATTGTTCTTTTTTTTTTTTTATTTATAATTAAAATAGATCTGGATGCCCGAGCCCCGGCGTCCATACGGCCGGCCTCGGGCACCCCGACGATATCGGCCGCCGCCGCCCCGGCCTCTGCCTCCCCGGCCTCCACCGTGCTCGGCGAGCAATCGCCGGACGCACCGCTCGATTATCTCTTCCTATGTAACAAACGAAATAATTTTTTATATTATTTTAAAACATATTGTGTCATAGATTGGTCTCGGTATACACAGTAAACATATAAGTATATATGTGCTGTAACGTGGCGTTTTGCACCGCCCGTTACCACGGCCCCAATTTAGGGAAAATGTTAGGAAAACCCAGCCAGAAATGCCAAAGAAAAGCACTCCAAAGGTCAATCGCTTAAGTTTTAAGAATTTCGAGTTAATTTAGTTTGGTTTTATATTGTATTTATGTGACGACGGACGACGGGACGAGAGGGTGCTGCCTTGCCGACCCACTACGACGCTCCCGACGACCCGCTCGATGGCGAAACACCTGGCGTCGCTGCCATGCCCCAAAAAGGACCCCGAAGATCCCTGGTTGCGGCTAGGAAACCGCTCAGGGATTCGCTGCGGACAACGACCGGTCCACTCCCGCTGCCGCTTCGCTACCGGCGTACAAGACCGCACGGCCTACGTGTGTTTCTCCCGGTAGGAGGTGGATGAGGATGAGGTGCTCCCGACAACGAGGTGGATGCTGTGGAGGCGGCGTACAGGGTAGCGTGGACTGAGAAGCGCTACCTCCCGCCCCACAACTTCCCAGCCTGGCGCTGGACCACGATTTTGAAGAACTCCCGACGACGAAGGTGGCTCCCGCAAGACGGAGGACAATGAGGCGCCTCCCGAAGGCGATGGGCTGGCGGAAGGGGGAAAATTAAGGTGAGCGAGGCAGGCAGGTTAGCCCAGCACCGATAACAGGTTTCCCCGAGGAGGAAGGTGACTGCTGCGGGAATGCCAGCCCTTCTTCCCGGACTCCCGAAGGAACGCGAGGCTCCCGGGATGGCCCTGACGCGCGGCGGCCCCAGAGGGACAACGTGGAGAGCAGAAAACGGCGAGGAGAAAATGGGGAGGCGACGCCACGGCAAAGTAGCCAGAAGAGCGGAATTGGCATTGGATTTGGATTTGGGCGATAACATAGGCGCCGAAGTAATTAGGTCACGAGGTGCCAGGCCGTGACATCGGATAGGCGACCTAATTATGGAAGGGGCCCAACCAACCAGGATCGGCAAGGCCGGAAGTCAAAGAAGAGGAACCTCGTCTCGTCCTACTCTGCGCCGTATCGCCAACGTGGCTATCACGTTTTCATTTTTCTCCCGTTTATTTTGAGTTTGAAATTTAGCTGTCATATAATGAAATTTATTAAGTAGTGCTCCCGTCGAGCCTTCAATTTTGTAGATTATTGTAGAGTCAGTTTTGTGCCACCCTCCCGAGACAAACAGGTAATGTCTTCAGTTATTTTGTAACGGCCACGCAGTTACCACGCCAGCATTAGTTTAGGTTTTATAGATTTTGAGCTACCGGACTGGTCAATCCTCCGGGTAGCTCCTTGGGTTTTGTTTTGTAGATTTTGAGCTACCGGACTGGTAAATCCTCCGGGTAGCTCCTTGGGTTTTGTTTTGTAATTTTGTGGATTTTGGTATTGAGTAATTCGGTTAATTTGAGGGCAGTGGTGACTCCGTAGCGGATCGACAGTGGTATTTTGAGGTAGTTGGTTGAATTTTGATCTCCCGTCACTTGGAGAATGGTTAGTGTAAATTAGAAGTATTTGATGAGAAGTATTGACCCTTTGGAGTGATTTAATAGAATAATAGGATTTCACTGATAAATATTGTTTTGTATTGTAATTGGATGGCATTTCTTGGATGGTGTTACGCTTAAGATTTGTATAATCGCCTTATAGTTTTCTCCCGCTTTGGTGCGTGCCGCTTATCGGCCAGCTTATTGCTTTGTAATTTTGACGCGTATGATTTAGTAACATTTTTTTTTGGAGTAACGAACCCTTTTGTGTGAACTGAGTAGGTCTGGTAAAATGAGTCACTAGTCTATCGTGTTAGCGCAGGGTAGCCGCGGAGAGCAATCCACGTAAACTCGTTGCACCTCGCCGATAGCGGCGGGGCCTTCTTTCTCCCGTAAAATCAGTTAATCAGTTATTTTGTCGTGCTCCCGGATTGCTTCTCCCGCGTATAGGATAAATTAATGTTAAGGACTTTTGTTCCCCGAAAGGGCTAGGTTAAGAAATTATGTGCAACCTCCCGGCTTATATTTTGTAACTCCCGGAT
Source organism: Athalia circularis (assembly GCA_963978495.1). Lineage (NCBI taxonomy): Eukaryota > Metazoa > Arthropoda > Insecta > Hymenoptera > Athaliidae > Athalia > Athalia circularis. The sequence goes on along the minus strand of OZ021697.1, from coordinate 23,345,350 downwards.
TGTTGTGATCTGGTTACTCCCGTTTTTTGAATACACGGGCTCCAGCCTCTTGGAGGAATTTAATTATTTTGTGGTGCTTCGCCTTATTTTGTTTCGTCCTTAATTGTTTGTTGCTTGACCCACGCCACTCTACCAGTTCGCGGATGTGCCTGAGCCTAGCCAGCCAAGCCGTTGGATCCTGTGATTATTTGTTGAGTTTTGTAGCTTTTGAGGTTTTGAGGGATTTTGTTTAGAGAAAACGACGTAAACGTCTGGCGCCCAACTCCCGCAAATTTCGAGATTTTGTTGAGTTCCATTTGGATTCTGATTTTGGTGTTTAGTTTTGAGGATTTTGAGTTTTGTCGAGTTTTGGGGAAATTTTGGAGAAAACAGGATCGCGACGAAGTGTCGTCGCCGAATTCCCGGGTAAAACCCGCCCGGGGTAAAATTCGCGTCACAGTGCAAACTTCATAAAATATACGTACAATATTTTGGGGGTCGGGCACGGCCACCGCATTTTCCGGAGGTGGTGGACGCTGATCCACCACCGCTACGGCGTTTTGAGGTGGTGGATCCACGTCCACCACCTCCATGCCCCATTAGCATCAGTATTGCGATTCTCTAAAAGACAGAATGAACGAACACATATATATCGTTGAAGTATGGACCGGATATAATTACGGTAAGCGAGCGTATTTTGAAGTCGATAGCAAATCATGTTGGTCGACCGAAGTTCGGCTGAAGAAATTTTGCACCCAAACATTGTATTTTTTCTCGCAGATTATTCTGAATTTTTTTTTTTTGGCTTCAACATAGTTTTACTTTTTTCAAAAATATATTCAGCCGCGGAAACTACATTCGAAGACGAAAAAAACAATACCCATCTTTTCATGAATGTCGATATTTATCACCAATCTATCGTTCATTGAAAATTTTTCACCTGAAAATTTCAAGAATCAATAACTCAATAACGGTTTGAGACAGAAAGCTACAAATTGTTGTTCAAGTTGTTTCCGAAACGTACTCAAACGTACGAAAAAAAATTGCAAAATCAAAAAAATTTTTGTCGAAAACTCGGTGATTTCGCATGGAATGCCCCTTATACAGGGTGTCCGGCAACTAACGCACTTCCTCGTACCGGTGAATTCGTCTCGAAAAACTAAGACGATAATGTTCAGTGCAAAAATGTCGAAGTTTCAACCGTTTTCGAGTAAGAGCCGATTAAAGTCGTCCAATGTGAGGCCAGATAGGAGACAGCGACAGCGACGTATTCCTAGCGGCGTACGGGGCTCGAGCCGGCCGGGCAGCGTGACCCATGAAACATAACAGACTCGCTCGCTCGCTGGCCACGCATAATGAGTGCTCTCATATACGTCCCTGTCGCTGTCTCCTATCTGGCCTTACATTGGGCGACTTTAAACGGCTCTTACTCGAAAACGGTTGATGCCTCGATATTTTTGCACTGAACATTTTCGTCTTAGTTTTTCGAGACGAATTCACCGGTACGAGGAAGTGCGTTAGTTGCCGGACACCCTGTATATCACATTATTCCATAGTTTTCATGATTCGAATTCACATAAACGCAGATATATCATACGATTAAATAATAAGTGTTTGTTTGTACTTACGTTCCATGTCAGTACGGCTGTGCGAATATCACTGACCACTGATGTTATTCAAATCGGTGGCGAAGGCAATATCTGCGCGCGGATCAGCAGTTGACAAATGTTCAATTCAACCAACCAATCGAAGAATCGTGAGACTTTCGGCCAACCAGCCAAAGAATTGCAAAAGGGCCGACCAATCAACAAGGAAGCTGTAGTGTTTTGATTTTAGAATTTTTGAACAACCACACGCATGATTATTATATTCATTTTGTTTTGGAAGTTCAAACCTGTCCCATCCTGTCTATTGATCACTTAATAATAGACAGGTTTGCAAATCCTCTCCAATTGTGGCGGTAAATCTGCGTCCATGGATTAGGTATGCGTGAATGAACGCTTTGACGCTCGAGTGTCTGTTTAATACCATGAAAATATGAGAAAATCCATCGTGTGAGAGAAACAAAGAGCGTCCTTATTACCAAGCGTGTCCAAGAACGAGAGCAATGGTGAGTTGTATTGTAATTATACGCACCAGTGATATGAATATGAGATGGATAACCTTTGGACTTTACGTGGGGGGGGGGGGGGGATCGTGCGGGGTGAAGAAAGTGAAGGATAATGAATTTATGGTCTGTTGCTGAAATTTATCATTCGTTCTCGAGCTGTTCAGTTATCACGTATCATCACGATCACGAATTTCAAGATGGGGAAAGTCTCCAAGAACAACGGTGAGTGAAATTCTTATTCGAACTTCCTGATCAGGTTTTCTCATCGGGATGTTCATTTTTATTAAATCTCTGAAGCCCACATTAATTTTGAGTGAATTTCAATCATTATTCTTGTACACTGTCACGTTTTTTTTGGGCCAAAGTGTATCGAAATTGATGTTTTCCGGAAAATCAGTTTTTTCATTTCGACTGTCAAATAGACAAACTTCTTATCAAGTTCTATAGTACCGCGAAAAATAAACTCAAATATGATATTTCTGGGGAAAGTAGTATATCGAATGTTGTATAAGCCACGTCAGGTACTACAATAATATCATCAATATATACTAGACCTGTCCTTTAACAGGATAAAATCGAATTTTGATGGTCTCACCCCTCAAATTGATTCGAAATAATATAGAAATGATGCCCAATTTTTGTCGATTTTTTCCCTCCATAATTACGCACCCCTCAAACTCCCCCCACTTTTTCTCATAAGAAATAGCATTGGTTTTTCGTGGTTTTTAAACGTTTCTTCACTGTTGGTCCAATTATCAGCTAAAAAATCTGCAACTTGCAATAACTGTTTGCAGTCATGATACCTTCCGGTCGGATTATTTTCAAATTTTTCAGAAAAAATTATGGGCTCGATTAAGTTTAAATTTTTGCTGTTTTTCGCAACATACAGAGGCTGATTGAAGCCCGTAATAAACTTTCCTCGTAAGCGTCTCTTCTATGTAAACCTCAATCTTCACCGAAGAAATCGGAAATTTATGTTTTTTTGAGCAATGCGTACATTGAGTACGATTTTTGACCATTATTTGGAATTTTTCTTGCAATGAAAAAATAGTTAGAATGAAGATATTGTTCAGAATTGAGGTTCACACAGAGCATATATATACGAAGAAAATATGTGCCAAGTTCGAAAACGATTGATTGATCAGAAACCCTACGAGCTAGAGTGTACACAAATTCGAAAAAAGTAATTTCGAGACAAACGCGTTTGAAAATAAGACTGGCGGTGAATTAAGGTAAATTCAAGGCAGTTAGGAATCAATTACCCAATTACTTTTGAACGGCTTGGGTTTCGCTTCGAAATGTTCAGAGTTAATTCTTGAATAGTTCTACGATCGATTTATAATAAACAGAAAAGAAATTTTTTGAAGCATGCACACCTGAATCCCCCCGTAACATATAACGCTTGAGTCAAAATATACCATATCATCAACTTGCAGATAAACGAGGAAAACGGGGCGGCCGCGGTGGAGGACCGGCACGCGCGATCGAAAAAAGTGAGTGTGTTCGAGAATTGTTTGTCTGTTATGCACTCATGTTCGAATCGTCCAATAATATCGAATTAATCTCTGAATTATTTTGTGTGTTGCAGAACATGTAGAGCTGACCGAATCGGTCGTTAAGGCGGCGATTGCCGCCTTCAAAAAAGGTGTGTACCTGTTTGACATTATGGCTTAGAGTTGAATAACATCAGCGTTATTGATGAATGATGATGAATGAGCGAGAGAGGAAGAGAGAGGAGAGAGAGAGGGCCTGGCATGGGATTATACCAAAAATATCAAATCTTGTACAATTGCATATAATCTTTTCTCGAAATCCTTTGCAATGGTTTATCTTAAAGTGAATTATAATTATGATGTATAAACATATTTTCTGGTGACTCGAAAACAACAAATATGCGTCTCCCGTGGCAACAGCTGGAGCTGTGCACTGATAGCTTGGCGCTGCACGTCGAAAGCCCAAGACTGTGAGCTAGGGCACAGGGTGCATAAACAACTGACATAACTGTTGCGGGCATTTATATTCCACCGATGTAACGTTCAAATTTCATGTTTCAGGGGACGAATGGGATGCAATCCTCGCGGTGGCGTCCATCGAGGGATTAATGGAAAAATAACAAGCAAATAATAATAAAAGTTATTTAATTGAACAATTCATTTGCGTCGTAGCATCTCATTACCATACCAACCATGAAATCATTCTCCCCATAAATATAAAATATTAGTTGAAAAAACCAAAATTCTCAGTAATACCATTCAAATTTTAATTAATTTGAATGTCGCATTCAAAAGTTTTAAACGATTTATTGAAATTTTTCTGTCCAAGGTATAAGATTATTAATGTGAGTGATCACAATAATAGCAATAATTAGGATGACAAGAATGCAGAAAGTGTATTAACGATAAATAACGATATAGTTCAGTCGCCAGACCAAGAACAGAAAGTCAACCTGTGAAAAATTAGAGGGTGCCATTTTGTATTTTTATTCGACGATTTTACAGTTAGGGAAAATGGAAATAAAAATGAAATTGAAAATGAAAATGTTATAAAATTGACCGCGAGCACAAGTTCAACGTTAAATAACTCTTGAAGGAGTGATTATATCGAAAAATCTCAAGGGACCCTCTTTGTAGAGCATCAAATTTTCGATGAAAATATGTGGCTCTTACTGTCGCACTGCGATTCAGTTCAGGTTTAAAAACTTTGAGGCAAAATACTGCCAACTCCCATGTTATTCAAGCGGAAAACGTATCACGATCTCGGCACGGTTTAAAGTGAAGATTAAGGGCTTTCTCATGTTTGATATATTTTTTTTTGGCCATGAATTAAAAATTCAAGTGGTAATCGCTCAAACAAATCCAATAGGGGAAATAACGGACACCCTGATATACACGTATATGATGATGCGTGTATGAATAAAGTGAATTCTCATAATTAATATGAACTCCACGAAAATCTGTAAACATTGATTATCGATAATTCATTTTAAATCACCTATCATACCCCAACGGCATCTATCGCTCGACCATGAACTTCTAAGACGAAAAGATGAATTTTGATTTTCGAATCTTCTGAATAGACCGATTGCCTAAATTGTTCTACAGATGTCCTCGAATATAATGAGCATAGTAGAACAATCAGTTCGGCGATCAAGTTCAACCGATGTGACGAGCGAATGTTATTCAGGCGTTGACGGAGCTAGATATATTATCAATAAAAGATAACCGCCAGGAATATTATTTAAACCTTAGTTTTCAAATTTTTTTGTTGTTTTGTGGTATTACGCGCACGTACAATTTTTTTGTTTCAAATAATCAAATATCCATTATAAATAATCGCTTAATTTTGAGAGTGTTATTATTCATTCGATCAGTTTTGTGTTTCATTATTACCTGGATAAGTCAGTGCCGTCATTGATTTGAACATCGGGAGTGATCACAAGTTGATTGATTATTATATACATGGTCGCGATAGAATTCGTCCTGTGAGCACAAAAACATTTTTCCACCGGAAAATAATTCCAGAAGGTCTAGTATAAAACATACATATATACATATGTAATTATATATACGTATAAGAGAAAGATAATCTCTAACTTTGTAAAGGACTGACATTTAGCAGAACTTTTGAATAATTTGATATTGGTTGCAACATTCAAAAATGCCTAAGAGTAAGAAAATTAGCTGCGCTAAGCGTAGAAGGGATAATAGAAATAAACTCAAACAGCAGTCCGAATCGATAAAAAATCTTATAAAAGTTCACGATAACGTAATTCAGATTAATACTGAAGACGATGTAGTACAGAATGCTAGGATCGCTGCAAATTTGTGTCAAATTGTCGAAGGTGCACATACGGTCGATGCAGGCGTATTGAAAATAATTACAGATCCGTTGTGTGAACTAGATGATAGATGCATTAATGCCTTTCTCAATGTCCTAACGAAAAACACATCGTTTCAGCCCCAAGATACTATATACTTTCAGGCCCCACATTTATATCAGCGCGTTACAACCGTCGAAGATATTCAGATTTTGTATGGAGGTAGAATAGGATTTAACGTAATCGGACATTGGACCTGTGTGTATTACGATGGATCAGTAGTACATGTGTACGATTCATTAAATAAGCAATTATCACCAGAGCATCATGTGATATTGAATAGGCTGTATTCCAGATATCATGTGAAATACGAAAATACTCCAATACAACCCGACGGAGTATCTTGTGGAATTTACGCCATTGCTATTGCAACGTCGCTTGCGTTCAAGAGAGATCCAAGTGGAGAACAATATTGTGTAGATGATAATGGGCTCACGAGATCTACGTACACACTCAGACGCCATTTGCTCAAAGTCTTGCAGCAACAAACATTGTCACCTTTCCCAACGAAAAGTACCGAAACATTGACCGCGAATAATGAAAGCAAGGTAAAAACTAGTGGAAAAGCAAATTGGTGGGACGCTCACAAAGACGCGATAAACCAAAAAAGGCGTGCCGATTATTCTATGAATGCGATGACCAAATGTAAAAAGGAGAGACAAAACTATGCCGCTAATCCAGAGGAGAAGAAAACTAACGAAAGAGCTAAATATTTTGTTGATCCCGAAGCGAAGAAAACGCACGAGCGGGAAAAATATTCGGCTGATCCCGAAGCTAAGAGAACGCACGAGAGGGAAAAATATTCTGCAGATCCCGAGGGAAAGAAAACGCACGAGAGAAAGAGGTACATGTGCCACCCTGACATAAAAAAGACTCAGGTGAGAAGAAAGTATTATTTTGATCCCAATAGAAAAAAAATTATGAATAGTAAGTATTATCAGGTAAACAGAAAAACAGAATTGAAAATTCGAAAATTGAAAGCATCGAATACAATCTCAAAAAAATATAGACGCATAGGAAAACAACGAAACAATATCGAGTTATTGTTCGGATCGTTAGAAAAATCTATCGTTGCACTGACTTTCAAAATCAATCCAATGTCAACTGCGCAGGCTAGAATAGAGGCTGAGAAGATCGTGAAGTGGTGCATGAGTGTTAGAGGGGGCTTTGTTTCAAAATTGAAAAAATTGATAGCCAATTCAAGACGAAATGCTGAACTATGTCTGATACGTGCATCAGAATCCTCGAAAACATTGGATAAAGTTGCAGCACTGTGCGGTGATTCAAAACATACAGGCTCGTCCGAATGTTATTTTGCAGGTACTGCGTATAACATACCATCAGATTTTCATAGGCCACTTGAGATAACTATGACTGGGCAAGTAGCTAATATTTTACCGGTGTGTGCTAGTCGACATGTTAAGAAGTCATGGGGTTGCGATTCCCTGATGTGTGCTAAGCCCGATTCATATATCATTGATGGACTCGAATCTTTATTGCAAGTTTTCAGTTGCATCAACCTTGGTAACGTGAGAAAGATTATCAAGGAAATGAATACTTGTACAAAAAATAACGGTACAGGATTAAAACTTGGACATTCTGAAACTTGTTATGCTGATCCGGCCACTTGTAAATCAAAGCTACTTCCGCTGCAGATTTTGAGCGCTCATTATCCACGCGTTAGATATTTTATTCGACAGGCATATGAGATCATTAAATTTGTCGGAAAAATAAACGCCATTGATCATGCTTTAGGTCGATGTGATTTAGCATTTTTAAGAGTGATGTCGAACGAAGCAGTGGAAAAAGCTAAAAAGTATCAACCGGGTATCGTCAAGGGGTTATGCTTAGATGAGGATGTAATAACAGCGCAATTCAGAAATGCATTCGAAACTCTTGCCAAACGTTCCAATGATACGCCAAGGTTAGCTTGCATATCCTGTGATAAATTATGTTTTCGGAGGGATGTCGTGCAAATTGATAAATTACGGAAGCCTATGCAGGGGGTTTATTGGTCGGAGCTAAAAGCTCACCTCAATGAAACAGAATGTCATGCTGAATTCCTTTGCAGTTATTGTGCAGATAAGTTTAGAAAAGGTAATTTGCCGGCGACTTGTGTCCTCAATGGGCTGGCCGTAAAGGAAAGACCAGTCGTTATATCATCAATGAATGAATATGAGAAAATCCTAATTCAAAGAGCTAAGGCGTTTCAGACAGTTCAGAGAATGGGAACTGTGACGAAAAGGAACATACCTCACACGCATAAAGTACAAAAAGTTAAAGGTAGAACATTTCACTTACCGCTACCATTAGAGGAGACATTGAAAAAATTGCCATCGGCGACAGATGCGATAAATCTTAATCACGAATTATTCATATTGGTTTGTGGTATTCCGAACAAGGCAAGGGTTGTATGGAGTAAGTTAGTAGATGTAAAGAAAGTTCACGATGCACTTATATGGCTGGAAAATAATAATTCGTTTTACAAAGAGATTAAACTTCCAGTCGAACATGAATCTTTGCTCGAGTCATTGACAGAAACTGAAAATGTAGAAATTCAGATTGAAACAGGGGAAGAACGACGAGAAGGCAAGGTAGATGAGCAGTCGGAATGTCATAATAATGAGTCTGTCGTACAATCAGCTATGTTGACCCGGATTGTAGATTCTGAGGCGTATTGCGAACAATATACGATTTATCCTATACACGAGGGAAGAGAAAATAAAACTTCTTCAGCTCTGTATCAGTTACTCATTGTCAGTGTTGAAGAGGCGCCTCTGAGCGATTGGGACCAAAGTTTAGATGTCATGTGTTTTCCGGATTTATATCCTTATGGAATCAATGGTCAGCATCAAATCCGAACTGTAGATTTGAGAGATTGTGACTTTATCAAATGTAGATTGATGTCCAAACATTCGGCTTTCAGATTAAATCAACAGTATCTCTTCTACTTATTGCACGATTGTAATTTGCGCCAATTGAAGGCTGGCATCTTTCATAAAATGAATATCGTCAATCGACGTGATAGATTGAGTGCTGGTGCTTATTTAGAAATGATGTCGAAAGAGCAGTTGGAAGGAAATCTCACCACCGTCTTTGCTCGGTTACGTAATACGGAACAGTATTGGAGTAGGCCAAGGAATAATTTAGGCTGCATGGTTCAAAATTATGGCCCGGCGACATGGTTTTTGACGTTAAGTCCGAGTGAGTGGATGTGGAACGATTTAGCTGAATACATACTTACAATTAACGGCCCTCAAATGACTCGTATGTCTACAAGCGAACTAGTGGCTACCGATCCGGTGTCTGCTTCCAGGTACCTTGACAACAAATTCCACGCAATGCTCAGCTTCATTTGTTCCAGCGATCAGCCCATCGGAGAGGTAACTCATTATTTTTGGAGACGTGAGTACCAAGGCAGAGGTATGCAACATTTTCACATGTTGATATGGATCAAGGATGCTCCGGTTATCGGAGACTCAGCGACTGATGAGGTGGCCCAATTCATTACCAAATATGTCACATGTAAAATACCATGCAAACGTGTGTCGCCAATGCTGTATCGTCGAGTGGACACACATCAGAGGCACAAGCACAATTCTTACTGTTTGCGTAATAAGAAAAATAAACATGGTTATTCTAAAGTGTGCAGGTTCGGCTTTCCAAGACCCATCACGGAATCGTTGGTAATGGGAGACGTAGGTATTTCAATCGCTGGACGCAAACAGCTGAAGGCGAAGAGCCGACTTTACGATCTACCGAGGACAGAGACGGAAGCTTGTATCAATGATTACAATCCAGTCATTCTCACAGCTTGGGAAGGTAATATGGATATGCAGTTCATTGGTGAGAAGTCGACATTATTAAATTGGTACTGCACAAAATATACAACTAAAGCGGAATCGTGTTGCGAAGCAGAAATGATTAACGATATCAATTCCACAAAATCATTGCGTATTCGACTGTGGGGTATAGCTTTGCGCAGTTTGACAAACAGAGAATGTGGAGCTCTCGAGGCTGCGGATACATTGCTAGGCATTTCGCTTTATGGAACCGACCCAGCCACGACTATAAAATGGTTAGATGTCAATCAGGTGCGCAACAGAAAATTAAAATCATTCAGAGACGTGAAGGCACTTGATTCCGAGTCAACCGATATATTTTTTCCTTCACTCATCGACGATCATTATCCAAACAGGCCGGAAGAATTAGATTCTGTGAATTTATATGACTTCGCTAGGTTCTATGATGTAACAAAAACTCGGCCTGTAGATGCTACAGTCGAGATACATGACCTCGGCGGCGGTTTGTATTTAAAAAAAAGACGTCAGGCTTATTTGATAAATCATTATAGATATAACGTCACCGTACAGCCTGAAAAATATCTTTTTGCCTTGTTATTACTGTTCAAACCATGGCGAGATACCGATGAACTCAAGCATGGTAGTGATTCTTACGCTGAATCGTTTGATAAGTCAAAAACGGATTTAATGGAAGCTCTACGGTATCACGAACGCTTATCTGATATTCAAAAGGGGCTGGAATTTATAAAAGAAGTAATAACAAATAATCTAGACAACCCTGCTAACAAAGTGTGCAACCCTTCCGAGGAGGATGAGGGCAATGAGGATAATCCGCTGGGTTTTCAACCAGTGGAAGCTGGCATAGCTATGCAGGAGTTCAATTGCGTTGAGGAACAACTTGAGGTTGTTGACATTGGTGAAATGATTTCTCAGATAAATACGGATCAGAAAAAAGTCTTCGATCATGTGACAAATGTATTAAAATCGAATATTCACAACGAAATTGTACGTTTGTTTGTGAGCGGTGCAGGTGGTACGGGAAAAAGTTTTCTCATAAAAACTCTCAGATGCTGGACGAAGCAAATACTCAACAAAGCCACAGCGGTAACGGCACCTACTGGACTTGCTGCTTTTAACATCGATGGCTTAACGATACATAGATTTTTTCAGTTACCCATAGAGCATGGACGTACTCCTAAATACAAAGAATTGTCTGACCAGGTTTTAAAGATATTGCGAGAAGAAATGAAAGACGTAGTGTTATTCGTAATTGACGAGGTTTCCATGATTTCTAATGTCACATTAGCATACATTCACTTGAGGTTGTCCGAAATATTCGATACTAAAAATACTTCCGAAGGATGGTTCGGTGGGAAACATATCCTACTGTTGGGTGATTTGTTACAGCTACCTCCGGTCAACGATGACTCAGCGTTTAGCAAATTATCAAAAGATGCAACTCACAAATATTTCGGCTCTCTGGGAATGATTAATTTGTGGTCTCAATTATTTTCGTATGATGAGCTTACTATTAATATGCGTCAACAAAGTGATTCCTTGTATAAAACAATTTTGGATAGAATTCGCTTTGGGATCTTCACAAGTGAGGACATGAAAGTTCTGGAATCAAAAAAATTGAAATTTGTCAAAGACAATGCGACTGACAGATTAGAGGAATTATGCGAATACATCAATGAGTTACCGGTGGACACAGTCTGTCTATTTTCTACACGGAATCAATGCGCCGTTTCAAATACAGCAATGCTTGGTAAAATTCAGAAAGATGAGATAGAACTTAATTCCGAAGATAGTGTTGATTGTGTGCCGTATATGAAGAAGAAGATTCTCAAACTTCTGAGCAGTGAAAAAAGCGAAGATACTTCTCGCACAGCAGGTCTCTCGGAAACTAAAATCATCAAAATTGGGGCGAAAGTCATGGTTAGACGAAATATAGATGTGACTTTAGGTATCGTTAGTAGTATAGGACATGGCTGGAGGGACGACGATGACTTGCAGAATCAAATATGCCGCTCGTTTTCACATTCCAATATGGCGGACTCCCTGAAAATCTAAGCTGGCGGACTTTTCAAAAATCAAAGATGGCGGTTGTTTTCAAAATCCAATATGGCGGACCTTTTCAAAAATCAAAGATGGCGGACGATTTCAAATTCCAATATGTCGGGCTCTCTGAAAATCTAAGTTGGGGGCCTCTTCAAAAACAATGCGGCGCCTTTTCGAAATTCGAAACGGCAACGTCGAATCTCCAGCGCAGCTACCGGCAACCTCGCGATGACGTACCTATACAAAGATTTTATTTCTTACCCGCACCGAAGTCATCCGTATGGCCGGTCTGTAATATGAGAAATGAAGGCAGTGATAAGAAAGTGACAACGGTGCAAATATTCCTTTACGAGTAACGATATTTATTCTTAAATCTAAGTAATACAAATGCCTAATTCTATACTTAATTCTATACTTAATCTAATTTGTACGGTTATCAAGTAGAACATCTAAGACTAATTCCTTCCTGGCGATTGGTGGGGTATTTACTCTTAAATCTATAGGTAACCAAAATGTTTAATTCTAATTTTCTTCACGACTAGAGACATTTATTCTAGGTAACACAAATGCTTAATTTTAATGTTCTTCACCACGGGGACATTTCTTAACCCTGGATTAGTACACTCTGCCTGACATCGGCCACGATGTACGACAAAAATAAACGCATCATTTCGCAGTAAACGATATCGAAGAAATTGTCTCGAAAACTGCTATTACACTGCAAATACACCATTTCGCGCGCAGTCTCGATGTCGTCGCACACGGCACCGTGTATCTGCTGCAGAGTCGGAGCTTTTCTATTTCTTGCTGTCATAACTGATGCGAAATAGCGGATGATCAAATCCTTGCACTGGTCTACCTCGACGCGCAGGGCATCCAGTTGAAGCAGCCGCTCGTTTGCGCAGCACGCGATATGTTTCAGGCCGTCGAAAGTCACTTTTTGCATCACGATCACAGGATTGTAAACCTTGCGCTTCTTGGCGCTCGATGCTGCGGCATCCTCTTCCTCAGGGGCGTTGGAGTCATCGTCGCCTCCGCTTCCCACAGGCGTTTCGGTCGAATAGAATGCGATCACCTTCGCCCCGTGAGCCGTTGTGAAACGCAAAGAGCAGCCGCTATCCAGGGCGATCGTATCGTTGACCAGGGCAGGGAGGTTTCCGTCGGAGTTTTCTTTTTTGCCAAAGTAGTCCTCCAGCGTCGGTAAATTCCCTAACAGACTGGCCCATCCCTCCGAACTTAGGGACACACCGCTGGAGTAATTGTTGATCAGCCGCACCACGGGCTCGAACGTGCCGTCGATGCGGAGCCGAAGTCCCACCGTGATTTTTTTCGACCACGAGGCGTTCAAACCATACGTTGACGACAGCAGAAGATGACGATCCGATTTTTTTAACGCTATTTCAAACGTTTTGAACAATTTACTGCACCCCGCTCGTGACAACCCGGATTTTCCTGTTGCCATGGCTGCGTCTGATCGGACTTCGGAATACCAACTGACTTGCGACGGCCGGCTAGCCGCCTACGGCGTTCCTCTATTTTGCATATGGCAGCAAAATCATCCAGACGCAGGGACCGCACGCCGCGTCGCCGGGGCGCCTGCGCAAAACGAAGAAACACATATGTATTCGCACAAATAACAGGACCCCAAAATTTCGCAGATTACACTTACCCTGACGTTTTGCACAGCACAAGATTTGGCAGGCCTACCTGTACAAAATTTGAGGGGTGGCTGATAGAGGGTACGTCCGCCGGACCCCCCCACCCTGGTCAAAAATGAATTATGAGCCAAAAATCAGTCATCGTTTTCGTCACCGTCTGTGCCGTCGTAATTTAGTTCCCAGGCCCGGGCTACCAGTTTTCCCAGTTGTCTGTCCAGTACCCGTCGTCCTCCCAACCCTGAAAATCCTCCTGCACCTCCTCCTCCTCCTTCCCAGCCCACCATCCGTCATTCCATTCGTCTTCCTCGTCGTCCCACCCGTCACCCCCCTCGTCCTCCCACGCTTCCCACTCACCCGCAGCCTGGTCATCACCCCCAATCCTTTCCCCGTCCACCGTCCAGTCGGACTCGCTCGAGGCTGGCTCCCCCTCGCCAAGCCACCCCCAAACGCCCTCTCTCACCCACCCCCAAATCTCACCCTCAGGCACTGGTCCAGGGGCCCCGTAGACAAGGTGTTCCGACACCTCGGATTCCGCGTCCTCGCTGCCCCAGTACGACATGCGGTCGTCGTACCCGTGATCAGCCTCCCTAATGTAGTCCGCGTCCAAGCCCTCCGCTACCGGATCCACTACATCAGGGATTCGAATTTCGGGCACGACGTCTGCATGCTGTACCGGCCAGCCCTGGCGGTCCTCGGTGTGGAACCACCGGTCTCGCGGGTCCACGAGGGCCAGCACCTCCTCAGGGTGAACGTACGGACCTGCCAACTGCTCTGCCATAGTTTACTGCGAACATGCCAATGAGAAATTATTAACACAATTCATTTGACGAAGCCGCTGTATATATTTGTACAAATTTTTAGCCGCCCTACCTTGTTATTTTATATTACCACGCACAACGTCGCACAACCTCCAATGTTTTCAGTTTTCTGCGAACACGCAAAGCGGAAATTATGAGCACAATTCATGTTATAAAACCACTGTATTTTGCACAGAACCGCCAGATACTCACCTCCGTACGACGCACTACTGCCCCTTTTTATTTATTTATTTATGTATTTATTCACGTATTTATTTATTTATTTATATATTTATTTATTTATGTATTTATTGGTTTAAGTATTTACTTATTTATTTATTTATTTATTTATTTATATATTTATTTATGTATTTATTTATTTATTTATTTATTTATTTATTTAATTATTTAGCTATTTATTTCTTTATTTATTCCAATTATACGGTACGATACAAAAGTGATCCGCGCCTTGACTTCGATGACTTTATAATGAAGTAGCTCCCCGGCCGCAAGCACAACTTCGGGCGTACCCCCCAGCACCCGCAGCACAAACACATACGCTAATTACCGTCTCGTAGACCATGCAACGGGCGATTGTTCTAGGTGTGCAAAGGCCCTCCGCAGTGGTACAGCACAGAATCTGCAGCTATGCAATTTTTGCAAAGCCTGTTTTATACGGAGGAGCGGGTCCGGCTTGGCCAGCGGCGGGTGTCGAGAAGTCGCATCTGAGATAAGGATATGCAGAATTTGCACCTCCAGAAATCGGCACCCCCGCGCCGAGCTCGATGGCTCTGAACCGCTATAATTCGCACGTGTTTTGGCCGTGCTGCGCCTACATACGAAGAAACTTCACATGGATGCGTCCATCCGCAGCGTTTATGTGTCTCATACGCGATACAGGCACAGCACAGGCGTGTAGAGCATACAATACGTACACCAAACGCGCTTCTTATATTTCTCCTTAGGAGGGGAGGCTTTACGTATTATAGGTACGTATGAAATTACCTATGTATACCTAGTTTTGATTCAAAGAGTCTCAGTTTATTACAATCGGTTATACAGTTACATGCTACAATGAGTTTAATTGATGTGATTTTGAAGGTGTTGCGCTTCGCCAGGGTCTGCAACCCTCGAGCGGTGCGACATTGCAGCGTTTCATGGCGTAGAGATCTAGGCGCGATATCTCGCGAACATTTAATTGACAGAATGCGGTTTTTACTGTCCAAGTGCAGTGCTCGCGCGATAGGACGCATGTACGATAGAGGTGTGTTCCAAAGTGACACCGAGTGCTTGAGTGTAGCTGTGGGGGTGCTGGTGAGCCGCGGGGCAACACAACTTGCCGTTGTACGCAATTTAATGGAGGCCTACGGGCGTACGAGGGGTAAGTCAAACACAATTCTATATAACAACTCGCTTTTCACACCTGCGTGGATTATAAGCAGCATCGGCTGAATCCTCACGCAATGCCGATGATTGGGGGCGTTTCGGCGAAGAGGATGACGAGGCTCTGATAGAGGCCGTCGAATCAGCGGAATTAGCCGCGTGTTTGGCCGATAAGCCGATGCCCGGCCCGTCCCGCGTCGGTACCGCGGAACCTTCCACATCTAGCTTCGGCTATTTACCCCCCGAAGCCGAAACGCGGGAAAGAGCTACATCGGGGCACGACGACGACGACGACGACGACGAGGAATCCAGTACGCTATATATGGGTTCCTCGCCGGATAACACCTCGCTCATCGAATGGCTAAGTGAGTAGTATAAGATGGGGGCTGCGTCAAACCGAGGGGGTATTTATCGAAGCTTTTTCTTAACGAAAGATGATCCGCCACCGGGCCTTCGTCATCCCAATCTTTGGGGGGTGGACCAAGGTCCGATAGACCCTCGCGAGCCGGGCTATGTAGAGGTGTGGTCCGACGAGGAGGGGTACGAAAGAAGAGCGGTAGAGCAAGAAGAAGAAGAAGAAGAAGAAGAAGAGGAAGAAGTGGAGGAAGGGGCGGAAGATGAGGAAGATGAAGCAGAACGGCAAGGCGACGGTGAGCATTTTAACAGCGTATATGGGCATATCTGTAAGCGAGAGAGAGGGAGAGAGAGAGAGCCAGAGAGAGAGAAAGAGCTACATATAATCTTTTATCGCGCAGAGTCAGATGTCAGCGATTACGAGGGCCGTATGTCACCGGAGAGCTGGCAAAATTATTTACAAATAATCGCGTGGCGGCATGAGGAGTAAATAATTTGCCAGATAAAACACCGCGACGCCCGTTTAAGCGTGCGTGTGCGCGTGTATGTGTGTGTGTGTGTGTATCCGCGGGTCCTCGCATTGCGAATAATCACACTAATCTCCACTCGACGCCTTTCTCAGGACGACGGGCTATGGGGAGTGATGTAAACAAGGGGGCAAGTACATCCAAATCGCAGCCTCCGCTACGTTGCGACGGGTGTGTCGCAATAATAGCACCCGCTGCAGGTATACAGCACGGCCAAGGCCTTACACCACGCACATGCCTAGCCGGTACACCGAGAGAGGAGAGCAGCGGCGACGCGCGACCACCCGGTGCTAGATTTATCATACGCGAAGAATGTACCAAATATTACAGCCGTTTTCGATTGAACGGGCGGCAAATCGTACTGCGAATTCTAACACCTCCCGACGCGTGCGATCCTATCGAATGGCTAGCGGAGGCGATCAAAGATATACACGCGTACGCTATGAGCTGCGTCGCTCACGATACAGATTACGTGGGCTTTGGATTCGACGCTCCGTCTTTCATGCTAGGGTTCGTCGGATTGTCCTTTCGGCCCGCCAAGGCCTGTCGGTACGAGGATCTTTGGTCGCTGATATTCCAGTTATCTCAGAGCGCTACCGAGTTTTGCATCGATCAGGAGTTCAAGGTCACTTTCAATCACGTTAGCGTACCGGCCGGTAAAGGTAAAGGTAAACACCGCAAGCCACTGACTAACGAGGATGTGAGCAAACGGTCTCTCGTCGCTGTACGCAGGGATAACATCTGTTTACCGCGGGCGTTGGTCATTTCACGGGCTCATTGGCGGAAAGACTCCCCCGTCGCTGCCGATAGTGAACCAGGGTGGTCCGTTGTACGGCACATCACGTCGCGAGTGCAGAAAGATTTAGCGCTGCGGTTGTGCAGGGCGGCGGGGGTCGAGATTCCGGAAGACGGCTGCGGTATACCGGAAATTGCAAAGTTTCAAACTTGTCTCGCGACCGAGGGCCTGGCTATCAAGGTATTCGATTTCAAGACCTTCGGGCGAGGCGACGAACCGATATACGACGGTACGCGCGAAATAATTGCACTAGGAGGGCGTGTCACCGGGCGATTGAATATAATGTATTTTCCGCTAGGCAGGCACTACAAGGCCATACTAAATCTCACGGCCGCTGCGGCCAGCAGGAGATTTTGCGAGCCGTGCAATATCGCTTATCGGCGGCTCGGTGAACACCGATGCACATGGAAATGCCCGGGGTGCGCCAGTACGCCGGCGTGCGACGTCACAGCCGCGAAGGTCACTTGCGCCGAGTGCGGCCGATGGTTTTCAGGGGCGGAGTGTCTGCGGAAACACCGGCTTCCCGGATCGTTCAATTCGCGACGAACTGTATGCGCTACCCTGCAGATTTGTCGCCGATGCGATCGACTCGTAGATTTATCCGAGGGTACCCATCATTGCGGAAAGACCCTGTGTCAAACGTGTGGTTCTCTGCGGCCGCTGAACCACGACTGTTATATCAGACGACTTGCGGCGCCGGTTAACGAAAACGCGGAATATCTCTTCATATTCTACGATTTTGAGACACAGCAGTGCGCCACGCTAGACGAGGGGGATCGTGAATCGAATTTACACGTTCCCAACCTATGCGTGGCTCAACAGGCTTGCACCGTTTGTATACGCGAACCCGATATACGCACACCCTGTTTCATCTGCGGCCCCGTGCGCGAATTCGTATTCCACATCGATCCCGTCAAACAGTTTGTAGATTTTGCAACGCGGCCCGTACACAGATTTCGTAAAATTCTATGCTTGGCACATAACGCGAGGGGATTTGACGCGCAATTCATTCTACGCTACCTGGTGGAGCAAAACAGGGATCCGCCGTCTGTTATTTTGAACGGTACTAAAATCGTACTCATGGAAACGGGGCACACCCGATTTTTAGACTCCCTGGCCTACATGCCTATGGCTCTCGCCGCGCTGCCCAAAGCTTTCGGACTCCCCGTGGAAACCCGCAAGGGGCTTTTCCCCCATTTATTTAATACGCCGACGAATCGCGGCTACGTCGGGCCGCTACCGGCCGCCGAATATTATTCACCCGACAGCATGGGGGCTACGGAAAGGACAGCGTTTTACAGCTGGTACAACGAAGCTGTCGAAAATAATCACGTATTCGACTTCGACAGGGAGCTAGTCGATTATTGTCGAAGCGACGTGGATATTCTTCGAAGAGCCTGTTCGGCGTTCAGAGATATTTTTCTGACGCAGGGGGGCGTCTGTCCGTTCTCGCGAAGCACCACCATCGCGTCGGCCTGTTCGGTGCTATTTCGACAGAATTTCCTGAAAGACAATACCATCGGAATTGTACCGCCCCGGGGGTATCGGTTGGCCGACAATCAATCCGCCAAAGCGATCGAGTGGCTCGTTTGCAAAGAACGCGAACTCGGTAGAGAGATTATACACGCGGGTCGCGGGCGGGAGTATCGTCTTCCGGAAACTAGTCGTCCTGTGGACGGGTACTACGTGTCGGAGGACGGCACCAGACACGTGCTTGAATTCCAGGGCTGCTACTGGCACGGTTGCCGAAATTGCTTCAAAGCGAATCGCGACGAAAAACTGTCGGCCAAAGATACGATGAACAAGCGCTTCGAGGAAACGCGCGCGAAAGTCGTTAGAATGCGCGAACTCGGTTACGCCGTCACGGAGATGTGGGAGTGCACTTTCGCCGATATCCTAAAGGACGATGCGGAAATGCGCGCGTACGTGGAACAACATCCGTTGATCATCGCGAGAAACGAGAACTGTTTGAACCCCCGCGATGCGTTTTTCGGCGGTCGAACGAACAACACCAAACGGTTTTACGAGGCTGCCGCGGGGGAAAAAATTCGTTACGTGGATGTTTGCTCTCTGTATCCGTGGGTCTGCAAAAATGGACGGTATCCCGTTAAACATCCGAAAGTTTACGTGGGTGAGGAGTGCAAGACTCTGACAGGCCCTGAAAACGCGAATCTCGACGCGGTAAAGGGGCTGGTGAAATGCGTGGTGCTTCCGCCGCAAAATCTTTACCATCCTTTGCTACCCGTACGCATGCACGGTAAATTGATGTTCCCTCTGTGTCGCACGTGTTGCGAGAATTCGACACCCGAGGATTGTCCGCATGCGAGCGAGGCCGACCGCTGGCTAAGCGGCACATGGGTGTCTGACGAGGTGAAAAAGGCGGTGACCCTGGGGTACAAGATCATCGAAATAATAGAAATCTGGCAATACGAGATCACGGCGTACGACCCGGTTTCGGAACAAGGCGGATTATTCGCGGCCTATATAGACACGTTTCTGAAGTTAAAGCAGGAGGCCAGCGGCTGGCCGGCCGAGTGCGTCGATGAGTCATCCCGCCAGCGCTACATAGACGAGTACGAGCGCGTCGAGGGGATTCCTCTGGATATGAGCAAGATAGCGAAAAACGCGGGCCTGCGGTCGGTGGCGAAGCTTTGCCTAGATTCGTTTTGGGGAAAATTCGGGCAGCGTGAAAATTTACCGCGTACAGAGGTGGTCAACAAGCGCCAACGGCTGTTGGAACTTCTCACAAATCCCGATAACGAGTTGTACGATATCTTGCCGATAAACGAGGAAATTCTTTACGCGCGATGGGGGCACACGGGGGAGAGCGCGATACCGTCGCCTATTACGAACGTTGTTTTAGCCGCCTACACCACGGCCCAAGCGCGTCTCAAACTCTACAGCTATCTCGAAAAATTGCAGCGTAGGGTATTGTATTTCGACACCGACTCTGTGATCTACGTGGAGAACGAGAATGCCCGCGACGAGTACAGACCGCCTACCGGGAACTTTTTGGGCGATTTGACCGACGAATTGGCCGCCTACGGACCCGGTAGCTACATTCGGTCGTTCGTTTCGGGTGGTCCGAAATTTTACGCGTTCATAGTCAAACGACCGGACGATCAGGAAGAGTTCGAGGTATGCAAAGTCAAAGGGGTGACCTTGAATTATCAGACCGGTTTGAAGATCAATTTTCAATCTGTTCGAAACATGGTAATCGACGCCCACGATCCTATACTGGTGGAGCGACGGGCGATCCAACGTACCAATTTGCACCATGTCGTGACGCGTACGATCACAAAAACGTGCCGCCCCGTTCAATCGAAGCGGCGCCTCTGCCCAAACAGCTACGACACGCTACCCTTTGGCTACAGGGCGTGACAAATTTGTTTACGCGACGCAAAGTATTCAATTTAATAATAATAATCATAATAAGCGATGCAGCACGATATCTCTCATTCTCTCGCTGTACGAAGCTTCGCACGGCACGTGCGAGACACACACACACACACACACACACGCATACGCCCGTATCTACGCAGAAGTTATCGGCCCATGCATGACAGAACGACGCGGTAACCGCTCGTATTACCAGGTTAGTAAATAATATTATAGCGTCTGGGGTGGCCAGCGGGGTGAAGAAGCTGATACCGCGCGGCGGACCGGCCGTCGGCAGCTCTTGCCACGGTCGCCCGGACCGCTCGTGCGGAGTCAGCTAATTATCCGCACGCCGGTTGTAAGCTGATATTTCTCGGCTCGCGCCACGGATCAGCGGCCGCGCGCGCTATCAGCTTAAAAATCGCGGATGGCCCCCCGCCGCGGTAATGATTTTTCAGCGAAACGGTCGATTCGTCTATATTCAACTATATAATAACTTGCAGATCGATCGGAATTTGGAGTACTCGCCATGGACACGCGCTGGAAACATCCTTTCTCCGCCATTGTCGCCGGTCCTTCCGGCTGTGGAAAATCTAATTTCGTGAGAACCTTTCTCAGCCACATCGGGGATATGTGCGACGCAAAATTCGAGCGGATCATCTGGTATTACGCAGAATGGCAACCGTTGTACGGGGAGCCGACGACGTCCGATCGGTCGCCCGTTATCGAGTATCGCGAGGGATTACCCCAACCGGGTGACTACGACACCGACGACCGTAAACTACCAAAGCTACTGATTCTCGACGATTTGATGCGCGAATCGTCCAACGGCTCCGTCGTCGATCTCTTCACCAAGGGATGCCACCACAAGAACCTCAGCATGTTTCTCATCACGCAGAATCTATTTCATCAAGGACGCGGCCAGCGGGATATCTCGCTAAACGCTAACTACATAGTCTTTTTCAAAAATCCTCGCGACCGCGCTCAAATACAACACCTGGCGCGTCAAGTTCACCCCGAGGATCCACGCTTCGTACAGGAGGCTTATCGCGACGCCACGAATCGCCCCCACGGATATTAACTGCTGGATCTGAAGCAATCCACGCCGGAAAACTGTCGGTTTCGCACCGATATATTCCCTACGGATAACCACCGCTACGTTTATGTACCGCGGCAGGATATAAAGCGAGACGGGTGGCGTAGCGCCCCAGTATTTCACCTGTAATGACGCCGGGAACAGGTCGATCAGGGCGGTTCGGTTCATCCAACGCCGCGGTATTACAGGCCCTTTGTAAATTGAACAGTTCGCAACGATTGGCGCTACTGCGCGCTGCCGACGACAATCTCGTGAGAAATATCTGCGAGTGTGCCCTCAACACTCTGAAGGGTAACGTTAAACTCAATCACCGGCAGAAATCGCGTCTCGGGAGACATCGCAAAATTTTACGTCGCCTGGCAAGCTCCAAGCGCAGCTGGAAAAGCAAGAAAAAATTACTGGTCCAGCACGGGGGTTTTCTACCTCTTTTACTGGCCCCCATCATCGGGGGATTGGTGTCGACTCTGATCGGCGGGCGAGGATAGGGGGGAATCACCGCACGAATCGACTATGGAGCATGCGAAGAAAATGGTACTGATCCCCCAGGAAACGGTTGAGCGGTTGCAACGAGCGCAGCGCAAGGGGGAGGATGAAAAAGGAGAAGAAAAAGCAGAAGAAGAAGGAGCGAGACGAACGGAGAAGCCAAACACCGGGGACACCGCAAGCAGATTAGACCGGGAGATGGACGGTATTCTCGGATTACGTGGAAAAACGGATCGCGAGAAATGGCGATTGTACAGTCAGGTATTGAATCGATATTTGTATTTCGCTGGCGAGACGCGAAAACCCCTGCAATTCAGCATACGCGGCGTGACTGCGGACGGTGTCGATGAGGTCGATAAAGACGCTGGCGCCAATACCGCTACGAAGGGTAACGAAGCTGTGGCGATCCACGACATATTGGTCAGCGTACCGTTGAAGTTTCCGCGCAAAGCCGAGCTGTTGTTGAATTATCTGGCGGCTAAGGGGGCGATCGATTGGGATAGTCACGGAACGATCACCGTCGACGGTAAGCAGCTACGCGGTACGAATATCATCGATTTGATAAACGACGTCGTGAGAGAAAGAAAATCCGTACAAGCGACGGGGCGGCATCATTTCGCGCGGCTCCTCAAAGCCGTCAACACGCCGCAAGAGTTTATCGGAAATCCGATATATTTGAGGACTCACGTTTCGCCGGAAGGACCGTTTCGCCGACCAACGTTCAACGCCGCGACTTCGAAAGCGCATCGAAGGCGGAGTACCGCAGCTGGTGCGGGGAGGGTTAGCAGCAGCTACGGCCCAACCGACGGGGACTACGGCGACCTTGACGACGAGGACGACGACGATATCGAAGAGGACGACGACGACGACGACGACGGTGACGCTGTATTTCGTACACCGAGAAAAAAGCCACGCACCGTACAAACGGGAAAAGGTCGCTGGTGCAGCTTGAGATTACGATGAAGATTCTGGAGAGGCTGTACTACGATCCGTCCAACCCCGCGGGTTACGCGGGTGCACGGCGATTAACGCACGCCGTTCGAGGAAAAACAAAACAAAAAATTTCGGAGAACACCTTCAGGGAATGGCTAGCCTCCCAAGACGCGTACACGCTGCACAAAACGATACGTCGGCGATTTCCACGAGCCCGCTACAGTGTGCAAAACGTCGACGATCTGTGGGAGGCTGATCTCGCCGACCTCAGATCGCTGCAACAGTACAACGACGGCTACAAATACGTTCTCGTTGTCATAGATGTGTTGAGTAAATTTGCATGGGTAAGACCGTTGACGGACAAATCCGCGGGTACGGTTGCCAAGGTTTTCGGGGATCTGCTCTCGTCCACCGAGCGCCGCCCTATGTGTCTGCAGACCGACAAGGGGAAGGAATTCGTCGGTACCCCGTTTCAGAAGCTACTGGCCGCCAACGACGTGCGTCACCGCGTCACCCGAAACCCCGATATCAAGGCCAGCGTGGCAGAGCGTTTCAACCGTACCCTGAAGGAGCGAATGTGGCGATACTTCACGCACACGAACACCCATCGCTACGTGGACGTTCTACCGCAGATGGTCGAGGCTTACAACGATACCGTACACTCCACCATCAGAATGACCCCCTCCGCGGTGACGTTGGAAAACGCTGCAACGGCTCGCGAAAATATGGAAAAGGCCCGCGGTGGCAAAATGCGGGAGTCGCTGAGGTACGCGCGATTTCGGCCGGGTGATCGTGTGCGCATCAGCGGTGCCAAGGGGGTATTTAAAAAGGGTTACGAGGCCAATTGGACGAAGGAAGTATTCGAGGTCAAACGAATCTACGCACGCGTGCCCGTAGTTTACGAGCTGCAGGATTTGGCGGGGGAGGATATCGACGGGCTATTCTACGAGGCGGAGCTGCAACGCGTGAAAAAGGATAATTATTTCGCGGTCGATAAAATAATACGGACACGCGGAAAAGGAGCCAGTAAGAAACTGTTTGTCAGTTGGCGCGGATATCCCGCGAAATTCAACACCTGGATTCCGGCGAGGAGCCTGGCGAAACACCGGACATGAACAAGGATCAATTTTATCTGACGCTACCGAGTAACAGCTCGATGCGATACTTTGCCGATAACACCACGACAAAATTTACCACGCAACTACCGCGTCAGATCGAACTCACGGGCGAGTGGGAGGTTGCCCTCGTGGAAGTCCAATACCCGACCACGCTTCAAACCGTTACACCCGCGTCCAACATCGTGAGATTGCATCAGCACATCTCGGCGACTCCGGCGGAAATCTTCGCCGATATTCCAAAGACGAAGGATGATCGAGTCATGGTAAACGTGCTACGCATAGCGGCCGGAGTTTACACGGGCGTAGAACAGATTGTGCGGGCCCTCGGCTCCGTGGCGGTTCTGGCGAAGCATTTCGAATTCGGCTACGCGGGCGTGTCGAGAGATCGTATCGCCGTTACTCGCGTATGCAGCTGCACCACAGGCCACTATCTGTCGTTTTCGCCGGGACTATATCAACAGCTCGGCTTCGAGAAAATGACCCGGAACATCGTCAAGACGCTGGAGGCCGATCACCCTTATAACGCCGCGGCTGGTATGCCGTCTCAAATGTTTGTCTACTGCGATCTCACGGAGCCCCGTATCGTAGGCGATGTGTACGCCCCTCTGCTACGTATAGTGCAGACGGCCACCAAAGATTATCGCCACGGAGGTTCCGAGACTAAAACTCTGTCGCCACCGCATTACCTGCCCTTATTAAACTCTAATTTTCGCACAATCGATATCGATATAAGGGACTCTCTGGGGAGGCCATTACCATTCACACGCGGGACGTTGACTGTGACGCTGCACTTCAAGAGAATACATTGAATCGCTGACGATAACACCGACGAGGAGATGAGTCATTACGTGCAGCATTACGAGAACCAAGTCGGTGGCGGCATAACTCGTGTTTACACCGGGTCACCGTATCAGCGCGGTCACGGCATCGGGAGTTTCTTGGGAGGCCTGTTTCGCAGCGTGCTCCCCCTCCTCAGAAGCGGGGCGCGAGCGATCGGCAAAGAGGCTCTACGCACCGGCGCCAACATTATTTCGGACGTGGGCCGTGACGTCCCGTTCAGGGAGGTCTTGAAAAAACGAGTCGCCGAATCGGGACACAACCTGCGTCGCAAAGCTGAGGATAAGATTCAATCTCTGATGACGGGCAACGGGTATAAGGGCGGTGGCGGTACTCTCGGCGGTCAGTTGATGGCGAAACGTCAACCACGTTTGACCAGAAAACGCAAAGCCGCCCCCAGAAGAGCCGTAACCCCGAGGAAAAGAGCGAAAACACCGAAAACGGACAAGAAGAAGAGGAAGAAGAGGAGGAAGAACGGCTGCTGTAAGAAACGAACGGTAGAGGATATATTCGGTTCGCGATAATCGACCATGGCCTACCTACACGCTCATTCCTGCGAGTGTTTGAAATCGGAGCTCGACTTGTTTACTCTACCGCCGACGCAGACCACGATAGAGGGTGGGCAGTGGGTGCACTACAAGCCTGTGTCGTCACTCACCGATGACTCACCGATCGAATTCATGGTTCCGGGTCTCAGTGACGAGTATCTCGACTTATCGCACACGATGCTTAGTCTACGAGTCAGTATGCCTGCTTTGGAGGGGGTACAGCTGGTGAGCTCCGACGGGAAAACCCCGACATCAGCCGCAGCCGCCGCGCCTGTGAACAATCTCCTGCACTCATTGTTCAGTCAAGTAGATGTCTTCTTCAACCAAAAACTCGTGTCCCCTGCCAACAACGCGTACGCTTACAGAGCCTACATGGAGACTCTGCTGAATTACAACAATTCGGCGAAAAATTCGCATTTGTCTACAACGTTGTGGTACGGGGATACCGCCGGTAGAATGGATGAGATCGGTGGCGGTAATAAAGGCTACGCGGAGAGGGAAAAATTATTCAGAAACAGCTCCAGCGTGGATTTATTGGGTCATCTTCATTGCGACGTGTTCAATCAGGAAAAATTTCTTCTCAACGGCGTAGAATTGCGGCTGCGTCTGGTCAGATCGCGGGACGCCTTTTGCATAATGGAGAATATCAACGCACACGCGATGCACATTCTCGAGGCTACTCTGCTCGTTCGCCGCGTGACGATAAACCCCGGCGTGTTGCTGGCTCACGCTAGAGCTCTAGCCAAGGGAACCGCCAAGTATCCGCTTACGAGGGTCGAGGTCAAGACGATGACGATTCACGGCGGGGTGCACGGGGAGACGCTGGACAACGTGTTCCTCGGTCAGCTGCCAAAGAGGATGATCCTCGGGTTCGTGGATAACAAAGCCTTCAACGGTGACCGGACGCGTAACCCTTTCAATTTCCAACATTTCAAAATGAACTTCCTATCACTGTATATCGACGGTCAGCAAATACCCTCCAAACCCCTGCAGCCAGACTTTACAAAATCCAAACTCTACGTGGACGCGTACCACACGCTGTTTTCCGGAACCGGCATACATTTTCTCAACGAGGGTAACGGAATCACGAGGGCTGACTACCCCAACGGCTATTGCCTGACCGCATTCGATCTGACCCCCGATTTATCGGCGAACAGCAACACGCATTGGAATTTGGTGAGACACGGAAGCGTACGAATCGAGGTACGCTTTGAGGAGGCCCTTGAAAAGACGATAAATTGCATCGTGTACGCCGAATTCGACAATATTTTGGAGATTGATTCGGCTCGTCAGGTTATCGTAGATTTCGGCGGCTGAGTGTGCGACGCAAATGGGAAAGAGGGAGAAGAAAGAAGAAGAAGAAGAAGAAGGAAACACGGCGAGAGGTTTTAGATAACGCAGCGGGCTAAAATGCTGACGCTGCGCCTCTCGGTGCGACGGTAGGCGCTTGCCGGTACAACGCGGTCAGTCTTCGGCGAGCGACATTATGGAGTACGTGGTCGATATTCAAGGACTATACGATAGCTCCGAAAAGTTTATCGTCAAGGAGGCAGCCGTACTGGCTGTAAACCGGGGCCATGTGGGTCATTGGCTGGTATCGTCGCCTTGCAGATTCCGCGAGCTCTCCACCGCGATACGAGCTTCCAATAATTATACAACTAGACACATTCACGGTATCGAATGGTTCGACGGTGAAATTTCGGAAAGACAGCTGAGGGAAAAACTGCGAGCTGTAGCCCGTGCAGCGAGTGTGATCTATGTGCGTGGTGCCGTAAAAAAGGACGCGTTGCAGCACTTAATCGGTCGGGAACCTATAAACCTTGAGGATGATGACGAGGCACCGCCATTCAAGAAGCTACCCCCGTCGAATGTGTACTGCACGTTTCACGCCTGCCATAAACAACACGAAACATTGGCGTGCGCTTTGAACCGTGCCGATCAGCTGAAACAGTTCATACTCTGGCGCAGGGCCGAAGAAGAGGCTCGTACGCTTATCGCTTTACAACGCTTGGATCTCGCCGATGAACAGCCGCGAGATATTGAGGCTGATACAACCGCTATCGACGGGGACGCTGGGCGTATACCCTGCCGATCAAATTCCTCTACGGTGGACCCACCCTGCAGCAATCGTTGCCAATACCGATGATCACACGCAACCAGGCACCCACTGGGTCGCCTTCCACACCGACGCTTCCGGACACGGGGTGTACTTCGACAGCTACGGCCTTCAACCTTTCGTCAAACACCATTCTCGCCGCTTACAGAAAAACTGCCCTCAATACCGGCGAAACTCGCACCAGCTTCAGAGCCCCTTTTCAGACGTGTGTGGTCAGTTTTGTGTTATGTTTCTGTATTATATGCACCATGGTTACACTCTCGATCAGTTCGTATCGTTATTTTCGAAAGATTACCTAAAAAATGACCTCATCGCTGCCTCGTTCTGCAAATGTCTGATCAAACGATATAAAAACATCGATAACGCCTGTGAACCCTGTATGAAATATATTCAAAAATGCGTTAACAAACGATGATAACCGTACAAATTAGATTAAGTATAGAATTAAGTATAGAATTAAGCATTTGTATTACTTAGATTTAAGAATAAATATCGTTACTCGTAAAGGAATATCTGCACCGTTGTCACTTTCTTATCGCCGCATTCATTTCTCATATTACAGGCCGGCCATGCGGATGACTTCAGTGCTGGTAAGAAATAAAATCTTTGTATAGGTACGTCATCGCGAGGATGCCGGTAGCTGCGCTGGAGATTCGACGTTGCCATATTGAATTTCGAAAAGGCGCCGCATTGTCTTGAAGAGTCCACCAACTTAGATTTTCAGAGAGCCCGACATATTGGAATTTGAAATCGACCGCCATCTTCGATTTTTGAAAAGTCCGCCAACATAAATTTTCAGAGAGTCCGCCATATTGGAATTTGAAAACAACCGCCATCTTTGATTTTTGAAACGTCCGCCATATTGGAATGTTCAAACGAGCGGCATATTTGATTCTGCAAGTCATCGTCGTCCCTCCAGCCATGTCCTATACTACTATCGTTAATGGGACGATAGGTCATGTAACCTCGGTGTCTAGGGCTATCGATACCGGTAAAGTTGAGTCATTGACAATTGTTCTGTCGTCGGGTAAGGAGTATACAATTGAAAGAGTTTCTACCAAATTTGAAATAATGAACGGAGCGTTCGTCTTCCGAAAACAAGTCCCTCTGAGTTTGAGTTATGGTATTACTATACATAAGTGTCAAGGCCTGAGTTTGAAGAGTGCGGTAATGGACATTGGCAATACCGTGTTCACTTCTGGTCAAGCGTACGTTGCTTTATCTAGACTGACATCTTTAGAGGGATTGCATGTAATCAACTTAGATCCACATATGATTAAAGTTCAGGAGGCGGCCCTGTTAGAGTACAATCGGCTCAGGTTGTTGTATAGGCCTGATTTAACTGCGGTAGACGTTTCACACAAAAAAAGGTCAAGAGTCAAAGATACCGTGTGGTCAATCAATAATACTAAACACCTGCAAGCCATACAGACCTGCATAGATAATACAACGGATAAGAAGGATAGCAATAACAATGCAGTAACAAAAATCGTCGGTATTAACAATAATGACAACGTCTCGTGCTACGCCAACTCCGTTATACAATGTTTGTTTCACTGTAAATACATAATGCAACGTCTCAAAAAAATTGATGAAAAAGCTCCATTAGTAATCTTAGCTCGTTCGTATAGCATGTTGAGTCCGAATCTTAATTCGCTCGCGGTTAGAGCATTTGCTGGTCAGCAATTCCTAGAAACAGTTCAGCACGACGCAGCTGAGTTTTTGATGGCCCTTTGTGACAAATCGCATGTCATCGGTAATGCTATCCGACATGAATTAATCATAGCAACAAGGTGCAATAACTGTGGGCTTAACTCGCAAAAGATACAAACGAATTATATCGCCACTCTACCTATCTACATTGCATCCAATGTGAAGAGTCCAAAGAACCTGCAGGAGTTGTTGGACAGATCGTTTTCGAAATCAACATCACTTGAAAGTTCGTGTGTAGGTTGTGATCATACGAGTCAATTGCAGAAAATCAGTATAAGTTCTGTGAAAGAAATTATTGTTATGCAGTTGATGTTATTCAGTTATAAGGTTGATCGAGCAACTAAAATAACCGATTTCAGAATTAATTCCATCCCAACGTCTAAAGTCATAATCGACGGTAGCACATTTCAAGTGAGCAGTGCAATATTTCATCACGGTGATAATACTTCCAGCGGTCATTATACTGCGATGTTGAGAGACGATATCAATAAATGCTGGCTGAGAGTGAACGATACGCAAGTTCGCAAGTCCAGTTGGCCACGCGGTGCAAAAGATGCCTACATATTTGTATTAAACAAAGTATCCTAGACCCAATATTTCGTGTAAATGACACGAAAAATATTGTCAATTTCAATCGGTCCGATGATTCATAATTATCGGATGTTAGTGGCCGCAAAATTATTATACCATCATGACCGGCGATTTTTGCTTGCGCTGAACAACAATACGAATAAGTGAATTATGATGAACGCTGAGGAGGTATTGTAGCTTGCAGTGCATAGTTGACTGGATGGGAGAGGTGTCCCTGTCAGATAAAGAAGCTAACTTGTAACATTTGAACTACATATATGGAGACTACATTAGCTGCTTATCATCTGTCATCAATCCGATGATCGACGCTCGTGGATGCAAATTGTGATAATGTAAGTTTAAAATAACGAATAATGAAAAGCATGTATTTGTCAAGCATACGTTTCAAATCACAGTCTCATTGCATCTTTGTAATTAATAACATGTAAAAATTGCAAACACATATTAATTTCCACACGAGTGAGAGAACAGAGTGTACCGTTCTGGCGAATAGCTGTATCACAGTGTGACTTGTCATTTGAATACAAGTCAAATACGCATAGAAATGTGGAAATAAGTAATTTTTACAGTTACATGTTTGTTTATACGTCAACTCAATATGTGATCATTCAAACGTAAAATGGAGAGACTTACTGTGCTTTAACACGTATGTATTGATGAAAAAAAGGTCATGAACAATTGAGCTGAGTAACAAACGGAAATTATGAATAAACGGAATATGAGATATAGCAACAATTTCATATACCTGATCTGAGAATTATGAAAATACAAACTTTCGGTGAAACAGTCCATCTGGAAACTGTTTGACAGAGGGAGGCAACTAAAAGATATCCAGCAATGTTCATGAATAATGAAAATTTCGTAAAATCATAAAATTTAACCGAAAGAACATTGCAAAAACAATCGTACTTCAGAGTCATAGTAATGATATAAGCACATTCAAGTTCGCTTTCCGAATCTCAACAAGTTCATGCTGTGATGCAGCTATTGGCCAATGCGGTACACATTCTGTTCTCTCACGGTCAACTCGGATTATGATCCAAGTGACGATGTTGCTAACAAATGACAAACAAAGCCGAAAGTATAACGTTGCCAGTTAAGTTGCTTGATAATGCTAATTTCGTTGTGGCCAAAAAAAAAACGATGCCACGTGCGTCGTATCATCATATCATTATTTTCTATCATTGTTGATATATTCGTCAACCTTTTCATGCATATCTTATAGGGTTTGATAGTATATCATATCATCGCATGTGAAGAAAAATTCATCGGGATGCTATCATGAAATGCAGCCGTTGTTATCTGAACTTAGTGCTCAATCCCAATGGTAGTGTTCGAACTTCAGAAACGCAATTACAATCTTATCCGGATGATGTGCATTTAGAGGTTGATGATATACTCATTAATAACATTTTTTACAGGTATGATTCTTCAAGCGTTTATCCGCGTTTAATGGCTGATTTACTCGAGCGTGAGCAATATTATTTCAGGTTAATTGAGTGCTACTATACCCTGGCGTACATTGTTTTAGACAAATATGGTCAATTTTCGTTCATGGCAATGAAATACAAAACGTATCTTCTTAGTAAAAAAATAACGTTACAACGAAAGGTAGTTTTGGAATGGTTTTGATCGTGATCGTATAAAGTAACCACAATGTAGGGCACGGCATAAGTATAGCTTATGCTGGAGTAGTCTTTTGGTAGAAACCAACATTGTACCAAAAGTTAGTTTCCAAATAGTTGTAAGCGTCATTATACAGAGTAATAACAATGCAGGGCACGACATAAGCTTATGCTGGAGCACTCTTCGATCCAATCGCAATGCCATATCAGTTCAAAAAAAAGCCTGATATTTTTAGGCCAAATGTGGTGAACAAACGTAATGAAAATTCAACGACCACGTTCATAGTTACCATACTTACAGCATCTACCCAATGTCAATTGATCAAATCATTTTTATTCAGAGAACTGAGTGTAACCATATTACATGATATCGTATGTCGTGCTTGCCTAGAATTGTAAACGAAAATAGATGATTATTGCACATAAATAGTTAGGTTAGGTTAGGTCGAGCACTAAGTAATGATTCATATTCTCAATTAGACTGGAGCTTAGTGAAATTTCATTTCGCTAATAGTCTCGGATTTCTCGTCTTATTTGTGCGTTTTTATCTCTCTTCACTGTACAACTGACACTGTGGTACTCAACAACATATGTAATAGAAACTTGCGGCTAAGGTCACGAATCAATTGACAAACTGATCTGATACCACTGAACACTTGTATGGAGAGACAGAGACCGACCATTGATGCTCAGCTGTAAATTCGTTGCCTGGTTTGAAAGCATCACAACTCGTGGCGGCAGTCTGTATCCAGATGCCTATGGACCATTTGGGACAGGGTTGTACAGTGCAGGTGTTTCACGATGGATTTCCAGTGATCTCCGAGCTCATACTTTACACGTAAACTACAATACAATATACCTCCGGTTTCGTCCATTGAATCGCTGGTATCGTGATTCAGGATAGACTAACGGATTTCACCTTATACGAATCGAGATACTCTGCTTGTAAAAAGATTTGAGAGTAGATTCGGTGAATCAGGTGTCTGGGCGTCAACACCCTTGTGAGTCCGTCTTGTTAGTTGAGCAGGCCTAAACGCTTGAAATACTACCTCCAATTGACAATGGAAAGTTATTTTACGTGAGGACGCACTTTATCGTACCGGGCTGGACCGGGTGCCCATAGGCAATGCTAAAAATCCAATATAGGTGGGTGTACCAAACTGAATCATCCGTGTTTTCTTTCGCTTCACACAAAATTATTAAAATTCCGTTCGTCTTTTACAGCAGACTTTCTGGACCGCCAAGCAAGTATTTAGTACACGAGCGCATCATTAGTAGTCAAAACGGCGAATATATGGCTCGATCTCCACAATTCCGAATAGCTTCTGGGGTCTTCGTCGGATGCTTCTTATGCCGTCTTTCAACAATGACGCATGTTTGAAAGACTCGACTGGACTTCGCCGAATAACTCCAGCCACAGTGCAGTTCTATTTACACTTTTCATTTTCTTTATGCTTTGTTCACGACCCCTTAAAGTTTTCATCTTGCTCACGGAATCTTTGTTTTACACTTTTATACCCTGTTGAAGTAAGCTAAGCGTTATTTTGTAAAGCCACAGAATGCATTCATTGGGTTTGTTTCCAAGCTTCGAGTTGAACATATACATCCCTGGTGCTCTTTGTATCAAACAGAGGTGCGCATTCGCGTTTGTGTTCGATTACAGAGTGACGAATAAGTAGCTAATCTAACCATTCGTGGTTCCGCTTGAAGAGAACTCTCAATTTGTTGAATCGAGGAGAATCATTTTGTGGCTGGTTCCGTTGATATTTCTGACCTTTACTCAAATATTACTGATTTTATCGTTAATACTTTATTATTGTAATTTTTAACATTATCGCTTGAGCATGATCTTCACTCAACGATGGTTTAATGCATGCTCTTGCTATCATCAGTAATGTGTATTTCCTCGGACTTCTCGCTCACACAGGTGTGGTGTGGAAATATAATATTTTATCGTAATTGTTGCTTTGAATAGAAAAGAATTCTAAGCTGCAATAGCACACAGTTTGGCTTCAGCCATGAGATTGATTAATTTAAGATGTCATCAGTTATTAAGTCTTGACTAGCGATATTCACGTGGGTTTATCATAATATTAAACAGAATACTGGTTCAGTTTGCGTTACATACATTGTATTGGATATCGTACGTTGTTGTCAAGAAAAATGAATCAAACCGACTGATTCTGAGTGTGTCCAACCCTAACTGTACCATAACCATAGCCATCTGTTGTTAAATGATTAAACATAGCGACGTATGTCTTGAATAGGCAAGAGTGTGTGCTGAAGTACTGCGATCCCTCATTCTCTGCCGTATCTGAGATAATCAAGAGGTAGCATGTTGCACCTATAGAATTGATTCGAACTTTTGTGTGCCTATTGCGTACCGCTGAGAATTTATCGTGTCCTACGTAATCCACGTGTCATATCACTAGATCGTTCGACGTTTGCACGTACAAAAAGGAGTGAAATCCCCCACAAAAACATTATAAATGTGTAAAAAAAACCGCCAAGTACGAAATTGTTTTCTCTGACAGAAATCGGGCTCGCATTAAGGAAGTGTCAACGGTAATTTAGTGGATAGTGAATCACACAAGTTCAAACTGATTCTGCAAAAAATGAGATCAACTATCCCATGACAAAACCGAAAACATAGCGCTAATCTCCGTTGTGAAATCAAAAATTAGCGCCAAGTACGAGAACTCAATCAAACGTATGGAGTGTTGAGTCGGTTTCCGAATTTTCGACAGTAAAATGCAAAAAGCCAGCGCTCATCTCCGTTGTGAAATCAACAATTAGCGCCAAGTATTAGAATTCGATCAAACGTATGGGGTGTTGAGTCAGTTTTAGAATTTTTGACGGTAAAACGAAAAAATCCAGCGCTAATCTCGGTCGTGAAATCAAAAGTTAGCGCCAAGTATTCGCAACTCATTTGAGGGTATCGATTGTGTAGTCGGTTTCCGATTCCTGTTCCTTCATCATTCATGTCACAGGTCATTCGACAATGGTATTTTCGCCGTCGGAGTGCAGCCCGAAGAATGCCCGAACCTGCCCTGGTTGATGGTTCTTATACTTGGCGGGCACTCTGCTCATACTCTGCGATCATAACCTACCGCATGTTCGAATGGCGAACGATACTTTTCTATTCACATCCAATGAAAATCGTCGCGAAAACGCAATAATTTTTTATGAATTCAACAAATTTCATACGCTTCTGACAAACCTTATTTGAAAAAAGTGAAAGGAACGATAGTACGTACGTTGATCGATGTGATAAGTTGTCACCATCCTTATTATTCCGATCATTCCAATTGCGATTTTCATGACCAAATGTGGAGGAATTTCTTGGAACCAGCATAACTATCTTTAGTCATGTCTGTCAAATTAAATTATTTTTTGCAGCAATGAAACAGAACCTTCAGATGTTCAAACGAGAGTTTTTTTCGCGCAAATTATAATTATCAATTTGCAGAGCATGACTACCCATGCTCATCATAGTCTGTCTTTTTCCCCCACTCACTGATTTTGAGATCGTTTGCCAATAATGAAGCCGTTCGATAATATTAGAAGATTATCACAAAGAAAACGATGATTTGGTAGGTGTTGCACTTCAATTAATTAATATTGATACATTAGCAACTCGCCCTATTCATTCTGGGCGCCATACTCTTACTCTCTTTTGTTACAGGTCCAGGGACGTGTTACCACAATAATTATTAGCGAATAACATCAAAATTAGCAAAGTATGAATTTATCGTGATTCATCATTCATTGATGAAGACACCATCCATCATTTTCTACTATCATGCCGTTAATCGATGAAACGACGAATGTATATACCGGAGAAGTGGAGCCTAAGAAAGAAAAAGTTCGAATAATTGAATTCAATTTCTCAACCCCTAATTTACAATTAGTAGAATGACAATCTACGCATATTCGCATCCTTAAGAGATGCTCGCTCTGGAAAGGCGATCCGTAGTTTTCTCAAAACGAAGTTTTTGATGTACATGAAACTTTAGTGAACGACACATTAGCCAGGAAGTGCCTGAGTATTTGATTTTCACGAAATTTTGAAATAATCTTTACAAAATTTTCTTACTACAGTAGCAATTATTAAATTATTCCTAAATTCGTAGTTATTCGGTTGTTTTCCCCCCAAATAAGATGAGTCAAATTGCAAAATAACAGAGCGTAGTTTCCTTAAGACGAGGTTTTTGATGAATGCGAAAATTTGATGAGTGACACATTAGCCAGAAAGTGCCTCAGAATTCAATTTTCATGAAATTTTAAAATAATCGCTACAAAATTTTCTTTCTACGCTGACAATTATCATATTATTTCCAAATTCGTAATTATTCGGTTATTTCTTTCCCAAATGAGATAAGTCATATTGCAAAATGCGTGGTTTTTTCAGCACCGAGTAGTTGAGCATTTCAAAATCGCTATGCTGCACCCTCTTGATAAACTTTCAGAATACCCGGGCATGTTTTCACATAAGTCCGGTACGATGACAATCCTCACAGTTTTCTATGCGAAGTAATTATTTCAACGATCAGAGTGGGAGAAAAGAATGTGCCCGCCAAGTATAAGAACCATCAACCAGGGCAGGTTCGGGCATTCTTCGGGCTGCACTCCGACGGCGAAAATACCATTGTCGAATGACCTGTGACATGAATGATGAAGGAACAGGAATCGGAAACCGACTACACAATCGATACCCTCAAATGAGTTGCGAATACTTGGCGCTAACTTTTGATTTCACGACCGAGATTAGCGCTGGATTTTTTCGTTTTACCGTCAAAAATTCTAAAACTGACTCAACACCCCATACGTTTGATCGAATTCTAATACTTGGCGCTAATTGTTGATTTCACAACGGAGATGAGCGCTGGCTTTTTGCATTTTACTGTCGAAAATTCGGAAACCGACTCAACACTCCATACGTTTGATTGAGTTCTCGTACTTGGCGCTAATTTTTGATTTCACAACGGAGATTAGCGCTATGTTTTCGGTTTTGTCATGGGATAGTTGATCTCATTTTTTGCAGAATCAGTTTGAACTTGTGTGATTCACTATCCACTAAATTACCGTTGACACTTCCTTAATGCGAGCCCGATTTCTGTCAGAGAAAACAATTTCGTACTTGGCGGTTTTTTTTACACATTTATAATGTTTTTGTGGGGTAAATATAATCCTGAAGTAATTGTATAGATATCAATTTCAATAATGTTTTATGCTGGTTTATTTTACAATTTGGATGTATTTTTAGTTGGTGAGTTTTACAGTCTCACGCTATTTCTCAACCGATTGCCAGATTATTGCTCAGGGTAGTATAAAGAGTCCTTGGATCCGTGTGTATATGGTGGGACGTCTGGGATGGGTGGCGCTGATCTGTGGGGAGTTTTTAGTGGTTCCATTTCTTTACCCTCTTGTATGTGTGTACTACTAGTTTTTGGTGTCATATGCGGGTGCTCGATCTCGAGGTCTATTGGCCGCCTATATCTTTTAGCCAGTGCTCGTATCACCCTCATCTGTTTTGCTGCGTTGATCTGTCTTCCCCTGATTCTTTTTATTTCTCCAAGGTGTGTTACAGCGTCAGTGTGTACCGTAATGTGACGGCCCTGAGGTTCCTTTTATTGAGTGTATGCGTGTTTGAGTTTATCAAGGTGGACTATCTTCGTCTTGCGCGGTGTCAGATATATTTCCACGTTAATGTTGTTAATTATCCGCTTAATAACGTATGGACCCTTATAGTGATCGTCCAGTTTCGTACGAGTTTCGTTGAGTAGGAATACGCGTTGTCCTGCCTCGAAATGTTGTGTATTGGAGTGTCTATCGTGCAAGGTCTTCGACTTGTGCTTGTCATTGTTCAGATTCTGTGCGGCGAGGTTGCACGCGCTAGTGATATTTTCCACTGAATCCGTGACGAATGCGTCGTATGTCAATGCAGTCGCTGGGGATGGCGTTAAGCTGGTCGGCAATTGTGCTTCTTTTCCGAAAATTAAACGATGTGGGGTGAAATTTATGCCTTCGTGTTTGGCGGTGTTGTAACTGAATATCGCAAATCTGATATACTCATCCCAGTCTTTTCCCGCGTTGGTGTAATGTTTAAGATGCTCCGTCAAAACTACAGGGCTCATAGCGGGCAACTAGGCAAAAAAAAGTGAGAAAAGTGACTTGCAGTATTTAAAAAGTGACTAAATAGTGACTAAAACTGATGAATTTTGGTAAATTTATGAATAAATATGGATGAGTTAATCATACGCGAAGTACTTAGGTGTGTGATGTTCCGTGTTCAGCACATGCGTATCGAACCCACGTTCTAATATGTCTTATCCCACAAACTTTGAGAAATTAATTTCTTCTTTTTAATGGAATGATAATAATGTTTTGCAGCTTATGTTCAAGTTTCAGCGGTCAAATTGTTGATCTACTATTCTTAAATAAATATTCCAATCCGTAAAGTCCTATCTTCTCAATGTGGGCTACGGCATATTAGAACGTGGGTATCGATATCCAAGTTGTGAGGATGACAATATGTATTCACAAAAAAAGTAACTACTATTATGAACTGTATCAATCAAGTTTTATTTAGCAACGGAACTGTATCAATCAAGTTTTATTTAGCAACGGATTCAATAACCCAGCATAACGTGGCACATAATAAACATTTTTATGTAATAACAAAATTAAACAAAACAGAAAATATTACTTATAGTAAGTGTCAGTCTTGAACATATGCTTAGAAATTATCAGTACGGTACTATTATATCATATTAATCTATAAGTATCACAAAATAGAGTCTTCTGCTTTTGACTTGGCATTTATTTAGGAACTTTATACCACTGAAGGAAGTACCTTCTTTGGCTCTTACTTGCTTACTTGCTGTCGGCCCTATTTATCAAATATGACTTTTTTACTTCGAGCTTCTTATAAATGGATTCCCGCTTGCTTTTCTTGTTATCTTCTTCTTTTCTTAGGTGTTTTACACTTTGCAACATACTTTGTGCTAACTGTATCTCTTCCATATCCTTATTTCCGATTGCCCTGTTAAGTCTATCGTTTGCTTCAGTGAACAATTTATCAGCTAATTTCCTTTGTTGTTTTTCTTCCTGGTCGGCACTTTTAAATTCTGTCTCAAGTATTTTGAGTTTTTTCCTGGATTGTTCCATTTTCTCTTCCAAAGCTCTTTTCTTTTCAATTTCTTGTTTTTCTGCGTTTCTTGTAAAATCTTCTTCCTTTGCCGCTCTTGCCACCTCTTCCAAATAGTTTTTGTATTTCAGGTGAGCACTCTCTGCTGCAAGTATTAGTTTCTTCGTCATGGGAACTAATTCTGGTTTATTTTGAAATCTCTTCATGCCATCCTTAATGTATATTTTAGCATTCAACGTTTTCAATGACATTGCCGTTTTGTCTTGGGTGAGGATTCGACCAGAAGATGAAAACCCTCTTTCAATATCAGCACTTCCATGAGAAAGTGAGAGACTGGCTTTGACAATCTTACTAATATTCGGGTATTTTTGTTCCCTCAATTCAGTTTTGAGTTTCATGATCTCTCTCCAGAAGTGATCAATACGTTGAGATTTGTTGTCAGGTAACTTTTCCATGGCAAGCATTTTCCATTCATCAGCTTACTTGATACTGGATATTTCCAATGGCAAGGCATCTACTATTTTTTGTATGCTTCGAATGGATGCTTCTTTTTTTATTGCTTCCGGCTGGAGACATCGGAAGTGCTTAGTAACTGTTCCAATGGAGAGACAGGTTTTGGTGAGAATGTGCTTTGCAGCTTCCAGATAATGATTCTGAGCTTTTTTTAAAAAGTGTACACGGTCGACTTCAGGAAGGGATTTCAAAATGTCCTGAACTTCACTCGTGCAATATACTTCAGCAACAGGCAGTAAATTCTTATGAAGAAACGG
Organism: Athalia circularis; assembly: GCA_963978495.1. Classification (NCBI taxonomy): domain Eukaryota; kingdom Metazoa; phylum Arthropoda; class Insecta; order Hymenoptera; family Athaliidae; genus Athalia; species Athalia circularis. Next base: position 23,305,647 of record OZ021697.1, on the reverse strand, counting down.
ATCATTTTCGTTCAATAGATTAGCAAGGACGTGTGTTTTGCAAATCCTTCCAGCCAAGGTGTGAAACAGCAGCTTCAACTCGTCATATATGACGTGAATCAACGGTTCTTGGCATTGATATTTTCGTGTGAAACTTTGATGAACATCGGCCGATTCGATAACAAAACATATTTCTGCTTTCAACGTGGGATTCTTCAAAGTAGTGGCTATATCGTCTCCATGCTTTAAAGGTAATTGTTTTTGTTTTGGTACTGCTTTTAGAAAAAACTCACGAATTGCTTCCCATTGTTCAAGCAGTCGGCGTGCAGAGTCTTGTAAAGTCAACCATCTCGATGGAACATGCTTTATAAATCGATGAAATGGAACACTACAGTTCTGTTGAATTTTGGTATAATCTTCCCAGCGCTTTGGCCAACCATCAAAATAGTAAAAAACTTGTATTGCAAGTTGACTAACGTTATGCCCCAATTGTTCGAGACCTTTCAAAAAAGCGTTGTGCACGATGTGGATGTTGCATGTTCCAATGTCAAGTGGACCCTTGTTCCTTCCAATTTTTACATGTTCATTTACCAATCTATAGACTTTTTTGTTGACATTTGGTCCATCGCTGCCTAGCATAAGTAAACGATGAACAGGAAGACCAGCATTGTCCAGTGCTTTATAAATTGATTCTTCAAGATCTTCGGCTTTAGCTTGCCCTAGAAAAAACGTTTCCAAATGATGGATTACGACTTGTTCCTCGGTCTCTGACCAATAGCGTAGTGCTACCTGCAACTCTTTTTTGCTTTCATTATTGGTCGTCTCATCGTATATTAGTGTATACCAAGCAGCCGAACAGTCTTCCAAAATCGTTTCACGAAAGTACGGCCCAAGAGCTTCCGTGATGACGTACTTAAGTTTCGCAGGACTCAAAGTGAATGCAATCGGAACGCTGTTTGGAAACATTTCTTTAAATAGATCTGGAATTCCTTGGGATGATGCAGCAGACCAATTAGATACAACGATCTTAAGACACCACAAGATTTCAGCCTTCGTAGCTGCGGATTTAGATGAAAAGAGTTCGATTTGATTCGGAGTGTCTGTTTCAGAAGCCTGGAGTGTCTGCCCAACAAGGTTTGACGGCTTCTTAGTGAGATGGAGTTGATGGACGTCGAGCTTTGTCCTAGCATTGGCTGTGTGTTTTGCTGTTGCACAATGTTGTAGTAAAGCCTGGAACCCTTTCTTGTCGCAATTTATTGTGGCTATACATATTTTGCAGAATATTTCCGCATTGTCCGTTTTTTTTCCCCAGCTTGATATCGGATACCCTAACGAATCGTTCTTTCGGAGCCAGTCACTCTGGATTTCACATTTACCTATCCTAAGCCTCAGTGATAAACTACTCTGCGGCTGTATGTAGAAAAAAGTTTCTATTACAATAAAGCCAAATAAAGCAAATGAATAAGAAGTATTGGTGTACAAAGTTGACTCAAATGAACGATAAACAGATATAAATTTAATTGAAGTGAAAACGCTATACGGATACCACTCACCTTTGAATCTCATACCACATTCTCAATCTCAGATTATCTGAGATAATATTTGTACGATCACAAAAAAACTCAAACTCGAAAGACAGTTGGCGGTTATGTCACTAATTGTAAGTTGCGGGTGTCTAATAAGATGGATCTCAGTTGATACGGCAGACCGGTTTGCCGGCTGGTCGATACCGGATACGGCAGATTGGTTAGTAAATTATCTGTATGTAGATTTACAATGTACGCTTGGCGAGATTGAAGTTGACCCTCCTAGCGGCCACGCGATTCGGGCTGACTCGGAGCAGTTTCGGTCGCCGGAGACGAGCAGCTTTGCGGGCTCGCCGTGATGGTCAAGTCGTCTGCTACCGTGGTCTGCTCGCTGCGTTCAACCGTTTGACAGCTCTGCATTTGTTGGTGCTTTCGATCGGCAATGCAATCGTATGCAATGACTCCAACGATTACTATTTATTTACAGTACCGAGAGGAGTAATTTTGAGGAACAATACGAGTTGTTTCTTTTTCTGGGGCATGAGCAATGCTCAATACGAGTTATTTCTTTCTCTGGGATATTAGGAATAATACAAGAAATATCGGCCACCGTGGAAGGAGTAACCTCGGAAAATTTCACGATCAAATGTTCGTTACATTAAATGTGATTTTATCGCGAATGACACGTGAACAACCGGTTCAGAGGGGATGAGCCCTCGAATTTTTGGATAATATCTCATAATACATATACCCGGAATTTTTATTTTCATTCGTTGGCCCGTATGTTTTGCAATGCTTTCATTTGATTTATCTAAACTCCTGGCATTCACCTGCAATGTGTCAATAATCCACGAAAAACATTTCGTTCTCACATGTGATGAATTCACATGTAATGTATCGAACATTTTATCGTGAAATTTTTCGAGGTTACTCCTCCCATGGTGCCCGATAATTTTTGTATTATTCCTAATATCCCAAAGAAAAAAATAACTCGTATTGAGCATTGCTTATGTCCCAGAAGAAGAAACAACTCGTATTGTTCCTCAAAATTACTTCTCTCGGTACTGTAAATGAATAGTAATCGGTGGAGTCATTGCATTGCCGATCAAAAGCAGCAACGATGCGGAGCTGTCAAACAGTTGATCGCAGCGAGCAACCCACGGCAGCAGATGACTTAAGCGATCACGAGAAGCGGGCTATGGAGAACTAGGTAGACAAAGAGCGACTCGGCGACAGCAGAAGCTTGTCCAATTCAACCCGACGCGCGTGGCCACTAGGGGGGTCAACTTCAATCTCGCCAGGCGTACCCACATAAGAATGAAAGCGAAATTTTCTTTATAAAAGAACGTCGGGATGATTGAAAAATAGTTGAAAAAAGTGACTCCTGCAGAAAAAGTGACAAAAAAGTGAGTCCGTGAAAAAAAGTGACTAATAGTGAGAAAAGTGACACACTATGAGCCCTGAAACTATGTGGCTGCGTTCTAGTGATCCGTTAGACTGCGGGCGGTAAGGAGTTGTATGAATTTGTTTAACTTTGAATAATCTGCAAATTTGTTTCATTACCGTGCCCATAAAATTTCTTCCCTGATCTGTCAATATAGTTCCGGGTGTTCCGTATCGCGTGATATATTCTTTAGCGAATGCTACTCCTATTGACTGGGCGGTTGCGTCTGGTAGTGAAATCGCATCGAGGAATTTCGTCAGATTGCACTGAATTGTTAACAAACATTGATTATTTAATTTGGTGATAGGGAGTGGTCCCACTATGTCTAGGGCTACTTTGTCGAAAGCGATTGCTGGTGTGTCGGTAATGACCATAGGGAGTTTTGTCTTGACCCGAAATAATTTTTTTCTTCGACAGCTGTCACATGCTTTGATATGTTGCTGAAGTTCCGATTTCATATGAGGCCAGAAGTAGTTTTGCCTGATGCGGTTATATGTTTCTGAAACGCCCTGATGACCTCCGAACAAAGAACTGTGGTATTCTCTGATTATGTCCGATCGTAAGCCTTCATCGGGTACCGTTGTGGTGTTGAGGCAAAGAGTAACTCGTGTTTCGTTTGCGCCGAAAACGTAATACATCATTCTCATGATTACTGCTTTCCGAAAATCGTCTAGTCCCCATCCTGTGACAGGGATGGCCAGAGATTTGATTCTGAGTTTTTCTAATAGGAATGATAAGTTATTTAGAGCGTGAAATACATCGTACAATCTGCTTGCGTCAGATTCCCGTGATTTTAGCACTAGTGTGAAGATGTATTCTGCTTTTGCGCAAGAGGTGAATATTTCGAGTTTCTTTGGTCTTTGGTTGGCGAAGGTTTCTTTGTTCACGTAGCCGTTTTCTATCAGCTGCTTCTTTACGTCATTCGTCCAATCGCTATCTGCCGCTACAAAGTGAGCGTAATTATCATGTAGCATTAATAATCCGTCGTTAGATACTGCTACGTTTTCAGGTGGAATGATGGTTCCTATTGTCCGCATGAAGTTCTCGTAACTTCGTTCATTATCATTATCCGCTTCGTATTGCTTCGGTGGCTCGGGTAGATCATGGTCGTGTGTACTACCTATGCTCATTTCGTCGGCCGAGATCTTCCCGTCGGCCGTCATCTGATCGTCCGCTGAGAGTGGTGGGGCTGCCGGAGGAGTCGGAGGAGTCGGAGGAGTCCGGAGAGGTGGGTGACGGGGTGGTGGGGTTTTGGGTTTCAGAAAGATTGGTGGATGACTTTCGGTTGATTCGGATGTGGATCTCGTCGATTTTGCTATCGCCGCGTTTGACATTGAAAGGCTTCCTGATTCTGTGTATTGATCTGACTGCTCATCGTGTACGGGGTTTTCGAAATTACAAACCGTGACTCTCAAATCCAAATCTTTGAATATGTATGAAATCATCTGCTTGACCCTGTACCATTGTAGTTTGTCTGCCCCACATCCTAGTTCTGGTATTGATAGGGTCTTAATCCTGTCCTTGTATATGACTTTTTTCAGCGTCGTGAGCGCATCGTATGAAGATTTATATGTTGGTTTTCCAAAATACCTTGATTTTGTGATTAGATTGTATATCGTGCGTCGCGGATATGTTGCTGATATCACGTCGGTAATCTTCGTGTGTACCGATTGTAGCATTTTCCTGCGTATAAGTCCTTTTTTTACCATTTGATCTGCGATTTCTTGAGATGCTTCACAGTCGGCTGAGATGCAGTGTGCCATGTTGTCTTTTGGCTTCAATAAATCTGCGTTTATCTCCGTCATAAGTTCTAAATTAGATAGCGGTAAAATGTTTACGTCATACATGAACTGGTCGTATGAAGGTGTGTGACCTGTTGCCTGTGTGGAGCTACCTGCTTCGTTGCCGTCTGGTGTCGCGTTGCGATCAGATGGATCCGTATTTCTAGCTCCGGGTGTAAGTGTGTATTTTACATGTGCGTTTCCAGAACGGTGTGTGCTTGTACCGTCGTTGTCCGATTCTAATTTCTTTAAAGCTTTGCGTGTGTATTTCCTTTTCGCGGGCCTTTCTCTAGATGCGGTGGTACTTTCGTCCGTATCGCTTGTGTGACTCTGGAGTTGCATTCGTTGCGTAATCGGTTCAAAGTTCCGTATTGGTTTTTTGTTCCTTCGCTTGACTGTTGTTGTATCGGTCGTGCCTGTATCGGAATCCAATGATAGGTGATCGGTTATACTTCGTTTTTTACGCCGTGCCGGATTGCTAGAGGTTTCCTTTTGTCGACCTCGTTTGTTTGCTCGCGGTACCATGGAGATGTCTGTGTCATCATCCGAGGAGAGTTCGCTGATTGTGGGAGGTCTATGATCTGTCAGGTGAGATTCTTTTATCAGTTGTTTACGGGGTGCGGGGTTTGTAGATTCATCAGAGGATTCGCGCGGTCTGGTCGGATATTGGTCCGCTTCTTTGGTACGTTTCGGCGGTTCTGACACCGAGGTTTCTGTTTCCGGCCTTGCTCTTTTGGCATTTATTGAAAGAATTTGAATCGGATCAGGTGGTGGATTTCTTGAGAGCGCGTCGGCATTGGAATTGGCTCTGCCTTTTTTATATACGATATCGTATGAGTATTCGTCCAGGGTTAGTCTCCATCGTAACATCCTCGAGGTCGGATCTTTCACGCTAGCAATCAAAATTAGTGGTTCGTGATCTGTTACCAAGGTGAATTTTCGTCCCTATACATATGGTCCGAAATGTTTTACTGCGAAGATGATAGCTAGTAATTCTTTGTCCGTTGTAGAATAATTTGTCTCGGCTTTCTGAAGTGTTCGTGATGCATATGCTATGGGGAAATCTTCGCCTATTTTGCCCTGACTCAGTACCGCGCCTATCGCGTAATTTGATGCATCCGTTGTTATGACGAAAGGCTTGCCAAAATCTGAATACTGTAAGATCGGTTCGGCACAGATGGTGTCGCGTAACAGTTCGAATGCTGCTTGATGCTCCAATGTCCATAGGAATGCGGTATTCTTCTTCAATAAGTTATTTATGGGTTTAGCGATCTTGGCGAAGTTAGGGATGAATCTGCGGTAATATCCGATCAGTCGTAGGAATTGTTTGATCTGTTTCGGATTTCTGGGTAGTGGATATTCTTTTACGGCTGCTGTCTTGTCGGGATTTGGTTTTACTCCGTCGCGTGTAATGATGTGTCCGAGATACGCTACCTCAGTTCGTAAGAACTCGCATTTATCTGGCTGCAACGTTAAACCTGCGTCAGCTGATCCGATCATAAGTTTCCTGAATTTGATCGCGTGTTCCTCCAGTGACCTCGCATAAATTACTATATCGTCCAAATATACAAAAACCTCATTGCCTTGCAGTCCCGAAAGTACTTGGTCCATTAGTCGCTGAAATGTTGATGGTGCATTCTGGAGACCGAATGGCATTCTACTGTATTCGTAATGACCGTGGGGAGTCGAAATAGCTGTTTTTGATGCGTGGTCTGGATGCATTGGGATTTGATGAAATCCGGAGGCTAAATCGAATGTCGAAAAATATTTTGCCGAGCCAAGTTGGCCTGGATGTCCGTGATATCAAGTAGCGGGCACGCGTCGCCTACTGTTTTGTCATTGAGCTTTCTGAAATCTATTACTATGCGCTACTTTTTATTTCCGCTAGCGTCTGCCTTCTTAGGAACAATCCATACTGGAGAATTAAACGGAGATGTTGAGTGTCTGATGATATCCTGGTCTAGCAATTTTGTAACCTGCTTATTTATCTCATCTCTCTGTGAGTTGGGGTGCCTGTACTGCTTGGTGTGGATGGGAATTTCGTCCGTTGTGGGAATTGTGTGGCTGACCAGATGGGTGTGGCCCAATTGATCCCCCGGTAAGAAAAATAAGTGGTTGTAATTGATCGCGAGTTTCGTTATTGATTGTTTTTCCTTGTCATTAAGATGGTCTAACCTCAAATTATCCTTCAAGATTTTCAAACGGTTCGAATCGCGATTTGGGTGTATATAAAGTTCCCGTTGTTTCTTGGGTTTGTGCCTTAATGTTGCGAAAATTTCGTGTGCGTTGTTGGGTGGTGGTCGTAGTGTCGTATCGGCTTCGGGTCCGTGTGTGATGGTGTCAACTTCCTCTAGAGTTACCATTGGCTGTTTTATTTCTACCGGCGTTTCGTTCGCATTTATGGCGCATGCATATGTAAAGCCCTTATTGTTGCTGACTAATGCCTTCGCCAAATAGATATTTTTTCCCAACTTAATCTCTTCGATGGCCCCCGATTTTACCGATGGATTGGCTACCTTTAAGCGAATGATCTGCACGGTACGCGGCGGTATGGTTATTGTTTTGTTGTTCATTATTCTCGGAGGTTTGCAATTGTCCGTAATTACGCGGTCGTTTTCGAAAGATATCGTCGCGTTTTGTTGTTTCAAAAATTCCATGCCAAGGATTCCTTCTTCTCTTATTGGAAATGAGTTTTCGACTATGTGGAATTTGTGGTGCCTGTTACCGAACTGGACTTTTAGTGATCCGATGGTTTGCATTTGCCTCTGTGTTATGCCTGTTAGTGTGGTTATGTCTTTAGCTGTGCATAGCGCGTGTAAGCTAAGCGCGCGGAGTTTGATAATGTTTACGTCAGCACCTGTGTCTACCAAGAGCGGTGTCTTAGGATTGAGGAATTCCGGGGCGCGTATGTGTTCTGTAGGAGCCTGATTCTGCTGATTTGTGAAAACTTGTGTGTGGCCGCGTGTGTGTGCGCTATTTGATTGGAGCGGTATAGTGCCGGTATTACGAGAAGTGAGGGTATCATTTGTGAAACAAATTGTTGCATTTTCTGCTCGGAAAAAATCCGCACTGAGGATCCCGTCTCCCTTGATCGGAAATGAATCATGCACCAGATGGAATTCGTGTCGTGTGTTAGCAAATTCGAGGTCAACGCTACCCATTGTTTCTATGTGTGTACCCGTTATTCCAAAGATGTGTCGTTTGTCGGTCGGTGTACAGGGTGTGCGTCGGTCTATGCACCCGATTTTTATTAAATTTAGGTCGGCGCCCGTGTCTGTTATGAGGATAGTGCATCTTTGGACTGTTTGTGATGATTGTATTACTATGTGAGGAGCTGTCAATTCCGGTGACTCGTTTATCTGTAATATGTTTTTGCTACTGGTGTGGGATGCTGGCCCTGATCTTGGGATATCGACGCGTCCACTCGATTGTCCCGGTTCTCGTTCAAATGGCTGCTACTTGAGCCATTGCCAAAGTTTGCTGCGCGGTGCTCGTTGTAATCATCGCGAAGGTCATTCTGTTCGTAAGGATCTTCTTGTGTGTAATTGACGCGGTGCTGGACGTGTAGATCGTTTTGCCCGCCCGGTACATTCCTACTTCGATTGTTTCCGTTATGATAGTTGAACTGCCTATCGTTGTACCGATTATTTCTTCTCACATGGTCCGGCGATTCGGGTGCCCTGTAATTATTATTCTCGCGCCCTTGATGCTGATCTCGCGGATTTTGATGGTACCAGTGATTTTCGCGATCTCGCGTGCGACATTATTCGAATGTATGTCCTACGCGTTTGCAATATGTACACTTATTTGGGCCGTCGCGCGGTTTTTCGCGGCACTCTTCTATTGTATGACCGATGCGTTTACAATACCTACAGGTATTTGCGATAATATCTCGTTGCTTGGTTCTACATTCGTCGATGGCCGATGCGTTTGCAATATGCGCAGCCTGAGAGCCTACCACGCTTAGTTTCGACCTGTTTTTGATTATTGGGCCCTGAGGTAGTGTCGTGTGCGTTGCCGTCCACCGTGGATGTTTTCAGGGTGTGGAATCTACTCCTGTTCTGTACTACTTTTTTTGTCGCGATAGCTCTTTCTGTTGCTTCAGCGAGTGTTTTCGGTTTTTCCGCTGCTACTCTGAGTTCTATGTCATCTGGCAATCCCTTGATGAATGAGCGCGCGGCTGTGATTCTAGTATATTCTATTCAGGGTTTGACGGTCTCGCTCGCTAGGGCAGCTTCAGCCGCCTTCTCAGCTTCCGTTACCAATTTCTTAATTCTAGCAGAATATTCTATGACAGTTTCAAATCGTTCCATCACGCAAGTTACGATTTCCATTTGGATATCCTCTAGGCTCCGTTTGCATCTATCAGCGCGTTTGAGATCTTTCAAGGTATCTGCCAAGGTGAGTGATTCTGGTCGTATCTGTTCGGCTGCTTCGCCTTCTATTTTGAGTTGTACTACGAAAGTGAATTGTGCTAACAATAAGTCTCTGGGGTTGATAAGCTGTTGTATTTTGTTGACCCGAGCCGCGAATGTACGATATGGCATGTTTTTGCCATCGAAAACTGGTAATAACGTTGTTGCGTAATGCATCGAGATGAAAGAAACGTTACTGTCGTCTGGGCGGCTCATTTTGCCTTATACTGTTAGTTCTGGCTCGCTTAGGTGTAAATGTTAGAAAATACTCGTTATATGGCTTACAGAAGTGCGAATACGGTAATGGAGATGTGGGATAACTGCATGCTGTTGGTGATCGAGATTTGGTGTCGATGACCTTGTAGTTTGTTGCGTGATACGCGCTGCTGTGCTGCCGTTGTCGGGTCAGCTGGGCTCTGTGATGCGATGTCAGCGTTTTCTCCGGTGTCTGGGTGCTGAACAGAATTGTAGATTTCCTCTGCTACTGGTAACTGATTCACAGCACTATTAACTTTTTCACCACTTCGCGGAGAGTATCTCACTTTCCGTGTTTCGTGTTATTAATAATTTTGCTGTTTCTCAGCTATTGTCCATCAGTTGTTGAGATATTTTCCACTTTCACGTGGAAGGCTATGAAGTTATCACAGCACTGTTATGAGATATCAGTATTCAGCGAAGATCACTGAGTTCTGTGGTCACTGTTATTACGGCGAAAGTTCTTATATCTTGACGTCGCGATTTGTCACCAAGTGTTCGGAAATTTTGATTCTTATTCGTCGCTTTTCGCGGATTTGAAAGGTTTCGTCGCTTGTTGCGGATTAACTTCGTACGTCGTTCTGTGGCGGATCGGAGAAATTTACGTCGCTTTTTCGCGGGTTTGATTTGATACGTCGCTCTATGGCAGATTTGATTAATTTTACTGTTACGTCGTGGGTGCGTCCAGCAGAACTTATAATTTTTATTTACTTAACTTCGATGTTTCCCACAGAAACGAGAAGGTCACCGCTGCCACCAATGTTACGTCGGGGTTTTCGCCCGTCGTTACCTTTAGGTTCGTTTCTCGTTTTACACAACTAAATGCAACTGTAGGAAGGATTTAGTTGATGAGGGTGATTGAAAGTTCGTTGATGATTATTATAGGAGTATGTATTTATTTGCCAAGCTCGGGGAGGCTTAAAGGCGTAATTAGACTGTGATTTGAAGAAGACCGATCCAGGATACGGTGTATGACTAAAGAACTGTGTCCTGGATCGCCGTAAGAAGTACCGTATCGGAAGAACGAGTCGACTTGGCGCGTAATGCAAGTGCTTAGTAGCTCGGTTACGAATTCGGAAGTATTGACTTGATCTGTGCTAAGTTCAGAAGTGATTTTCATATGATTGTTAGAAATAAGATAAACTTGGGGTGTGAAAGAAGGGTAGGCGAAGTGGGAGGCCACGTGTCGCTGACGAGGTGGAATTCGGCAAGGCGTTGCACTTGCCTGTCATGCTGATGCAAGGTCGAGCAATGACTGATGGCTGTTGGAACAGGAAGAAAGATATCAGGTTACGTCTGGGGAAATGATTGGTAATACTTGATAGGATTCAACATTGATAAGAATAGATAGGGCGAGACGTTTGGACCAAGGTCCGGACGTAACAATGGGCATACTTTGCGAAAAATCGATTTTTTCATTTTAAAATTCTGAAAACCGACTTAAAAAAATTAGGCGAAAATCGATAGAATGTGTATCGGAAAGCAGGGTTCAAGACGAACAAATTGACCTAGCAACAAAGTCCGATACCACTTATGAGGCATATCGAGTGACCAAAGCGCCTCGTGTGGGCCCCCGTACGGTGCGGTAATGCAGGGGCCTTAATAACGAGGCGCCTCTGCTCACCGCTTGATGGCGTATAACAACCATTAAATCTGTATATTTCATAGGAACATAACCTCACAGTTATTTCCGCGTTAGTGCCTGTCGCGATCATAAACATTCAACATATACGTGAGAATAAGTTTCTTTCGTGAAAGACAACGATTCAAATCCTAGAAAACTATGACTTCATCCTAAATTTCGTTCTTCACCTGAGCAACACACGTTTCTTAGCGGATGATCTAACGATTGAAGTGAATATAGGTGCTTACAGCCCCGCGAACGGTTATTCGGTGAACCCGGTACTAATGTGAATCAGCTGTCATAGTCATAAGAAATGAAATGTCGGTTTTTGCGTCACACAAATTTTCAAAAGGTGTATTCTCCTACATTACTTGACCAAATGAAGTGGTTCTCATCTCAAGATGTGTGTTTGGGTCCTCTCTAGTAGCTAAACTCCGGATATTGCGATCTGTTGTGTATAAATATAAAAAATTTCAATTATTTTACAGGGTAGATAGATTCCTATGAATTTTTTTTTCGAATTTTACAAAATCCAAAGTTTAGCCACTTCATTCCAATTCCCTTGAACAATCTTCTGAATTTCATTTCGATTGCTTTAGCCGTTTTAGAGAATACACCTTTCGAAAATTCGAGGTCCCCCACCCTCATAATGGCGTCCCGATATGCACCTTATAAGTCTGGATATAGCCCGTTCAAGACCTAGTTGCATGTCAATATGAGATTTATTCAAACAATCATCGAAACAAGCCGAGTGTTCAAAAATCTATGAAAAAAATTTTTATCACCCTCTCTGGGTGAGGCTACTGTCAGAAAAAAAGATAGGTTAAAAAAAAGTGGTCAGGGTCAGAGGCGTACGAGTTGGCGTGGAATGCCCCATATACTCATTCCCTCAGCGAAGCGAATGTGAGATAAAGATTTTGAAAATTCCCTTTTGGGACAGTACCCGTGAATTTATCGGTTGAATACAATTTGTGTACACTGAGAAAAAAGAGTTGTTGAATCTGAACCCAGAGAAAAGTCGTAAGTTGTGACGAATAATCACATTATTCACGCGGTATTTATTAACCCCCACAATGATTTGAATTGTAATAAAAAGGCACTAATATTTCAGGTGAATAGACATATTTCTTCGGCAGTTTAGCCTCTTAGCGCTAATAAAACTATTTTTCGGGCATCACGACAATTAAGTCATTTAGCGCGCGTAAATAAAATTTATTCAAACTCGCGGTAGCGCATGCGTGGTATGCGCACAAAGAAGCGCTCATGCACAGTATTTCGTACTTGATGGTCCATCACTGTTTCGGTGTTCAGCAGTGGTGACGAGAGGACCAAACAATGGACGGGTTCACAGTGAATTGACTGCGCATTAACGGCCTCAGCGCGTACATTAAGACTTGCAGGTAAGTACATTTGATTAGAATTCTTAGCCTTAAGCCCCGTTCAATAAGCGTCGATTATTTGTAAGTTCTCGCACGATATACATATATTCCTCACACGCTGCCACCTCATGATATTTGGCCAAAAATACTGGGCTTTATAATCAAATCACGTTATAGTGACATATTTTTCGAAATATAAATTAAGAGACTCGGTAGAGTCTCGCGCCAAGTACATTCAAAGTAACGGGCGGACTACCGAGTATCTTTACTGCTAGGGGTGCGAGAAAGCGCTGTAGGACCAACCGTTCTATCAAGGATCTCCGAAATCATAAGCGTTTCAGGCAATTTGGATGCACTTTTGCGATGTAAATCACTGTAGCGGGTTCATTTAAGCGTAATTTCAATAACATCAGTGGTCAAAGAGCTGAGGTATGATAATCTCTGATCACCGGTAGGCCCGTTTCACGATTGAGCACCGCCGTTGTCGTCGTCGTACGCTAGCTATATGTCATCTGGAAACCAAAACCATTCCCACATAAATTGTGTAGAAGGGAAGCCCCGGTGTGGTTATTGCCGTGGCTCGCGCGATATTTCTGTCAAGTAGGAAAAAGGTCGTAGTTCCCGTCCGCCTAGCAGGTCGCGTCAGTGTAGCCTGTCTCATTTCTTACCGAGTTCGCCACCGCCCAGCTGTTGTAATCGGGTGTTCGATTTCCCGAATATGGAAGGTGCAAGCTTCGCACTATTGCAATACACTGTTTATGCGTTGGGTCACAGCACTGACCTCCTAAACGCAGTTAAAAGGCCTACACGCAACGCGCTCGTAGTCAGAACATCGGGACCCGTTATTACGTGCAAAATCGAGTATCGCTATAAGTTAACGTGTATCTTCCTATTTTAGATCATACTTCTCATTGTCATCTATGAATATTGAACTTCACTTATAATTGTACGACTGAGTACCAACTCTTAATTCGACGACGATCCTTAGCAAATAAATAAAAGTATTGTTATACTGGGATTGCCGAATCCAATCCTAACACAGCGATTTCTTTTCATTGGGCGCTAGAAAAGCGGTGCTCTCATTGGCTACCGTTCGCCGCCCTGGCTGCGTAAGGAATTTGAAAATGTCCGTCGTCCGCTGCCTGGTCTGTTGACAAGTCTAACATGGCAGAGGCACCATAAAAATGGCGGGCTTGTCATTGCTGGAATGTGGGTTGTATAACACATGTCCTTTTGACAGCCCTCTCAGTTTCGTGAATGAACACAAATAATCGTAGATAAAACTCTGACCAGCGCAACACGTGTTTCTACCCTATCGATAATAACAACGTCTGGTGTTCATTCGCCAGCTCGCTCACTACTTGTAAGGTTACGAGGAGAAAGCTCGTTGAATCATCAGTAATCGTTACCGGCAGTGATAGCGTGATGAAGTTTTTAATATATCACAATATAGGTGTATTCAATAATGGTAGGCGGGGTGTTCAAATTTGTTAAATCCACGAAGCAATCACATGAGTAACAAACAGTATGGGTATGAGTCAATCATAAACTTTGCATTTCTAACGTACTTACTATATCGAATTGAAATGACTCACATCTGTCCCTGTCCCACAAGTATACCGATATCAAAGAATGCAGCGGTTTCTGTTCCAATACCACGAACCAAAGGATCGTACCCTTACAGATGAATAAACGTCAACAAAATCTTTAGATCCGCCTGTGTTAATTCATGAAGAAACTCATTCCTTTTCCCAGTATATCACGAATGAAGAGCTCCTCTCTGATTCCTACTCACCGACAGAAGTTCCGAATGACTGGAATAGCGGGAGAGTTTTTGAAAAGAAGAAAGTCTACGAAGTGCAGCCAAATCATATCCTTGTCACCTACCAAGCAATTATTTGTGAGCCAACTACAATCCATGCCTCTTTTTCATACCAAGTATACCGATTCATAGACACTAACATTATCCTTTTTCTTTTAAGCATACTCACATTGACGGAAGTATCAGTTCTAGTTCCAATGCCACAAACCAAAAGTTCCTGCTCCCTCAAAAAAATAAGCAGAAGTTGAAGTGCTCAGCATTTCCTTCTATGTTTTCTGAGAAGATTCAATTTTATTTCTGGCACAATATAAACCAAGAGCTCCTCTCCAATCCTATTCATCAATGAGAGCTACGGCCGGATCCAATGTGAGAATTTTTTGAATGAAAGTCTCTTTTCGTTACATTTTATTATTAACTGCAATCAAACTGCATATTGGCCACCTGCTTAACAGTTGTTCATAAGTCAACTATAATCCTTTTTTTTATTTCAGACCTACTGAACCGATTCATTATAACCAACACTTTTTTCACCCACAAGCATATCGATAATGAAAGAAGTATCATTTTCTATTTTAATATCACAAACCAAGCAAACTGATGCCAAAGGATTCGACCCTTGCCTCCATCTTACCAAAAAAGAAAAGGAACCGATCTTTATTCTAGTATGTTGTTAAATACTGATAAGCTGTAGCTTTGAACCTAAGATCCATTTCGTCAAACTAATGATCTGAGTATACTCTGCATCTGGTGACTTATGATAATACTGCACAAATATATCTTGTGAACTAAAAAACCGTGGACTTCAAATCGCAATTTAGCTGCTATCAAGCTTTCTCATTCCAATAGAACACATCGTCTGAGGCATATGAAACCGACCTGCGAAGTAATTAATCATTGGATTGCAAACGCGTCGTATTAGCCCGCCAAGAACCACGTACTCCAATTTATTTTTTTGAATGTTTTTTTTCTATATTTCATTTAATTTATTTCTTTGATTCTTTTTGATTCTTTGAATTGATTCTCATTGATTCACTTTCCAGTTGTATATTCTTACATGATGCAAAGTTACACGTACTTGGCACAATAATTGATTTGTATCATTTTTTTCTTATTAACAATGAATTTTTTGAACATTTAATGTACTTGGCGAACTTTTTTGCACCGTAGGTGCCTTTTGGGGGGTAATCATGAAAGTTACGATTGTGAATAAATCAATCATGTAACATTTCAATAGCAGCAACAAAAAAATTCGAACAGATCCAATTGAGTGGAAAGTGGTACAAAAATCAATACAAGTATACTATTGTTATGAACGCTTTTCGGAAGACCCCCGAGCGGCTAGGACTCCATCCGAATTTGTTGTCGTTCTAAGTGGGTTCTTCTTTGTTTTACGCTAATTCGCAACCGGGGTGATGATGATTTAAATTTTTAAGATTGAAGTTGGTAAATTTCGAATAATGAGTATATTTATCTGAATGGATTGAATACTTTATTTGGTTATTCCAAATTTAAATAGCTGCTTACAGTTGAGAGGTTTAGAGAAGAATGAAAGAATGAAGATGAGACAATGAATATATAAGTTGGGATATGGACGTGTATATATAGTCAATATTTTGTAATAAGAAGGGGGGCTATGGTGCAGAGGTGAGAAATATGAGAAGAGTCAAGGGTCACTTACGTAGAATCTGCGCATCGTAAACAGTTCTGTGAAACGTTATCAATAAAATATCTAAATGAGAGATTGATGCGCAGACACTACAAGTGTGAAGTCACAGAGCACGTGACATGCCCATCCCCGAAATAATAAAAATATTGCTCATGAGAAGCAGGAGAAATATTTGTCTGAAAAGTGAGTATGAAATAATACAATCGATACTTATATATAAGAATATTACATTGACATCTTAGTTAAATTGAGGTTAGTTATAAATGTCTTAAATTTATGTCAGTTATTGTTGAAATTACAATTGCTCATAATATGATGACATTATAGATATAATATAACTTATTTGCAATAATTCTGAATAAATGTTGTAAAAATGGATCATAGTATAATGATATTATGGATATGATATATCCTATTTGCGATAATTCTGATTTATGTGTATATATATATATATATGTTTGTTTGAATATGTGTTTACTAAATAGTGTATAGAAAGGGCAATATCTTGATATTTTACATCAAGGTATATTTATGATTGTTTTGCTTGTTATTCGTTATAAAACGGCGAACTTTGTTCATTGGTTTTTGACTCAATCATCTTAGTAGCGGTAGTGCTTGGTATTTGTTCTCTTGAACTTGAAGGATTAACAGATTTCAAATCGGATGTGGGCGCCTGTTTAGGCACCAACGAAGTCAGAAGGAGTGGGGGGCAATTTGATAAGTATTAGGTATGGTAGAGGGGTAATCGGGAATCCCTCGAATGAAACCGAGAATTCGCCGAACGAGAAAACTCCTATGACTAAGCAGAATTTAGAATCTCTTCTCCCAGGGCCGTCGCGACGAGCGCTCGTATAACATAAAATAAGTTGTTCCCATACATATATGTATATAACCATAACGAACAAGGGAGATTAAGATTGTCTTTTAAATATTTTACACCCGACTCGCCATCACCCACTCGCTATTTGAACTTCATTTATGCTTCGTGTCATATTATTTATCTTTATGGACCAGTCCCCCATCTGTCCATTTTTAACTTATACACTTGATTGTTAGTGAATGAATATTCATTGGTGCTCCGACATCCTATCGCTTACATGTTTTTTATTTGCATTATTATTACCGATTTTTATTTATACATTACTTGTTATTTATTCGTGTGCTCAATCTGTTGTGTGATTTGTGTGATTATTAATTTATTATTAGTTGGTAGTAGTGTCATATATATATATTTTAGTGACCATCACATCGAGATTGTCAATGCAAGAGGACCCAAGCAACTAATTCTTTACTGTCATATATATATTGACGCATTTCTCTTTTCTAATATATGACTCTCAAGTCGAAGCGAAATTCCGTTAATTCAAACCTCTCCGCTATAATCCGATCACACGTCATCGAACAAGTAGAGATTAGCGATCTCCCAAATATTTAGGAGAATCGTTACAACGTGTAAAAGTTCACGTGAATATATCGGACTGATGTCAGTCACATCCTTCACAGAAATTCACGCGAGCATCATCGTGAACGATGGACGACGATGCGGTACCAGGTCCGTCGGGTCTTCACCCTCGGCCGAGGCACTTTTCAACGAGCGATTCGGAAAAAGCAACAGAGCGTTGCGCTTCGCAAACGTCCCGGGCGTCGTCGGCTATGAGCACCACGTCATCGGAGGACAAAGCCGCGGCCACCGGCGTAGTACGTGAGGTAGGTTGGGGCGTTCCGTTTCAACGCGGTCCATGCTGTGTAACGACCTGGGTTAATCATTTGTTCCTGTGTTGAGCCTCACGGTTCGGAAACAGTGTCGGATATGTTCGGCAGGAACATACCTATATCGGCCGTTCGTTTGGAAGACGCCGTCGTCACCCGGGACATAGATTCGTTTATTGCGGTAAGCAGGCGACTGTTAACGTTCCGCGTGTCATCGAACTTCCCTATCACGACGACATCCGGTGCGGGCCAGCCGTGCCGAAATAAAAAAATTTTGGCGGAGCTCGCAAGATACGGGCAGACTTCGGATACGGCGGTTCGACGTAAGCCCGAAGATTTCGACTACTGGGAGTTTATACTGGGCGGTAACGGGAGAGAGACGGTATACGTGGTGGTCAGGTCAGCGAAGTGGAGTAGATGGGAAACTACGAGGCTGACCCGGAGCGTGATCGTCCAGAATCGGATAATACCGGCTATCCTGTCGTTGCGTTCAAGGTGCAAGACGCGTAGACACAATTCGGCTACGTTGAAACTATCGTCGAAAACCACCATCAAGATATTCGAAGCCGATTGGGGAGACTTTGCCGCGGCGATGTCGCGAATCGACGACGAGATTTCCGGTGACGTTGTATCTTATTACAGAGCCCATCACGGCATGGCAGCCAAACGTGACGTGGGCCTGGCCGAGTTCACGGCAGCTGTGACGGAGCCCGTGCAGCTCTACTGCATCCAAGTTCATTACGGGAGTGAATTCGTGCAGGAAGACGCGGTTCTCCTGTTACATCTAGAAGCAATAAAACGGATGGTCGGGCCGCGACACTGGGCCAAAGCGGCAGAACACCGAAAGTATTTTATCAACGAAAAATACGGCCACTTTAGTGGCGTTAGCGGCATTAACGGTATGCGCGACATAACTTATAGCCAGGGGTACGACGATGCCTATCATAAGTTGCCGCCGAAAGGCGTGCCTTGTGGCCTCGTCGCTCGCGTACTTCGACATAGCGCGGCAATGAGCGACTAGCAGCGCAACTTAAAACGCTTCATCGATTCCGGCGTAGGGGCACGGGCGTGTCACATCGAGTATTTAAAGACCATGGAGCGTCACGGTTTGGGTGCACGGTTTGAAGTGGTCCGAACGCTAATCGTGCGACCAGGGATGGACGTAATCCGTCAAGTCGATCGGTGGTGGTACGCGTGGCATTTTTGGAGGCACGACTTGTCACGAATAGATGTCTGGTGGCGGCGGGCAGAACCGACTTCAGTCCAAAGCGCGTCTTGAACACATTGATACCGTCGCGCGACGCCTGGGAGGGCAGAGAATTTCTCGACGGAAAAGAGATCGCCCAATGGTACGACGCCGGGGTGCTGCTTGATTTGTACCTCGAAGGCCGGCATGCTCGCACGGACGACGACAGACTGAAGGTTATCGCGCCATTCACGGGCCGTGGAGTCGAAAGACGCCTGGCGCTTCCGGGCAGCGAGCAGTTGCACCTTACGTCGGAGCGACTCGCGAAGGTATGGTCCGGGCCGGGAGCGCGATTTCACAACCATTTCGCCGCAATGTGCGGCTACTTCCAGGCCACCAAAAAGTCTATCGGCCGCAGCGACTACGACCAGGCATCGGCTCTGTTGGCGCTACTAGGCGTGTGGGCTCAAAAATTCGCGGAACTAAACAAATTGATCATTGCGACGTTCGGCAGACCCCAGGATATTTTTCGTCGCGAGCACGTAATGGTGAGTATGATGTTTTCTCAAGTTGTTCGCGCACGACGCACGAGCTCTGTTGTACCATAGTTTGTTGTTATATTTTCAGAAAGCTCGAACCGCCGTTACGAGAATTGCGGGAGCATGTATGCCGGTGGAAGTCGTCGCAGCGATGCTGCAGCCACGGCACGAGTTTACGGCGATGGCCTTGTGCGCGGTCACGTCGCAACCCGAATATCTGCGCCCCTATCTACTGAAATTGGTGGACGAACAGGTCAACCTATTCCCGGCGATGTTGCTCGACGAGGGCAATCCCCGAGGGACCTGGGTTTCCGTGGATACCCCCACTAGGACCAATTAACGGACCCTATTGATACCACCCGCTCCGCTTGAACACGAGTCCGCGTTGGACCAGAGTATGCGGCTCAAGCAGTTTAAATCGCAGATAAAAGCGGCGCAGAAAACTGTTGCCGAGACAGCGCTGGCATATTGCGCCCGGTGCCAGGAAAAACTGAGTGAGTATTACGACGCTTGACGGCGGCTGTGCTTTACCCTTTTTTATCCACGGTCTTTCACTCTCAGGCACTGACGCTGGCGGCAGCAGCGGCGCCGTGGAGACGGGCCCACCTGTCATCCGATCAGGATTGGGCAAGCGTCTGGCACTCGTCTGCACGAAGGACGACTCAGCGGAGATACGACCAATGAAAATCAGAGTGGTGCGACAAGGTAGCACCGCCGTCGCCACTGCCCCGCCCCCGCCGGAGACGCCGCCCACAGATAAACCCGTCGACTCGGTGGAGGTCGCCGCTGCGCGCCCTCCGCGACCGCCGGGCCCCTTCCCGAAGCGTTTCGACAAACGTTAGTAATGTCGTATTAGCAATATTGTGAAGAGACTTGTAAGATCGTGCTTAAACAAATTTTTCTCTGCAGAAACGGAGCTCGCACTACCGACCCCCCAGCCCGCCGCAGTGATCGAGCCGCAAACAGACGCACCCGAGCCAATGGCGTTGCCTACGGTGCAAAAAAGTTCGCCAAGTACATTAAATGTTTAATAATAACTACTATCCAAATGTCTTTATTGTCAAAAAATGTATCAACTATGGAAGAAAAAAGGATTTAAATCAATTATTGTGCCAAGTACAGGTAACTTCGCATCATGCACAAGAGTACTGGAGAAGACTGAAATAAACATACAACGAACAATATTACCAAGTGTGAGAAAATAGAATTGGAGAATACATCGATGAAAATCAACTCAAAGAATCAAAAAAAATCAAACAAATAAATTTAATTAAAAAAAAAAAAAAAAAATTGGAGTACGTGGTTCTTGGCGAGCTAATGTTATATTGCGTACAAGAATCCTAATTTTTTTCCGAAAAAGCTCGCCAAGTCCCACTACCTCCAATTTTTTTTTTTCAATTTAATTGAATTTATTTGTTTGATTTTTTTTGATTCTTTGAATTGATTTTCATCGATGTATTCTCCAATTCTATTTTCTCACACTTGGTAATATTGTTCGTTGTATGTTTATTTCAGTCTTCTCCAGTACTCTTGTGCATGATGCGAAGTTACCTGTACTTGGCACAATAATTGATTTGAATCCTTTTTTCTTCCATAGTTGATACATTTTTTGACAATAAAGACATTTGGATAGTAGTTATTATTAAACATTTAATGTACTTGGCGAACTTTTTTGCACCGTAGGTGCCTTTTGGGGGGATACATTATTATTGCTACGACCACCAATTTATGTCGCAGTCCCATTATTTTTAGTTGCAAAGAATCTAGCTTTAGTCAAAGCCACGATGTAATCCATTATCACGTTTATAACAAGATGGCGGATGGCAGTTGTACACTAGCTTTAATAAATCATTTATTCAGCTCAAGTAAATAATTTTTGTTCCAAAGATGTACTTTTTTGTCAGTCATGCGAAAAAATACGCATTTTTGCACCCACAAAAGGCCCCATAAAATGTTTAATTTCCCTATCAACTATTTTATGTACGATATGGATGATGAATTTATTCGCTGAAAATCAAGCAAACGATTTTCAGCAAATAAATTGCCGGTCAAAGAGCGCCGTGCGTCCCAATGCACATGCTTACGTGCGTCAATTCCGGTGTTTCAAGTTAGGAAAAGTTGCCGTGAATCTCATGTTCTGGGACGGTCGATTTGTGCAATATGGCCGCCCACCGCGTCTGACAGTAGCGTCTGTTTGCATCAGTTTCTGGTTATTTGAAAATAAAATCAGCTGTATTCCGCTCAGATTTAAAATACCGTCAAGTTATCAGTGACTGAACAATTTCACGAAGGTTCTCAGTATCGATTTTTTTTTCAGTTCATGTTTTTTTCAGTATTCGTTTTTATTCATTAATATCAATGATATTTATAACACTGTGATAATATGACATAATAGAACGTACGAAGTTACTCAATGCTAGGACTCTCAAAAGACAAGGTTGGAAATTCGCGTTGGAAAATACCGTTCCTGAACATGGCAGTCTCGCTTCAAGGTCACGAATCTTGGCAGCAAAAAGATCTGCCGCGCCGGTGATGTGCTATAGGTTAGGCTCTGTCGTGACACATAGCTTATTGAAATATATTGAGTATATTCTGTCTAGTGTTTTATGCTCTGTCATCTGCGGTCACAGGTTTGATGAGTTGATTTTTACCTAGTGATTCTTCTGAATAACGCAGCACCTTATCGGTATACCTAAAAATGTATTTCTTACAATCCTTAGAAAACTTGATTGATGAAAAGTGTCTGTCACTGCTGACCGCGGACCTTTTGAACACTCTTATCAAACCAATCGGGCACAGGGTTCTCATGATGAAACTCATCTCAGGCTTGGCACAGAATGTCGGAGGTATCGGAGGTGTCAGTTGTGGCAAATCCTAATAAAGTGAGCCTTCATTTTCTCATTACTTCAGAAAAGCTTGGCATTTTTTATTAATGCTGAAATGTAATAATAAACAAATAACAATAAAATTCATGAATAAAAATTAATGAATGAATGAAGAAATAAATACACATATAAATAAAATATAGAATGAATAATTGAATAAATTATTATCTCAAATAACAATAATAATAACGTCAATAATGATCATAATCATTACCACATGGTAAACTTGTTGAGTATTTGATGACTTACCTGAAATAATTAAAATAATATGCATCGGGATGATCTGAAAATTTACAAAATAAGGGTGATTGAGTTATTTGAGGTTGAATTAGACTACCATGAGTTGACGGTGTTGAGTAAATGTGGCAGATGATAAACTGTGTTAGATTACACTTGATTCGTTCTTTCGGACTATGAATTTGTCCGATGACTTAAAAAGCCCTAACCCACTCGATACCCTGACATACGTGTTGTGGAATTCCATAGCCAGTGCAGATGTTGAAAGAATGCTGACAGAACCAGCAAACAACGAAGAAAATGATAATCCTCAACCGATCACCGCGGACCTGGAAAATATCCCAGAGAAATCAAACGACATCAGTTTAGACTGCCTTACAGACGCTCCGATCTACTCCTAGCACACTCTTGTTCGACAAAACTGCGCCGTTGGTGAAGCTTTTGTGGAACGAGTCAACCATATTGGCATTCACTCTATTAATGTAAGTTTGCCTAGTTCAATTAGATGAATCGCTGGTCAAGTGCAGCATTATGTACTGCAACGGAAATCAAGATTTCTATCTTGGGCGGGTTATTCCCGGGATCCTGTCCGGCACTTCGGCTTGACCTGAGGGAAACCTGACGCACGCAAATACTCACCCAAATGACTTGTTGGGCGCCAGACGTAATACGTCGATACTCAAAACAGATTTTTATTCGAACTTATTATTCACTAAGACCACCAAAATGCGCAAAAGAAATTCGCCAAGCTCAGATGACCCAGCGGTGGCTTCCCCAGGTCGGGCGGGTAGCTGGCTAGGCTCAGGCAACAGCAACCGGTAAAGTGGCGAAGGTTCAGGCAACAATTGAATAAAACCAAAGAAAAGCGGGAAATATAGTAGCACACAGTAAGAGGTATATTTTCTAAAGCCAGCGGCAGGTTTCACAAGTTCACTTCGCGATAGAAGCCGTACAGCAAAAGACTATACAATACAAGGGTGGTTATAGATAGCGTTATGGCTCCACGATAGGTGCAAGAGTGACAGCCGTTGCAATTAGCCTACTGCTATGCGGTAGAAGAAACAACGATAGCGGATTAAAACTAGTGCTCCGCGGGAGAGCGACAGAGAGGACAGAAAACTCCCGAGAGGCGGGAGTGGAACAGAGACACAAATGTAAATCAGCTGTCACGTTTGGACACTCGCGAGAGATTACCGGCTAGATCGCGGTCAATAGACGAATTGACGATAGACGGGAGTTACCGACGCCGGTAACTCGCTAAATTGGGGCGGTTCTTTTACGCGGCCGCGCTGCCGCGGTTATTCTGTGTTTTACTTAAATATCATGCAATAATTATCAAAGCGTTTGACCAGATCAGATTCTGAACGGAAGAAAATAGGGAGCCAACACTGGCCCATAAAATGTCAGCGGAAGAGAATAAAGCTACAGTATGCAAAATAATAGTCGGGGAAACATATCAGTGATAGCGTACTACGCAGGCAAAATTATAAAATACTACACAGTAAAGAATAATACAGAATCCAAAATGTAAAGATAGAAAATATAGCGTACGAATAATAAACGAGCAAAAATAAAGCAAGGTGTAGCGTATTAATTAGTAAGCGGGGAGAAAACCAAATGCCATGCGATTAGTGACCACCATAATCTTACAAGAAGAACATCATAACTCCGGATCACAGATTTGGCTCAAACTTGTAGAGGTGATTTGTTGTGCCCCAAAATGAAACCCCTGATGTGCACTTTCATTGAATAGGCCCTCCTTCAAAAGATATCAGCAAATTAAATTATAAAAATTAATTAAAAATCAAAAAAAATTAATTCTTTTTTAAATTGTTCTGACACCCCAGAGAGGTCAATAGAGTCAAGCAATAGTGATTCCGATCGGAAAATCCTAAAATACCACCAAAGAAACGTAGAAAATCACTGCCGAATCGCTATATCATTGAAACTTCATCGCACCAGACAATGCAAATCAATGTCTGAAAGATACAATTACAGTAGCTTAGCAATAGAAAGAAGGAGTTGATCCGATAGAGTCAGTGGGAATATCACATCACATGTTCATCATCGCATCAAAATTATCAGACTGCTGAAATTGTTTCTTCTTTATTCCTCCTTGCTAGCGATCAGTTGTAAGACGTCTGTCTGGTCATTCAAGGAGATTTTCTTCATCCATGCATCCCAAATATCCTCAAATTCACCCGTGTAGAGTAATTCATTCAGCGATACAATGATTAGAAGTTAAAGTTTTCCTCGACTTTCCCCATCGCCAGCCTCCCAGAATTTGCAAATAATCACAAGGAATCAATTTCACTGTAACATTATTTCAGCATAGTAGGAAACTACACCTAAAAGCCGTGTATTTTCATCATCATATTTCCGAAATAATAAATACATCATTTACCTGTTTCCACGCTGTTTCATAGAATTGTATAAGTCTGTTGGGGTTAAGTTATGCGAGCTTCGTTCATCAAACATTGGTATGTCACAGTTCGATTCAAAAAGTACAAGCTGCCAATAAATATCGCCAACTTTCTATCCACAGCTTGTTTTTTATGCGATTCCGGAATATGCTTGTAAGATATTATAAATCTGACAGCAATACCGAAACCAGCCTCGTAAATGCGGCACATCTGACATATCTCGATCGATACGTAACAGTTTGCGTCGATGAGGCATCGCTGTTATCGCGTCAGAGATCAGGGATTGGTAGCAAATCGCCATCTGACGGATTGTTTTTAATTTCAAATCAAATATAATGAAACAAACGAATTCGCGGTTCTTCGAAATTGACACAACGGCAATATTACAGTGTTATTATGTTCTGATGCAAGTCAATCGTTAATATTCTACTATTCTCTTCGCTGCTGTTCAAGTTTCATTGTTGTAATTCAAAAATGGCTAGTGAGCCGAGCACTAGTTCGGCCACTACAGGTCAAGATTGACAATTGGACAAGGAAATCATAAACGACAGTGTTTATGCTTGTATTGAAATTTTGAAATTGAAAGACATTATCTTAGGGAAAGTACCAAAAAATTATTCTGACCAAGCGTGGTTGTTGGCAAATGATATGGCAGATGCAATTCTGAAAGTAATTGAGAATTACGACTTGTCTGAAGAAGACGAATTGTTTGTGACTGATGAGATCTTGGAAGATTCTGTCGATGACAGTGAGAATGTACAAAGCCTAGAATGCAGCGAAGAATCATCTTTGTCAGGTAGGAACTCACAGAATTCATGTATATAATAATGTTTAATTACCTTATATAATTATGTAAATATATTTTCCATTTCTGTCACCTTATATCAAATCCTAATTCAACGAATGGAACTTCCTTACCGAAAATAAGCTAACTAATACATCAAAAATCTCAAAATAAAACATAAATGATAAAAATTGCAAAACGAAATCTTACCGAGAATAAAGCTAACTAATATAAAAAAAAATAAAAAAATGTAATACAAATGATTTAAATTGATGCAGTACAACTATGCAGACTTTGACTTCATCGCTTCAATTGCTTGGACAGATCGGTTCAACCAAGAATATCGTATCAGACAAATAGGCTATCTATAAACATCAAACATAGAAAAATATAACACAGATAATTTAAATTGCAAAACAAAAACTTACCAAGAATAAAGCTAGATAATATATGAATAAAAGACAGAAAAATAAAATATCGATAATTTACATTGAAAAACAAAAACTTACTGAGGATAAACCTAACATCAAAAATCGGAAATTATAATCAAATGATTTGAAAGAAATTATTATGAATATATATTTTTCCTCACAGAATTATCTTAACCCTCCAGTCAACCAATGTCCAGCGATTATGAGCCGGAGGAAAAAAAAAAAAAATTTAGTAATATTAGCCTTGATAAAAAAATTAAAGCTGTTATTCTTGCTGAAGAACATCCAAAGTGGTCATTAAGCACTTTGAGAGCTCGTGGATTGGGATATTTATCACGGAAGGATGAATTAAGCAGATGGAGGCAGGGAATTCGAAAGGGGGGCACAAAATTTGATAAAAGCTATGGAATAAGAAAGTGGACGTATGACAGATTCGTTGAAGCTCGCCAAAATCAAATTCCCGTATCCACTAGAAATATTAGAGAGTGGGCAATACAGGCTTCGATGCAACACAACTCCACGGACTTTTACTTCACTGCTTCAATTGCTTGGACAGATCGGTTTAAAAAAGAATATCGTATCAGACAAAGGAGAGTCACAAAATACGTAAAATCAACTAAGAAAAGATCACTGGAGAGTATTATGGACGCGGCAGCAAAATTTCAAACAGATTGTTTGAACAAAATATGCCTTATTAATCCCGATTACGTACTAAATACGGATCAAATGGGTTGCGAATATCGGGCAAATGTGCAACGGACAATGGCACACGTTGGGCAGAAGACGGTTGAAGTACATTTAGGGGACATGAACAAAGTAACTCATAGCTATACTGCCCAGTACACGATTACCGCTTCGGGTAAATTGCTGCCCATCGTTTTTATATGTTTGCAAGAGCCTCAAGGTACTTTTGGTCCAAGGGTTTGCAGGAAGGTTGAGGAACTGGTTAAGGAGTACAAAAACGTCCATGTCACGTGCTCAAAATCTGGCAAACTAACATCGGCTTTGTTTGATTCGTACACCACCAACGTTTTACAGCCTTATGTTAAAGATAAACAGTTCTGTCTTATCATTGATAGCTGGGGTGGGCAATCTAATAAAAGGTTGTTCCGAAAATTCGAAAATGAGTGTGGAGAGTCGTCCTGTGAGCTGCTAGTCATTCCACCTGGCTGCACACCTTATTGTCAGCCCCTTGACGTCTACTTCCACAGACAAGTGAAAATCTTTATCAAGGAGCTGCAAAATTGTACATATTTGCTAGAAGAGCAAAGACAAATTAATACCCGAGAAGATGTGATAAAGATACAATCATTACTTACTAACCAACTCTGCGCTCCCATATTCAGAAAAATGATTGAATATGCCTGGTTTTCCTCAAAATTGGTTCAAGACAGAGATGTTTTCATGAATGTGAAGGAAGTCTGCTTTCCAGAGAAACCGTGTAGAACACAATGTAAATGCCTCAGCGGAGGAATCAACTCGAGGTCCATTGGATTCATCAAGTGCTCGTGGTGTCGGGAGTACTTGTGCTTCAGGTGCTTCTATGAATCGTACCATCCTGCACATTGCACCAAATATTTCATCAATGTATAATAGTTGTGAGTACACAAAATATTTGCGCGTTATATGAATATGGAATATTATATAATTAAACGATTCTACAAATTTTATCATAATTTTTTCATGCAGATTTATGAAATTACTCACCACAAAGTGCTGCTGCATATGTATTTCGGAATTGAAATGCGAAAAGCACACTAATTACCAAAATGTACATACGTATTAAAGAACAGACGTTTTGCTTTGCTTCAGCTTTAAAGAGTCACCTGTTGACAAAGGTATGTAAGATAGATTTAGCACATAGTGAGCTACGCTCTAAAAATTTTAAAAAGTAGAACAGACACATTTCAGCACGGACTTGAGGAGATCATAAACACAACCTGTTCGGCTATGCTTCGTAAATCTCACTACGCTCGAAGATTCCACAATAAAGAGAAACATGAAATGAGCAATGATCCATAATATGAATTATGGTATGAACAATGAGAAACAAATACGTGAATTCCACCTACCTTTCAGGACGTCCGGGCGTCCGTACGTCACCACGTGCATAAAATTCTTCATAATAGTTTCAGACCCACCCATCGAAATTTGAAAAATGAGCGATAGACATCACCAATATGCGGTGTGAAGTCGGATATCGAGCATTGATCGAGATATGTCAGATGTGCCGCATTTACGAGGCTGGTTTCGGTATTGCTGTCAGATTTATAATATCTTACAAGCATATTTCGGAATCGCATAAAAAACAAGCTGTGGATAGAAAGTTGGCGATATTTATTGGCAGCTTGTACTTTTTGAATCGAACTGTGACATACCAATGTTTGATGAACGAAGCTCGCATAACTTAACCCCAACAGACTTATACAATTCTATGAAACAGCGTGGAAACAGGTGAATGATGTATTTATTATTTCGGAAATATGATGATGAAAATACACGGCTTTTAGGTGTAGTTTCCTACGATGCTGAAATAATGTTACAGTGAAATTGATTCCTTGTGATCATTTGCAAATTCTGGGAGGCTGGCGATGGGGAATGTCGAGGAAAACTTTAATTTCTAATCATTGTATCGCTGAATGAATTACTCTACACGGGTGAATTTGAGGATATTTGGGATGCATGGATGAAGAAAATCACCTTGAATGACCAGACAGACGTCTTACAACTGATCGCTAGCAAGGAGGAATAAAGAAGAAACAATTTCAGCAGTCTGATAATTTTGATGCGATGATGAACATGTGATGTGATATTCCCACTGACTCTATCGGATCAACTCCTTCTTTCTATTGCTAAGCTACTGTAATTGTATCTTTCAGACATTGATTTGCATTGTCTGGTGCGATGAAGTTTCAATGATATAGCGATTCGGCAGTGATTTTCTACGTTTCTTTGGTGGTATTTTAGGATTTTTCGATCGGAATCACTATTGCTTGACTCTATTGACCTCTCTGGGGTGTCAGAACAATTTAAAAAATAATTAATTTTTTTTGGTTTTTAATTAATTTTTTTAATTTAATTTGCTGATATCTTTTGAAGGAGGGCCTATTCAATGAAAGTGCACATGAGGGGTTTCATTTTGGGGCACAAAAAATCACCTCTACAAGTTTGAGCCAAATCTGTGATCCGGAGTTATGATGTTCTCCTTGTTAGTCTAACATATAATTTTCACGACCTTTTATTTTATATCAATTCGGTACTCTAAAACCAACTGACCAACGGCCTTCAATACAAAAGGTTTATTTACTGATAGTGACCGCTCGCGGGAGCTAAATCCTCGCGAGAGGTATCAAAGATGGCTGAAGGCCAGATTCAAAATCAAAGGCACGTATTTTCTCAGTCACGAGGTCACTGCTTGAATTTCCAAAAAAAAATACTCGACAGACTGACAAAATAACCGAATACAGGTGAGCCCGGCCGCCCTAGGACCAAATTCCGGGCTACACACAATCAAAACGTAATCTCAAAAACAAGGATAGAAATTGCGCAGCTTCGTGACGTTACTAAGATGGTTGAACACCTTACCTTCCACAGGTTCTGGTAACTTCTACTTGTTATTGGCACAAAAACTCCTCACCAGAGGCTCACACTAAAGTTTTTTCCCGAGAGACCAAAAAAAAGAATGTCTTGGCGAAAGATCCGAGATTTGGCGACAGCGTTTATACAAAAGAATTTAGCGGAAACGAGAGAATGTGACTACATGCGACAGCGGTTAGACACAGAATAGACAGAGGAAATCGTCTTCTTCTTTGATGTCCTCTTCTTGTAGCCTCCTGATTGGCGATACGTTCCCTCGTGACGAAATCATCCCATCATCGATAGCGTTACTGCGGTTCAACGTCCCCATAGGTTTAGGGCGCCCACGTGGTACCTGATTACGGATCTAACTCACCGGTGTCGCCCCTCTGACGTCACGACGCTGATGCTTGGTTCCTCGCCACTTGCTCTCATCCTTACTCGTCCGGCCG
Organism: Athalia circularis; assembly: GCA_963978495.1. Lineage (NCBI taxonomy): Eukaryota > Metazoa > Arthropoda > Insecta > Hymenoptera > Athaliidae > Athalia > Athalia circularis. The sequence goes on along the minus strand of OZ021697.1, from coordinate 23,275,533 downwards.
GCTGCCTACCGTTAGGCACCATCCAGTAAGGACCTCATTGTCTCGCGGGAGGATTTATCGAGAGAACGCCGGTACCTCATTGACCCAAATTCGTACCTCCACGATAAAATACGGGGCCCGCAGCTCCGTGCACCCTCGGCAGGAACATCCATCGGGAGGTCTAGAGCACTTCCGAGACGATAACAGCTTCCGGAACAGCAGATATTAGAATGGTCCAGCTCGAGTCCGGTAAGTCACGGGACGGGAGGTGACGCTACTGAATTCACGTCACCCTATACGCCTGCTCCCGTGACATCCATGGCGTTGTCGGGAGTCTTCGTTTCTGTCAGCCTGGCGGGAGGATCTGGTGTGCGAAAGTAGGGTCGCACCCTCGTCCCTGTACGCCGCTCAGGGGACAATCGGTAGCGAGGCGGTAGATGTTGCGATGCTGGCCCTCGGCAGTTTTCGACGCTACTTTGGGATGCACATCGGTAGTGGTGCAATAATTTTCGCTGACGTCAGGGTTTGACCCGTTGAGCAGACCGCATCAGAGGTGTGGTTTTCGGTCGTCAGTAGAACCCGTGGTCGTATCGCTCGTCAGGGTACATGCGAGGGGGGTTAACAAAAAGGAATTAACTTAACGGCAAACTTATTCGTACTAAATGGCCTTGGAGCTGGTCGGTTGGCGGTAACTTTGGCATTTTGGTTTTCTTCTTAATGCTACGGAGCCTTGTAACGCGGGATTTTAAGATGCCACGTTACAGTACTTATGTTGAATTCTATTGCAATTGTTTGTGAGATAAATGCATTTATCAAACAACTCTGCATTATTTGGGCAGGACGTAGAACACGTGTTTGAAAGCTATCCGGAAGGCCGAGTTGCTTTGAAGGTATACCAGAAAGAGGGCAAACTTAGCAAAAGTGCCTGAGACGGCTTAACAAGAATAGTGGTCACCAAATTGATGAATGACTATGGAATAGTCAAAAATGCTCACTTCGCCGAGGTGGCATCCTTGATAGTGAAATGCTTTCCATCTGAAACTGCGGTTTGTATTGTGAGCAATATGATATTTCTTTCATGATCGTAACCAAATAACTTCAAATCTCTACTTCTGTCATTATTCACTGTTACAGGAAACTTGCTACATACCTCTAGTCCATAAAGGAAAGATCCAACGAATATCGAAAGGGAAGCTTAGAAGTATAGAAATGTCAGGAACTTGTTGACAAAAAACGGCGTTGACACGACTGATGACGTGAACGCCCCTCTAGTACTGCGTGCACAAGACAAAGCTACTCCAAAAACTCAAAGGATTATTTAGGATTTTGAATTTTCTGTTCTTATCAATGTTCATGAAATAGCATTGTGCATGAGATTTTTCTTCGAAGCTGCACTGATACCAGACGACGAATTTTAACAAGCCAAAACATGGCTGCGCCATTATTCTGAGCCGTAGCTCAAGGTTATTACATTATGGCGACAGTCATCCCCAAATCGAGTTGCTCATATTGAAAGTAATAAAGCTCAGACCACCGCCGAATTATTCTCGGAATGGCCACTGTTGAAATATCCGCTCGGCTACTCATTGGTAGGCAAATTTATCATCCAATCCGAGTTGACCTTGATAATTTTTTTTTACTAATTCATAAACTCGATACTACAGCTTGCCAGCGATTTCGAAACCATACACGAGAAGAAAGATGTGTCACTTCTGTCCGGTTGGGGGGTTCACAAACCCAAACTACTAAAAGTACTGGACAACCGTATTGAGGACAAACATGCCATTGCACTTCTAGAAAAAGCACATGAAACTGGTGAAAGTTGTTGAATTTCCTTGCTGTACATTTTTTCATTGATTTTTATCATATTGATTTGCGTTGAGTTGAGCCTTATCCTGATTTTCCCACTTTACATGTAGAATCTAATGATGCGTTACTACTGCACATTCTGCCTGCCCTACTCCCACCTGATGTCATCCGGAATAAACCTTACCCTGTCTGGGAACCCACAATTTGTGGAGCCTGTGACGGTTCCATCTTGCATGTCGATATACGAAATCCTCCATATTTTTCATTTTTTTCCCATGCATTCAGAAACCATTTTTATGATTGTTATTAATTTGAACACAAATAGGTTCGACGATGAATTGAAACCCGTATTTTTTTTTCTAGTCTGCTGCCAGTATACGCGAAGTTCTTGACAGACGTACAAAAAAGCTTCCAAAACTCAGCCATACAGTCCAACCCATAGTAATCTTCGAGGGGTTATCATTAATTAAGGGTAGGAGCTACTGAAATTGAAGTGCGAAAATTTTCAAAAAATCAATTTTCGGTTTTTTACGGAAAAGTGTTTCCTGAACTCTCATCTATACGTATATAAATCCTTGAACCAAAAAAAAATTTATCATGCCCGTTCACTCAATAATTTTTGAATGCGAAAGTTTCAAAAAAATCGATTTTCGGTTTTTCACAGAAAAGTGTTCTCTGAACTCTCATTGATCGAGGCAGCGCTGTGTTGTCTGCAGTACGATAAGGGATCTCTGGGGACTCCAGCAAATCGCCATTTAACGGATCGTTTTCCTCCGAATTCGCATATTCGGAGTTACAAAGAACCGCGAACGCAACAACAGCGCTGCCTCTATCGACGCAAACTGTCACGTGTTGATCGAGATCTATCAGATGTGCCGTATTTGAGAGAGCTGGTTTCAGGATTGCTGTCACATTTATATTATCTTCCAAGCATATTTCGGAATCGCATAAAAAACAAGCTGTGAATAGCAAGTTGTTGATATTTATTGGGAACTTGTACCTTTTGTATCGAGCTCTGACACACAAATGTTTGATGATCGACGCTCGCATAACACAACCCCAACAGGGCTTATACAATTCTATGAAACAGGTAAATGATGAATTCGAAATTTCTCAAATATGATTATGAATATACGCGCCTTTTACATATAATTTATTACGATGTTGAAATAATATTACAGTGAAATTGATTCCTTGTGATTATTTGCAAATTCTAGGATGCTGGCAATAGGGAAACTCGAGGGACACTAGAGTTTGTAATCATTGTATGGCTAAATGAATTACTCTACGTGAGTGCAATTACAGATATTTGGGATGTATGGATAAAGAAAATTACCTTGAATAACCAGACAGACGTCTTACGACTGATAGCTAACGAGAGCTTATTTGATGAAAGTGCACATGAGTTTCATATTTGGGTGCAACGAAACACCTCTGGTAGTTTGAGCCAAATCTGTGATCTGGAGTTATGATGTTTTCCTTGTGAGACTAGTTTGGTTCACACAGTGATTGAAATCTTGAGTTTTGACAATAGTAAAAAAAAAAACTTCAAATCGATTTATCTCAAAACTATGTTTTGGTGAATTGAAAAATCTCCTTGCGCTCCAGCTTTCATTGTAGACTCTCAAATTTTCAGGGCAAATTCTCACATATATTAGCTATAAATTCACGTCAGATTATGAAAATCAAGGGAAAATTACGCCTTTTCGAGAAAATAATTGAAATGAAATTTTGTACTTTTCATGAAAAAGAGTGGAATCAGAGTGTCAAAATCAAACTATCATAGCTATCTCAAAAAACTGACGTAGTTTTGTAGCTTACGTATCCACAAATATGTGTCTGCAAGCCCAACAAGATTAAAAAATAATTGGAGCGCAGGGAGGTGTTCGAATAAAGGCTATTTCAGAAGCATGCCGAGGAGTATCTCTGTACCTATTGTTTCAAACGACTTAAAATTTGCACAAAATCTATCTTTTGTGATGGGAAACATGTGTGTGAAACCTCATTTGAAAATTGCAATTGGTTGAGATGAGCATATTTCAGTATCTCCTACCCTTAAGGTGGATGCCTGTTATGTCTCGATCATAGATCAACTTTATAGGATTCCTGATCCACTATCGTCAATGGACGTATGTTTCAAGATTTCTCAAGTATTAAACGTTAATTATCTCCCAGAAGTCGCAAATGTATGGACTTTTCTACAAAAATATTTGTATAAAATAGAAACCAAATACAACAACGTGTCGTGTCAAGTGACCGCTATCATGAGCGAAATGTAAAAAATGCAATCCAACTTGAGGCAAGTAGATTGTACACTGCTGCAAAAGTACTTCCGTATCCAAAATTAACGCTACATGCACACTCGATTGTCGTGCGAATCGCTGAAAGATGTCAAAATCACATCTCTCGATTTAATTTTTCTAATCATTTCTCATCATTTTTTGTACTCAAAAAATTTATAGGTGTTCGACATGTGAAGTTACCTGTCAAACTATGGCAGCCCTGTTTTAACATATACATTTGCGTCACTTAAACTTACGACAATATGCATGCGGCCAAGTCAATTGCTACAGACAATGTCAAACAATATCTTCATTCAAACGTCATGTGAATGCGAAACATGCAATTGTCGATCCACGTGAAGCAGCCTCACGATGTAGAGAGGAACTTACCCTTACTAATAATCAATGACAATATTGAGAATAATTTCCAAAGTCATTTGTTAGAACAAGTTAATTTGCCAGAAGTGCCACTCGATAACGAAATCCTAAACATTAGGGCTTTAACCAAAAACATGATTGTATCTTTTACCTCCGAGTTATACGCCAATCAATCTTTTTCTAGAAAATCTATATGAACCGTAATAGAAATGACGACTGATTTATTATTGAAATTTTCAGGACTATTGAAAACCACCGTTACCCTAACCGTTGAAAGTAAAGAAAATTTTGGAAACTTAGTATCCTTCCTCAACAATCCATTCGTAGGTTGCTCTACTGAATATCATAGGAAACGAACTTTAGGAAATCTGGGTTATTTCATTCAGCCTGAGAAAATATTTCTTCATCAACGTCTAGACGAGAAAATGAATAACAATCGCATTGAAATGGTACCTGTTTCGGTCAATTTATCATTCATCCCACTCAGAAAAGTTCTGAACTCTTTGTTTGAATGAGCTGGTGTTTATGCACTAGCCAAATCATACCTTGAGTCAGCATACAATCAAAAAGTAGTTACTGATATTTCACACAGCCCATTTTGGGAGCAAAAGATGAAACATTTCGGTAATAGATTCGTAATACCAATCGTTTTATATTATGATGAGCTGGAGCTGAATAACCCACTAGGATCTTATGACGGGATTCACAAATTGGGTGACGTTTATATCAGTGTCCGTTGCTTTCCTTTGGAATTCCAATCGCGTTTATGCAACATATTCCTAGGACTTCTTGTCCATCACTCAGGTAAGATGAAAGATGGTAATAGTATTTTCAAGGTCCTCATTGAAGAACTCACATATCTAGAAACAATGGGAATCTTAAATAAATTACCTGATGGAACTTGCACGATAGCAAGACGTAACACCAGCGCTTCCAAAAACCGGACATCAAATTGGTACTCCTCTGGTCCAGTCAAAAATTATGTCACTGTGGACAGGCCAAAATTATGTCACTGTGGACAGGCAGAATATTTTTGGTCTAACGGCGTTAGACTCGAAAAGTAATTGTCCCGGCGGACAATACTAGTCGGACAATTTATACGCCGCGTAAGGCGGCGGGCGAATACACGAAAGACGGGATTAACGTAGGATTATCACGATCTTCAGCGCACGGCTGGGAAAATTGATATTTCCAAATAGGTCGTGATAACTGCGGTATTTTCCTACGGCTACAACGACGGCGAAATTCTCCAAGGACGGTGGCCAAATTATTAACGATATCAATGCTGCTAATTACTAGTAACCAAATCAAAGCGGGATATTACAGTAAAACAAAAGCGAGCGATAGCGGTAGCGGTAGCGACAACAAACAAGCAATAAGCCTGAATATCAGAGATTCGGCCCTCGGACAGCCCAGATCAGCACGATACGATACAAAAAATCCGGAAAGAGATTCCTTGATCCAACACTCCGGGCGATGAACCAAATAAATTTGCCTACTGAGCTATCGTTGGCTTCACATGAAATATTGGCGTCTTACCTTGCCTGACGAACCTGGAGCGTAACTCACCACACTCGCTTACACACTTAACACGAACAAACGAAACTTCACAAAAACGGGCAACCGGTAATCAAGAGCAGCCAAAATCAGAGTCCAACAGGCTGGATAAGAATAGGCGTAGAAGTAAATCGAGATCCTCGCCGGTTCCGGTGATCCAGCGATGATTTCGGGGTTCGACATTGGGAAGTTGACCTCGTGATCCATATCTCCTGGAATTATTAGTGATTGACTTCCTACCCTTGGTAGATCCTTGCCGGAGTGCGCGGGACGCGCGGGGACGGATGGCTGGTGGGAGCAATCAGGTCTGCGTGCTGTCACCTGTGGTTCATCGCCGGTGATAAAATATGTGATGGGCGTCAGCGTGTAACTGGCGTATGCTAGTTTCGGTACTCTTCAGTCTGATGTCATCTCTGACGACTTCTCCGGGTCCCTCCGCGAGCAAACCCTGCACCGGAGGAGCGGGACACGACGCGCCACACCGGGACTTGCATTCATGCCCTTTTCTGCAGTCTTCGTCGATGGATCCTCATAGGGCTTTCTTGGCCAACCATGGTGATACTTACACAGTCGAAACAGTAGGTGTTTTTGAGGTTGGTTCAGCTCCTGGCTGGTAAGCCTGGGCAACGGAAGGCTTTATTGTGCACTTTTGGACGGTAGCACAGCCCTGTACGCCGTTGCAGAGGCATCCAACTGCATTGCATTAGTCTGGTTCAACTCCAGGCTGATAAGTCAGTCATTAACGGGAGATCTCGGCAATTTGGCGTTGACCCTGTACGCCGTTAACGTGGCATCCAGGCACAGCTTTTACACTTCTTCCTCATTAGAGCGGTAATTCGGTAGTAGGAGGGTAATTTCCACAGTAGAAGGTATGGAGGTTCTCGATGATCTCGATGGTCTCGATGAGTGCCAGGCGAAAAGGGACGAAAATAACAACGGTAAAAATGACTCTGAACTTGACTAAACAAAGATAATAAACATAGACGGTTCTATGGAGACGACGATAAAGCAGATTTTATTCGGGCGGTAACTAAATTAGGCGGTAATTCCGGTCCTGGCGTTGTTAAAAACATACTTTCTCCAATTAAAAAGAAGCCTTACTCAATAGGTGGTTACTATATTCAGCGTCAGAAATGACTTGCCTTGTACAATATCTAGAGCTGATAATTGGTGATCTAGTTCCAAAGATTACCAAAGTCTGGGAGCTCTACATAGCGTTGAGGCAAATTATTTGCATCATAATAGCTCCGTCATTCACTACTGAAACTTGTGATCTGCTCGGCACACTAATAGCATTTTTCACTAGTTGCACTTGTGCAGACTGAGTGCGCACTCATCGTTTTCAGCGTGTTTCACTGGAAGTGTCGTGCGCACTCCCGATAGTGTCCACCGTTTCACTGGTAGTGCTAGTGAAAAATATCTGCACTCTGGTGCAGAAAACGGACACTGGCTTTTTGAGACGTTGTCACGAATAGTGCAATATGGCAGCGCTCAGGATTGACGGTTTCAAAGTTATGAGGGTCTTAGAACTATTATCTTCATCGTCAAGTAGCGATGAAGATCAGTTTTTTGAACGTCAGGAGAGGCAGAAAATACCGAAGATTGAAAACTTCATTGATGTGATACATCAATTTTCGGACAAGATGTGAGTATTCTGGTTATGATTGGACAAGTTATGTTCAATGCATAAAATGTAACAAAAGCTAGCATTCAATTGTAAAACTTGTACGTAATCTTGTTCTGCTATAGTTTAAACGCAACTTTCGAGTTTCACGACACACAGCATACCAAGTTATTGAGTTATATGAAAACTCTAACTTTTATCCGTCTGATCGGAGCCATGGTGGCAGTGCACCAATCTCTACTGAACTAGACATTTTGTCATTTTTATGGTAGGTCTAGATGTTGATTGTTTCAATACTGGGGGCTGATTCATCCACCTCCGGATATACATTCGTTTTCTTTGTTAAATGGTTTATCGGGTATTCCAATTGGCTGGTGTAACGTTTACCGATACAAGAAATTTTGACCGATCGGTAGAACAATCAGCCCTTAGTTCTATACAAACATCATGAAAATAATCTGTTCATGTTTCAAAGTTCGCTGGGAATAAAGTATGCCTTCGAGATGTGTCACAGAGGTTTAGGATCTGCCCTGCAACAACTTACCGCCAAAATCTAAGGGTCATGGATTTTCTCATTAGTATTGCTCCGAATACAATCAAATTCAGAAGCATTGAAAATACTGTAGCAGAATTCTCACAAGTATGTGGCTCTTAGTTGTGTACATTTGATATTGCAATAGTTTAAATTCATCAATTCTTAATTCAAAGATTGCAGGTTTTTCTAATGTAAGTGGATGCATCCATGGCACTTATATAAAAATCCGAACACCGTTGAATGAAATAAAATTGACCTATGTCAATAGGCATGATATACCCGTAGTTACATTGCAGGGTATTTTGGATGCGAGTAAAAGATTTGTAGATGCCTTCACTGGAATTTCTTCTAAAATTCATGATTCGCGAGTCTTTAAGCTTTCCGACATAAATGCTGAGTTACCACAAATATGCGCAGGTCAATATCACATACTTGGAGATGCAGCCTATCCTATACGGGAGTGGCTCATGGTCTCCTTCACAGATTATGGAAACATCTCCGCAGCTGAGAGAGAATATAATAAGAGATTTCGTGCTGTTAAGAAATAATTATGTTGGTAGTTGTCTAATAACGAAAATCTTATTTTGTAAGTTATAAGTTGGCACCACTGCAGATATCCGGAATGTATTTTGTTCTCTTTCTAATAAAGCCCTTCCATCATGGCGTACGTGAATGTGACTTCATCATCTCCGCTCGTAAAATTTTTATCAAATTATTAACAGGTTATGGGCCCAGGAGGCTCTCAAAGACAAGTAAAAGTAAAAACAGTGATAGTAAAAACATTCAAAAGTAAAATCCCGTCAAGTCAACCAAAGTGCACTTCACGATGGCTGCTAGACCCGAAGACGTCGCTCACGTCGAGAAACTCACGGGCGTGGACACCTACCCTATGTGGGTATTCGAACTGAAAATTCTGCTTGCTGCCAAAGAATTGATAAAAATCGTCGACGGAACCGATGTACTGATGACTGATTCAGTGAAAAATCAAGCTTCGATAGACCAATGGAAGACGCGAGATGCAAGAGCGCTACACTACATTGTCACATCCATCGACAAACAGGTTCGACCACACATCTTAACCTGCACAACAGCCAAAGAGATGTTCGATACTTTGCAAAATATCTACCAGAGAGACTCGAGCCAACAAAAATGCTTACTCTTGCGAGACTTCTACAACTTCAAATTTGATAAGAAGAAAGACATGATGAGTAACATCAGTGACCTTCAAAACATATCCTTCAAACTAAACAAACTCAACCAGCAAGTTGATGAGATGATGCTGATCACCAAAATCCTGTCTGTGCTGCCTGAAGACTATACTCATTTCAGCACTGCATGGGACTCGACTCCAGAGTCATCCAGGACGATCGAGAACCTGTGTTCGAGGTTGCAGATGGAAGAAAGCAAGCTGAAGCGAACTTCGACAGAAGAACAAAATGTATCCCTTAAAGCAGAGTTTAAAAGTAAACAATACAAACCAAAATCTAAAAACAAATCTAAAAACAGCAAACGGTGTGATATCTGTAAAAAGTCGAACCATGAGACCAAAAACTGTTTTCTCAAAGACAAAAAACCATGTGCAATATGTAAAAAGCTTAATCATGAAGAGAAAGACTGCTACTTTAGAGACAAACCTAAGATGGAAAATAAAGTGTCATTCCTTGCAAGTAATTGTAAGGGCTCGTACAATGCTGTGTCAGATGGAACCATGAATTTTGTACTAGACAGCGGAAGTTCATGTCACATGGTGAGTGATGTAAACTTGTTGACAGGTATCAAAAGCTGTGATGAAAATATATTGGTAGCTAAGAAGAACCATACTATGTCCGTGGTAGGTAAAGGAACCTTCACCTCTCTGCAATGTAATTTAAATGATGTACACTGTGTGCCTGATTTGTCTAGGAAATTAATGTCAGTAAGTGAGGTAACAGATAATAATGGTATTGTCGTGTTTACAAAAGATGATGTGAAAATATATAAGGACAACTCAGTGGTACTTCAGGGTAAGAAAAATGCAGTAGGGCTGTATACTGTTGACCTTGATATTGCTGTTGAAAATGAGGCATTCTGTGCACAAAGTAATGATGTAGGCAATGAGTGGCATAGAAAACTTGGTCACTTAAGTTACAGTAACCTTAAAAAATTGCCTGACATTTGTGATGGTGTATTCCCCATTGACACTCATATTAAAACAGATGCTGTGTGTGAAATCTGTGTACAAGCAAAGCAGATAAGGTTACCATTCGGTACCGAGAGAGCTAGGACAACAAGGCAGTTACAAATAATACATATAGATGTATGTGGACCTCTAGATCCACTCACTCATGATGGTAAAAGGTACATTCTTTGTTGTGTAGATGATTATACACATTTTTGTGTTGTCTATTTGTTGTCTAACAAAAGTGAAGTTCCCATGTATTTAAAACAGTTCATTATGCAGGCTGAAACCCAGTTTGATCTGAGAGTAACCAAAATAAGGTGCGATAATGGAGGAGAGTATACCTCACAAGATCTGAAAGATTTGTGTAAAACCAAAGGTATTGTTCTGGATTATACAATTCCACATACACCACAATTAAATGGAACAGCAGAACGATTCAACCGTACTCTTATGGAAAGAACAAGATCGATGCTTTTTGATTCAAACCTAGATAAAGAAATGTGGGGTGAGGCAGTTCAGACGGCTGCCTACTTGCTGAATAGAAGCCCCACCAGTACTGTTGATATAACACCGGCTGAGAAGTGGTCATCAAGGAAACCAAATCTGTCCAATCTCCAAATTTTTGGTTGTGTTGCTTATGCCAAGAATTTGGGATTTCTCAAGAAGCTCGATAGCCGAAGCAAGAAGTGTATTTTTGCAGGTTATGCTCCAAACGGATACCGCCTGTGGGATGAAGAAAGCAGAAAGATTTTCATCTCCAGAGATGTGGTGTTTGGAAGGAATGCAATGAAAACAAATCAACATCACCTCAAAATAGAAATCAACCCAGCAACTGTTGAAGAAATAGAAGAAAGAAATGAAAACCAAGAAGAAAGAAATGAAAATCAAGATGAAAGAGATGAAGAAAATGATATTTTACAGACAGATGAAGAAATCTTCAGTCCAGTTGTAGATACAACTTCGTTAAGAGTTCTTTTTGCCATTGCAGCACACTACAAGTTGCACATTAAAACATTTGATGTCAAGACAGCTTTTCTATACGGAACCTTGGATGAAAACATCTATATGAAAATACCAGAAGGCTACGAGGAAGAAGGGAAAATATGCAAACTGCTGAAAGCACTGTACGGATTAAAGCAGGCCCCCTGCAGGTGGAATAAAACTCTTACAGAGTTCCTGAAAGAAGAAGGCATAACCTAAATGAAGTCTGATCCCTGCATTTTCAAAAATACTGAAAACAGTCTGTTTTTAGCAATTCATGTGGACGATGGTATAATGATGGGTAAGGACATCAAGAAAATGACCGAGCTACTGTCTAAACTAGAGAGAGTTTTTGAAATGAAGACAACTCATGAACCGAAAATATATTTGGGGATGGATATAAATAGAACAGAAGATGGCATTTTTATTTCTCAAGAAAAATATGCTCATAATGTGCTGCAACGTTACAACATGCATGAATGTAAAGAAGTTGAAACCCCAATAAGTCAAAATGAAGAGACTGGCGCAAAAGAAGAAAGCGTGAAGAAAGAATACCCATACAGACAAGCCGTTGGAAGTCTGTTATACCTGTCTTGTAAAACCAGACCAGACCTCGCATGCAGTGTGAACTTTGAAAGCAGGTCCATGGAGAACCCAACAAATCAAGATGTACAAAATGTCAAGCGAACGCTGCGATATCTGAAAGGAAGTTGTAAGATGGGAATCCACTATGAATCAAGAAAAAATGATGATCTGAAAATAATTGCATACAGTGATTCGGATTTTGCTGGTGACCAAGAGAAGAGAAAAAGTACTACAGGCTATGTAGTAATGCTGGCGGGTGGACCAGTGGCATGGCGGTCACGCAAGCAGAAAATTGTGGCACTGTCATCTACAGCAGCTGAATACATTGCAGCAGCTGATTGCAGTAAGGAGCTAGAGTACCTAAAATTCCTAATAAGAGAATTAACTGGCAAGTCTGTTCCCATTGTCTTAAACATAGACAATCAAAGTACCTTAAAGTTGGTGAAATCCGGACAAATGAGGGGAGAGTCGAAGCATATTCAGGTGCGATACCACTATTTGCATGAGAATTACAAAAATAATCTGTTTTCTCTTAAATTCTGTCCAACTGACGACCAGGTAGCTGATATCTTAACAAAGCCTTTGTTGTCCACAAAGTTTGAGAAGTTTAAAGCCGTCCTGTTAAGAGCTAGAGTAGAGTAAGTCCTAACTTTAGAGTACCAAAGAAAAGGTCCAAAGAATGTTACACTATATTAAGTTTTGATTTAAAATGTATCAATGAGACTGTTTGTAAGTTAAATATTTCATTATTTTGATTGTTGAAGTATTTACAAGTGCATTATTTTACATGATTCTTTAATTTGAAGTCGAACATTGTATTACTCTTTATAGTTTGAACAAAACGAAGATTTTGTTCTTACGGGGGGATGTTAAGAAATAATTATGTTGGTAGTTGTCTGATAACGAAAATCTTATTTTGTAAGTTATAAGTTGGCACTACTGCAGATATCCGGAATGTATTTTGTTCTCTCTCTAATAAAGCCCTTCCATCATGGCGTACGTGAATGTGACTCCATCATCTCCGCTCGTAAAATTTTTATCAAATTATTAACACGTGCTACGCGTGTCTTGATTGAAAACACTTTTGGATTATTGAAAGGATGCTTTAGACATTTGATAGAATTGGACCTTCACAAAGTAGATAAAATATCTGAATTTATCATTCGTTGTTGTATTTTGCACAATTTCTGTATTGACAATAATGACGAGTTAGTCATGGAATACATCAACGATCCACAAGCTGATGCTGTACCAGAAGTAGTCGCTGATGGACAAGAAATAATACTCCGAAGACTCGAGTAAATTAGAAGAACAAGACTGATGTAGAAATTTACATAAAGAAAAGTGTTTGCACTTGTTACTTTCAATATTTATTTTTTCCGTGATAAAAATCAGGTTTCGATACACGTTTCATCTTCAATTTCTGATAACAAAAAGGGTTGTATTTAATGTACTGTAACATGGTGTACAAAAACCCTCCTTATATAGACCTTAAATTCTAGAAGTTTAGGAGGAAAGAAGTGAGTAAGATAATAAAGTAACCAGCAAAGAACGAACCAGCCCCAAAACCAACTCACAGTAGCCTGTGAGTTGGCATCAATGCATAGCCTTGGCAACTGTCTAGAAACAGGGTGCTAGTAAGCGCGGCACATCTATAGATATACAGTAATGGATGAAAAGAAATCCAGTTAAGGGATTAATCGCTAGAGGGTGAATTTTAGAGAAGAATTCTCATAATAAAAAGAAAGTCAGGATAAATGATAAGCAGCTAGATTTGAGGCAATAAGAGCCTCCATATCCCTGAAGGACCTTTTGAAGTTGAAGTTGCTGGCATCGCGGGGAAGACTTCGGTCCCTCTGCCTGTCCAGATCTTCAATTTCCCCTTTATTCTGGTTTGCTTGCCGGCATCGCGAAGAAGACTTCGGTCCCTTCGCCTGTCCGGAGCTACAACCGTTTCTTTTTCCGTCCTAAGGACTGTCACGCAGATCAGGCGTTGTTCCCCTTAACTTTCCTTGTGGTTTCCCCATTTATTATTCAAAACTGAAGGTTGCATTAAATTCCCTTTGGTTAACGCTGAGGTCTGATTAAATTCCCTCAGTGTTTATAGATTCTGAATTCCGGGATATGGATGTCATGGTGTAGGAGATTCAGAGTAAATAAAGAGAAAGAATAGGATAGTCCTCAAGTTAGGATATCTCAAAAAAAGAATAAATTAAGGTTGTCCCTATTTGTGGTGACGTAGGATTAAAAAATAATCAAGAGTTAGAGTTGCTAGTAGTAGTGACAACGTAGGGGTTATAAATTAGGACCGACTTCAGTCACGAGGTTTCAAAGCTAGGAGAATTTCTTATTATAAACTCAATCAGTTAGGCATTCTGCCAATTTGTACCAAGTCCACAGGGCTTTCTAATCATAAGCATTTATGTAAACCTGATAACCTATATCTCATAACCCTGTTTTTATGGATAAATCCAATTATTCCTGTATTTCCTTGCAAATCCTTCCTTCCTACGATCAGCACCTCGAAACAATTTCCTTTCAGATTCCTATTCTGCCTTTTGTGACCAGCCCGGGATGTATTTCCGAACGCCCGACAGATTGAGTTTCGTATAGAATTAGTTGAGATTTCAACTTGGCGCCCAACATTCATAATCATACTCCGCCAAAAAATAGCGACCGGCCACAGTACTAATACTGCAGATTCTATCGAGTCATAGCTTCACCCTCTGCAAGTACGGTAAGTAATTGTTCCATAAATCTACAATAAAATTAGAATAAAAAGATTCATCAGACTGTACATACTACGTATACAGAGCGGACAGGGTGAACCTGCGCACCCCATTCGCGCATGCGCGATCGTCGGCATTTGTTTCGCAGCATAGCCAACACACTCAGATTTCAGATTTAGCTGTCATAACCGGGTCCCGTCATAACCATGGTTGCGTGAAATGGCGCCGGACATTGTGTACTTTTTACACCAGTTCAATTTCAGTAAGGATTGATGATATTATTCAATTGATCAATCAAATTTCAGGCTTAATCATTCCAGGATCATTTGATTCGTATAGTTTTTAACCTGTCATAACTTACCCTCATAATTTTATAAAGTTTCAGTCAACATATGAATCTTTTATTCGGTAAATCAATTTTAATTTATTCTATGCCACCCTAATTATTTGCGTCTGGTTTTGTGTCGCATCATACACCTGTCACAACAATACCCCATCATATTCAAGTACCGCAACCTCAAAGTATTCGCGACCGGCAATCTGACGGCCGACGCTGGATTCTGAGGCGGTTGGTACTGCACGTAAGCAGCTGACAAATTTCACTGTTTTTTAAATTCGCGCTTGCGCACAAAATCTGGGTGCGCAAGTTCATGTTGACCGCTCTGTATATTACTTAAGCTATTTATGAAATGGAACCCCAAAAATACTTTCAGAACAATTGCACTCAATTGTATTTGCAAAATTTCCTGACTTGCAAACAAATTTCTATTGACATACAAACGTATGAGTAACAACAATATCATCTGTTGCCATAATAATTTTATGAAACGAAACAAAACGATATTATGGCAGCATTCTTATCACAAATAAAAAATGAACATTGTTCACGTCAATAGCTGAGGTGAAATAAATCATAAAAGTTGTTCATGGCTGAATGGTTTTTACGGGCCGGTACTATTTTGGTTTGAAAACAATTGTTTTATCAATTCTAGTTCTTCTCGATAGCGTCATTCTTCAGCATCTTCGTTTTGTCGTTGAATCTTAACCATTTGGTCAAAGGAAGTCTTCCTCTTTCGTTGTGGTAGCGAAACACCATTTTTTGTCAAGTTGATGCAGCTTTGTGTATTGGATTCTTCCACGGGCCGTTTGGGGTATTGGACAGCCTTGGCACTTCTTAGTACCTCAGGCTCAATATTATCGTCTAATTTGGAAATCTTCTGGAGTTCATCTTGAAACGGTACGGTTTGTGGTGAACTACCAGATTTTGAATTATTTTCTACTGCAGTCTTTCGACGTTTCAATACGGTTTTATTGAATTTTTTCTAAATCAATTGAGATTTGTAGTCACATGACTTTCTTAGTTTCAAATTTCTTCATAGGTGCTATTTGCGGTGAATACAACTCGTACTTATCTAGGATGAATCTGGTTTTCTTATCACCACAGTTATCTGAAAATAATTCTTGGTTGGAAGTCCGGTGTTGTATAAAATTTGAAACGCAATGCTAAAAGATTATTGATCAAATTACGTAAACCCATATTAACTCTGCATAGAAAGAAGAAAGAACACTATCAAAAATGAAATAATGATTCCCAAAAATGTAGATCAAAGTTATGAGGCTTGAACTTGAGACATTTATCATTAGCTTTTTCATCACGTATTGTTTCCGATGAAGTTGTAGCCATGTCATGTGCATTGTCTTCATCCAGGAATTAACTTTCGCTCGACTGGTAGTTTGCCTGATGTATCGAAATTTCTCCGCAAAAATAGCGTAATTGAATGATAATGTACTACAACATTGCTTGTTGTTACATTTGCTGTAGCTTGTAAGTCCTCTACTTCATTTCACTCACTTGTCTTCATCTAGTCAGAATATTTGCTGAAGATCTTCCTCCAACATGTAGAGGCGATTGTTATTCAACATTTTAATATAACTGATTGTACAGGCATCGTCATCTATAAAAATTTGAATCGATACAATATTCATTATTATCATTGACCTCATTACAATCGACTCAATTGTCATGGAGAAGAATAAGCAGGTCAACTTACTTAATAATCGGTCATGTAGCTGTTATAATCTCACCTATTCTTATTCTTTATCTCATGTCGCCGCAGAGTGATATTGATTATGGCTGATTGCGACAGGATGTTTAGTCTTCAAGATGATTCGCCGTAGTATTCACCGGCTAAAATTTACAGTAAATTCGATCGCGATATTGGTATGATCATCTCGGAACAGCCACTCTCAATTCTCTCTTCGGAGCAACAACACGCATCTAATAAATAAAAATTCATCTATGCACCAATAAACTCTCATTTCTAACATCGTGGATATCAATCCTTCACCAGTCGTCGGATCCAAAAAAACAGTGCTCCCTCAAAAGGGACTCACAACATAGCGCTTCTTCACCGGGTTGGAGAGTTAAAGTGAGTATACCGTTATTTATTTTGAGTATAACACTCAAAGTTCGCGAAGTCATATTCAAATTACGTGTATTACCGCTCGTGCAAGCGCTACTGCAAGAAAACAATATGGACGCAACAGCACTGGCACCGCCTGCCGTGTTTAGCCAAGTGCACCCGAGAACTGCACTGTGAACGATCCAGTGTAGTGGTGCTGCCACCGCAGTGATCGTTCAGTGCGCACTCAGTGTAGGCCAGTGAAAAACGCTATAATAATAGAGCATCATAGTCTTTATACGGATCTATTCAACAAACTACTAGAGCCAAAACACCACTACCTTATTCATTATCTTCGAGTGATGCAAAACATTGGCCCATTGAAAATATACCCAAGTGTTAATCGTTTTGAAAGTAAACATCAAAACTTGAAAGCTAATGCGACAGTTATTCGTTCTCGCCGAAATCCGGCCTACACATTAGCATTGAAGCAACAATTACAATTAAATTATCGATTTCTATCTAAATCGGGATTCAAGCAGCAATTAAATTTTGGCCCAATAGTTACAGCTCAAAATTCCAAAATATCTTGTCCGCATTACCATCATTTCGAAAATGTTCCTCCTACTAGTAAAGATTGGTCCTCCACGCAATGAATCAAGGTGAATGGGACACTCTATTGACCATGAATGGTTATAACTTCCGATATAATTGATATTTCACCAACATTTGGGAGAATCAAGTACGTCTTGTTCGATTGCTTGCAGGAACATTGCGTTCTCTTCGTTTATTACAAACTACAAACTTCAGGTATTTCGACACATTTACACGCATTTGAAGTTACAGATACAAAAATGTGGGGCTGTATCTCACAAAAAGAACTATTCAACTACCTACCTTATAACTCACATACAGAGAGGATTCGTGGAAGTGGGCCAGTTCGCGAGTCGGTAAGTTAGGATACTACACTACACACAAAAATTCTACGTGCGTAATCTTCGCTAGCTGCCGACTGCTTATGCCAGCGAAGATCACGCACGTAAAATTTTCGTGTGTGACTAAATGTATCCTAAGTTGCCGAACGCGGGCGCAACCGAACTGGCCCGCTTCCACGAATCCTCTCTGTAAAATAGATGGAAACATATACACTCCATGTGTTTGATATTATAAATAACTCTTATTAACAGCCGTTCTTTGGTATACCAAGAGTTCTATAGAAAACTGGCCGCTCCATAGCCTGACTAGCGGCAACTTAACGTGCGTTTACTAACACACGAAATTTCTACGTGCGTGAACCTCTGCCGGCGTCAGCAGTCAGGAGCATGCTAAAAACCTGGAAATTTGGTGCTCAGCGAGAACCCCTCAAGCAGCTTCTGCCGCCTCGCGGAGCATCTGCTTTCGCTTTTTAAGCCAGCAAACAAATATTACAAGCGTCGCAAACGTTGGATTCACATTCGCAGGAGAAATTAAGTCGAAATTATTAACAACAATTCCGAACCACTGGAATTATTCGAATGCGGAAATTAATCGATGTTCATCAAAAAATTCGTAATTTATAATTCGATACACTGTAAAAAGTAATTTAGTGGACGGAATCCTCGAACCGCACCATGAGGAGTACAATTAAGGAAATCGGAGTAGGTAAGTGTGAAAAATTATTCCATTACAATTTGCGTGAAGATGAATTTGCATGACGATGATGCGGATTCTCTCGGTTTCTTTTTCACTGAGTTGACTTTCATCCACCTAGAAGCACGACACAAAAGCGAAGTATTCCAATCTGGATAAATTAAAAGCATTTTTGACTAAGGTACAAAACATCCACTTTATTGTGATCATCAATTTTATTAGTTCAATAAAATCAACAAGTTTGTTATTTTCAATGAATTACCAGCATTGGTAAAGAAAACATTATAACACTCCAACTTCGTTCAATTCGAAGACTCGCACAAATTATAAATCGATGATGGCATGATGAAAAACCACACATAACATTGTTTCAACTTGAAGACCTGATTTCAATATCTGAAACAAAACAATACATTGATACAAAATCAAAAATGAATGAAAAGAATCGTCGACTGTTACTTCCCTTGCATCGCATTCGTAAAGATGAAGATTACAGCAATGTTCCGTCAACTACCAGTGATTATGATGACTCTTTTCGAAACTCGTCAACGGTACCGACCAGGAGTTACCTGAAAGATGCCCAAATCCCAACAAAAAACAGTATTTGTGGGACAAACCTGCAGCAATTATGAAAAAGACTATTATTGAAAAAATTGTATCTTTTGATGCGATAATTCTTTAAAAAATATTTTCAAGAACATTAAATGAATGGTATTCATACTGCTGCCAAATAATTCCATGTTCAAAAATAAACATGTCTCCCTGAACATTGGATGACAGCTTCTGGAACCAGAGAACAAGGTTACACAAGTATGAAAAAATAAGTTTCAAATCTGCAAAACGCAAAGTACCTCGCAATCCAGTTCTTGAGAAGAATGTTGGTCGATAGTGAGCGGTTGAGTTCTTTCAAGCGACACTGACGTTTAAGTATTGGAGCAATTGGAATCGCTCCTGAGATATCTTGAGATTGACAACAAAATAGTTGGAGCAGCAAATTTAGAAAACAAAAACATTATATTTACACTCAAATTCATGAAGAATATCAGTCGAGTTCTTTTGAGCATTACCTCAATTTCCGAACTACTTTGAAGTTTAAGATGCAGAGTTCACGACCGCAGCAGTCTTCTGATTTCCAGACCCGAAGGTGCTCTATTCATTTTATAGGTTTTCGGTAACAGAAAATCTTTTCATAGTTTTTGAAAGAGGAGCGGTCAAGTTCTTTCAAGTTTTAGTGAGTTCAAACTCAATTTCGATTGTGAAGTCTAATGTAATATTTTCAAAGTCCCCTTGACATTAGAAATTGAGGTTTACAAAGCAGCAGTTCCATTCCTTCAAAGACGCGAAAAGCGTTTGGAACGTTAAAAAAGAAGAAAAGCAGTCTCGTAGCTTTCGATATCCGTTGATTCGTACGCTTGGCGAGATTGAAGTTGACCCTCCTAGCGGCCACGCGATTTGGGCTGACTCAGAGTAGTTTCGGTCGCCGGAGACGAGCAGCTTTGCGGGCTCGCCGTGATGGTTAGGTCGTCTGCTACCGTGGTCTGCTCGCTGCGTTCAACCTTTTGACAGCTCTGCATTTGTTGCTGCTTTCGAATGGCAATGCAATCGTATGCAATGACTCCAACGATTACTATTTATTTACAGTACCGAGAGGAGTAATTTTGAGGAACAATACGAGTTATTTCTTTTTCTGAGACAAGAGCAATGCTTAGTACGAGTTATTTCTTTCTCTGAGATATTAGGAATAATACAAAAAATATCGGCCACCGTGGGAGAAGTAACCTCGAAAAATTTCACGATAACATGTTCGATACATTAAATATGATTTCATCGCGAATGACACGTGAACAACCGGTCCAGAGGGGAAGAGCCCTCGAATTTTTGGATAATATCTCATAATACATATACCCGGAATTTTTATTTTCATTCGTTGGCCCGTATGTTTTGCATCGCTTTCATTTGATTTATCTAAACTCCTGGCATTCACCTGCAATGTGTTAATAATCTACGTAAAACATTTCGTTCTCACATGTGATAAATTCACATGTAATGTATCGAACATTTTATCGTGAAATTTTTCGAGGTTACTCCTTCCATGGTGCCCGATAATTTTTGTATTATTCCCAATATCCCAGAGAAAAAAATGACTCGTATTGAGGATTGCTTATGTCCCAGAAAAAGAAACAACTCGTATTGTTCCTCAAAATTACTTCTCTCGGTACTGTAAATGAATAGTAATCATTGGAGTCATTGCATTGCCGATCAAAAGCAGCAACGATGCGGAGCTGTCAAACAGTTGATCGCAGCGAGCAGCCCACGGCAGCAGACGACTTTAGCGATCACGAGAAGCGGGCTATGGAGAACTAGGTAGACAAAGAGCGACTCGGCGACAGCAGAAGCTTGTCCAATTCAACTCGACGCGCGTGGCCACTAGGGGGGTCAACTTCAATCTCGCCAGGCGTACATCCTCAGTTGAGAAGTATCTGTCTACATGAGTTGCGGTTGCGCTCTTCCAGGTTTCAGTTAGTTTGCATTTCTTCTTTCGAATAAAATATTCTGTAGATTGGCTACTCATGTTGACGGAGCTGCAGTCCTCATTCTTTGGAGACGAAGGGTGTCTTTTCAATGTTTGAGTGTGAGAAGCAGTTTGAGTTTTCGTGATTCCAGTTCTTGTTGGATTTGAAGTCGCAGGATATTATTCCAGAGTTTTTCAAAAACGAGCAGTAGAGTTGATTGGAGTCCAAGTACCAGAGTAGGATCCAAGTTCAGAAAATTCTACAAGTCTCATTGGGATTGGCGGTTGAGGATTTCACAGTAGCAGTTCCATTATTTCAGAGACAGAGAGTATTTTTTCAATGTTTAAAAGGTAGAAGCAGTTTGAGTCTTTGTAGTTCTTGTTAGGTTTCAAGTTGCAGGACATCATTCCACAGTTTGTCAAAGATGAGTAGTAGAGTTTATCGAAGTCCAAGTTGTTCTGTTGGTTTTAAGTGGAGAGAATGCTACAAGTTATCTTGGGATCGGCGACGTCAATTCCTAAGTTGTGTCGTTTTCTGTTCTTTCAGATCCTTGGTTGAACATCATCGTTCAACATGCCTCATATTGTTTACAATCAACAATCTACATTACGTTTCTCTTATTGAATTTCGTTGAAAACTTCATACTCAGTCACCAAAGTCAATTTCCGCAGCCTCATTTTGTGGGCTACTTCTTCGAGTTTTCATATCATTCTTATACAAGGTGAGTGGTCCAACAGCCCAGTCGTCACGTGCTCAACCAGCCTCTCGACCACCTAGCAGATGCTCAAAATGCCCTTCTTCTGCTGCCAAGCAATAGCCAGCTCTATCACAGAACGCCCTCGTCATATTTCTGACCATTCCCAGCTCTATACTTCGGAGAATCTCAACCAGCTTCCGCTGGGCCGTCGGAACATCACTTATTGCTTCTCCTGCAGAATAAAACCGGTGGCGCATCCAACCCCACAAAGCATAGTCTAATGGACTTAGATCCGGAGATCGTGGAGGCCATGGTATCGGCCCCTGCCTGCTAATCCAGCGTCCCAGAAACTGGGCATCAAAATACTGCCTCACAGCTACAGTATTATGAGGCGGTGCCCCATCTTGCTGGTATCAGATCGCAGGACCCTTAAGATAGAATAAAAAGATTGTTGCATCCAGTTTATGTAATTAGGATTTAATGGTTCAAAATTTCACATAAAACAAATCATTGACAATAAATGATGGAGTAGTTAATTGTCATAAGACTAGTAACAGTAAAAATGCTTGCTATTAATGTCATACTTATACTCACATCTTGTTCGATAGCCCTGATTGCTGGGACGATCTGGTCTACCAACAGCGCCAAATATCTTTCGCCATTTAAATTTCCATCGATGAAATATGGCCCTATGAGCTGGTCCCTTTCCATGCCAACCCAGACATTGACCTTCATTTGGTACTGCGTTGCAGTCTCTATCATGACGTGGGGATTCTCCGTAGCCCAAAATCTTGTATTTTGGCGATTTCGTGCCCTTGCCAACTGGACGGTACACTCATCGGTGTAACAAATGTGGTCCAGGAGTGAATCGTCGGCATTGATGAGCTCAATCATCGTTTCCGAAAATTCCATGCGCTGTAAATTATCACGGTCGAGCAGTTCCTGTAATTTGTAAGCTCTGAAATTTTGTTCTTCGAGGACCCTCTATACGGTGGTTTTCGTCAACCCCAGTTCTTGGGCGATCTGCCTACAAGACGTATTCATGCCCTTTTCTACCGCCAGGCAAATGTTGAATACGGTATCCTCGCTCAAGCGTTTTCGGGGATACTCTAAAGTCCTCAAGACAGGTTTATAACGCCAGTTTGCATAAACTTATCCACCGTATTTTGAATGGTTGTCTTCGTCGAAATTGGCCGATCAGCGTGGATCCCGTGCAAGCGGCATTTATCCAATTAATAGGCATATTATCGGAGACGAACACTTTGCGCCCTCTGAGGTTTATGTAATGAATGCGGAAAATATAACAGAAGCAAACACTTCTAACACTTATGAGCCGAAAACCATTATGAATGAAAATGGAAAAAATTCTACTGTGAATGGACATGAAGAAAATACCGACGAAAATTTGAATATGACACAACCAAAAAACACGTCAAATATGGATTTATTGCGAAATTTTCGGGCCATACCTATCGCAGTAATAAAAAGAAATCTACGAGGACGAAAACCACAAAAATCTGAAATTCCAACCAGCTCTCCGATAAGAATAACTCAAAAAAAAAACAAGACACTGCAGCTGCTAAAAAAAGAGCTTTGTTCACCTCTCCTGGGCCGTCAAGTAAAAATAGGATAACACGTACTAAGCAAGGCTTAGTTAAACACGAACGCCGTAGAATCCAAGTCGTCCTGGTTTCATACGGTTCGACTATGCTCTTCAGTCGTACTTAAGACGGATATGATTCTAGATATTCAAGGTTTCGCGCAGCCTACCGAGAAATTCGTGGTGAGAGATAAAACCCGCGCAGCTCCATCGCGTAGGGGAGACCGGGGCAAGTTGCAGACGTAAAGCTTCAAGTGCGGTTTTTTAATCAATTGTAGGCGAATTTCGAAATCTATTGGTGTTTTCCAGAAGTATGAGATGTTAGCTATTGAAAAAAAATGGGCATTGAATTTGATCATTTACGAACTGTGTAATTTTCATTTTTTCAAAATTTTGCGAACTCGTCATGTTGCCCCGTCGTCGGGACAACATGACGATCCCATGAAGGGATGTTGACTGTTCGGGCAAAAGTTAAGATCAGACTTGGTTGGGTCAGCTGGACGGCCAGCAGTAACGCACGTACGCACTAACGCCGCTGTGCAATGTTTACGTACTCGCGAGCTGCACTAAGCGCCGCTCTCGCCTCTGCACGCATCTCCGTCAAAAGAACTGTCACCTGTGTATCTCTATAGAGATGAACTCTAAGCCATCCTTGTCTAATATTTAAATGTATTTTTGCGGCAACAAAAGTCCTTATAACTAAAACCAGTATTTCTCAAACCACGCAAGGGGAACCGCTATCGCGTTCTGCCTATACCGCTGGTATCTCGTTCTTGTAAAATAAATCAATATCATTTTGTTTAAAGCATCTTATCGCATTTTTTTCTCACCCTCACTCATTCACTCATCCCACTCCTTTCTCGCTGCAGTCCTTTTACCCTCATCTCCGAACCATCTATTGCAATCCCTCACAACATTGACGAATATCAGACTTCGGTTTAATGAGCATAAAAAAATACTGTTTTTGTCAAAATATACTTCAGTTCATTGAAATCTATGAAAGATACAAACATACAGATACGCATGGTTCATATACTGTAACGAATAATTACGTCGGAATAACGTATCCGTTACCCTACGGCGTTCCTGGGGAAATATATTCAAAACTCATACAAACAAGCTCGTTGGGCGCCAGACGCGAAACGCGTCGTGTCAAAGATAAATCTAAACAAATCGAAGGAATCAAACAAAGGGCGAAACGACGGCATCAAAGTCCGATTAGCTCAGATGCACCGAGAAAATGGTAGAGGGGATGGGCGGAAAGGACTAAGTGTGCGCAGGTCCACAGGTGAAATTAAAGAAAAGATAACTCCGGTATAGAAATTGCTTCGATGGGGGTTTCCCCGTGTATTACAATATTCAGTAGTCAAGTCTTTAGAGCGAGATAGAAGCGGTAAATTAGCGATGCATTACAATTAAAAGAGTAGCGGTAAGCGTGAACAATTAGCGAGACGGATAAGAGCCTTTTTTCGGTGGCGTTACAATTACCAAAGAATCATTCAAGCGGATTTGACTGCCTGGCGGGACTATTTGCTGTAGTGTAGTAGAACCAAAACAACTAGTGCCCTTAAGGGTGCCCAGCGCCGCCACTGAACTCCGAATCGGTGAAGATCCAGTTGCAAGACGTTAGGCGGAATTCGCACATGTACAGGGCCAGCTGTCTGTGTGGGTCTGACACGCACGGTAAACGGGCAAGTGTTAAGTGTCAACATGACCGCGCTCTGGAGCTGCATGCTCGGCTCGCATATTCGGTTTTTTGTTGCTAAACGGCAATAATTAGCGTCGTGATTCATCCAAACGATCACTCAGATTAGCCTACAGGGGGCTCTTCGGCCCGATTCAGTGCTTTTTCTGTGAATACTGCGTGTTTTGTGCAATTGTGGTTCGTGTCGGTGAGTTGCAAGATCGTGTTGGTGACAGCTGATTCGGGACCTCAGAGAAATGAATAATTCATTGATTTTAACGTGACTTGTTCGTTATTCTGGTCGAATAGCCCCCTGTACCGCACTTTGAAGAGTATTCTCAGCAAATTTCAGACCGATCCATTGTTTTACCGAGGCGAAATTTGCAATATGCGATTACGCTCACACAGACGTCACACAACCATGGGAAAATAACAGGTGGTGGGGGTCGCTGGGACACCCTTAATACAGCACGGCTGGACGCAGCGCGCCGCTACGCCGCTAAGTAATACAATAGTGCGGTAATACAGCGATATTCCGAATTCTTATGCGTTACAGAAAGGCTTAGCGAAAGGCATACTACAGATGTTCTAAAATTATTACAGCGATAATGCATAGCGATATTGACTCCTTATCAACGGAATTACGAGATTGACGAAGGATATCTCAATTCTACTCATTCTATTGCAACTGCGTTCAGCCATAGGCGGCATGATCCCTGGGAGTAACATAGTGACACTTTCTGGGATATTAATTAATTATCATGCTAAGCGACAAAGATAATAAGTTCGTCTGAAAATCAGTAAAGCATCCAGTGACTAAAATCTACTCAAACATGCGGTAATGGTCCAGACGAAATAGCGAAAATATCAAGAGATGACAGACTTGTTAAACAAATAAATAAGAATAGCAATGTCGCCTTATCAAATTATACACCATAGGTTTGAGTTAACCGCCATATGTAAAAAGCGCCATACTGTGTTCAACATTGTACTATGAAATTTTTTTGTTTTTTTTCTACTATTTCCGCTTCCTTGTCTCTGGTTACCTTCTGAACTGTGAAGAGTCATAGTCAGTATTATTTTTCAATTGGATCTTTTGTTTAAACACCAATCCTGCACGTCTTCAACCTAATATCACCAGTAATACCCAACAAGACCACTTTACAGATTAATCAAAGCAAATAATACAGATAATCACGAAGTCGCTCTTCAGAATCGAAGATAAATAAACCAAATCACGTGCCCGTAACCGGCACACTACACAACAAAATATTCCTTCGAACGGACTTCGGACTTCTATGCAACAGAGCAATAGACCTTACCCTAAATGCAGAGATAGCGGAAGCAAAGGTAAAAGCACAAAGATGAAAAAGAATATGGTGAGCAAGAAACTAAAGAAATCTGTAACTCAGTGCGGTAATTGTTCCGTTCGCAAGCGAGAATTTCATAATGATCTGATGCGGTAAGGTGCGTTATTTGGGCTTCTCCTTGGTGCTGTAGCCTCTCGTTCTTCCGGTCTGCAGTTCGCGGAACACTACAAGTGAGAGGTTCACAAGAAACCAACAATCAGCTGTGGCACGGGTAGGCGTGAGGATGTTTCGGTCATCCTGTTCCTCCTCCAGTCGTCGCGGGGTGCTATACTCACCCATCCTCACGGCGGTTCCTTCCCTTTGGACAACGAAACTGCCGTAAGTCTTTCTTGGGCTAATACTGCGTCGGTGACGGAAGCGAGAACACTTGGTGATACAGCCGATGTAGCCTCGGAAAGGAGTCTGTCCCTTTCCTCGGGGATTGAACTGCAGCGGGACTCTGATGCCGTAGCGTTAGCACTATTTATCACGCTGCGTCGGGAATCAGTCAACTGGCGATATAGCGAGAATCAGTAGTCTTCTGTCACTCCGTCTGATTTTAATCCACAAATAACAACAGCTTTCTCATATAGAGGATGACCCCGGACGCCTCTGCAACGTAGCAATCCGGAGCTGCACATTCGTGAGGTTCGCCGTAGCGGTAGGTGATAGCGGCATTCGAAATTAGCGGGAATCCATGGTGCGGTACTCAGAGAATCACGGTGGTGCGATAGTGATGCCTTCATAGTGCAGTAGAGAGAGAGAGATATCCTCGGGAGCGGTAAAGATGTCTTCAAGATGCGGTAGAGATGTCTTCGTCCAGTCGTAGTTACAGAATTATGCAAATAGTACTTACAAAGCGTATCAAAACCAAGCTAACCTGCCTAGTTAGTGTCATTTTGATCGCTCTCAGGGTTTCAGATTTAGCTGTCATGACCGGGTCCCGTCATGACAAAGTTGCGCGAAATGGCGCCGAGGGGCGGAGAGGAGCACAAGCAGCATTTAAATATGGTCGAGTACGGTGAGGTTACAATGCGATTACTCAGGAATAACTGTTGAAATTTCATCGAAAAACAAATGAGCTTTTATATCAATCGATTCATCAAACATTAGAATTACCAATAATTCAGCTGCACCGATTTTTACCTCCGTACACTCAGCCCCCCCACTTGCGATATATATTCTCGAAAAAATGGAGAATAATGCGCTTTTTATGCGCTTTTCAATACCACAAATCAAAAATTTTGCGCCCCCTCCATTCGACCGATATGATGATTTTTGAGTGGGGGGGCTAGATGTATGTTTGGGAGAGCCCCTCCACACATGAGGGAAGAAAAAATTAATTAGCTTGATAGTTGAGAATTACGCGCTCTTTACGCGCTATCAAACAGCCGCATTTTCGATTTTCGCGCTCCACCCTTTCGTTCACTTTCCTCCTGGAACGGACCACCCCTTCAGCATTGACGGTCATCCACGTTGGATATTGATTCCAAAACCAGGTAAGATCGATCTACTATTTACGCGCTATCAAACAGCCGCAGTTTCGATTTTCGCGCTCCACCCTTTCGTTCACTTTCCTCCTGGAACGGACCACCCCTTCAGCATTGACGGTCATCCACGTTGGATATTGATTCCAAAACCAGGTAAGATCGATCTACTATTTACGCGCTTTCGAATCACCGCAGTCTCGATTTTCGCGCTGCACCCTTTCGTTCACTTTCCTCCTGGAACGGACCACCCCTTCAGCATTGACGGTCATCCACGTTGGATATTGATTCCAAAACCAGGTAAGATCGATCTACTATTTACGCGCTCTCGAATCGCCGCAGTCTCGATTTTCGCGCTGCACCCTTTCGTTCACTTTCCTCCTGGAACGGACCACCCCTTCAGCATTGACGGTCATCCACGTTGGATATTGATTCCAAAACCAGGTAAGATCGATCTACTATTTACGCGCTCTCGAATCGCCGCAGTCTCGATTTTCGCGCTGCACCCTTTCGTTCACTTTCCTCCTGGAACGGACCACCCCTTCAGCATTGACGGTCATCCACGTTGGATATCGATTCCAAAACCAGGTAAGATTGATCTACTATTTACGCGCTCTCGAATCGCCGCAGTCTCGATTTTCGCGCTGCACCCTTTCGTTCACTTTCCTCCTGGAACGGACCACCCCTTCAGCATTGACGGTCATCCACGTTGGATATCGATTCCAAAACCAGGTAAGATCGATCTACTATTTACGCGCTCTCGAATCGCCGCAGTCTCGATTTTCGCGCTGCACCCTTGTAGTATGAAAGAGGTGTCCACTTGTGACCGAAATTGCGTGCCGAGAATGAAGGAATTTCCTGTTCTGCAATTGAACATCGAAGCACTCTGCGATGATAATTTCTCAGCCGCTGTTGAAGACAGTCTCATACTTCGCCACTCGAAACGGTGCTGCAGACCAAATTGTACGGGTACTGAGACGACAAAAATAACGGAAATAGGTGAGGTTCTAACATACGTGACAGTAATTATTGCGAACGTAGGCGTCACTTTTGACCACTTTGGTTATAAAATATGTTAAAAAGCGCCGGTTCATACATGCAGGGTGAGTTTTTTGAAGTGTAAACAAGCTGCTTTGATTTAAAGGGTCCGAAAAAAAAATTTATTTCATTAGATTTGAAGCTCTCTACGATGATAAGCTATGAAAACTGTAGGGGTTTTCGGTCTTCGGAACCTGAAATTTGCAACCGGAATTTTTTTCTCCGTTTCCAATAGTTCTGAAGATATCAGCTTGTAATACTTCAAAGCATTTAACCTGTATACGTGAACTATAATATCGCCAACAACATTAATAACGATTATTTGTTGATCACGATTGTTCTCAGGCCCCGTAATAATTTTTGAAGTCTACAACTGGAAGACCGGAAGCACGGACATGGAGTTGTGTCGGATCCCTCGCCAATTCAAAACATCGTTTATGGAAGAGCCTTACACGTTGAGAGGGCTCATAGATTTCGCACCTCCGAACGTGACGACTCGCAATAACTTAAATGCAGTAGGCCACTTTACAGCTGTATGTTTGCGAAAAGATAGCACATGGCAACTGTATGACGACACCAAAAAAAAGGAATTGAAGCTGTCCCCCACCTATAAAGCTAATGTCCAAATAATTATTTACACTGTCAAATAGATTATAGAAATATCCAAAAACAAATTCTATTTTTATTTTTGCTGGTCAATTTTTCCGTTCGATGTGCTCTTCCGTACGAACGGATTGACGACTGTCAATCCTGAAGGGGTGGTCCGTTCCAGGAGGAAAGTGAACGAAAGGGTGGAGCGCGAAAATCGAAACTGCGGCTGTTTGATAGCGCGTAAATAGTAGATCGATCTTACCTGGTTTTGGAATCAATATCCAACGTGGATGACCGTCAATGCTGAAGGGGTGGTCCGTTCCAGGAGGAAAGTGAACGAAAGGGTGCAGCGCGAAAATCGAGACTGCGGCGATTCGAGAGCGCGTAAATAGTAGATCGATCTTACCTGGTTTTGGAATCAATATCCAATGTGGATGACCGTCAATGCTGAAGGGGTGGTCCGTTCCAGGAGGAAAGTGAACGAAAGGGTGCAGCGCGAAAATCGAGACTGCGGCGATTCGAGAGCGCGTAAATAGTAGATCGATCTTACCTGGTTTTGGAATCAATATCCAACGTGGATGACCGTCAATGCTGAAGGGGTGGTCCGTTCCAGGAGGAAAGTGAACGAAAGGGTGCAGCGCGAAAATCGAAACTGCGGTGATTCGAAAGCGCGTAAATAGTAGATCGATCTTACCTGGTTTTGGAATCAATATCCAACGTGGATGACCGTCAATGCTGAAGGGGTGGTCCGTTCCAGGAGGAAAGTGAACGTAAGGGTGGAGCGCGAAAATCGAAACTGCGGCTGTTTGATAGCGCGTAAATAGTAGATCGATCTTACCTGGTTTTGGAATCAATATCTAACGTGAATGACCGTCAATGCTGAAGGGGTGGTCCGTTCCAGGAGGAAAGTGAACGAAAGGGTGGAGCGCGAAAATCGAAACTGCGGCTGTTTGATAGCGCGTAAATAGTAGATTGATCTTACCTGGTTTTGGAATCAATATCCAACGTGGATGACCGTCAATGCTGAAGGGGTGGTCCGTTCCAGGAGGAAAGTGAACGAAAGGGTGGAGCGTGAAAATCGAAACTGCGGCTGTTTGATAGCGCGTAAAGAGCGCGTAATTCTCAACCATCAAGCTAATTAATTTTTTCTTCCCTTATGTGTGGAGAGGCTCTCCCAAACATACATCTAGCCCCCCCACTCAAAAATCATCGTATCGGTCGAATGGAGCGGGCACAAAATTTTTGATTTGTGGTATTGAAAAGCGCATAAAAAGCGCATTATTCTCCATATTTTTGAGAATATATATCGCAAGTGGGGGGGCTGAGTGTACGGAGGTCCGATTTTTCCCATTTAAGACATTTGATCACAAAACTCATTTCTTAATATTATCATTAAAGCAAAAGACATTGCGGAATTTATCACAGAGGAAAAGGTAGTGAATCCTTATGAGGTAACAGAAAACCATATTTGTTGATTAATTTTGTAAAGACGGTAATAACTCAATTTGGGTGCACCAAAATGCCTATCAAATGAAAGAAAGTTGGTCGTTTCTTCAGCGGCAAAGGTTCAATCATTCAAAACTGCAATTGCTGAAATTCAGTCAGGTCTGGAGGTGCAATGGCTTCATCAGAGTGCAAATAACTTGATTATCCTGTGAAAATAGAGTATGGATTCGATTTAATAAATAATGTGCAGAGGGGATGAGTACTTAAAGTGATACAAGTGATGAGTTCCGTGTGCCAGATAACTGAGTCAGGTCTGACTGTTAGAGAAATAACTTCATTAGTAGACTTGTTCCTCCGCCGATCAGTAATCATGCCATACATACATTTCTTTGTACGCCATATAATGATAAATCCAATGACTGCTAGGTGTATGTACGACATCCGATTCAGAAGTAAAGAGATGTCATCTCAACACACCACTTTATTACCTCAGGTTAGATGGACTCCATCGCAAATCGAGAAAAAATAATCAAAATGACTGCCGAGTATCTGATAGTCTATTTATTAAGAAGAGTAGGACTCACCGTCATCAAGATTATGATGGATTCACTTCATTCGAATTACGACTTCAGTCACGTGTACCGCGTGACACTACTCACTTAGGATCCCCGTACCTCTGTCGTAGTGTAACCTCTTCCAAACAGCGACCATTGTTGAGGCGTTGAAACATAAATAATATTAGTAAAACGTTCTGTGCATTGTATTATAAAACTTTGTGGAAATGAACAATACCGACCATACGCAACATGTATTCAAAATACAGCTTAAAGTGGCCCTAGGCCAAACTCCAAGCGTTATCTCCCACGGTGATCAATGTTGAAACGTTGAAACAGAAAAAAGTGTGAATGAGGCATTCAACGTAACCATGCGGCATATGTTGGAGTGTACAGTGAATATGAAAACTCACCATGATGAAAGTTGAAGCCCGGTGAAATTTTCTCGCAGCCTACCTAACGTTCGCCAAGACTTCAAAGGAGGTGTTGAAAGTGCAGCCCTTCTGCTGCAGAACAGTACCCTAAGCGATCGTAGAAAGCGTTGGTGGTATTGGAAATCTTCTCTGGACTGAGGCCCTCCAGAATTTCCAATACCCTGTTCTGCAGCTGGGGAAGATTCGCTATCCTCCCCCCTGCATAGAGAAGGTTTTTGAGGTGTGCCCATGAACCATAATCTAGCGGGAAAAGATCTGGTGAACGCGGTGGCCACGCGACTGGACCGCCCCTGCCGATCCATCGTCTAAGGAATTGCTCATCGAGGTAGGCTCGGACGGCGGCTGAGTAGTGCGGGGGGGCACCGTCCTGCTGGAACCAGATGGGTCCCTGGTGCAAACAAAGTTTTGTGTTACACATTTTAAATCATATCGACCGAAATTGCATTGCATTAATTATTATATTCTGAAGTTATTACGCTTACCTCACCATCCACTGCTCTGAAGGCAGGGACAATATCCTCCTGGAGGAGACGAAGATACCTTTCGCCGTTGAGGTTCTCGCCTACGAAGAAGGGCCCAATGAGACGGTTCCCCCAGAATGCCGAGCCAAACAATGAGCTTCTGCGGGTATTAAGACGCTGTCTGAACAACCAAATGAGGGTTGCTGCGTGACCAAACTCGAACGTTTTGTCGATTTGGCCTCCCATGCAGCACCACAGTACTCTCGTCCGTGAAACAGATCCTTCTGAGTAGTCCCTCATTGGCATTCCGCTCTTCGATCATTTCCTCGCAGAAAGCCATACGACTTCCTGCATCTTGAGGCATAAGTTCCTGATGGCATTGGAACTTATATGATTGGTAGCCCGCTTCATGCAAAATTGTTAGCACCGACGCCTTTGAGACTCCGAACTCTTGGGCAACCTTCGACGTAGGCTGGCTTGCCTCTTCGAAGGCCAGGCAGATGTTAAGCCTGGTATCTCCGTCTATCCTTTTGTTTGGTTGGACGACTGGTCGTCCAACCGCGGAGCTAACGTTGCCCGTAGTATTGAATCTTTTAACAATCTGTTGATATGAAGTAGTTGAAAGGAGCTGTTAGAAACGAACGAAGTTTTTCAGAGAGGTTCAACCTACACTACGGACTGTAGACTCCGAAACCTTTCTATCGGGGTTCATGCCTGTCAGGAACCCCGATACCTTACGGTAGCTGCTCCCTTGGTGATGGAGTCGCACAATCTCCTGCTTTTCCGGGGTCGTCCACACGTGGTTTGGCATCTTCTTTCTTCTTGCTTCTTCCTATTTCTCTTCTCCCTATTTTTTTCTTCGGCTTCTTCTTTCTCATCTTCTATTTCTTCGTTTCCTTTTCGTTCTCTCAAAACGCTTTTCCTCTACTCGATATTTTTTCGCGTCGGTTCGCATTAACAATTCCCAAACGCTTAGCAACGATGTAAATAGCAACCAAACACGCCCACGCTTCATATCTTCGCGAAAAAACAATTTCGAATCTCCTGCCCAAAATCCTTGCTGTGATTGAGTATCGTCAACGTTCCTTGTCATGGCGCAGACGGCAGCCAATGGTATAGTACTGTGCAAACTCGATAATAATCGATAATTTCAGTGCCGCGCCAGTCAAACAAATGAGTGCTACAGATCTGATGGAGATCTAACGCATGTTGATCTACTTGATAGCCGACAATAAGCCTGGGCAAGGATCGAATCCTAGCAGTGCTAGAAATGCATGGTTTTTCGTTGCAGGTGCAACAAGTTCGACAAGTCTGGTTGCCTGCAAAGGTTGTAACTCCTGCGACATCGGTAACAAAGTTTCATATTGAAATCGCATTTACTCTAACAACTTCATCTCCTGCAAAGAAAAAAAATGCTTCGATGCAGGCGATGAAGTCCTACGTCAAAACCACAATCTTTTTGACAAGCCTCTCTACTGCGAAGGAAATAACCCCTTCGACCCAGGTAACAAACTTATCTGTCAAAATTGCAACCTCTCCGATGAATCTATTGTCTGCAAAGGAAATAACTCCCTAGACTCAGACGGTATTTCTCCGTTGTAATCCAAACAACTTTATCAAGACTTATTCCTTCCAGAGGTTAGAGCTCCTTTGACTCAA
The DNA here is from genome assembly GCA_963978495.1 of Athalia circularis. Classification (NCBI taxonomy): domain Eukaryota; kingdom Metazoa; phylum Arthropoda; class Insecta; order Hymenoptera; family Athaliidae; genus Athalia; species Athalia circularis. The sequence continues at coordinate 23,241,369 of OZ021697.1, read as the reverse complement.
GCAAGAAAGTTCTCCGTCAAAGTCGTGCATAATTCCTTAGATGAGTCTTACTTCTTACACCAGTTCAATTTCAGTAAGGATTGATGATAATTATTTAATTGATCAATCAAATTTTAGGCTTAATCATTCCAGGATCATTCGATTTGTATAGTTTTTAACCTGTCATAACTTACCCTCATAATTTCATAAAGTTCCAGTCAACATATGCATCTTTTATTCGGTTAATCAATTTCAATTTATTTTATGCCGCCCCAATTATTTGAGTCTGGTTTTGCGTCGCATCATACACCTTTCACAACATAACCCTATCATATTTAAGTACCGCGACCTCAAAGTATTCGCGATCGGCAATCTGACAGCCGACGCTGAATTCTGAGGCGGTTGGTACTACACGTTAGCAGCTGACAAATCTCACTGTTTTTTAAATTCGTGCTTGCGCACAAAATCTGGGTGCGCAAGTTCACGTTGACCGCTCTGTATACACTATCGGCCGAAAGTTTGAGTACACCTGTCGAAATTTATTGCCGCACTAAAAGTTAGATACCGGAGTCATTGAAAAAGATCAAATTTCTCAAACGGCGTTTTGAAAGGGACAAAGTCAGCTTCATTTTGCCTTTTGACAAAAATTTCACAATTGTTTTTGAACCTGGTACGAATTTTCTAATGTCGCCATTTTTCGGCAATTTCTCGCTCTTCGAAAATTGGGCACATAGTCTGTGGACAAATTTTTCATTCGTTTTTTCTATGAAAAACCAAGAGAGAATGTCAAGAGCTTCATTTTCATTTATGAAAAAATCTCATGCGATTCTTTTCGCACTGTTATTGCATTTTTAGCAGAAAAAGACAGGTTTCAGAAAATGTAGCGTAATCCAAGAACTATAGCGTTTCAGAGAAAATGTCAAGGGGGTAAAAAGTCGCATGCTATCATTTTCAACGACATCTATCGCAGCTGTCATCCGATTCATATCCCATGATCGCTGATCACTTTTTCTCTGGTACTTTCGTACCATGACTGCAATATGTTGATTTCATATTACCTCAACCCTATTAAATCGTGAAAAAAATTATTCATTCATTTATTTAACAATTTATTCAATGAGCTGCACAATTGTATGTAGCCTGAATATCTATTCACTAAACCACATGCAAAGATCTCGATAAGGGGCAAGTTGACGTTTTGTCAACTTGCCCCCACCATCTTGCCCCGTTTGCCAATATTTGCAAAAAAAGAACCTCACAAAAAGTACATTGGTGAAAATCCGGAGATTCTATGATCTCTAGGATCTATGTACGTATAGAAATATAGTATTAATTCACAAGTACGATCTTGCGTACCTGCAATTGTATACAACTATTTTCCTGAGGGCTGAATCTTACTTCACACACATCTGAAACCACGATGCTCTGTAAAAAGCCCTGCTATGCAAGTCTACATCGCAGATATTATTGCTTGAAAAAGTATTAACTTACCTGGCGTTATCTGTCAAAATATTCTGAAAACAATCATTTCGTCATCTTGCCCCAGCCTACAACTTGGCCCGGTTTTCCCTACTTTAAGCATAACCGGGTTGGATATAATTTTGGACGTTCAAGGTTTTGTGCAACCTAATGACAAATTCGTGCCGAATGAACTCTCCGCGATTAACGTAAAAAGGAATGCACTAAGTATGTTGGATCTCACGTGTATCCTGTTTGGACCCTCTTCCCCTTGGGATGCTCTGTCGGCAAAATATCAAGCTACCAACACCCGGCTAATCCGCGATTTTCATGGGATCCCTTGGAATGCTGGAGAGGTGCTTCATAAAAATGTGAAATAAGCGTTGATGATGATTGTGAAAGATGCGCGCTGCCTGTATGTGAAGGGATTGCAAAAAAAGCGATGGGTTGAATCTGTAATTGCTAGTTCAAATCTAGTCTTCGACTTGGAAGATCTGGACTGTCCAAATTTGCGTCACCGGGGTATCACAGCACCGTTCCCAATTACCACGAGTATCACAGCACCGTTCCTAATTACCACTGCGCCTTTGAAAATGTTCTGCTGCTGAAAACTTGGTTTTTGATGAACGAGACTAGTATCGTTGAAAAATTGTTGAAACAAATTGTTCTCACTAGGAACTTGAACAAGCTGGGCACGGACGATTTCGTGCTCGTACCGAAGGGTGTTTTTCCCACGCACGTCTCAAACTTCGTCGATTGCGTGTGGGATAAACTTCCCGATTTGATGAGAAATGACAAAGAAATCGCCAACCAGCGCAGATATTCGAAATACCGCGAGTCGACGGATCCAGACACCGATAAAATAGATGCACCTAAGGTTAAACATTGTTCGCGCTGCAGACTTTGTAATTGACCAGAAGTAACCTAATCCATATTCATGATTTCCTACAATTTATGCTTGAATGTATGCATGTAGACAGCTTTTCTCTGAAATTATAATAAAAAAATATGATCTACTCAGCTTTCCACCGTGTATATTCGTCTTACCTTTCCATTATCCCCATTCACACATGAATTATAACCCATCGATGTCATACCTCTCATTCCTAATGGTTGGGTAGCGGTATGAGGGATCGAGAGGACCGGTTCGACGGTCCCGAAGGTTTCGGTCGAAGCAAGTTCGAAACTACCCGCCGACGCTTCGGATGTTTATTTGTTTACTACAACAACGACCCCGGGGACAGCTCCACGTAAAACAATCTTCTTCGATCGAAAGACTCGAGGAAAAAAGTAATATTTACGAATTTCTTCCATCTCGGCGATAGCGAGAAAGAGAAGGGCCGTGGAAGGGCTGCGGTTCAAAACCGTCGGCGTTTTTAAAATAAACCGCCGTTACGTCTCTCTCGCAACGACGCGAACGAAAGAAACAAAATAGCGGTCTTACGTCGGTCGCACATCGCGGGCTACCTCGCTAACGGGGGGATGGGAATCGATCGATCGACACGTTGCGTCTCTCTCAGCGAACGGGTTTGCGTCTCAGCTAGATTGTGGGTAATGTAGGAATTTTCATCCAGAACCCCCGTTGTACGTCTGCTAGCTTGGTCCTCGAGTCGATCTTAGCGTATCCGATCTGAAATCTTACAGCGTTAAGCATGGTTTACAATGGACGCAGACGTTCACGTTCACGCCAGACGCGGGCGCAATACTCGTAGCAGTCGTCTACAATGGACGTAGCCATAAGCCCCGCCCACTCTACTCGGTTCTAGCCAATAAAAGGATACAACTAATGAACACAATTGTATACCATTGCATACACTCTTAACCTCAAAAAGCTAACAGTCAACCTCAAAATACAAGTGACTCCGAAAAATAATGTGTGTTAAGGCGGCTGTTCTAGCTCTAACAGTAAGTGTACTACAACCCACTGCACAACTTATGAAACGCAAACAAAAAAAGAGAAAACAACTATGGAAACAGCGGCACTGGTGGGTCCGTCCAATGTTACAACTTCGAAATGAAAAAGACCACTTTCACACTCTTTACTCTTTTATAAAAGATAACGATGATGAGCAGTTTTTCAAATACACTCGCATGAGCGTTGACCAGTTCAACACATTATTGGAAATAGTGGTACCTAGGCTGCACAAGAACAGTTTACGACAAGCTCTTTCACCAGAACACCGCTTAGTAATCACATTGTAGTGAGTTGTTACATATTTTTATGATCTTGTCACTTCGTCTTAAGAACTAATACAATTTTTTTTTCCATATATGTACAATATATTATTGTCTCGTTTTAAGCATTTGCTCCAGCAAAATGCGCTCCACGCAGTTTTCTATTGCCGTCCCAGTCTTTAGAATTGGCGAGACTTGAAGACAGGGCCTGGTAAAACTCTTTCTCTGTTACAACACCACCATTCGATCCCTTATGGAAGCAGCTCACAAAATCTGAAATTTATGAAATTCGGATGCAATAGTTCAGGATCAACATAGGTAATTTATATCAGATGAGAGAAAATATGTATTTCATACCAAAGAGTAGCTTGTAGAAAGTGGTATCCCGGTAACACCGGTCTTCAGACTCACCTCTGGCGGGTCTGGGACAGGAAGGAGGGACCAAAATCCGTCCTTCTGATGCTGGGCGTGGACGCAAAGTCTAGGGACTGGCTGAGGGGGGCTGGCCTCATGGCCCACTACGGACTCGGAAGGGTGACCTTCAAGGAAACCCGACCGAGCACCGGCGAGGGACAGGGGGCCTCAGCACCCACTGGCCAGGGAGCTGTGGTGGCTGGGGTCACGCAGACCGGAGGACCAAGTCCGTCGACATCGGCGGCTAGGAACCCCGGGAGCGAGGCTACAACCACCGCAAAAACAAGTAGCGGGGGAGGGAAGGACCTCAAAAGCTCGTGGACTCAGGTCCTCAGACCAGGGCACACGAGCCGAGGGGTACTACCCTACAAGAAAGTAGAGGGGGGATCGAGCAGGCCTAGGGGGCGCCCGACTAGGGCCTGCGAGATAGGCAGGGCAGGGCAGGCTGACGTGGCAGCGGGGGTCCAAAAGACCATTGCTGTCGCAGCAGTAGGCCCTGCAGAAACACTACCCGGGGTAACACCTGACGCGGGGGCCCAGGGCACCGGGGGGGCAGGCGGGGCTCTGTAAACAGGGACTCACCTTCTCTCCCACCCACAGCGAAAGTATATCCGAATGGCAGGCAGTCCTATGACCGCAGGCAGGATCAACTTCGCGCAGATCAACTTGCAACACTGCAAAGCGGCCTCAGCTGTACATAGCAGGGACCTTGCAGTGGAGCACACAGACATATCACTCATACAAGAACCATGGGTACACAAGGGGCTTGTAAGGGGGTTGGAATTAAGGAACGGAGCAATTTTGTGCAGAATAGGGGGACCAGAAGATCCGGGCCCCAGGGCGGCTATCTACAGGGTGTCCGGCAACTAACGCACTTTCTCGTACCGGTGAATTCGTCTCGAAAAACTAAGACGGAAATGTTCAGTGCAAAAATGTCGAGGCATCAACCGTTTTCGAGTAAGAGCCGTTTAAAGTCGCCCAATGTAAGGCCAGATAGGAGACAGCGACAGGGACGTATTCCTAGCGGCGCACGGGGCTCGAGCCGGCCGGGCAGCGTGACCCATGAAACATAACAGACTCGCTCGCTCGCTGACCACGCATAATGAGTGCTCTCATATACGTCCCTGTCGCTGTCTCCTATCTGGCCTTACATTGGGCGACTTCAAACGACTCTTACTCGAAAACGGTTGATGCCTCGACATTTTTGCACTGAACATTTTCGTCTTAGTTTTTCGAGACGAATTCACCGGTACGAGGAAGTCCGTTAGTTGCCGGACACCCTGTATATTAATAATAGACACCAGGCACTTCAATTGAACCAGTTCTGCAACAGAGACCTGGTGGCAGCATTAGTGAAACTAAAGCTTGCCCGGGGAGGGACTACCGACATGGTGGTGGCATCAGCATACCTGCCCTACGACTCGAAGGATCCACCACCTACGGGGGAACTCAAGGCGCTGGTAAGGTACTGCGCAAGCAAAGGGCTCGAACTGCTGGTGGGGTGCGACGTAAACTCGCACCACACGGTATGGGGCAGCTCCAACACAAACAGGAGGGGAGTGGCTCTATTGGAGTACCTTACCCTGGAGCGGCTGGAAATCCTCAATAGGGGATCGAAGCCCACTTTCATCAACTCCCTTAGGAGGGAGGTGATTGACCTAACTCTGTGCACCAGTAAGGTGGTACACATGACCAAAAACTGAAGGGTAAGGGAAGAGGACACTCTTTCCGACCATAGACGAATCTCCTTCTACATAGACGGGGACGCGGCATGGGAACCGACGGTAATGTACAGGAACCCCAGGGCAACCGACTGGACCTCCTACAGAGAGGAGCTAGCAAAGGGACTCAGGGGCCCCTGCTGCAAATTAGGAACGATAGGCATGGTTGAGGACGCAGTAGGTACCCTACAGACTGCCATCAACCAGGCTTACGAAGCAGCGTGCCCAGCAAAGCAGCGGAAATGCAGCAAAAAGGTGACCTGGTGGAATAAGAATCTGGGCCAACTAAGGACCAGATCCCGTAAACTACTTAACAGGGCCCTTAAGACAGGTATAGACTCGGACTGGGAAGCTTACAAAGCTACTCAGAAGACGTACAAGAAAAAGATCAAAAAGTCGAAGGAGGAGGGCTGGAGGGATTTCTGCAGCGAGACCGAGGACCTGTCGCTGGTAGCTAGGCTTCGCAAGGTGTTCACCTCCGGCCCGCCAATCAAGCTGGACGGGCTCACCCTGTCTCACGGCAGAACAGCCGAGAACCAGACAGAAATCCTAACCCACATGCTGGAAACCCACTTCCCCGGGTCGTTGCCGGCCGGCGGGGGACTGCCCAAAAGGGCGGGCCCAACCCGTGCCGGGCACGGAACGATGGACTGGAAAACAGCTGCGGAGATTGTGACACCAGACAGAACCAAATGGGCGATCGATACCTTCGATAGGTTCAAAAGTCCAGGAGCTGACGGGATCTTTCCTGCACTCTTACAGGAGGGTGGGAAGGACCTAGCCATCAGGCTGAGCATCACCTTCAGGTCCTGTCTAGCAATGAGATACGTCCCCACGGCGTGGCGGGACGTCAAGGTAGTCTTCATCCCCAAGCCGGGAGAGGGACACTACGACATAGCCAAGTCCTGGAGACCAATCAGCCTAACGTCTTTCCTACTTAAAACGCTGGAGAGGCTGGTGGACAGATACGTAAGAGACGGGGCACTGGTAGAAAGACCAATCGCACACACACAGCACGCGTATCAAGCAGGCAAATCCACGGAGACGGCTCTTCACTCCCTCATAAGGGAGCTGGAGGGGCCACTCTCCCGGAAAGGAGCAGCAGCCTTATGTGTGTTCATGGACGTGGAGGGAGCTTTCGATAACACATCCTCCAACGCTATATGTGAAGCAGCATCCAGGTTCAAAATCAACAACATGGTTGTTGAGTGGATCAGGAACATGCTGCAGACAAGGACGGTCACTGCCAGTCTCGGTGGGACCGAAGTTAGAGCTCAGGTCGACAGGGGCTGCCCGCAGGGGGGAGTACTCTCCCCCCTTCTGTGGACCCTGGTCATGGACGGGCTTCTGACGGGGCTCAGCGAGATCGGAGTGACGGCAGTGGGCTATGCTGACGATATAGCTCTGGTCGTCACAGGCGATCACCCACAACGTATGACGAATAGGATGCAAAAAGCACTCGACCTCGTACAAGATTGGTGCACATTGCAGTCGCTCAGGATCAACCCGGGCAAGACCGAGATGGTACTGTTCACGAGGAAACGACGTTTCGACCTAGGACCGATCAGGATCTTCGGAGCGGAACTGACTCGTTCCACGGAGGTACGTTACTTAGGGGTGACCCTGGATAACAAATTGACATGGAAGGCTCACGTCCTGAAACAGGCCCAGAAGGCCAGAGCCACATTCTGGGCCTGCAAAAGGATGATAGGCCAGACATGGGGGCTGAAGCCGAGAACGGTGAAGTGGATTTACACGGCAATCTTACTTCCACAGATCACATACGCTGCCGTGATTTGGTGGCCTGCCACGAGCAGGGCCAACAACCGTAAGGCTCTGGAAAGGGTCTACAGACTAGCGACCTTGGGGATAACGGGTGCCATGAGAACCACCCCTACACTCGCCATGGGGGCTCTCCTTAACTTGACGCCTCCACACATAGCGGTGGAGACGGAGGCATGTAGGGCGGCCCTTCGACTCAGATTCTCTGGGTTATGGCGAGACTCGGGCAGGGGGCACACGACTATACTCCGACAGATGGAGGAGTCGGTGGGACCCCCTCCCCCAGGGGGAGGAGACAGGCACCCCAATCTCTACCAATTTGAAAGGCCCTACGAGGTACAGATCAAAGAAGACATATCCTGGGAGGAGGATAAACTTACGCTCCTTCACCCAAAAGGGCTCGTCTGGTTCACTGACGGGTCAAAGAAAAGAGGAGGAGCGGGAATTGGAATCTGGTCCGGAGGACCCAGGCTAAGCATGTCGCTGGCACTAGGGAACACCGCTACAGTATTTCAGGCAGAGGTGTTCGCTATACTCTCCTGCGCCAGGAAAATTTTGACGCTGGGATACAGGAGCAAGCACATATACATCTGCAGTGACAGCAAAGCAGCACTTAGATCGATCGACGCATGCGTGGTGAGATCTAAGCTGGTGCAGGAATGCACAACTCTGCTGAGGCAGCTAGCGCGAACTAACCGCGTGAAACTGCTCTGGGTGCCGGCACACAAAGGCATCGAGGGTAACATCGAAGCAGACCGTCTAGCCAAGAGAGGAGCTTCACGACATGGCCCAGACAGGGGCTGCCTAATCGGCGTCCCTACGGAACATGTCAAAGAACTAGCAAAGAGGATTGCTAGGGATAAGTTCGCAGAGCTTTGGGGCAATGCACCGGGCATGCTACACACGAGGGGCCTGTTTAAAGGACCCTCGAGCGGGCTCGGTGAGGAGCTGATCAAACTGAGCAGAACCGAACTGAGAAGCGTAACAGGGCTTATCACGGGCCACTGGTACACAGGCAAACACCTCGTCCACCTTGGACTCAGGGAAGAGGCGAGCTGTCCCAGGTGTGGCGAAGAAGCGGAAACACCACAACACCTCATAGTGCGATGTAGGGGTCTAGTGGGCCCCTGTACGGAGGCCTTCGGACCTAACTTCACCGGCGAAGTGGGTATAGAGGGAATAGGAGTAGGTAGGCTCCTGCTCTTTGCCCGGGCTGCCAACCTAACTACCTTTCCCATAGCGTAGGTTGCCCGTATGGGCTCGGGCACAATGGTCCGCGAGGACTGAGCGCCCGGAGATAACTAAATAATAATAATATAATAATAATAGGTATCTCTCAGGAGAAATTTGTAATTTGTCTTTCGATACGCGGTACACTTCATGGCTAAATCTCTATTAAACAACTTCTTTACGATCGCTGTGACGGTTTGTTGTAGCTCGTTGTTGACCAAACATTCCATGGCCATTTTCTATGATAATTGGTGATGATCATGAGTTGAGAAATATTGGTCTAATAATCCACATGATTTTTTTCAATGTTCTCCCAAAATTCTTAGCATACTTCGCGTCTTTGAGTAAACGAAGGTCGAAGGCCTTGTACTCATCAACTGTCAACAGCTTACTAAAGTTATACTGTTCAGTGAAGCTGATGATCGAGACCTGGTCGACTTTCGTTTTAATCGTCCGTTAAACAGTATTTCGCAAAGCTGCTACTTCTTCGATCAAGGTACCGACTTGTATAATCAGCTTCTTCATTGCTGAATAAATTAGTGCTGAATCTATAGGAGGAAGAGGAAAAAAACAGTTATTCGAATTTGTCATAAATACGGTATCCCATCATAAAAAGGAGACCTGATTCATTTTATTCATTCCCTGATTCGTTGAATAACAGATAAAAATAAGCAGTACCTTCGAGAAAGTTTGGTTCAAATTCTCCTGACACAGATGATTCTTGCATTACAGCCTCGGTTGCAGGTCGACCCTTCTCCAGTCCAATAGCACGATCATCATGTAGTGGACGATGATTGATAGCTGTAAACATGAAGAATCGAATGAAAATTAGGATCCGTGCAGTAATGCCCAAGCCCGAGGGGTCTTGTAGAGTGATCCCAGCTGCCCGGAGCAGAGTTGGGCGTAATAAATTACTTTCTGTAATTGAATACATTCAAATTACAAATTACAATTGTAATTAGTATTTAGGATTTTTCCTAAATACGAATTAAAAGTATTTAGTATTTAGAATTTTTCCTAAATACAAAATACAAATGTATTTAGTATTCAATATTTTTCCTAAATACAAATTGAAAGTATTTAGTATTTAGGATTTTTCCTAAATACAAAATACAAATGTATTTAGTATTTAATATTTTTCCTAAATACAAATCAAAAGTATTTAGTATTTAGAAGTTTTCCTTAATACAAAATACAAATGTAATTAGTATTTGATATTTTTCCTAATTACGAATTGGAAGTATTTAGTATTTAGAATTCTTCCTAATTACAAATTAGAAATGTAATTAGTAACGGTATTCTTTCTTATTAAAAATATATATTTATGTATATAATTAAGAATATATATATCAGCGAGTATATATGGTTAATTTATAGTGTATATGAATGATTTCGAATAAATATGTATACATATACGCGAGTATATATGGTTGATTTATAGTATATATAGGTGATTTCGAATAAATATGTATATACGCGAGTATATATGGTTGATTTATAGTATATATGGGTGATTGCGAATAAATCTGTATATACGCGAGTATACATGGTTGATTACTGGTATATATAGGTGATTTCGAATAAATATGTGTATACGCGAGTAGATATGTTTGATTTATAGTATATATAGGCGATTCCGAACAAATATGTATATACGCGAGTATATATGGTTGATTACTGGTATATATAGGTGATTTCGAATAAATATGTGTATACGCGAGTATATATGGTTGATTTATAGTATATATGGGCGATTCCGAACAAATATGTATATACGCGAGTATATATGGTTGATTTATACTATATACTATATACTATATACTATTTACTATATTGAGACGTACAAAACATCTCAAGTATTGGTTCGAGCCCAATACAGCCAGGACGGATTAACATGGATTTTCTAGCGCTCACGCGCACAGTTACAAGACCTAGAAATCAGGTGGCAAAGAAAATCGAAATCAAGAAATGAGGCATTAATCTAAAATAATTTAGATTACCTATCTTATAGAAAACCTAGCATATAACTTCTCTCAACATGACCAAAAAAAACCAGACAACTGCATCAATATGCAAGCACTTTTGGACACCATGGAAACATATAGAACATTTCATTTTTTACCAACAATTGTTTAAATCAAAAATTCCAAACAGGCAGAAAGGAAGTTTATTCCCATAGAAAATTATGTCCTAAGTAACAATCATCCCTAATTTGCATAATAACAATTTTGGACACCATAGAAGTTCATGGAACAATTTGTTTATAACAAATTGCCCAAATTAGAAAAACTAAAGGCGTGGAGACCTACAGGAACTAGAATAAGGAATAATTTGATTGCAAACAAATGTTCTCATATAAAAATTACCAAAAACGGACACCAAAGAAGGTGATAGAACGTTAAGGATTAACTGCCGAAACCGTATAAAAGGGCGCCCACGCAGCGCTCGGCCCCTCAGTCTAGGCTCAGCCTACAGAGAGAAATTATATAGAAAACTGCTCTTGATTATCATACAGTATTGAACATTCCAAACGCTAAAAGCTAAACCTCGCAAAGACTGAAAACCCAAAACTTGATTTAATTTAATATATTTACCATTATTATTTTCACTACAGCATTGAAGCCAGATATTTTATTTTGGTGAAAACGTTCATTGAAAACCATTATTGAAACAATTTTCTTTTGTTTGAGGAATTACCCTTTGGTACTCACAAGGAGAGGCTCAGACCTTCGGATCACAGATTCTGCCCAAACTTTTACAGGTGTCTTCTTGAGCCAAAAGATGAAGTCTGTGATGTGTCATTCCATCTAATGGGCATTCCTTCCTAGATTATAAATTAAAAACCAAGAAAAAAATTAAAAAAAAAATTAAATTAAAAAAAAAATTAAAAAACACAGGAAACTAATACTGAATCACTATATCATTGAAACTTTCTCAGAGACCTTGAAAAAAAATATTCCAGTCATAAATACACCACATTTCACTTATGGCACTACGTCACACTCTTCGGAGGCACAGTCGCAGGGCTCGAACAGCTTCCTTTCAATTTCTAACGAACTTGATTCTTCAAGACATATTTCAGAATTCACCTAGGTCCTAACTATCGCCTGCAATGCATCGAGGCCATAGATTCCTTCATCAACAAACATTTTTTGGCTGATAGATCTGAAAGTAACAACGGTAATACCAGTCTTACTGCGATATTACATTTATATTATCGATAAAAAAACATTACATTTATACCTATATATCTTGAATACTTTCACTACTTTGATCAACGTTTTATGAAGATTTAATACTTCTCTTATGGAATGGTGTTAGTCGTGACAGGTCAAGTAAGGCTATGTTGCCCGACCAAACGGGTGTATGCCACATCTCAATGAGTACAGCAAGCACAAGTTGCCATGAAATAGCCATCGATACATAACATTGAAAATTTATCGTTACCTTATTATACTGTTTTCGTTTTGATGAAAATACGCTAGCGCAATTATGAGAGCTTTACGTCACCTACAGCAACGTATGACAGATCTCGATCGACACACAACGGCTCGTGTCGGTGGAAAGAGGTAGCGCTAAAAGGGTCTCTATCAGGGCGCATTGCGGAACGACATCTGATGGGTTTTTTTCAAATCTCAAATTCGATTATTTCGATCTTCATTTTGAACAATCGTATAATCGTTTTTCATATTTCATTACTCCTTCAAAAATTTTTGAACGCATTGCTGCTATTTCATTGTGTTCATAAGTTTTGTTAGAGAATTCCTAATTGTTGTGATAAAAAATGGCTAGTGCCCTCAGCACTGGACCTAGTACTCTAGGCGATGATACAGATGAATCCACACACATTATTAGTGCGAGTATTCATGCCTGTATCAAAATATTGCAAAGGAAGAACATTATCAGCAGGCATCCAATCGACGATATTTCTGAGCAAGCGTGGTTGTTGGGGAATGAACTGGCAGATAAATTGCTTGAAGTAATTCAAAACTATGAGTTTGCTGAAGACGAGGAGTTACTTATGGATGAGGAGATTGTAGAAGAGCCGGTTGATGACATTGAAATGGTGCAAACTCCAGAATCATTCCCATCAGGTAAGAAGTTTCCAGAAGACACCCTTTCGAAATCCATTATTTGTAATTGACGTTTGTGTTGTTTTTTCATTTTGAATAACTCAATTATAAAACCTCAACTGATATTATCTTACAATAAATTGCTGAATGACTTTGAAGACAAATATTCTATGAAAGCTTCACTGTATTTGTGTGGCTTATTAGAAGAAACAAACTCCTGAATTTATCTTACGCTACGTATAAAATAATATTATGCTATACAACAAAACTAAACAATAATAGAATAACAAGAAATAACGCAAATATGTAGATTACAAATAAAATGTTTGCATTTTAAATAGATTCATCTCAACCGATAAGTCAATCGAGCTCCAGTGATTATGAGCCGGAACTAAAGAAGCCGAAATGTGATAACATTAGCCTCGAAAAAAAAATTAAAATCGTGAATCTAGCACGAGAACATCCCAAGTGGACCCTCAGAACTTTAAAAGCTCGAGGAGCGACTTGTTTGTCGAGGATGGATGACCTCACCAGATGGCGAAACGACATACAAAGGGGAGGAACAATGTACGACAAGAGCAATGCAATAAAAAAATGGACGTACGATAGATTCTGCGAAGCGCGACAGAATCAAATTCCAGTGACCACCCGAAATATTCAAGAGTGGGCATTACAGGCTTCAATGCAATATACTTCGGAAGACTTCTGTTTTGTTGCTTCAATTGCTTGGACCAAGAGGTTTAAAAAGGAATTTCGAATAAGACAGAGGAAAGTAACTAGATATGTCAAAACTACCGAAAAGAGATCACCTGAAGAAGTTTTTAGGGCAGCAGAAAATTTTCAGATGGAATGTGTGACTGCCACCACGTCGTTCGATCTAGATTACATTCTTAACACGGACCAGATGGGTTGTGAATACCGCTCGAATGTACATCGAACGATGGAGCATGTTGGGCAAAAAACTGTCGAAGTACATTTAGGTGACATGAATAAAGTCACTCATACGTATACTGCCCAATACACAATCGCTGCTTCAGGCAAATTGCTACCAAAGGTGTTCATTTGTCTCCAAGAGCCAAAAGGTGCGTTTGGTCCAAGAGTTGGCGAGAGGGTCGAGGCTCTCGTTAATGAGTATAAAAACGTATACGTCACATGCTCAAAATCTGGTAAGTTGACATCAGACCTATTTGACGAGTACACGACCAACGTTCTACAACCAAACGTTGAAGGCAAGAGGTTTGCACTGGTCATTGACAGTTGGGGTGGTCAATCTAATAGAAGGTTATTCAGCAAGTTTGAAAATGAATGTGGAGAATCTTCTTGCTTGCTTCAAATAATTCCCCCTGGTTGCACACCATACTGTCAGCCATTGGACGTATATTTTCATCGGCAAGTGAAGATCTTTATTAAAGAATTGCAAAACTGCACCTACTTGCTGCAAGAGCAAAGGCAAATAAATACCAGAGATGATGCTATAAAAATCCAAGCTTTAGTGATCAATCAACTGTGCGCTCCTATTTTTAGGAATATGATCGAATATGCTTGGTTCGCTGCTAAATTGATCCCGACTAGACAAGTCTTTATGAATGTCAGAGAAGTCTGTTTTCCGGAGAAGCCCTGTAGAGCTCGGTGTAGGTGTGCATCGGGTGGTGATGATGCTAATGGTTCACGGTCCATTGGCTTCGTAAAGTGCGCTTGGTGTCGTCAGTATTGGTGCTTCCATTGCTTTTACGATTTGTACCACCCTAATCAATGCACAAAATATTTCATCAATGTTTAACTCCCATGATTGCAGGAAATACTTGTCCAATTTATGAATTTCACCATGAATTACTTTTGAATTTGTTTCGCATCTCTTTCCAGAGGTGATTCGAGCTGAACGACACATACAAGTTCGCGGCTCTTCGGAGTCGTACGAACGGTCGCAGTTTCGCATCTCTTTCCAGAGGTGATTCGAGCTGAACGACACATACAAGTTCGCGGCTCTTCGGAGTCGTACGAACGGTCGCAGTTTCGCATCTCTTTCCAGAGGTGATTCGAGCTGAACGACACATACAAGTTCGCGGCTCTTCGGAGTCGTACGAACGGTCGCAGTTTCGCATCTCTTTCCAGAGGTGATTCGAGCTGAACGACACATACAAGTTCGCGGCTCTTCGGAGTCGTACGAACGGTCGCAGTATCGCATCTCTTTCCAGAGGTGATCCGAGCTGAACGACACATACAAGTTCGCGGCTCTTCGGAGTCGTACGAACGGTCGCAGTATCGCATCTCTTTCCAGAGGTGATCCGAGCTGAACGACACATACAAGTTCGCGGCTCTTCGGAGTCGTACGAACGGTCGCAGTATCGCATCTCTTTCCAGAGGTGATCCGAGCTGAACGCCAAATAAATTTTTTTGGGAAACACGTCAATTAGCCTCCCCGTGGCGTTTCCTGGAAATACTCGTGATTATATGAGTAGCTAATAATTGGCACTTATGCTGTAATTAAAGAGATAAGTATAAGGTAAGTACGTTACAACTTCGTAGATCGTGAATACAGGTTCAAGAAGAAATGAATAAATAAATAAATTAAAAAATAATTAGAAAAAAAAACAAACACTGGAATCTAAATTTAGCTTACTTTTGAATATCTCACATCGAAAAATTTGTTCCAGGTTTGATTTCTGGAGAGAGCAATTCCTCTTCGTGACAAAATACTGAATCAGCCAGCAAACTTTACATTCGAACACGTTTTTTGATCATACTACGATAGACGATATCGTTTGAGCAAACTGCAATGGGTGAAAACAGCTGTACGAAACAATAATACAATATGGGATTTCAACATACACACTTCTGGTTCAGGCACATATGAAAATTTGCAATATATTTGAAAATATTATTTATTATTCGTTGTTCATTATTTATAAATTAATTATAATATTTCCACCCCAGCCGCCGCCCCTGCCGCCGCCCCTGCCGCCGCGCCAGCCGCCGCCCCTGCCGCCGCGCCAGTCGCCGCCCCTGCTGCCGCCACGGCCACGCTTACGGCGGTTGGACCACTTGTATCTGAAATTGAAGTGGTATTAATAATTTCGAGTGAGTGATTTCGAATTTTATATACTCACACAATTCAGAGATAAAATTTGATAGATATTTTAAATTCGACTAGCATTAACTTTTTGAATTTCATTCTAGCTTCATACTCTGTGGGATGATGTTTTATGCAGCATTATTATCATCAGATCCATGACAACAGAATGGCATTGCGTCGATTGAAACGTGCTATGTATTTTTAGTTTATTTCACAATTCAGTGGTTTACAAGTAAAAAATTCTTGAATATTTTTCTCGTTGTTAGATTGAAGGAAATTTGTGGTAAATACTTGAGATTGGAAATTATGGCATTGGGTCGTCGCTCATGCGAAAATATGTCCAAACATATGTATACTGCAAAAACTGTAATATTCGGTTACCTCAAATCCGATCCAATTATTTGTTTCTTTTTAATATATGTATGTAAAAATCTAACATCAAACAATTGAGAACATCCAGCTGCAAGTCAACCCATCCACTACAAATATTTGTATTTACTGCCGATAGTTACCAATATGTAAATTCCTCAAACGAGCTTGTGTACTTACTTATCATCTCGCTGGCGGTTTTTAGAGGGGTTCGGCTCTTTTTTCTGGTCCGCCTATTGAATCAAAACGAAATCACAAGAATAAATAGCGACATTAAATATTGTTACGCATTGAATAATGTTATGTGATTTTGTTTCTTACATCTCTCCTCTCCATTTTTTTTTCCTTATCTTGGCCACCTTCCTTCCTTTTGCCAATCGCACCTTCGCCCTTTCCTTCCTCTACTCTCTTTCTCTCCGCCTCGAATGCTCGCTTCTCCTGTTCAAACCTTTCCCTTTCTTTACGCAACTTTTCTCGCTCCTCCTCGATTAATCTTCGCTCCCAACCAGCACCTTTGTCATCTGACATATTTGCTGATTTAGAGAATGAACAACAACAACGTCAATGAATGATCTAATAAAAGGCCTAGCGGATGAAATTTGTGATGAATGAAACGTGCAAATCAGTCACTCCTTTGATACTGGGTTTGCATTCGTTGCCGAGATTACACCCAAGAATGAGATTATGTTCCCAAGAATTTGGGAGTATGCATAAAAATGTTTTCCGATCGCTCATGTATACGGCATTCATTAGGCCAAAATGATTATATGAATAATTATGAAATAAAATACTGAAAAATTATGTAAAACTACTATCGGATCTGACTGTGAGTTTTCATTGGTAATGATGTAAAACTAATTGTAAGATATCAAATGACAAAGACAGAAATCCCCATATTGCAGTGAACTGTAAGTACACGTAACTCATTGTTAGATTTTCATTCCAAGGTTTCATGAAATGTTTTGAATTAATTTAATCGATTGTCCAATTAGGAATACAACATTTGGGTAATATTTTTATAGATCAATCGACTGATCCGCCAGATAACGTATCTAAAAAAATCACTTACCGTAATTAACCAAAATTTATGTGGCGCGAAGACCGGTGCGTCGATTCATTTGTTTCAAAAATACCTAGAGTGAAAAGCCGGCGCACGCGTATCCACCCCCGTGTCCAAAATTAAGATCGAACCAATTGAATTTGAGATTTGAATAAAATCCATCAGATGTCGTTTCGCAATGGGCCTTGATTCAGCGCAACCTCTTTCCACCGACACGAGCCGTTGTGTGTCGATCGAGATCTGTCATACGTTGCTGTAGGTGACGTAAAGCTCTCATAATTGCGCTAGCGTATTTTCATCAAAACGAAAACAGTATAATAAGGTAACGATAAATTTTCAATGTTATGTATCGATGGCTATTTCATGGCAACTTGTGCTTGCTGTACTCATTGAGATGTGGCATACACCCGTTTGGTCGGGCAACATAGCCTTACTTGACCTGTCACGACTAACACCATTCCATAAGAGAAGTATTAAATCTTCATAAAACGTTGATCAAAGTAGTGAAAGTATTCAAGATATATAGGTATAAATGTAATGTTTTTTTATCGATAATATAAATGTAATATCGCAGTAAGACTGGTATTACCGTTGTTACTTTCAGATCTATCAGCCAAAAAATGTTTGTTGATGAAGGAATCTATGGCCTCGATGCATTGCAGGCGATAGTTAGGACCTAGGTGAATTCTGAAATATGTCTTGAAGAATCAAGTTCGTTAGAAATTGAAAGGAAGCTGTTCGAGCCCTGCGACTGTGCCTCCGAAGAGTGTGACGTAGTGCCATAAGTGAAATGTAGTGTATTTATGACTGGAATATTTTTTTTCAAGGTCTCTGAGAAAGTTTCAATGATATAGTGATTCAGTATTAGTTTCCTGTGTTTTTTAATTTTTTTTTTAATTTAATTTTTTTTTTAATTTTTTTCTTGGTTTTTAATTTATAATCTAGGAAGGAATGCCCATTAGATGGAATGACACATCACAGACTTCATCTTTTGGCTCAAGAAGACACCTGTAAAAGTTTGGGCAGAATCTGTGATCCGAAGGTCTGAGCCTCTCCTTGTCAAACGGCCAACGAGCCGCTACTAGTCAAAACCCGATCATTTTTCCAGTGTATAAAAATCACCGAACATCACATCAAAAAGCAAAACGCTATATTGTTAAATTCGCCGAGTAAAGATATTTTTGTGGAAACCAATTTCAACCCGATACCTCCCAGCCCGAATTCTGGTCGTTTAATATTTGGTCCATTGCGGTTCCAAATAATTACTCAATCGTTTTCAACCTCCCATCCCGAATTCTGGTCGTTTAATATTTGGTCCATTGCGGTTCCAAACAATTACTCAATCGTTTTCAGCCTCCCATCTGAGATTCTGGGCGCATGATTCTGGATCCACGACAGTTCTAAAACCAATACCCAGTCACAGCAAACCCCGAACCTTGAAGAAATCTGGTCGCTTAATATTTGGTCCATTGCGGTTCCGAAATCATTATTCGATCGTTTTCTGCATCCTCCCCGGAATTCTGGTTGCTTAACGCTCAGTCCACTGCGGTTCTGAGTGGTTATTCAATCGCTTTCTGCACCCCAGGATTCTGGTCGCTTAATATTTGGTCCATTGCGGTTCCAAAACCATTATTCGATCGTTTTCTGCATCCTCCCTGGAATTCTGGTTGCTTAACGCTCAGTCCACTGCGGTTCTGAGTGGTTATTCAATCGCTTTCTGCATCCTCCCTGGAATTCTGGTTGCTTAACGCTCAGTCCACTGCGGTTCTGAGTGGTTATTCAATCGCTTTCTGCATCTTCCCTGGAATTCTGGTTGCTTAACGCTCAGTCCACTGCGGTTCTGAGTGGTTATTTAATCGCTTTCTGCATCCTCCCTGGAATTCTGGTCGCTTAATATTTGGTCCATTGCGGTTTCAAAATCATTATTCGATCGCTTTCTGCATCCTCCTCCCGGGATTCTGGAAGTCTAACGCCTATTCCACTGCGGTTATAGGTGGCTATTCCGCCGTTTCCTCCGCCCCGAAAAATCACCGCCCCAGAAAATCAACGCCCCAAATTCCTTCCAAGAGATATATCCACGAACTGTCAAACCTGGGCGTGAAATTAACCAATCCTGGCAAAACGGCTGTGACACAGTCACCCACATACGACATCACCTGGGCCGAATCGGCTAAAGCAGAAGAAAATAATAGAAAGAACCTCTAACAAGGTGAATCAGATACACACGGCCGCTACGGGAGACACTCCCGGGAGTCGGCACAAGTAGCGACCCTCCTTACCAACAAACCGGGGGAAAACGGGACGTTACATTTGGCGCACAACGTGGGGCCCGAAAAATTTTGGACTTGAAAAAATAGAGACCAAAAAAGGGCCACGAAGAGAAACCCCGAGAGATCGGAGCATACAACACAAAAAGAAAAAAGAACATAGAATGCAGAAGGCGAGCACCGCCCAGTTCATTAACAAATCAACGAAGAAGACCGCGAAGGAAAGGACCACCGAGGAGGTCTATGCCCGTCTAGAGGCACTCGAACTGAAAGTATCAGAACAAGAAAAGCATTCCAGAACCCTGGAAGAAGAAAACAAGACATTCAAAGGAATCATTCAGCAACTGGTTGCAAAATTCTGTAACAAGCCAGCACAGGAGAGAACAGAAAACTCCGAGAGGATCAACCTGCTGGAGCAGAAGCTCAAGGAAACAGAAAACCTGATGATAGAATTGGAAAAAGTAAATGATATCCTGAGACACAAATTCGAGAATTTGTGGAAAGGTTATAACTAGTCGATGAAAGCCTTACAAAAAGTCACCAAAGAAACCGACAAAGAAATAAGGGAACTAGACGACAGAGTCACCGAACTGAAAAACCGCGTCGACCAATAAATCAAAAAAAAAAAAAAATATATATATCAGTAATAAACCGTTGAAGAGAAGTAAAAATAATTAGAAAAGACATAGAGTCACAAATCAGATCTCTTGTCGCAAAACAAAAAGAAAAGCCACGGACAATATACCCAAGATGCCGCAACGAAGACTAAGCCCACGCGCCGGGTCCAATACATCAACCCGGCCCGCAAGGGAGGAAAATGCAGAAGAATATCTGCAGCTCGCAAAAAAGACACTAGATGAGATTCTTACGGAAGAGTTGCAGGATACGCCGGATAAATTGATAGATGACGACACGCATCCGATAACCCTAGAAGGAAAAGTACTACGATGGGAGACCGAGATAACGGCTTGCGTATTAAATCTATGCCAGCAAAACAAAAAAAATGAGGAAAGTATCAAAACGACTTCATTAACAATCGACGAAGTCCTCCAGACTCGAGAGGCGCACAAAGCCCACCTGGAAGACACGGTGAATCAGGCGGAAGACAAACTAACGCAGGATTTGCACAGCGAACTGGCACGATGCATGGTGCGGTTCGAAAGAGAGCAGAAGGAGAAATGGGATGGAAGGAAAAGAGAATGGAAACGAGAAATAGTACGAGATATCGATGCTCAATATAAAGAGGAAATAAATAGCCTCAAAAGACAAATTTCTGTACTAACCACCAACGCCGTGGACGCCGGCGAAAGGAACGTCATACTAGAGACACGAGTACGGTCAGTAACGGAAGACATGGATCAGGAAAACGAAATCATGACCCAAATACAAAGACAGATAGCGGATTACGTCATTCCCGAGCTAAAAAACCAACAGGGAATTATGACAAATCTGCAAGCCCAAATGGGGGGAACCATGAGGCAGACGCAAGGTGCAACACGGCGGACGACAATGGGAGGCACAAATTTTCTCAACGCCACCGCGGGGGCACAGTACAGAATGAGTTTTAAACCCCCTACCTTCAAGGGCGACCCGAGAGATAAACCAGTGAAGTTCTTGACGGAACTACAACATTATGTGGACGTCACTAACCCTGATATCAGGGAACTGGTATATCTCATTTCACAAACGTTGGAGGGAACCGCTAAAGAGTGGTGGTACCTCATGGAAAACAGCGTCAGGAGTTTTGAAGACTTTGCGACAAAATTCAAGGAACGATTCTGGAATGCAACAATCCAGGACGGCCTGCGCCGAAAAATCGAATTTGGTTCTTTCGATGGAAATAGGAAGATGACCAGGACGGAATATGCAACGCATATTTTCAGTATTGCTAAAGACCTGGGAAACAATTATACGGATGAAGAGATCATCCGAAGACTATGCAACCACTTTGATCGAGAAATCCGCTTCGCGATCGAAGGGCAAGGCATTCAAGAACGCAGCAAACTATTTGAACTATTAGAAGACTTTGACAGTGAGGCAGCCACTCGGAAAACTATAACGAGGCAAGGGCCGATGGCAGACGAACGAAATCAGGCGCCAACAGGCCCCCAAAGAAACTTTAACGAGTGGAGAAGTAATGGTGGACCCAGAGAAGGGCCCAATCGAAATGCCCCGAATAATTATCCACAGGAGAAAAGGGACAAAACCCAAGAACGAAACATATCGTGGCGGCAACCCGTAGCCCAGCAAACAAATGACCAGCTACCGTGGCAGAAACGAGGCCCGCAAAGAAACATAAACGTCATCGAAATGCAAGATGTGGAAGAGACGGACCCAATTCCCGAACAGCAATCGGGAAACGAATGAACGCTGCACCATGCGCACCAACAAAAAACAAAACTAATCAGCAGGGTGCAGCGATAGAAGAAAAAGGAGAAAACCAAGATACAAAGGTGATAGCAACGATATTCGGAGATCCAAGAGAGGAACTGATGCATGACACAGAAGAAAAAGAAACCCTGTCAACGGAATGCACATGCCCCGAAGCAGAAATTATCCTCGGCAGCATGCCAGTGAAAGCACTAGTTGATACGGGAAGCGAAGTATCGTGCATCTCGAACGAGTTCTATGAGGCCAACAAAAAGAGATTTAAGGAGTATCCTACGTTACCGATCGCAGCAAAAGTGGTGAAAGAAGCGACGGGTGACAAATCCGCAAAATTAAAAATACAGGTGCTAATAACGACAAAAATTGGCCCTGTATCGGAAGAGATTATTTACATTGTGATCCCGAAGCTAGTGCGGGATTGCATACTGGGATATGATGCTCAGAAGAAGATGAAGATGGTCATTGACACTGAGAAAAACACGCTCATGTTTAAGGGACACCAGGACGTCCCAGTGAATTGTAAGCATCCGCAAAGCTCAAAAACGAACTGCGACCACCACACCCTAGAAATGAAAGAGACGGATGTGGAAGAGGAGAACGAGGCGGAAGATTATGAAATAACGCCGGAAGAAATTGACGAGAAGGTCAAGGAATGTAAAGAAATAGACGAGAGACAACGAGCACAGTTGAAATCCCTCATCCAAAAATATCGAGGAGTATTTCACAAAAAGCCGGGTCTCTTGAGAGATCAGGAACATGAATTAAAGTTGAAGGACGAAGAACCATTTTTCGTCAGACCCTACCCAATTCCAATGAAGCATCGGGAAAAGGTACAGGCAGAGCTGAAACGAATGATGCGACATGGTATTATTCGTAGATCAAAAAGTCCTTATATCAACCCAATAGTCACAGTGGTAAAAAAGGATGGCTCGATACGGCTATGTTTGGATGCGAGGAAACTGAACGAAAAATTGATCGATGACCATGAGTCACCGACAGGCATCGAGGAAATCTTACAAAAATGCAAATCAGCTCGTCTGATGAGCAGCTTAGATCTGACCAGCAGCTTCTGGCAGATACCGCTTGCCGAGACAAGCAAACAATATACGGCTTTCTTAGTCGAAGGAAAATGCTACGAATTTAACGTAACACCCTTCGGTCTGAAGACCAGCAGTGCAGCGCTGATAAGAGGCCTTAGCGCAGTCCTGGAAGATGTCGGCGAATTCGTAATAAATTTCGTCGATGATCTACTCGTCATCTCTTGTGATTTTGAGGAACATCTCCGGCAGCTAGAAATACTCTTGCGGAAGTTCGAAGAACACAATATGACTCTGAGTTTTAAAAAGTCAGAATTCGTAAAAAAGGAAACGGATTTTCTCGGACACACTCTGACAACCAAGAGCCTTAAGCCACAACCAACCAAGATGAAGATCATACAGAATTATCCGAGACCGAAAAATATCAAACAGTTGAGGGGATTCCTCGGCTTCATAAATTTCTACTCGAAATTCGCTAGAAACTATGCACACGAGATAACACCGCTTCTGACTCTGCTAAAGAAAGACAAAAAATATGAATGGAAAGAAGCACACCAGACAGCCTTCGAAAAGGTTAAAAACTTGTTCATAGAAACGATTATCTTGGCGCACCCAGACCCTCATGAACCATACATCCTCACGACGGATGCATGCGATATCGCACTAGGCGCCGTATTATCGCAACGTAACGAAGAAGGAGATGAAGAAGTAATCACCTTTATCAGCCGGACCTTGAAGGGAGCTGAAATCGGATACTTTACCACAGAGAAGGAGCTGCTAGCCATAGTATGGGCATTAGCGAAATTGCACACGTATTTGCAAGGCACTAAAACGATCGTCCGAACAGATCACCATGCCTTAACATTTATAAAATCGAGTAGGTTTTCAAACGCACGCATACGAAGATGGATATACGCGATCCAAGATTACGATTCGGAGCTCGAATATATCAAGGGCAAACGAAACACAGTTGCTGATATACTCAGTCGAAGCTGCCACGCAGCAGAAAACGAGACACCGACCAAAAACGAGGAAATCACCATCGCCTCAATCCTGGCAAAAAAGCCAAGCGAGGAAATACTAGAAGAATTGAAACTGATAGGGCGACTCCAGACCGAGGAAGATCGACTAGCAACCATAGTTGATAAAATAAAGATAAATCCCAAATACAAGAAATTAAAAAATTACTCCTTATGGAACGGACAGTTATGCAAGTCCGACCGAGAGGGGCAAAAAAAAATTGTAATCCCGAAAAAACTAGCCCAAAAATTAACGATGGAACTACACGAAATCTATGGACACGTGGGGGCGAAAAAAATCTACCGCATCATAATAGAGGAATTCACGATGATCGGACTACGACACAATGTGAGCAAATGGATCTCCATGTGTGACGCATGCCAGCGGAATAAATACCCCACACAAGCATGTCAGGCGCACATGCAAAATATTATCCCGACAAAACCAGGAGACTTGCTGTCAATTGATTTCTATGGACCCCTACCCACATCAAAAGGAGGAGTCAAACATATCCTAGTTACAATTGATGCATTTAGCAAGTTCGTGGTGCTATATCCGATCAAACGGGCCAACACCGCAACCACGACCCGAAAAATCTTCGGAGATTACTGCGAGAAATACGAGAAACCGCAGAGAATCCAGTGCGATCACGGCACACAATTCACGGCCAGTGAATGGGCACGAACACTAAAAGAAAAAAGAGTGGAACTGACATTCTCATCAATTCGGCACCCCGAAGGAAATATCGTGGAAAGAGTCCATCGAGAACTCGGACGATTTTTTCGGACATTTGTCTAAGGAAAACACAGTGGATGGGCAGCCTACATTAACATAATACAAAACTGCATAAACGAAACGCATCACGAAACGACAGAAATGACACCGTTGGAATTGCATCTCAACATAAAACCGACCCGAGCATGGACAAAGTGGATGAAAACAGTCCCCAGAGAGGGAGATACGCCATATGAAACAAAAATATGCCTTGCCCGGGAAAAGATCAGGAGAAAGGGTCAAAAAAGAGCACAACGATACAATGCTACGCGCAGCAATATCTCGTACAGCGAAGGAGAGGAAGTGTTAGTAAAGGCGAACAATGTGTCAGACACCACGAACAATCAAATCGCCAAATTTTTCTCGGTGTATGAAGGACCATACACCGTCAAAACCAAAGTCGGGGAAGCGACTTATCTACTCGTAGACCCCGCAAGCGGAAGACAAAGAGGAAGATTTCACGCCAGCAAGCTTAAGAAATACCGCCGTACGCAAATCCAGGACATCAAGAGACTCGGTAGAGTCTCGCGCCAAGTACATTCAAAAGAACGGGCGGACTATCGAGTATCTTTACTGCTAGGGGATCGAGAAAGCGCTGTACGGCCAACTGTTCTTTCAAGTATCTCCGAAATCATAAGCGTTTCGGGAAATTTGGATGCACTTTAGCGATGTAAATCACTGTAGCGGGTTCATTTAAGCGTAATTTCAATAACCTCAGTGGTCGGAGAGCTGAGGTGTGATAATTCTCTGATTCTATGATCACCGTTAGGCTCGTTTTACGATTAAGCACCATAGTCGTCGTACGCTAGCTATATGTCATCTGGAAACCAAAACCTTTTCACATAAATGCTATAGAAGGGAAGCCGCGGCTCGCGTAATTCTCCTGGCAAAGCTAGCTCCTGTCAAGTAGGAAAAAGGTCGTAGTTCCCGTCCGCCTAGCAGGTCGCGTCAGTGTAGCCTGTCTCATTTCTTACCGAGTTCGCCACCGCACAGCGATTTCTTTTCATTGGGCGCTAGAAAAGCGGTGCTCTCATTGGCTACCGTTCGCCGCCCTGGCTGCGTGAGGAATTTAAAAATGTCCGTCGTCCGCTGCCTGGTCTGTTGACAAGTCTAACATGGCAGAGGCACCATAAAAGTGGCGGGCTTGTCATTGCTGGAATGTGGGTTGTATAACACATGTCCTTTTGACAGCCCTCTCAGTTTTGTGAATTAACACAAATAATCGTAGATAAAACTCTGACCAGCGCAACACGTGTTTCTACCCTATCGATAATAACGACGTCGGGTGTTCACTCGCCAGCTCGCTGACTACTTGTAAGGTTACGAGGAGAAAGCTCGTCGAATCATCGGTAATCGTTACCGGCAGTGATAGCGTAATGAAGTTTTTAATATATCACAATATAGGTGTATTCAATAATGGTAGGCAGGGTGTTTAAATTTGTTAAATCCACGAAGCAATCACATGAGTAACAAACAGCATGGGCGTGAGTCAATCATAAACTTTGCATCTCTAACGTACTTACTGTTTCGAATTAAAATAACTAACATCTGTCCCTGTCCCACAAGTATACCGATATCGAAGAATGCAGCGGTTTCTGTTCCAATACCACAAACCAAAGGATCGTACTCCCACAGATGAATAAACGTCAACAAATTCTTTAGATCCGCCTGGGTTAATTCATGAAGAAACTCAGTCCTTCTCCCAGTATATCACGAACGAAAAGCTCCTCTCTGATTCCTACTCACCGACAAAAGTTCCGAATGACTGAAATAGCGGGAAAGTTTTTGAAAAGAAGAAAGTCTACGAAGTGCAGCCAAATCATATCCTTGTCACCTACCAAGCAATTATTTGTGAGCCAACTACAATCCATGCCTCTTTTTCATACCAAGTATACCGATTCATAGACACTAACATTATCCTTTTTCTTTTAAGCATACTCACATTGACGGAAGTATCAGTTCTAGTTCCGATGCCTCAAACCAAAAGTTCCTGCTCCCTCAAAAAAATTAGCAGAAGTTGGAGTGCTCAGCATTTCCTTTTATGTTTCCTGAGAAAATTCAATTATCTTCCTGGCACAATATAAACCAAGAGCTCCTCTCCGATCCTATTCATCAATGAGAGCTACGGCCGGATCCAATGTGAGAATTTTTTGAATGAAAGTCTCTCTTCGTTACATTTTATTATTAACTGCAGTCAAACTGCATCCTGGCCACCTGCTTAACAGTTGTTCATGAATCAACTATAATCCTTCCTTTTATTTCAGACCTACTGAACCGATTCATTATAACTAACACTCCTTTCACCCACAAGCATATCGATAATGAAAGAAGTATCATTTTCTGTTTTAATATCACAAACCAAGCAATCTGATGCCAAAGGATTCGACCCTTGCCTCCATCTTACCAGAAAGGAAAAGGAACTGATCTTTCTCCTAGTATGTTGTTAAATACTGATAAGCTGTAGCTTCGAACCTAAGATCCATTTCGTCAAACTAATGATCTGAGGATACTCTGCATCTGGTGACTTGTGATAAAACTGCACAAATATATCTTGTGAACTAAAAAACCGTGGACTTCAAATCGCAATTTAGCTGCTACCAAGCTTTCTCATTCCAATAGAATACATCGTCTGAGGCATATGAAACCGACCTGTGAAGTAATCAATCGTTGGGTTACAAACGCGTAGTACTATACTGAAATCTCTTGATATCTGCTAAACTTAATCGTCATAGTAACAAAATTTTTCTAACCCGTCCAGCATCTTACAACAATAGTATACTAAAGAAAGCATAATCAATACTACAATATTCTTCAACAAGATACAAAAAGTTATGAAATCCCCCCAAAAGGCACCTACGGTGCAAAAAAGTTCGCCAAGTACATTAAATGTTCAAAAACTTCATCGTTAATAAGAAAAAAAGGATACAAATCAATTATTGTGCCAAGTACGTGTAACTTTGCATCATGTAAGAATATACAATTGGAAAGTGGATCAATGAGAATTAATTCGAAGAATCAAAAAGAATCAAAAAAATAACTTAAATGAAATATAGAAAAAAACATTCAAAAAAATAAATTGGAGGTAGTGGGACTTGGCGGGCTTTTTCGGAAAGAAAATCCAGAATTTTCGTGTGGCGATGAAACATTAGCCCGCCAAGAACCACGTACTCCAATTTATTTTTTTGAATGTTTTTTTCTATATTTTATTTAAGTTCTTTTTTTGATTCTTTTTGATTCTACGAATTAATTTTCATTGATTCACTTTCCAATTGTATATTCTTACATGATGCAAAGTTACACGTACTTGGCACAATAATTGATTTGTATCCTTTTTTTCTTATTAACAATGAAGTTTTTGAACATTTAATGTACTTGGCGAACTTTTTTGCACCGTAGGTGCCTTTTGGGGGGTAAGAAATACGGATAAGGGAATAGACAAAATCCAAAAAGGGGAAAAATCCCCCAGCTGAAATCATGCGAGAAATAGCACCAATCAGCACACATCTAAGGACTAGGAGGGAAAAGCAAATGAGGAGATTCTCACCTATATAAACCCCGGAGAGGCAACCAAAAACTCAGAAATCGATTTTTCAAAATCAGATCAGAACAACGAGCAAACGAAAGAATGTATGAATCAGTCCGCACGCAGTGGGAGAGATTCGGCCGGTGTGACGCGGAAGTTCAGGCCACCGAGGAGACACAAACCTGCACCTTCCACAAGATGGACCTCGAGGTGGAACGCATCCTGTATGCAAGAAAACCGTGGACGCCGGGAACTAACGCATACAGAGCAGGCACAGGCACGGGAGGACGCTTGATCGGGGCTACCCAGAAAAAAATGACTCAGTTCCGGACGCGCGACATCACTGACCGCCGATTGAAAAAGAAGGAAGCGAGCCTAACCCCGTGGGTGTGCAAAGAAGATAGCCACCCCAAAGAGACGGGACAAAAAAGGATAAATGTCTCGGAGGAGATAAGACAGCCTGCACGAAAGAAGCCGACCGTGAGGCACATTGCAAAGGTCCAAATACCCCTGGACCAAATCTACATACCAACCAGCAAGGTGGAACTCACGAGGAGAGCCCTGGAACAGATGGAGCGGGCGATCGCCGAGGCTAACCGCGACATAGCAAAAAACCAAGGCATGGTCCAGGAGATGAAAGAGGGGATGAAAGACACAGAGGCAGGCATCAGTAATCTGATGGAGGCCACAAATCCGGCGACAACACCGGAACAAAAGAGTTGGTGGGACCTGGATGCAGAGCTGGATGACATCCTAATCCTCACCGACGATAACATTGAGGACTGGCTGCCAGGGTCGTGCTGAACGGAGCCACAAGAAAAAAAAAGCAAGCCACAATTTTTGATTTCTTTCCAATTTTGAAAAGCCACGCGCTCACTTATTTTTGTTGCCATTAAGTAAAATCCAAGAATTCATTTTGGGCGATTTTTATGTTATCGAGAAAATACTCGAATTTAGACAGATCAAAATTCTCTCATCTTGGTGAGGGGGTAATGAGACGTACAAAACATCTCAAGTATTGGTTCGAGCCCAATACAGCCAGGACGGATTAACACGGATTTTCTAGCGCTCACGCGCACAGTTACAAGACCTAGAAATCAGGTGGCAAAGAAAATCGAAATCAAGAAATGAGGCATTAATCTAAAATAATTTAGATTAACTATCTTATAGAAAACCTAGCATATAACTTCTCTCAACATGACCAAAAAAAACCAGACAACTGCATCAATACGCAAGCACTTTTGGACACCATGGAAACATATAGAACATTTCATTTTTTACCAACAATTGTTTAAATCAAAAATTCCAAACAGGCAGAAAGGAAGTTTATTCCCATAGAAAATTATGTCCTAAGTAACAATCATCCCTAATTTGCATAATAACAATTTTGGACACCATAGAAGTTCATGGAACAATTTGTTTATAACAAATTGCCCAAATTAGAAAAACTAAAGGCGTGGAGACCTACAGGAACTAGAATAAGGAATAATTTGATTGCAAACAAATGTTCTCATATGAAAATTACCAAAAATGGACACCAAAGAAGGTGATAGAACGTTAAGGATTAACTGCCGAAACCGTATAAAAGGGCGCCCACGCAGCGCTCGGGACCTCAGTCTCGGCTCAGCCTACAGAGAGAAATTATATAGAAAACTGCTCTTGATTATCATACAGTATTGAACATTCCAAACGCTAAAAGCTAAACGTCGCAAAGACTGAAAACCCAAAACTTGATTTAATTTGATATATTTACCATTATTATTTTCACTACGGCATTGAAGCCAGATATTTTATTTTGGAGAAAACGTTTATTGAAAATCATTATTAAAACAATTTTTTTGTGTTTGAGAAATTACCCTTTGGTACTCAAACGGCCAACGAGCCGCTACTAGTCAAAACCCGATCATTTTTCCAGTGTATAAAAATCATCGAACATCACATTGAAAAGCAAAACGCTATATTGTTAAATTCGCCGAGTAAAGATATTTTTGTGGAAACCAATTTCAACCCGATATCTCCCAGCCCGAATTCTGGTCGTTTGATATTTGGTCCATTGCGGTTCCAAATAATTACTCAATCGTTTTCAACCTCCCATCCTGAATTCTGGTCGTTTAATATTTGGTCCATTGCGGTTCCAAACAATTACTCAATCGTTTTCAGCCTCCCATCTGAGATTCTGGGCGCATGATTCTGGATCCACGACAGTTCTAAAACCAATACCCAGTCACAGCCAACCCCGAACCTTGAAGAAATCTGGTCGCTTAATATTTGGTCCATTGCGGTTCCAAAACCATTATTCGATCGTTTTCTGCATCCTCCCCGGAATTCTGGTTGCTTAACGCTCAGTCCACTGCGGTTCCGAGTGGTTATTCAATCGCTTTCTGCACCCCAGGATTCTGGTCGCTCAATATTTGGTCCATTGCGGTTCCAAAACCATTATTCGATCGTTTACTGCATCCTCCCCGGAATTCTGGTTGCTTAACGCTCAGTCCACTGCGGTTCTGAGTGGTTATTCAATCGCTTTCTGCACCCCAGGATTCTGGTCGCTTAATATTTGGTCCATTGCGGTTTCAAAACCATTATTCGATCGTTTTCTGGATCCTCCCTGGAATTCTGGTTGCTTAACGCTCAGTCCACTGCGGTTCTGAGTGGTTATTCAATTGCTTTCTGCATCCTCCCTGGAATTCTAGTTGCTTAACGCTCAGTCCACTGCGGTTCTGAGTGGTTATTCAATCGCTTTCTGCATCCTCCCTGGAATTCTGGTTGCTCAACGCCCAGTCCACTGCGGTTCTGAGTGGTTATTCAATCGCTTTCTGCATCCTCCCTGGAATTCTGGTCGCTTAATATTCGGTCCATTGCGGTTTCAAAATCATTATTCGATCGCTTTCTGCATCCTCCTCCCGGGATTCTGGAAGTCTAACGCCTATTCCACTGCGGTTATAGGTGGCTATTCCGCCGTTTTCTCCGCCCCGAAAAATCACCGCCCCAGAAAATCAACGCCCCAAATTCCTCCCAAGAGATATCCACGAACTGTCAAACCTGGGCGTGAAATTAACCAATCCTGGCAAAACAGCTGTGACACAGCCACCCACATACGACATCACCTGGGCCGAATCGGCTAAAGCAGAAGAAAATAATAGAAAGAACCTCTAACAAGGTGAATCAGATACACACGGCCGCTACGGGAGACACTCCCGGGAGTCGGCACAAGTAGCGATCCTCCTTACCAACAAATCGGGGGAAAACGGGACGTTACAATATACTCTACTATAAATCAACCATATATACTATATACTATATACTATATACTATATACTATACTATAAATCAACCATATATACTATATACCATATACTATATACTATATACCATACTATGAATCAACCATATATACCCGTGTATATACATATTTATTTGAAATCACCTATCTATACCAGTAATCAACCTTATATACTCGCGTATATACATATTTATTCGAAATCACCCATGTATACTATAAATCAACCATTTATACTCGCCTATATACATATTTATTCGAAATCACCTATATATACCAGTCATCAACCTTATATACTCGCGTATATACATATTCATTCGAAATCACCCATATATACTATAAATCAACCATATATACTCGCGTTTATACATATTTATTCCAAATCACCCATATATACTATAAATCAACCATATATACTCGCGTATATACATATTTGTTCGAAATCACCCATATATACTATAAATCAACGATATATACTCGCGTATATACATATTCATTCGAAATCACCTGTATATACCAGTAATCAACCATATATACCCGCATATATACATATTTATTCGGAATCACCTATATATACTATAAATCAACCATATATACTCGCGTATATACATATTTGTTCGAAATCACCCATATATACTATGAATCAACCATATATACTCGCGTATATACATATTTATTCGAAATCACCCATATATACCATGAATCAACCATATATACTCGCGTATATACATATTTATTCGAAATCACCTGGGTCATTCCATGTCAAATCGACAAATAGTTGGACGCGACCCCCACCGATTCGAATGATTTTTGGTGGAGAGTTTTGTCTCATCATGAAACGAAGTTATGCCAAAGGAAAAAATTTTTCAAAATTTTTCCTACGAGATATTCAATATCAAAAATTTCACTGTTTTTCCGATTTTATGAGTTTAGTTATTTAATATTTCAGAAACTATTGAATATTAAAAAAAAAACTCTGGTACACTTTCAGAGGACACTTAGAGGTATGGAAAAAAAATTTGTTTGAAAAAAATTTTTGAAAATGATCAAAATTAAAAAATTTTGAATTTTTCAAAATCGTGAAAAGTACCCATCGCGGGAAAATTTTGGCCTGAAAATTTTTTATATTATACCTCTAACATATCTAAAGATATTCTGAAATTTTTAGAGGGGTGTTCTTTTTCGTTTCATAGATATGAATTTCTGAATTTTGGCAAGATTAAATTTAACAAAAAAAAGTTATTAAAATGAAAAAAAATTATTTTGCCGAAATTCAAAAATTCATATCTATGAAACGAAAAAGAACACCCCTCTAAAAATTTCAGAATATCTTTAGATATGTTAGAGGTATAATATAAAAAATTTTCAGGCCAAAATTTTCCCGCGATGGGTACTTTTCACGATTTTGAAAAATTCAAAATTTTTTAATTTTGATCATTTTCAAAATTTTTTTTCAAACAAATTTTTTTTCCATACCTCTAAGTGTCCTCTGAAAGTGTACCAGAGTTTTTTTTTTAATATTCAATAGTTTCTGAAATATTAAATAACTAAACTCATAAAATCGGAAAAACAGTGAAATTTTTGATATTGAATATCTCGTAGGAAAAATTTTTCCTTTGGCAAAACTTCGTTTTATGATGAGACAAAACTCTTCACCAAAAATCATTCGAATCGGTGGGGGTCGCGTCCAACTATTTGTCGATTTGACATGGAATGACCCACCTATATATACTATAAATCAACCATATATACTCGCGTATATACATATTTATTCGAAATCACCTATATATACCAGTAATCAACCATATATACTCGCGTATATACATATTTATTCGAAATCACCTATATATACCAGTAATCAACCATATATACTCGCGTATATACATATTTGTTTGAAATCACCCATCTATACTATAAATCAACCATATATACTCGCGTATATACATATTTATTCGAAATCACCTGTATATACCAGTAATCAACCATATATACCCGCGTATATACATATTTATTCGAAATCACCAATATATACTATGAATCAACCATATATACTCGCGTATATACATATTTATTCGAAATCATTTATATACACTATAAATTAACCATATATACTCGCTGATATATATATTCATATGTAATCACCCATACATACTTAAAAATACCCGATTGATTGGATTAATCAAATTTACGGATTGTAATTAGCTCAGCAAAAATATTCAATTACATTCGAAATAATTGTAATTAGCTCGATGAATGTTGTCAATTACTTTGGAAATTGTAATTCGAGTCAAAATCCGATGCCAATTACAATTTTAATTTTTAATCAGAAAGAATACCGTTACTAATTACATTTGTAATTTGTAATTAGAAAGAATTCCTAATACGAAATACTTTTAATTTGTCTTCAGGAAAAATATCAAATACTAATTACATTTGTATTTTGTATTTAGGAAAACTTCTAAATACTCAATACTTTTAATTAGTATTTAGGAAAAATATTAAATACTAAATACATTTGTATTTTGTATTTAGGAAAACTTCTAAATACTAAATACTTTCAATTTGTATTTAGGAAAAATATTAAATACTAAATACATTTGTATTTTGTATTTAGGAAAAATTCTAAACACTAAATAGTTTTAATTTGTATTTAGGATAAATATCAAATACCAAATACATTTGTATTTTGTATTTAGGAAAAATTCTAAATACTAAATACTTTTAATTTGTATTTAGGAAAAACATTAAATACTCAATACATTCGTATTTTGTATTCAGGAAAAATTCTAAATACTAAATACTTTTAATTTGTATTTAGGAAGAATATTAAATACTAAATACATTTGTATTTTGTATTCAGGAAAAATTCTAAATACTAAATACTTTTAATTTGTATTTAGGAAAAATATTAAATACAAATCACATTTGTATTTTGTAATTAGAAAAAAATCTAAATACTAAATACTTTTAATTCGTAATTAGGAAAAATATTAAATACAAATTACATTTGTAATTAGAAAAAATTATAAATACTAAATACTTTTGATTTGTATTCAGGAAAAATCCTAAATAATAATTACAATTGTAATTTGTAATTTGAATGTAATTAGTTGAAAAAACGCTCAACACTGGCCCGGAGCATGTAGCTCTATATCAATGAGTTGGGCAACAATTCAGGCTGCTGAAACTACTAAGGTGCTAGAGTACCGACTTGGGCATCTTTGATCTATAAAACGAATCACTATAGAACATGTTAGGTGCTTTACATTGTTTTTTGATGGTTTTCATAATTTCTTGGCAAGTACTGGTCGACGTCTTTTTCAGAGGAATATTCTGTTGCGATAATTTCATTAATTAACTCTTCATCGGTGTTGAGGTCAATTGCTACAACCGTTTTTCAATATTGGAGGCCGGTGTTCCTTTTGAAGTTTTCGTCATTTTCCGAACCACTCGGGTCTTTTTTGTTCGATATTTGGTGGATGAATCATCCGAACTGGAAGCCGCATCACTGTAACGTTCTGAAAACAGTATTGAATCCATCATTAAAAACATGATGCAATAGGACTCGAGACGAGAGTTTCACGACTGAATAGACAATTTCGATGTTTGTAATGACTAATCGCGGTAAGAATCACAATAATGTTGAATCCTACATGTCTTGCATATCACGTTTCACCTGAACATGACGAATCTTCGCTGTAAGATAGAATATCTTCAACAGTTCTGATAGATGCTTTCTGATTTTTTTTTCCTGTAAAGTGCTGTTATTGCATCAGCTTTTTTTTTTGCATCTATTTCTGTGTCCGTCGTGTACACATATGTCTGTTTTTTTGATAAACGGAGTTTCTGCGTTCCTTCGATATAAGTTTCTGCAAAAATATGTCTATTGAAAATATTAATCATAATAACATAAATCTCAAAGAATTGTACAAACGCCAGAACTCACTCGCATGACCTCTCAAATCAATAGCATACTAAGGCCAATCCTCCGGAGGGTCTGCCTGTGCTTCGATTAGGTCGTATAGTAATTTGTTATTTTCTTTTGTGTATGGTAGACCCATAAACTTGGTCATACACGAACAAAGCTCATCATCGTACTTTATCCATGAGCTTGGGACGCAATCTACTGATTTTAGACCGGCGTTGGTCATTTCGCCTTTAAATTCGACCTATGAAAAATTTCGTATCGTGTCTTTACGTGCCACTGAAACATACGAAATTATTACAGTTTCTTATCGAACAGCACATTAGTAACTCTGGATTCAATGGTAAATTTTATACGACACAACTATGTTAACACGTGGCAGTGAGGTCAGGTTTCTTCGTCGCAATTATTAGATGAGAAATGCATGTTCAATCATGATAACGCTTAATAAACCATTCCACATTTTGAAATTAAGATAGCTACAAATATATAATTGTTACTTATTTCTGCTTTTTTCACCAGGTGATCTTGAAAATCTTTTGTAATTACTTTTCCACGTGCTTTTTTGGTGTACAACGAACTACAGTCGAGTCGCGTTATGAGCCCGCTCTCTATGAATCCGTCCAGTTACATTTCTACGGAAGGCCTTCCCCTACCATGAGGTGAAAAGAATCATGTATACACTCACACACGTAAAAAGTAGGAGAAGTTAAACCGACAACCGTCGGTGGAAGAAGAGTGGGGGTACACGGATTCGAATTATATTCCCCTACACCCCTGCACACGGGTTCATAACGAGATTCGACTGTAAACAGGTATAATCTGCGCACGCGGAAGTAGAAACTAGCGAACAATTTTAAAAACATGTGCTGTGCAGCCGTCTTGCGGAGAATCCCTCTCACAGAACGCTGATTTTTGGCGCGAAATTACGTGAAATCTACACAAATGGCAGGGCCCATGCACATCGAGACTACCTGAAAGAATTCGTACGTCCAAAATCGTTGTGATCTTCGAACTTCGCGATCAATGTTCGCATTGGTTTTACATTAACTCACGACCGGTTTGATCTGTCAAAGTAATGGAATTTCTTAGATCAGCACGGAACCGTCGCAAGCAACGATATCGGGCTCTTGAAAAAGAGTGTCAAAGCAACATTAATGAGGTTCTAAAAAGCATGCGTACAGATCGTATCGCAGAGAATGCAGATATTGTTACAGGTAAACTTTGAATTCAGTAACTGTGAAGGCCGAGAGGCAGTGAAAAGTTCCAGGTAAGGCATGGTGAAACGAAATAGGAATAATTGTTCGATTTTCTCTACTATTTCAGTGCTGTCCCTCCGTAATAGCATGCGCCTATAAAATAATTTGCAGTTGAATTCAGTGTCTATAGCGAACCTTACATAACATATATCAATAATTAATTTCAGAAAAGAATGGTTCAGAGTTGACATATCCAAACGGGCTTGAAATTGAATTCGGTAGGGTCTACGATGAAATTGACAAAGACCCTGAGCACTCTGCAGATCCCTCTAATCACCAGGATGATGGATTGAGAGATAATCTGCCGGACGAAATAGAAATAAGTGACCCCCTGGATTCTGTACAAGCATAGATATATTGAACTAGATTGGACAAGTTGCAAAAAGTCAGAGGCATATGGTAGTATGTCACAAAATAAGAGTGCTAGCCTAGGGCGCCATCTGCGTTTCATGGTAAAACAGGCTATTCATCGATATCGCGAAAATTGTCGGTCAACCGCATATACGATGTGTAGGTATAATTGTCAGATTCATTCACTGACCAAAAATATCACGTGGCTGAATTACGCATACACACGGTGACGCAATACAAAATATAATCCACTCGGACGATCCGAATCAGATATCATCATAGATATATTTGCATATGTGATTATATGTTGGAAAAATATTTCTTTTAGTATTTAATGTAATTGGCCAGCTGACGGTCTTTGGGAAGATACTATTTTATGGTATTTCTATCATATTTCTATAGTATTTCATAGCGTTGCCTTAATTTAGGTAGTGTTCATGGTATTTTCGTTTTTAATAAAAACCTCACCGTCAGAATCGAAAAAAAAAATTGCTGTGGATTGATGGATTTGTTCGGCGTCTTCAAAAAAAAATGCGAGCCGAACTCGCGTGGGGCGGATTCTGTATCTATTTCGTTTGCCATGGAATCATGGAATCATATTTTCTTCGATTTCTTCTGAATTATATATATTTCATCATTTTACCGAAATTATATTTGTGTTTACTTTTAACGAGCCCATTCATTTGATGTGTCACATAATGCATCTGAAAAAAACAAAATTTGCAATTTTCTAACTGACACCTCTAACTTAACTCCTCAAAATCGCAATTCGCTCATCAAGAGACTCGGTAGAGTCTCGCGCCAAGTACATTCAAAAAAAGAACGGGCGGACTACCGAGTATCTTTACCGCTAGGATAGCAGGAAAGCGCTGTAATGCTAACTGTTCTATCAACTATCTCCGAAATCATAAGCATTTCGGTAAATTTGGATGCAATTTTGCTATATGAATCGAAGTGAATCTTGCATTGAAGCCTGATTTCAATGAAATTGGTAGTCAGACCGCCAAGATCTGATAATCTTTGATCGTCTGTGGGCTCGTTCGACGACTAAGCACCGTTGTCATCATCGGTCGTCGGACGCAGGCCGCTGGCTTCCGAAATTTTCTATGAAACCGAAATCAGAGCAGAAGGTGAACTCGATTTTTCACTGCCGTGCAAACTAGAGACCCCATATGAAACTACGAGCATGTGGCGTGATCACCGCTACTATCGGTATCGTCGTCCACAGTCCTTCCGTTCTCCCGCCAGCCGTCACGAAGCGCTGCAGTTCATTCACAGTCGCAATACCGAGAATTCGATCATGAAATACGAGTCGTGCGTATTCGAGCACAAAAACGACGTTTTCGGGCCTATGGTAGAATATTATAATAAACAGCATGAAGTGAATCACTCATAGTACGAAGCCTTTGTACACCTCATGAATGGATAGAATCAACGAATTTTACTTCTAAATTCATTAGTTGGCAACATATCCGAGTCATCGACTCGTCAGTTACGCAGTGACAGATGTGAGGTTATGTGTGCATGAACTGATTTGCGACCGGTATCACGAATATACGTACTGTTACATTGCCGGGCAATGCCCCTTTGAATTATATTCGCCTCCTATAACCTTCCCCCAAATTATATTCAATTATTTGTCACAGTCTTTTTGTTCGTGATTACGAGATTCATTTTGTAAACAACCCCGATCGTCAGTCTTAAGCCTGACTTCTGACGAACCACTACATTTTCAAATATAACATTTTCCCAGCATTTTATTTCTTCGGTTTTATTGGCCTTACATTTATTTATTGGATTTATTGGCCTTTGTGTTGCTTTGTCTAGGTTGGCAGTTAATTTTTCAACTAGTTGAATTACCTTTAAACGTTTAACGTTACATTTTTTTGGGGTCCGAACTAACGGCTTAGATTTTGCCCAGCGCTATTTAAAACCCGCTTCAATTTATCAATTATTTATTCGCTTTCCGCTCGCGCTGTTCTTACAGTACAATCAAAACCAGTTCCGAGTAATACGTTGAATAGACGCGACTGGGAACCTAATCAAGGATTTGTCGCTGCACGAGCTGGAGCCAAATCAGAAACAACCCACCTACACGATAGTTGTCGGTAAGGCAAAAATGTCCCACCTGTTTCATTCTTACCTACTCTACCGATTCATCGCAATTAACACTCATCCTTCTCCCACAAGCATATCAATACCGAAGAACGCAACAATTTCTGGTCTGACCACAGAAACCAAAAGTTCCTGCTCCCACGGGCGAACTCACGACGACAGATTTAGCGCCTACTCCGGTGTCACCTGAAAGAAATAGGGCCCTCTCTTGGCACGTCACTAATCGAAAGGTCCTCTTCGATTGCGGTACAAGCTCAAATCAAACCAATTCCTGTCTATCTACCAGGTAGTCGTCGGTGAGCCAACTATGACCTTTCTGTCTCATTCGTACCTACTCCATCGATTCATTGCAATAAACACTCATCCTTCTCCCACAAGCATACCAATACCGAAGAACGCAGCAACTCCTGTTCTGACGACAAAAACCAAAAGTTGCCGCTCCCACAGGCGAACTCAATACAGAAAAATCAGCGCCTCCTGCGGTGTCACCTGAAAGAAATCAGTCCCTCTCCTGGCACGTCTCGGATTGGAAGGTCTCCTCCGATCCTACTCGTCGCCGTGAGCTGTGTCCGAATCAAATGGCGGCGTACCCTCTGAAAAGTGGAACTTGTCCGTTGAATGACGTTTGCGGTGCGAGCTATAACCAAATCAATTCCTGACCACTGGGGGCAGCCAAAAATACTAACCCATCGAAGTTATGGTCTTAAAAAGACCTGTTCAGCGAGAAAAATATTCTGCTATCGGGAAAAAGTTTCAGTAAAATTCTGAAAGGTGACGGTGGTCGATTGAAATTCTACATCGAAATAACGTGAGAAGATTTATTCGCATAAAAAACGCTATAACTCCCAAACCGTTTGAGCTGAAAAAGGATTAGAGGTATATTCTTGTAAAGCATTGAATTCTTTGAAAATCGACTCCGTAGCTGATTTTTGAAACTCAATAATTCGTATGCCCACGGGCTGTCCGAGTCGAACAAAGCAGAAATACGCGTGTATGTTTTTCCATTCAGGATGTAAATTTATCATTATAAAGCCTGCAAATCGCATATTGCGTTGACGAATTTTTGAGTCTCAAAAATCGACCCTGGAGATATTCTCCAGAGAATTTAATGCCTTACAAGAATATGCTTGAAATTTTGTTAATCTCAAACAGTTCAAACGTCATGGCAGTTTTATTCGAAAAAAATAACAAAACAATTGCAGAATTTCAAATGACTGCTGCCACCTTTTAAAATTGGAATAAAAATTTTCAACCATCGGGAGAATTTTAATATCACTGAATAGGTCTTTCTAAGAACATAACTTCGATGAGTTAGTATTTTCGGCTAACCCTACTGACCATCTACCCAGTAGTTGTCGGTAAGCCGAATATCATCTTTCAGTTACAATCAAGAGACTCGGTAGAGTCTCGCGCCAAGTACATTAAAAAGAACGGGCGGACTACCGAGTATCTTTACCGCAAGGACAGCAGGAAAGCGCTGTAAGGCCTACTGTTCTATCAAGTATCTCTGAAATCATAAGCATTTCGGGAAATTTAGATGCACTTTTGCGATATAATTCATCGTAGCGGGTTCATTTGAGCCTAATTGCAATAAAATCGGTGGTCGGAGAACTGAGATATGATAATCTCTGATCACCGGTAGGCCCGTTTCACGATTAAGCACCACCGTGGTCGTCGTCGTACGCTAGCTATATGTCATCTGGAAACAGAAACCTTTTCACATAAATGGCATAGAAGGGAAGCCGCGGTAAGGTTACTGCCACGGATCGTGCCGTATTTCTGTCAAGCAGTAAAAAGGTCCTAGTTCCCGCACGCCTAGCAGGTGGCGTCAGCGTAGCCGGTTTCATTTCTTACCGAGTTTACCACCGCACAGCGATTCCTTTTCATTGGGCCCCAGAAAAGCGGCACTCTCATTGGCTACCGTTCGCCGCCCTGGCTGCGTGAGGGATTTAAAAATGTCCATCGTCCGCTGCCTGGTCTGTTGACAAGTCTCCCCACCACTCATCTCATTAGAACAAGATAGCGCGACTGCACATATCGCTCTCTCTTACTATTCAGGTCGTCAAGTCCTCGCACGGAGCGCGCGGTCTATCTCTATAAGTCTATGAACAGGGCAGAGGCACCATAAAAGTGGCGGGCTTGTCATTGCTGGAATGTCGGCTGTATAACACATGTCCTTTTGTTAGCCCTCTCAGTTTCGTGAATGGTCGTAGTTCCCGCACGCCTAGCAGGTAGCGTCAGCGTAGCCGGTTTCATTTCTTACAGAGTTTACCACCGCACAGCGATTCCTTTTCATTGGGCCCCAGAAAAGCGGCACTCTCATTGGCTACCGTTCGCCGCCCTGGCTGCGTGAGGGATTGAAAAATGTCCGTCGTCCGCTGCCTGGTCTGTTGCAAGTCTAACAGGGCAGAGGCACCATAAAAGTGGCGGGCTTGTTATTGCTGGAATGTCGGCTGTATAACACATGTCCTTTTAACAGCCCTCTCAGTTCCGTGACTGGACACAAACAATCGTAAATAAAACTCTGACCAGCGCAACACGTGTTTCTACCCTATCGATAATAACGACGTCGGGTGTTCACTCGCCAGCTCGCTGACTCCTTGTAACGTTACGAGAAGAAAGCTCGTCGAATCATCGGTAATCGTTACCGGCAGTGATAGAGTAGTAAAGTTTTTAATATATCACAATATAGGTGTATTCAATAATGGTAGGTAGGGTGTTCAAATTTGTTGAATCCACAAAGCAATCACATGAGTAACAAGCAGCATGGGTGTGAGTCAATCATAAACTTTGCATTTCTAACGTACTTACTGTATCGAATTGAAATAACTAACCTCTGTCCCTGTCCCACAAGCATACCGATATCAAAGAATGCAGCGGTTTCTGTTCCAATACGACGAACCAAAGGATCCTACTCCCACAGGTGATTTGCGTCAACAAATTCTTTGGATCCTTCTGTGTTA
Source organism: Athalia circularis (assembly GCA_963978495.1). NCBI lineage: Eukaryota > Metazoa > Arthropoda > Insecta > Hymenoptera > Athaliidae > Athalia > Athalia circularis. The sequence continues at coordinate 23,199,136 of OZ021697.1, read as the reverse complement.
ATTCATGAAGAAACTCAGTCCTCCTTTCAGTATATCTCAAACGAAGAGCTCCTCTCCGATTCCTACTCACCGACAAAAGTTCCGAATAACTGAAATGGCGGGAGAGTTTTTAAAACGAAGAAAGTCTATCAAGTGCAGCAAAATCCTATCCTTGTCACCTACCAAGCAATTATTTGTGAGCCAACTACAATCCATGCCTTTTTCTCATACCAAGTATACTGATTCATAGACACTAACATTATCCTTTTTCTTTCAAGCACACCCACATTGAAGGAAGTATCAGTTTTAGTTCCAATGCCACAAACCAAAAGTTCCCGCTCCCTCAAAAAAATAGGCAGAAGTGTAAGTGCTCAGCATTTCCTCTTATGTTTCCTGAGAAAATTGAATTTTCTTTCTGGCACAATATGAACCAAGAGCTCCTCTCCGATCCTATTTATCGATAAAAGCTACGGCCGAATCCAATGTGAGAATTTTTGAACTTAAACTCTCTCTTCGTTACATTTCGATATAAACTGCAGTCAAACTGAATCCTGGCCACCTGCTCAACAGTTGCATAAGTCAACTATAATCCTTCTTTTCATTTCAGACCTACTGAACTGATTCATTATAACCAACACTCCTTTTACCCACAAGCATATCGATAATGAAAGATCATTTTCTGTTTCGATATTACAAACCAAGCAAACTGATGCCAAACGATTCGACCCTTGCCTCCATTGTACCACAAAGGAAAAGGAACCGATCTTCCCCCTGGTCTGTTGTTAAACACTGATAAGCTGCAGCTTCGAACCCAAGATCCATTTCGTCAAACTAATGATCTGAGGAACTGGGTATCAGACGTTTTGATCCTCGGACAAAATATCCCCAACAAAATATCCCCGACAAAAAATCCCTAGACAAAATATCCCCAAGACAAAATATCCCCGGACAAAATGTCCTCACGACAAAATATCCCCAGACAAAAGATCTCTAAAATAAATTTTTTTTAAATTAGAAATAAAAAAAATTGTATTTAGCGCTAGATATGGTTTGCAGTGACATCTCTTGATTGAATATTCAATTCCGTGGTACCAAACCCAACTCCGTTCTGTTTCTGTCGTCTGACCATCTACTCTGTGTAGTTACTCCACTAACCTCCACTGCTTACGTTGGTTTAAGTTTATTATTGGTTATTATTTATTAATTTCGTCTTCGTTATTAAAATATACAAGATGCCGTTGACATTTGTATTGTCTCAAAAGGGCAATAAACTTTTAATCCACGATGGAATAATGTATTCTAAAAAGAAAGAAAACAAAAATAATATTTCATGGCGATGTGCTACAAATAAAAAATGTAATTTATTAATTCACACTGATTCGGATCTTAAAACAGGTAAACTTGGAATTTTTAATTTTTGATTTTAGTTGATGTATTATTTTGCGAATTGTTTTTTGTTTATATAGGCAATATCGTTGGTACAGTACCAATTCATGATCACGCGGCTGATGCTGCTATGGTTAAGGCTAAAGTTTTGAAGAATAAAATGATTAAAAGGGCTCGTAAGACGGATGATAAACCTGCAGCTGTTATTTCTCGTTCTTTACGTGGAATACTGTCGCCCGTGTCTGCATTATTGCCAAAATCTGAATCATTATCACGCACAATCAACCGAGTTCGAGCTGCGGATAATCCTCAATTTCTAAATCCAATGTCTCGTGGTGAATTGCATTTACCTGATCAATTAAAAGAAACTCATAATGGAGATATGTTTTCGCTACATGACAGCGGTGGTGATGAGAAAAGATTTTCAGTTTTTACGACGTTGAAAAATCTTAATTATTTATCAACCTGTGAGCAGTGGTTAGCAGATGGTACTTTTCGAAGTGTGCCTACTATATTTTCACAATTATACTGTATTCATGGATATAAAGAGGGGAAATCGTTGCCGCTGGTGTATGTTTTGGCTCCAGATAAATCACGGTGTACGTATGAAAATGTATTGAAGATCATCCGTCACAGTTTGCCTAATTATATGCCACATCGAATGATGATTGATTTTAAAGAAGCTTTCATCGTTTCTTTTAAAAAAATTTTCTCCGGTGTTCCATTGTCTGGCTGCTTTTTTCATTTTAACCAGTGTATTTGGCGACACATACAAGCTTGTCGGCTTCAAAAGTTGTACGATACCGATATAATTTTTGCATTAAATATACGGTTGCTTCCAGCATTAGCCTTCGTCCCAACAGCCGATGTTATTAAATGTTATGAGTTAATTGTTGGAACCGATTATTACGATCAACACAGTGATGAGCTTGAAGAATTGTTGCTCTATTTTGAAGAAACATGGATCGGTAAAACTTGTCGTAACAAGTCAAAGCGTAAAAAACCACGATTTGATATTTCAATGTGGAATTGCCATCGAGCTGTAATTAATGATTATTTGAGAACAAATAATCCAACTGAGGGTTAGCATAACCGTCTAAATCGAAGTGTAGGAGTTAATCATGCTTCAATTGGTGCCTTCTTGGAGTCTTTAAAAGATGAGCAAGTCAATACGGAACTTCATATCAATCAAATTGGTACTGGCTTGAACGTCGCTAATCGTCGTGAAGATTTTCGAAATTATGATGAGCGGTTGAAGAAAGTTGTAAGTAAGTACGTCGCAACGGAGCAATTAAGTTATTTGAGAAATGTAGCAAAAATTATCTCGATTTAATGTGGATAAATTAAAATTCTTTGTATACTTCTATGTTTATATTTGTTTAATTAATTTAATTGGAGTAATAAGTAATGGCTATCTTAAATATTTAATAATTGTTGTTCATACTCGTTCATCAGTGAAAACTGTGCAATTTTTTTGTGATCTTATTTATCGTTTTCATGAACAATTTATAAAAGATAATTTTATGTTACCGACTAATGATGTTGAATAATAAATATTATCCAAATATTATCTGTTGTAGTAACAAGCGTGAAATTTCCCCCCTTATTTTTCTAATTTTAGCGTTCCCTTCCCCTAGTTTTTTTGTTCCCTCCACCATTAATCATAAGTGTGTTATGTTCACCTTCCCCTTACTTTTTTAATTTTGGCGTTTCCTTCCCCCGGTTTTCTCGTTCCCTCCACTATTACGCATAAATGTGTCACGGGGATATTTTGTCCGGGGTTATTTCGTCGTGGGGACATTTTGTCCGGGGATATTTTGTCTTGGGGATATTTTGTCGGGGATATTTTGTCCGGGGATATTTTGTCGGGGATATTTTGTCGGGGGATCAAAAATCATGAAACCGAGGAACTGCACCTGGTGACTTGTGATAAAAATGCACAAATAAATCATGTGAACCGAAAAACCGTGGACTTCAAATCGCAATTGAGCAGCTACCGAGCTTTCTTATTCCAATAGAACACATCGTCTGAGGCATATGAAACCGACCAGCGAAGTAATTAATTGTTGGATTGCAAACGCGTAGTACTCTACCGAAATCTCTTGATATCTACTAAACTTAATCGTCATAGTAACAAAATTTTTCTAACCCGTCTAACATCTTACAACAATAGTATACTAAAGAAAGCACAATCAATACTAAAATATTCTCCAACAACATACAAAAAGTTATGAAATCCCCCCAAAAGGCACCTACGGTGCGAAAGAGTTCGCCAAGTACATTAAATGTTTAAAAATTTCATTGTTAATAAGAAAAAAAGGATACAAATCAATTATTGTGCCAAGTACATGTAACTTTGCATCATGTAAGAATATACAATCGAAAAATCCGTGAAAATTCTGAGAGGTAGCTATCATTATGAAGATATAGTCTGCAGCGTTTCGAATTTTTTAAACGATTATTTTGGCCGTAAAATCAAACAATTCTTCGGCAAAGGTTAAAATTAAGATAGAGGGATGAAACTTGAGATACATCATTTTTTCATCCATTTCGAACCATTTCATGTACAATTTCGAATATACAATTGGAAAGTGAATCAATGAGAATCAATTCAAAGAATTAAAAAAAAATAAATAAATTAAATTAAATTTGAAAAAAAAACATTCAAAAAAATAAATTGGAGTACGTGGTTCTTGGCGGGCTAACGTTACATCGCCATACAGAAATTCTGGATTTTCTTTTCCGAAAAAGCCCGCCAAGTCCCACTACCTCTAATTTATTTTTTTGAATGTTTTTTTTTCAAATTTAATTTAATTTATTTATTTATTTTTTTTAATTCTTTGAATTGATTTTCATTGATTCACTTTCCAATTGTATATTCGAAATTGTACATGAAATGGTTCGAAATGGATGAAAAAATGATGTATCTCAAGTTTCATCCCTCTATCTTAATTTTAACCTTTGCCGAAGAATTGTTTGATTTTACGGCCAAAATAATCGTTTAGAAAATTCGAAACGCTGCAGACTATATCTTCATAATGATAGCTACCTCTCAGAATTTTCACGGATTTTTCGATTGTATATTCTTACATGATGCAAAGTTACATGTACTTGGCACAATAATTGATTTGTATCCTTTTTTTCTTATTAACAATAAAATTTTTAAACATTTAATGTACTTGGCGAACTCTTTTGCACCGTAGGTGCCTTTTGGGGGGTCGTACTTACACTACCGATTCATCGTAATTCACACTCATCCTTCTCCCGCAAGCATATCAATAACCAAAGAACGCAGCAACTCCTGTTCTGACGACAGAAACCACAAGTTCCCGCGCCCACAGACGAACTCACGACGACTTATCCAGTGATTACCCGAAAGAAATCAGTACTCCTTCTGGCATGTCATGAATCGAAAACGCCTCTCCAATCCTACTCGTCGCCGTGAGCTGCATCTGAACCGAATAATTTCTCTTCAATTATTGACTATAACTGTTACTGATTCAAACTGTAACGGATTTTAATGGCCGTCACTTTAGATTTAATTAGATAGTTTAAACATATATTTATAAAAGCAGACAAGAAATAATAAATAACAGATAGTGTATGAATAAAATGCTAGACTTAACAAATAAGCTTAAAAATATAATTCTGGATAAAATCGTTCGACAAATGAATATAACGTAGGTAATAAATGGTGACAAGACAGAAAATTTAAAATTCGGTAAGGAGAAAGCTCTTTCTATCAAAATTTATCTCGTACGTACTCGTTATTAAAATCATTAAAATAGATGAAATAGGGTGGGTTTCCCTGCGATCGACTTACGGTTTCACAGACTTGTACAAGACGTTTTTACAGTTAACAATTAGGATTTTATAAAAGCACCACTCTTATGTACTGTAACATGGTGTACGAAAACCCTTTTTATATAGACCTAAAATTCTAGAAGTTTAGAAAGAAAGAGGTGAATAAGATAATGAAGTAACAAGCAAAAGAACGAACCAGCCCCAAAACCAACTCACAGTAGCTTGTGAGTTGGCGTCAATGGATAACCTTAGCAATTGTTTAGAAACAGGGTGCGAGTAGGCACGGCACTTCTATAGATATATGATAGTGAATAGTGGGTTAACAGAAATCCAGTTAAAGGATTAAACGCTAGAGGGTGAATTTTAGGGGAGGATTCTCATAATAAAAAGAAAGTCAGGATGAATAATAAGCAGCTAGATTTGAGGCAATAGGCGCCTCCATATCCCTGAAGAACTCTTTGAAGTTAAAAGTTGCTGGCATCGCGGAGAAGACTTCGGTCCCTCTGCCTGTCCAGATCTTCAATCTTAGAATCTTGTTCCCAATAAAGTTGCTGGCATCGTGGAGAAGACCTCGGTCCCTCTGCCTGTCCAGATCTTTATTCTTAGAGTCATTTGCCCATCGAAGTTGCTGGCATCGTGGGGAAAACTTCGGTTCCCCTGCCTGTCCAGATCTTCGATCTTTCCCTTATTTTGGTTTGCTTGCCGGCATCGCGAAGAAGACCTCGGTCCCTTTGCCTGTCCGGGGCTACAACCGTTTCCTCTTTCCGTTCTAAGAAACTGAGCATTGTACCCCTTAACTTCCCTTGTTATTTCCATGCAAAGCTAAAGGTTGTATTAAATTCCCTTTAGTTAACACTGAGGTTTGATTAAATTCCCTCAATGTTGATAGATTCCGGATTCCGGGATATGGATGTCAAGGTGTAAGAGATTTAGACGGGGAAAAAATAAGATAATCCTTAAGATAGGATATCTTCAGATAAAAAACAGAAAAGAGTGAATAAAGAGTATCTCCATTTAGGGAGACGTAGAATTGGAAAATAAGCAAGAGTCAGAGTTGTCAGTAGTAGTGACAACATAGGGGTTAGAAATTAGGACCAATTTCAACCAAGAAGTATTAAAGCTAGGAAAACTTCTCATAATAAACCTAATCAGTTAGGCCTTCTGCCAACTGATACCAAGTCCAAAGGACTCCCTAATTCTAAGCATTTGTGTAAACCAATATCCCATATCCCATAACTTTGTTTTTTATGAATAAATCCACTTATTACTGTGTTTCATTGTAAATCCTTCCTTCCTACGATTAGCACCTCAAAACCATTTCCTTTCAGATTTCTTTCTTGCCCTTTGTGACCAGCCCGGGATGTATTTTTAAACGCCCGAGAGATTAAGTTTCGTAAAGAATTAGTTGAGATTTCAACTTGGCGCCCAACATTCATGAACATACTCTGCCAAAAAATAGCGACCGGCTACAGTACATATAAACAAACGAGCACAGTGAGTGTCGTAGGCCTACTAATCTCTCCTCAATTTCTATCTCCTTTGCTCTCTTCCTGTCTCTGTCTCTGTCTCCTGACTGGCTTCTTGTCTCTGTTTGAGGAGGAGTTGGTTGCGTTTCTGCCTGGATATAAGTTTTGCTGCGTGTTTGGCGACTTCAATGCTGATCTTCAGGGGTCTTCGCATGATGCTTTGCATCTTAAAGCCTTTTTTGAATCACAGGGATTGGGTATTGTTCCCCTGCAGCCTACGCATCACACTGCGATGTCCCATACGTGGCTGGATGTCTGTGCCGTTACTGATCTGCAGTCTTTGGTGGCGTGGGGCCAGTCGGCGCAGCCTTTTGTGTCTGGGCATGACCTGGTGTTTGTGTCTTGGAGCTACTTCGTGCCTCGGAGTGCGCCTCGTGCGTTGCGATATCAGCCTTGGGCTGAGGTTGATTGGGATGCTGCGAATGGCATCGTGTCGTCTTTTGAACCTGCGGTGTTGTCTGGGCCATTACCTCTGGACTCGAAGCTGGCGATGTTTAACTGTCTGCTGGACGATTTGTTGGAGCAGGTGGTTTCGTTGCGGTAGGTCACCGTGAGGAGGGGGCCGGCGCCGTGGATTTTGTTGGAGCTCCGGAGGCTTATGCGTGATCGGGATTTGTGTTTTAGGGCGTTCAAGCGCTCTGGTGTGGCAGCGGTGTATGAGCGGTATCGTGTGTTGCGAAGGGATGTGAAGGTGCGATTGTGTGAGGCGAGGTCTGCGTTTATTCAGGAGCGGTTTGTTGCGGGGGGTAGTTCGCGGGTTTTTTGGAGGGAGTTGGATCGTCTTGGATTGACAAAGGCCTCGCGTTGTGTTTGGTCGACTGACCTATCACTGTGTCGTTTGAATGAGTTTTTTGCGTCTGTTTGTATGGGTGAGCCGCTTCCGAAGTTCATGGACTTCGCAGGACCTATGCGGGGGGCTGGTGAGGGGGTATTGCGCTCATTCGTGCGTGTGGATGGTAAGTGTGTTGCTGATGCTATCGCTAGGGTGGCTACTCGTGCTTGTGGGCCTGATAGCCTGCCGATACAGCTTCACAAGGCGTTTCGTGCTCCTTTGTTGCCGCTCTTGGTAGAGCTCTTTAATGCGTCCTTGTGCTGTGGGGATTTTCCTGCGTTATCGAAGTTCTCTTTGGTCACGCCCTTGCCTGAGGTGCGTAGTCCGGTAGGCTGCTCTGATTTTCGATCGATCTTTTTGCTGTGTGCGCTCTCTAAAGTCCTCGAGCATTTGGTGTTTGACCAGGTCGTTGGCTGGTGTAGGGATGGGGGTTTTTTGGATCCGCGTCAGACGGGTTTTCGCGAGGGTTCGGGGACACAAACTGCTGTTTTGCGTTTCGTGGATGACATTCGTCAGGGGATTGACAGTCGTTCGGTAACTGTGGCTGTGTTTATGGATTTCACAAAGGCTTTTGATTCGGTTGATCATGGGTTGTTGCTGGGAAAGCTTGGTGGTTTTGGTTTTTCGCGTGATGTGTTGAGATGGTTTCATTCGTATTTGTTTGGCCGTATGCAGGCGGTTCGAGATGACTGTGGGGGCGTATCTGAGTGGTTGCCGCTTCGCGGCGGTGTAAAGCAGGGTAGCGTGTTGGGTCCGCTGCCTTTTCCACTATATATTGATGCCTTTGCCGCGTTGCTTGCGTCACTGTTGGTATTTGCTGTATGCTGACGATTTGGTAATTTACCTTTCGTGTCCTCCTGCGTTACTTGGAGGGGCTTTGGCTGAGTTGAATGCTGATATTGTCAGGGTTGTGGAGTGGTGTGCGGCGAATGGGTTGCGTTTGAATGCTGGCAAGACTCAGGCCATGTTTTTTGGGAGTTGCAGATATATTGCTGATATCGCAGGTCGTCAGGACTTGCCGGTGCTCTTGCTTGAAAGGGAACCGATTGAGGTTGTCGCTGAGTTTTCTTATCTTGGGGTTATGCTGGATTGCACCTTGTCTTGGTCCCGGCAGGTTGCGGGGGTTTGTGGAAGGGCGGCGGCGGCGTTGTACCGCTTGCATATCTATGATCGTCGCCTTAGTCTCGTGCTCAGGCATAGACTGGTTGTGGCCTTGGTTTTTCCAGTATTCGACAATTGTGCTGCCGTGCTTTTCAATCTCAGTGATGGTTTGGAGCGAATGCTTCGGGTGGCTCTCAATAACTGCGTGCGCTTTCTGTTGCGCGTTCCGCGGCGGAAGCATATCTCCGAACACAGGCGTAGTTTGGGTTGGCTTGAGCCGCGTAATCGTCGGCGTCTTTTCATGGGATGTTTATTTTATAAAGCTTTGTGCTTGTGGATTCCTGGGTTGTTTGGCGATCTGCTGCGTCTTTGCCCTGACCTGGTATCTCGCCGTGATCCTACTCGTACGAATACGCTTTGCGTGCCCTCAGCTCCTACTGTCGCCTTTCAGAGGTCTTTCTTGGTCTCTGGGATTGTTTTTTGGAATTCTCTTCCGCCGGAAATTACTTTGACGAATGATTTTCGGGAGTTTCGCACACGGTGTTTTCGCTTTTTGCTGGCTGAGGAGGTGCGTGAGGCGAATTCGTTAGGTGCTTTGTTTTAGTATAGTCTTTGTAGTTGTAAGTGGTACTTTTAGGAGCTCTTCATTCAGTTTCAGTGATCAGTTTAGTTCACCCAATAAACACCTATTCGTACATTTGACATATAATATACGTGTATTCCGTGGATTTTTAGTATCAATATATGATGATAATAATATAACACGCATATCAACTGTAACGAATATTTGGGTCGGAATATCCCAATTCGCTACCCTACGGCGTTCCTGGACGAATACCAAATCAAACTTGTTGGGCACCAGACGCGGAACGCGTCGTGTCAAAGATGAATTCTAATTAAGCACAGCAATCAACCAAATTAGCGGAACGCCGGCATTGAAGTCCGGTTAGCTCAATGCACCGAGGGAATGGTAGAGGGGATGGGCGGAAAGGTGCTGAATGCTCAGGTCCACGGGAATACGAAATAAGTTATTCGAAACAGAAGATTCCTTCAATGAGATCTCTCCCGTGTATTACAAAAGAAAGCGATAGTCAGATATTCACAGCGGGATAAAATAACAATTTTTAGCTAAGCATTACAATCAGTAAAAGCGGTAAGCGATAATTAAAGCGAGATTATCTCAATATTTAAGCCCTACTCGTACAATTACAGGCGGTAGAATTTATTCCTTAGCGGAACTATTTTCCGTCGCTGGCGGAATCAAAACAACTCGTGCCCTTGCGGGACGGCGGGACGTAGCGCGCCGCTTCTCGGCGGAGTAATACAGCGGTAGTCACAGAATATAATATGTTATAGAATTCAAACTAGCGAAATAAGCGGTACAGGACTTAAGATAATTAACTACAGCGTTAATGCACGATCTTTGAGATCCTCAGCGGAAGGCTGAGGGCGTAATTGGCTGCGATATTGAGTAACTGACCATCCGCGGGATTAACAGCGAAAAATACAATGAAAAAGCGGGAGGACAAAGGTATCTTATTTCTAACTTATTCTAATGCGACTGCGTTCAGCCAAAAAGCGGTATTACCCCTGGAAGGGTCAATCGTGACACTTTCTAAGATGTAATTTTCTACCATGCAAGCGATAAAGATATTAATTTCCTCTAAAAAACAGTATATCATTCAATAACCAAGACTCCAATAAACATGCGGTAATGGTCTAAGCGAGATAGCAAAAATACAAAGAGATAGCAAAGATATGTGATACAATATTATAGAAAAGATAGAATAGACAATCACGAAGTCGCTCTTCAGAATCAAAGATAAATGAACCAAATCACGGGCCCGTAAGCGGCCCGCTACACAACAAAAATACTCCCTCTGAGAGACTTCGGATTTCCATGCAACAGAGCGATAGACCTTACCTTAGATGCAGAAAGAAAAGAGGTACAGAAGAAACACAAGTGTAACTAGCGGTAGGCAGAAACTTAGCGGAAAACTAATGGTAACAAGCGGTAGCAAAGAAAGAAAAGAAACACGTCAGATGTCGTAGAACGCTGAACGCAGAAGAAGGAGACGATCTTCCTCCTCGTAGTCGGTGGCTCTTCTCTACCTCGTCCTCCGTTATGGTGGGGCGAATAATTAGGCAATACCATTGGTCATCCATCACACGTGATTTTTGCGGTAAGATTCGGGGCGACTCGTCAGCCGTCGGGAACTTAGGTGTTGGCGGAGAGTAGCGGGACATATGCGGTATTGTACTCTCCTTTCCTTTTATGCGGGAAATCTGTAACTCAGTGCGGTAATTATTTCGTTCGCAGGCGGGAATTTCCTGCTAATTTGATGCGGTGAGGTGCGTTATTTGGGCTTCTCCCTGGTGCGGTAGCCCCTCGGTCTTCTGGCCCTGAGTTAGAAGAACACCACAGGTGGAAGGGTGACCTGAACCCAACGATCAGCTGTGGCACGGGGAGGCCTGAGGATGTTGCACCCATCCTGTTCCTTCTCCAGACGTCGCGGGGTGCTATACTCACCCATCATCACGACGGTTACTTTCCTTCGGGCTGCGATACTATCATAGGCTTTCTGGGCCAATATGACGTCGAAACCAGAAGCGAGAACACTACGTGGTGTAGCCGATGTAGCCTCGGGAAAGTGTCTGTCCTTCCCCTCGGAGATCCAATTGCAGCGGGACTCTGTTGCCGTAGCGTTAGCCCTATTTACCACGCTGCTTCGGGAATCAGTCGACTTGCGATATAGCAAGAATCAGCGGTAGTGGATCGTATGCGGATCCGTTCACTCCATCTGACTTTGATCCACAAATAACAACAGCCCTCTCATATATGGGATGCTACCCTCGGACGCCTTTGCAACTTAGCAATCCGGAGCTGCACATTCGTGAGGTTCGACATAGCGGTAGATAATAGCGGCATACAAAATGAGCGGGAATCTCTGGTGCGGTACTGAGAGAATCACGGTGGTGCGATAGAACTGCTTTCATGATGCGGTAGAAAGAGAGATATCCTCAGGAGCGGTAGAGATGTCATCAAGATGCGGTAGAGATGTCTTCGTCCAGTCGTTGTTACAGAATTATGCAAAATAATAATTACAAAGCGTATTAAAACTAAGTCAACCTGCCTATTTAGTGTCACTTTGATCTCTCCCAGGGTTTCGCGGTATTTCGGATGTATTTCTTACATGGGTAATACCGCTTTTGGGCTGAACGCAGTCGCATTAGAATAAGTTAGAAATGAGATACCTTTGTTCTTCCCGCTTTCACATTGTATTTTCCGGCGGTGTGAAGTTGACCCCCCATTTTTGGAGAAACAGGTTTTTTGGGGGAGTTCTGGGTTGCTTTTCAATAGTTCTGAAGTTCCTGTTGCGTTATCAAAATAGTTCCACTAGTTAAGGAGGGGTAAAGCCAAATTCAAAAATTCTATATAATGGGGGGCTAACTTCACAAAAATAAATATGAAAATCCTCGATAACCCTCGATCGGAGGCTCGGATCAAGAAATTTCATCGGAAGTATTTTCAGAACTCTTGAGGGGCTACCCGGAACTCTCGCGAAAAAGACCGGAAGTCGTCGTCCAAAATTTTCACGTTCAAAAACCTATTTTCGATTTTGAAAATCCTCGATAACCCTCGATCGGAGGCTCGGATCAAGAAATTTCATCAGAAGTATCTTCAGAACTCTTGAGGGGCTACCTGGAACTGTTGCAAAAAAAACCGGAAGTCATCGTCTAAAATTTTCATCTCCAGTAATGACATAATAAATAAATGCTGATTACATGCTAACTAAATGCTATAATGCCGAATCTGTCGCCCGTCGTTCTAGTTTTTTTTTCAATTGTTTTACGAAAAATCCTAAAGGGCTGAAATTCGGTTAATATAGGGGACGGACGGGCTAAACGGAAAATTGTCCTTGATCGATGCTCAGTCGATTTAAAGAGAAAAAGCTAGGATCACTCGAGTCGTTAGACAGATGCGCATGCACGATCGAACCGTCGCCGGTATTGCACATTTGTTTTGTGTTTTGTTGACAAATATTGAGATTTGGAGCAAAAATTAGTATTTTCGACCATGAGATACTCTGTGATTACTTCATTATGTTCGGAATTATTTATATTTTGCTATTCTCACTACAGTATGGTGCAAATAGACTTGCAAATCTCATATTTAGTTTGAATTTTCGACTCCATATTTTGAATTGATTCAAGATTATGTAAAAAAAGTAAAGGGTTTTTTTAGGTCGCTGACTACGAAAAAAATATTAGTTTCGGCCGAAAGTGTCTAATTGTAGATTTATTGACTATTTTTACTCAATTTTGATGTTTTTCTTGCATAATCTTCTACTAAAATAAATATCTACCATAAGATTATCACTTCCACAATGAGTTAGATAAGATTTGAAGACTCTCCTTTAGCATAACCCAGAGCCAACGACGGGGACGTAGAGAGTTTTGAGGCTCTACCTTTTTTTTTTTTTTCGATTTAAAAAATTTTTTTTTAGGTTTTCTTTTTTTTTCAATTTTTCAATTTCCCGCTGTCTTAAAATTAAGTAATCTTCAAGTGTGTGCATTAGGATGACCCAAAATTCCAATTTTATTTATTATTACTTTTTTTTTGATTTTTTCAATTTTTTTTCAATTTTTTTTTTAATTTAATTTTTTTTTTTAATTTTTTTCTGCATTTTATGTATTTGAAAAATCTTTTCTTTGTTTTCTGTTGCTCCTATTTCGTAAGTATGGAAATATTGGCATTAGATTTGATATTACGATTTCGTACCTCAGCATCTTCTGTATTTTCAATTCTTCAATTTGTATCGCTGAATTCTGAATTTTTTTCGGAAAAAATTTATTTACCGCAATCCGGTAATGCATAATATATCAGATGCGGATGTATAGGTGTCTCTTCAGTGGCGTTCGTTCGTTTCCCTTTTGTGTCATCGTATAGATACCAATATTTACCAGTAAAAACGAACGCGATGTAATGTCCTGGTAAATATGATCCAGACAAAAACATTGTAAATGTAAAAATACGCCGCCAAGTACCAAATTTGAAATCCGTTCGCCAGTATTTGTAATGAAATCAAAAAATAATGCCAAGCACTACGAGTTTCCGGCAAGCATATGTCGTTAAGTTCGACCTCGCTGTTTCGTGTACTGGATATCGAAAAATCATTTCAACGGCTGCATACTTGGCGGGCGCATTGAATATCCATTTCTACGCGCTGATATTATCTATTATTTTAACGTTGGATAGGATAAGGGATGAGTCCACCCTTAGCTGCATTACTATTAGTTAGAATCGCCTGACACAGGTGCATGTTGTCGGAGTTTCGCCTTGGCGTTTAGGGAGTGGGGGTTCGGCAATTTTCCTAAAGGAAAATTGCCGAGAACGCCCCATCCCTAAACGCCAAGGCGAAACTCCGGGTTCGTGTTCCTTTTATGCATACGTTGTCAGTGGTGTGAAAAATGATGCTGTTCAATTAAAAAGATGTAATTCACTATTATGATTTAATAATTTCACGTATAGTTATTGATGACTTTTCGATTTTCCGTAAATACAAATGCAATTCAAAATGAAACTTGCTTATATTAGTTTATTTGTCAAGAATAACGAATGTAGATGGAACGAGCAATTGAATTTCAGTGTTTTTGATATGGGGGAATGCGGGGCAAAATGGGGCACCCCAAAAATGTTGTAACAATTTGTTTAAAAATAATCTAAAGGACTTCAAACATCATTGTGGATTAGAATTTTTTTTTTTCTCATGCTCTCCTTAATTATCCCGTTTTGCCCTGTCTTCCGCTTTGTATGCATGTAGATCTCTCAGCACAAGTGACATCATAACTTTCAAACCGTTGTATACAAGCATTTATTTCTTCTTTGGTTGAAGGAGGGCAAATACGACTAATTATTTTATCTAAACAATTGAAATATATGATGAATGTATAATAAATATATAAATATGTATAACAAGTATATATTGTAATAAATTCATAATAATTCAAGATATAGAACAATTAGGTTGAAGAGAAATGACAAAGAATTACAAGTTTCGACTGCAATTCAATAAATAGATACATAGGTTAACGTAATATATGAATAATTCTGCCGCCTAATATACAAAGTATAGTTCATACAGGTAAAATATATATAATGCAGAGTGGCATTTGATATTTTTTTTTTTTCCACGCTTTGTCAATCGTCTACAGGAAAGTAATTAATTATTTCCTCACTTTTATCACTTGCTATTGCCAGCTCATTAAGATTTTCTCTAGTTTAATTATTTTAGATGTTTTACTCTTGTGAAATTCGTCTTGTCTATTAGAAATTTAATCTTTATTCCAATTGCAATCCTGTGAACTAGTTTGTACTTATGTTTACATATTACAACTTATTCAAGCTATTATATAATGATAATCTCCAGTGTTTCCATCATATTTTGATGTACTCTATATCGATTGCATGTGAATACATAAGAACTACCGGTAAAAATGCGCCCGCCAAGTATGCAGCCGTTGAAATGATTTTTCGATATCCAGTACACGAAACAGCGAGGTCGAACTTAACGACATATGCTTGCCGGAAACTCGTAGTGCTTGGCAATATTTTTTGATTTCATTACAAATACTGGCGAACGGATTTCAAATTTGGTACTTGGCGGCGTATTTTTACATTTACAATGTTTTTGTCTGGATTTCATTTCTTTTCGTAAGTACTGAGGGTTTCGTACACAAATTCTACTGACTGAGGGTGCACCTCTGATGCTCTTGCTCGCTCAGCCCGGCCCAAAAAGAATGGAAAAGAGAGGTAGGTCTCATAAAGCGGCAATGTATTTGTCAATAGCGGGACCGTTCAATATATCCATGGTAAAACTTTGTACGTTACACAATGGTGAAATTGAATACCGGAGGTTTGTGTAGGTAGAATTATCATTTGGCACGACGTTGAAATTATGATTTTGTTTCTTTGTTGTTGATATTTTATTCAGCATTAACGTATTCATTTTACTTTAGTTATGTTTCATGAAAAGCTTCTTATATTATTTCGAAAATTTAACGTAAAATCTTGAAGTTTTCTGTCCAAGTTTCTTTCATTAAAATTTAATTTTCACATCATATTATATTATATTTGTTGACACACTTTGCGTAATACTTGATTCATCCGTATTTTTCATAATAGTGGATCTTATTTTGTTGTTTTTGTAATATCTAACCTGTCTACATCTTCATTAACAGTGATGTCTTACTTTGGGCATTTCATCATATCGCCATCATATGTAGAAAGTCATTGTTAGTGCCGTACCGTAATTCAAATGACATGGAATAAACTCCATATCAAATGGCGGTGCATTGGTAAGACTCTGTATTCTAGGGACTCTATTCATAGCTAGTTTTATAGCGCTCTTAGTAAGTTAATGGACATGAGACTAACCCCCATTCTACGAGTTAGTGATCAATTTGAATTTCAATTTTGAGCAACCAATATTGGATAGTTACAATTACTCATATACATTTCAAAAATGAAACAATTTTTACAATTCTTCGAAGAGTTCATATGACAGAATGTGAAATAGGTTGTAAACTATTTCTGAACTACTTATAATTGCACCTATATTTATGTGTATCTTCATGAATAAGCTACGATGTATTAATCAATATTCACATAGTTCAAAAATCTAATCTTTGATAATTGATATGAATATCGTAGAACGCACATTACATGATCAAAATCGAAGCTAAATATGAATATTATTACATAAAATTCTGCCATTTCATTAACAGCTATTCCCAACATTTGTTTCTCTAAACGATACATTTTCAATATGTTCTCTTTCTGATGAATAATGAAGCTCTGCTGCTTGGTCCTCTGCTGAAGTTGATGGTTCCGGACACAGATGTTTATTTGATGCCAGTCTATCGTCTACAATAATTACGATGCAGTTGACAATCAGTTTTCGAATTATAAATTTTACTAGCGAACGATTTGTGTTTAATACCATTTTATATCGACTGTAACAACTAGAAAAATACTTGTTATGTGGAAATTCTCTACTATGCGTATGTACGTACTACCTGTGTTTGCTGCTGAGTTCGAATTGGGTATACTATTTCTTTTTCTCAGAGATTGAGAATGTCGTTTTCAAAATAACCCCGCGTCGAAGTCATTGATGTAAATCCGCTCCTACGTTTCTACGACAGTAAACAATAACTATTTCGAACATGTGTATGTAACAGACGCAACTATCAAAAAAATAGGAATATTATACATTACAGTTGTTCCAATTCATATGAATATATGCACAAACATTTCATAGTTGGGTGAGTCAGGTGAGGATAAGTGATGTACTGTTTTTCTTTATATCGAACTTGCATTTTGATGTCCCGCGCAACAACAGAAAAATACATGGTTGCGATGTATTCGGGTTTTTTTTCACACCCCATCGGACCATACTGTGGTATCATTTTCCTCTGACAATGATTATTCCAATGAAGGGTTACTTTTCGCGTTAAACACAATCGCACTCGATTGTTTACTTCGACATGATCGTTTCGACGTGCTCCACGAAATACACGTCGGTAACTCAATTACTGCATGTTCACTGACTCACCAGATGGCGTTTGTGGCGGTAGATACGCCTGAACGTAGGCTTTTCATTATACATCTTTTTTGAAACAAATGAATGAAACGCACTGATCTTGGCGCCGTAAGAATTTATTACCCCTTGACCGAGTGCCGAGTGATAACGTAACGGCAATTGTAAATTGTACGGTAAGTGATTTTTTGAATATATCATCCGGCAAATCAGTCGCTTTGTCCTATAAAATGTACTTCACATTGCTATTGTTAATTGGACAATCAATTAAAATAATTGAGAACGTTTAACGGAACTTTACAATGTAAAATTAACAATGAGTCACTGGTATTTGAATATCATTGCAATATGGCGGCATTAGACTTTTTCCTTTGATTTCTCGTTTCCGATGAAAACTTTGATCCGATAACAGTTTTACATTATTTTTTAGTATTTTATTTTGTAACCAGTTGAAGTAATCATTTTGGCTGAAATACATATTTCATACACGATAGATTGAAAAAAATTTTACGCAAACTTTTACATTTTTTGGAACATAATATGATTTTTAAGGGTGTAATCGCTACAATTATTGCAAACTCACAATCGGTATAAAAAATAGACTGATTCGTTCGTTTTGTTCGTCACAATTTTCATCTGCTAGGCGTTTCATTTGATCATTCATTTATGTATGTTGTTCATTTTTCAAATCAGAAAATGGCAGAAGGAAAAGAGAATGGAGATGGATGGGAAAGGCGGAAATTTGAAGAGCAAATGGAGAAATTGAGGAAGGATCAGGGAAAGTTTGAAAAAGATAGAAAAAAGATGGAAGAAGAAAGGGCCAAACTGCGATCCGACCGAATTGTGATAAGAGATGAAATGGAAAGGATAGAAAATGAGAGAGAAGAGCTAGAACGAAGACGTGAAGGAAGAAATAGAGGACGTGGAGGAGGAAACAGAGGACGCGGAGGAGGGGCCAGAGGGCGAGGAGAAGGAAATGTAAGAAACAAACCGTATCACGTGAATGTATCACCAATTCATTCCATTTTTATGGCTATCGTTCTTTTTTTTTCCAAATTCCAATAGATGTTTAAAAGTTGAAGAAACAATTGCTTCTTCATTTATCACATTGTTAGCTGTTCTACTAATGTACACTGATTAATAATTTCATCACTATTTGACCTCGTTCATTCATTCATTGCTATAATCGTATTGATATATCGTTTTATTCCATTCGATTAGAGATCATGGATTGAAATATACATTCATACTCAATATTCTTGTTAGGAATGCATAACATTACTGGATGTCGTGATTTATTCTTGTAATTTTGTTTGAATTTGATAGGCGAAGCAGAAAAAGGGCCCATATTCTGGGAATCGTCAACGCGATGAGAAGTAAGTATTCAAGTTCAATTTAGAAATCTAATTTTTTTATAAATTATCGGCAGTAAATATAAAGATGTGCAGTATATACAGTTAATTTGTGATTGGATTTTCTGAATTTTTTGTTGTTGAATTTTTATATACATGTAAAGAAAAGGAACAAATAATTTGGTGGGTGTTGAAGCAATTGAATTTTACTGTTTTTGTAGTATATATTTGTTTCTATATATTTTCGCATAAGCGACGGCTACAATGCTGTAATTTTCAATCTGAAGTATTGACCCTACATTTTTTCTAATTTAACAACCAGAAAAATACTCGATAATTTTTTTCTTGTAAACCACTAAATAAATTGTGAAAGTAACAAAAACTACATAGCACGTCCAAATTGATGCAATTCGATACCGTCGTTATGGATTCAATGGTAATAATGCAGTATGAAACATCAGCCCACAGAATATGAAGCTGAAATACGATTGAAAAAATTAGTACCATTTAAATTTAAAGTATCTATCGAATTTCATTATTGACTTATGTAAATATGTAAAAGTCAAAATCACTGTACTGGAAATTATCATTACCATGTCTATTTCAGATGGAAGTGGTCTAACCGCCGTCGGGATGGCCGTGGTGGCGGAAGAGGCGGCGGCCGAAGCGGAGGCGGGGGCGGTAGCAGAGGCCGCAATATTATAATATATTTTTAGGCGAAATATAATACACAATAATATTTTGTATAATACAATTAAAATAACTATTTAAACAAAATTCATTAATATGTACAGATAATTTCTTTAATTTGTGATACGGAACTGACCTGACGTATGATGAATAGATCTATATTGCCCATGTTTGGTTCAGATTCAGCGTTAGGTCTATCACTCAGTAATGGTATCAGGTTCCAGCCCAAATTTCAATTTCCGCGAATTTCAGTCAACTTCAGCCGTTGTTTCGAAATAGTATTTGATTGTAGTTAAAAAATCGATTCGAAATGTGTTATTCTTTTTATTTCTTCATTGCTGCTCCTCAGGTTGATCATTTGGTTAGAATTTAGAGGTTTTTTTTCTCAATGAGGTCCAAGCCTCATTACTGCGAGGATACCAAGTTTTTTTCCTTTTGGTTATTCCTTGGTCCAAACCTCTTCGTGACTCTACCTAAATCAAAATCCTCATCCTTGTTCCAAACTCTTCACGGTGCATTTCACTACTAAGTGAAATTGACTTTTCGCCCATAAATCTCATCCCAATCTGTTCTATAATCCCTCAATTCAATCCCCCAAAAGGCACCTACGGTGCAAAAAAGTTCGCCAAGTACATTAAATGTTTAAAAAATTCATTGATAATAAGAAAAAAAGGATCCAAATCAATTATTGTGCCAAGTACATGTAACTTCGCATTAGGTCAGAATATAGAATTGAAAAGTAAATCAATGAGAATCAATTCAAAAAATAAAAAAAAATAAAAAAAAATAAATTGGAGTACGTGGTTCTTGGCGGGCTAATGTTATATTGCCGTACAAGAGTTCTGCATCTTTTTCCGAAAAAGCCCGCCAAGCCCCACTACCTCCAATTTATTTTTTTTTATTTTTTTTTATTTTTTGAATTGATTCTCATTGATTTACTTTTCAATTCTATATTCTGACCTAATGCGAAGTTACATGTACTTGGCACAATAATTGATTTGGATCCTTTTTTTCTTATTATCAATGAATTTTTTAAACATTTAATGTACTTGGCGAACTTTTTTGCACCGTAGGTGCCTTTTGGGGGATTTCATAACTTTTTGTATGATGTTGGAGAATATTGCAGTAATAATTAGGGTTTTTTGGGGGTACTATTGTCGTAAGATGTTTGACGGGTGAAGAAAAATTTTCGAACGGTTGTCATGAGAGCGCCGCTTTTCTGAGGCCCAATGAACAGGAATCGCTGTGCGGTGACGAACTCGGTAAGAAATAAGACGTGACTACGCTAACGCCATCTACTAGGCGTGCGGGAATTGTAACCTCTTTCCTACTTGCTAGAAACAAGGTGTGAGCCACGGCAATGACCACACCGCGGCTTCTCTTCTACACAATTTATGTTGGAATGGTTTTGGTTTCCAGATGACATATAGCTAGCGTACGACGATGACGACAACGGCGGTGCTTAATCGTGAAACGAGCCTACCGGTGATCAGAGATTATCATATCTGAGCTCTCCGACCACCGATGTTATTAAAATTAGGCTTAATTGAAAGCTCGTCCCCGATTTATATGATGAAAGTGATTCCACATTTGCTGTAATATTATAAATATGGGAGCTATTTGATGAAACGCGAGCCCAACTACGCTTTTCTGCTCTCCTAGCGGTATAGATACTCGGTAGTCCGCCCGTTCTTTAAATGTACTTGGCGCGAGACTCTACCGAGTCTCTTGATATATTGTAGATATTACTCCGAGTTCAGATTTTGAGTTTCTTTCCAGGTTGTTTGAACTGTGACCATTTCCAGTTTTATAACTGTTAATCACGGCCATACTTGCGGCGGTTGGACCACTTCTATCTGAAATAGAAATGGTAATGATAATTTCCAGTACAGTGATTTTGAGTTTTACATACTTACACAAGTCAATGATGAAATCTCTAAGGATTATCTAGGGATATTTTTCCTGCATTTTTTCACGGGTCATCCTTTATCAATGATCGGAACTGCTAACTACGAAGTTGCTGCGTCTCCATTACCTGTATCATATTTTTCCTACAAATTTCATCTTGTGTTCGGTTGATCTTTTGTCGTGAACTAACGTGGGAACATTCCCAGTGTTCGGTTGACTTTTCTTGTTGATTAACATAGAACGTCTTCTTTATGAGATGTTTTTCAGCCTTCCTAGAATTTTCCGCACTTTACCCTGAGAGCAGAGGCAAATGCCAGGTGATATTGATGGACGGATTTCATAAAAAGCCACAGCTTGATTTTTCACAAGAGAAGAGAACACCATCCATTTTGTTTCGAAGATGCGTTGTTTAAGTTTAGAGTGGGAATGACTCTTTTCGAAGGGGGGATCAGTGTAACGTCGGAAAAATTTCTTTACATTCTATGATAGCTCGACCTCTCCCCTTTTATTGAGTGAAATACTGTAAATATGCTGCAATTGGTAAAATATTGCATGATTTGAAGTGTATACCTATATATCGTCGCTTCATGTTGCATTATTGTATCTTGCTTGTTCTTGTCCGTTGCAGTCTCTTTCTAGAATGATATCGTACATTGTAGTATGGTAGAAAAATGTGTTTAAAAGTGAAGTTTGGTTGTTGATTCAGTATTTTCTTACGGATGGTAATTATTCTTTCCATAAATCGAACCTGGAACAAATTTTATTTATTATTAATTTCAAAAAAAGTTATTATCGAGGACTTAAAAATTCATTAATCGTAAATTTTGAAGGTGTGCTTCTTGTTTGTTAGAAATTGAAAATTTTTGTAACATTTTGAGACAATACAATTATGTCCCGGATTATGTCAAAACAATTTTCGATTTAACTTTTTGATCGAACCTTCATCAAAGTGATTTTTTCCCAATTAGGTGGTACTAATATTTCAATGATGATCTGAATTATGATTCAAATGTTATTTCTTCAGAATTTATTTATTTACTAGTTTATTTCTTATTTTTTTTAACTAGTTAATTTATTCACGATCTACGAAATTGTAACGTACTTACCTTATAATGATCTCTTGAATTACAGTATAATTGTCAGTTATTAGCTACTCATGTGATGTCGAGCACTTCCAGGAAACGCCACGGGGAGGCTAACTGACGTGTTTCCCAAAAAAATTTATTTTGCGTTCAGCTCGGATCACCTCTGAAAAGAGATGCGATACTGCGACCGTTCATTCGATTCCGAAGAGTCGCGAACTTGTATGCGTCGTTCAGCTCGGATCACCTCTGAAAAGAGATGCGATACTGCGACCGTTCGTTCGATTCCGAAGAGTCGCGAACTTGTATGCGTCGTTCAGCTCGGATCACCTCTGAAAAGAGATGCGATACTGCGACCGTTCGTTCGATTCCGAAGAGTCGCGAACTTGTATGCGTCGTTCAGCTCGGATCACCTCTGAAAAGAGATGCGATACTGCGACCGTTCGTTAGACTCCGAAGAGTCGCGAACTTGTATGCGTCGTTCAGCTCGGATCACCTCTGAAAAGAGATGCGATACTGCGACCGTTCGTTAGACTCCGAAGAGTCGCGAACTTGTATGCGTCGTTCAGCTCGGATCACCTCTGAAAAGAGATGCGATACTGCGACCGTTCGTTCGATTCCGAAGAGTCGCGAACTTGTATGCGTCGTTCAGCTCGGATCACCTCTGAAAAGAGATGCGATACTGCGACCGTTCGTTCGACTCCGAAGAGTCGCGAACTTGTATGCGTCGTTCGGCTCGGATCACCTCTGAAAAGAGATGCGATACTGCGACCGTTCGTTCGATTCCGAAGAGTCGCGAACTTGTATGCGTCGTTCAGCTCGGATCACCTCTGAAAAGAGATGCGATACTGCGACCGTTCGTTAGACTCCGAAGAGTCGCGAACTTGTGTGTGTCGTTCAGCTCAGTTCACCTCTGAAAAGAGATGCGATACTGCGACCGTTCGTACGACCCCAAGAGCCGCGAACTTGTGTGTGTCGTTCAGCTCGGTTCACCTCTGAAACGAGATGCGATACTGCGACCTATTTATTCGTATGTGAATTGTTTTTTGTTTCCAATTTTTTGGTCTTGTCACTGATTTTGTTCATGGATATTAGACAGCACTCGAAATGTATGTCCTTGTCATATTTCGGTGCTTCTAGTTCTACAATTCTTTTAGTATATGTAAATACATATAATATGTGTAGCAATGAATATTATTGATTATTTTTGTAAAATGCTTTGTTTTGGAATAATGTTTTTTGAGTAAATGTTATTAATTCCACATTTTCATCATAGTGTATGTGTGTGATATGTATTTCCGATACTTTCAAGTATGTTGGCCCATGTTTATAAACAATGTAGATATTTCATTCGGAAATACGTACGCCGTTTTCATGAGACGTAATTGACGTGGTCAAATTTTTTATAGTCTCCAATTTTCAGTGCATTTCAAGTTTCACTTGTGAGTTATAATAATTTTCTCATTGTCTTTTTGATAAACTCTTTTAATTATATTTATGATTTTCCATAACATGATGCTTAGTTTCAGTGGCATAAAATAATAATTAAAACTTCTTCAAAATGAACATGTAAGCGTCTTTAGCTCCACGCGGCCAAATTATTTTTCGAATTTGCATGTCATTAGTATTCAACCAGCCATTTGATTCGTTCTTAAGCATGGCCGTGTAATGTCCACTGTCAAGAGTTGTTCCATGGTGGAATATTGCACTGTCTACTTTATATGTATAACCGTTGATTAGTATTTTTGCGGTTGGGACAGCATTGATTTTGTTATTTGTAATTTTAGTTGCTTGGTTATTATTGTATGAAAATAAAAGCAGTTGCAATACAATATATTGATTGCTGGCAATGATATCCATTTTTTGTAATTTATTTGTTTTTGAGCAACTTTCACATACGCTTTCAAGTCTAGTCCATTGTGATAACGATGCACGGACTAAATCTGGTAGATTGGTAGGACTTTTTCCATTGGACGAGATATTTATCGGTATCGTTAGAATATAATTCTGTTGTGCCGTCTTTGAAACGTTACCGCAATCATTACACCGGATGGTTATTTGTAATTGATGTTTGATAGTGTTACAAATTATTTCAGATTTGTAAGCGAGCATTAGCAAAAATTCAGCTGCATCTTGTTGAGCTTCTTCTGCAAATCTTTGGTCAACAAATTCTCTGACAATAAGTGTGTTCAATTTAGAACTATTCGAACAATAAGATTGAGCTAATGCGCTCAGTGGATTATTGTCATCTTCTTTGACTAGCTCCTGTATAATATTTCCACTGTGAAACATACATTGAATAACGACATTGGCATAACACGAAACATTGTCATCATTTGCTAATCCAACAACATTCGTTATGAAAGCATGGGCTGGTGTTGATTCAATAATCGTTTGAATATCGCGAATATGTTTTGGTATTGACCATGTTGTATCTTGAACTTTTGATTTGTGTTTTTTAGATACAACTATTGTTGGCAAATCTGGTCTATATAATTTTCTCAATCGATTGTATTCAAGTAATGCTGATTCTTGAACTTTAATAGATTGTGGATCTAAGTTGATTAAATGTAACCCTTCCAGATGGGTAACTCTTGACAAAGCAACATATGCTTGTCCGGATGTGAATACACTATTTCCAATATCTAATACTGCATTCGTTAGACTCAACCCTTGACACTTGTGTATTGTAATACCGTAACTGAGTGATAGTGGAAATTGTTTTCTGAAGATGTAAGCTCCATCCATTACTTCAAATTTTGTCGAAACTCTCTCAATGACACATTCTTGTCCGGACGATAGAATGATTTTCATAGACTCCACTTTGTTTGTGCCCATACTCTTTGATACGGAAGTGATATGCCCTATTGTACCGTTGATGATACCTAGTGATACATCAATATTACGTCGGATCATGACCTTTGCTCCAATTTTTATTACTATCGTTTTGGCTAAACCAGCCGTACGCGAACTATCTTCGTTTTCTTTATTCAGGAGTTTGTTAATTTTTTTTTTCAAGTAAGCCACGCAATCAACAGTATCCTCTGAATGGAGCTCGATTCTTTCACCCGGAATTCTTTCAAGCATCGCTGTGTTGAGATTTTCACACTGATTCCGAGTCGAGAATAAGCAAACGGTGTCTTGTGGTAATTTTAGTATAAAATCACATACTTCACGAAGACGACCGTCCGCTGAATTGTTCTGAAATATGTGTTTTCTGGATTCAAGAATTTTTAAATCCTCGTCGGTCAGAATACCTAATCTGATTCTGTTTAATGTATCTTTGTAAGATGGATCGTTCTGTTGCCTCATATTAGCTGTTAGCTCGTCATAGGTAAATAAGTGAGACCACAGATTAACAGTGCCTAATGAACCGAAACATTTTTGCACCTTTTCTCTTGTCAACTTCAAGAAGGCTGATTGATCGTTTACAGGAGGTAGTTGTAGCAAATCGCCAAGAAGTATTATATGTTTCTTGCCAAACCAACCCTCGTTTGTACTTTTCGTGTCGAATATTTCCGACAATCGCATGTGAATATATGCTAACGTAATATTGGAAATCATTGATACCTCATCTATAATAAAAAGGACTACGTTTGATAGTTCATTTCTCAAAACTTTTAAGACTTGATCAGATAATTCTCTATATTTTGGCGTAGCTCCATGCTCAATAGGTAATTGGAATAATCTATGTATTGTCAAACCATCTACATTAAAGGCTGCTAGACCCGTGGGTGCTGCTACGGCCGTGGTTTTACCAAGATACTGTTTCGTCCAGGACCTAATAGTCTTTATTAAATAACTTTTTCCTGTACCACCAGCACCACTAACAAACTGACGCAATATATTGTTCTCGTTATCCGACGATAGTACGGAGGTGATTTGATTGAATATTCGTCTTTGATCATTATTTAAATGAGAGATCATAGCGTCGACATCTACATTTTCTAATTGTTGATCTGCATCATTTATTTCTTGCATTGCCCTGTCAGCTTCAGTGGGTTGAAAACCTAGTGGGTTATCTTTGTTATCTGAATCTTTCTGGCTGAGATTGCTCATTTGGCAAGTCAAATCATTTAATTTATTTTCTACCATGTCTTTCATATAATCGAACCCTTTTTGAATATCAGTCAAACGTTCATGATATTGTAATGCTTCTATCAAATCTGATTTGCACATTTCAAATGCTTCCGCATATGATTCTGAATTACCCTTTAGTTCATCAGTGTCTCGCCATGGTTTGAATAAAAGTAACAGTGTATGAAAATATTTTTCTGGTTGTACATTTATATTGTGTCTATAGTGATTGATAAGATAACCTCTTTTTCGTTTTTTCAGATATTGACCATCATCTAATTCATATATCTCTATTTCTTTATCAATTGGTTTAATTTTTGTCACTTCATACCATTTTGCAAAGTCATACAAATGGATAGATTCTAACTCATTGGGTCGAGTAGGATAATAATTATCTATAAGCGATGAAAAGAATATATCAGTCGATTGAGGGTCAAGTGTTTGAACAGTTTTGTATGACTTCAGTTTTTTACTTCTAATTTCATTCACATCCAACCATTTTATAGTTGTATCAGGATCTGTTCCATACAGTTGTATACCTAATAATGTATCGGCAGCTTCAAGCGCTCCACATTCTCTGTTATTAAGACTGCGCAGCGCTACACTCCAAAGTCTACTACATAATGATTTGGTACAGTTAATGTCTTCAAATATATCACCATGTGAACTAGATTCACTTTTGGTCGTATAGCTAGTACAATACCAAGTTAGTGCTGTAGATGTATCACCGACATACTGAATATCCATGTTTCCTTCCCAAGCAGTCAGGATTACAGGATTGTAATCATTAATATTAACTTCTGCGCTTGATCGTGGTATGTCATACAGCCTACTTTTAGATTTTAATTGTTTTCTACCTGCGATAGATAAGGCTACATCTCGTATAACTAAGGAATCTGTGACAGGTCTTGGGAAGCTGAATCTGCAAACTCTATTGTATCCAGTTCCTTTATTTTTTTTTTTATTTCTTAAGCAGTAATCATTATGCTTGTGTGTTTGATACGACATTACCCTTCTATGTAAAGTAGGTGACATAGTTTCTTCAGGTATTTTGCAAGTGACGTATTTTGAAATGAAGTTGGCAACCTCGTTATTGGGTGATTTTCCAATAATGGGAGCCTCGTCAACCCATATTAACATATGGAAATGTTGCATACCTCGACCCTGATATTCTCGCCTCCAAAAGTAGTGATTAACTTTTCCAATCGGAGAATTATCCGAACAAATGAATGTAAGCATCGCTTGAAAAGTGTTATCAAGATATCTTGAAGTCGATACTGGATCAGCTGCTACAAGCTCACTAGTTGACATCTTAGCCATTTCTGGTCCATTGATTTTACGTATGTATTCAGCCATATTTTCCCACATCCATTCGCTGGGACTAATTGTTAGGAACCATGTCGCTGTACCATAATTTTGGACCATACAATGTACATCGTTTCTTGCTTTACGCCAATATTGTTCTGTGTTACGTAACCTTGCAAATATAGTACTTAAATTACCTTCGAGCTGTTCCTTTGACATCATTTCCAAACAACTAGCAGCATTCAACTTATCTCGAGGGTTCATAATATTCAATTTATGAAATATACCACTGCGTAGTTGGCGAATGTTTGAATCGTTCAACAAGTAGAAAAGATATTGTTGATTTAATCTGAATTGAGGATGCTTGGACATTAGTCTGCTTTTAATAAAATCACATTCCCGCAAATATACTGTTCTTTCCTGATGCTGACCATTGGTACCATATGGATATAAGTCAGGGAAGCACATGAGGTCTAAGGTCTTATCCCAATTATTCAGTGGCGCGTCTTGAATTTTGAGCATTTGATAAAGTGCGGAGGCTGTTTTGTTACTTCTGTCCTCATGAATAGGATGAATGGTGAAATGTTCATAATATTGTTCTGAATCCAGAACTTGAGTTAATATAGCAGGTGGCTTAGAGACATTAGTTTTATCATTTGATTCCATAGCTTCTAGATCTGAGAGTTGGGATTCATCTGCTTCTATTTGAATTTCTACTTCATCAATTACAGGTTGCAAGAGTAATTCGTGGTTTTTTGGTAGTTTAATTTCCGAATAGAAAGGATTATTTTCTTTCAGCCACACTAAAGTTTCATGTATTTTTTTGACATCTACTAACCTACTCCAAACAACATTAGCTTTGTTAGGAATTCCACAGACTAATATATAGAGTTCATGATTTAAATTAATTGGAGCTGTTGGCGATGGCAATTTTTTCCACGTTTCTTCTAATGGCAGTGGCAGATGAAATGTCCTACCTTTAACTTTTTGTACTTTGAATTTATGTGGCAAATTTTTCTTCGTGACAGTTCCCATTCTTTGAACTGTTTGAAATGCTTTTGCCCGTTGAATTAGAATTTTTTCATAATCGTTCAATGACACTAGGGCGGTAGGTCTGGCTGTTACCTCTAACTGATTTAATTTACAAGTAGGAGGTAATTTATGAGCACGGAATTTTTCTATGCAGTAATGGCAAATAACAGTCGAATTATTACCTGATGCTTCATTATTAATTTGTAAGTTTAACCAGTTTGATCCGCTCAATGGTTTTCTAAGTTTTTCAATATTTGTTACATTTCTACGGCAACAGAGTTTATCGCATGATAGACAAGCAAATTCTGGTACGTCCATCGAGCGTTTGGTCAGTACTTCAAATGCTTGTGAATATTGTTTTACAATCTGATCTTCGTTTAAATTTATTTGATCTACACGAGGTTGATAGGTGAGAGCATTATTCATAGCTATAGTAGAAACTTCCTTCAATACTTTTAAATTACCTTGATTCAATGCATTATCTATAATAGTTATTTTGTTAATAGCTGTTTTGAGTCCATATATTTGCCTGACAAAGTATCTGATCCTTGGGAAGTGTGCTTGTATAATAAGCAGAGGCAAAAGCTTGGATTGACATATTGAAGGATTTGTATAACAACTTTGAGAGTGGCCCAGCTTTGTAATTGAATTTCATATGCAGCAATTATTAATATTTCTGATATTATTACAAATATTCGATACCTTCTAATTACTAATACTTTTCAATACCTCCTCAATTCTATCAATAATGTATTGACTTATTTCTTTGCACAAGTCGGAACAAATCCAGGACTTTCTATCGTTCTGGCTCGGACAGACTGGTAAAAGGTTGGCAATAGATCCGATTGCTGTTGTTATGAGTGCATTCTTTTTTATATCAGCAAGACTGTGATATGCTGTATCGACAAAATAGGCTTCTGATGAGCCAGTATGTTTTGATTCCCCACATATGGATATTATTTTATTTCTCAAATCGGGACATTCGGCAGCCTTGATCAGATTTACTTCTATATTGCGTTTTAAATTTGCTAACGTTTTCTGCATTCCAACAACCAATCTTTTCCTAATATAAGTATTCCATTTTACTATTTTAGCAGCTTCTATTCTGGACTTCGTCATCGATTGTAAATTTTTATCAATCTCTACCGTTAATATGTTAATACATCTGTCTACTGATCCAAAAAATTTCATTGTATTTCCTTGTATTCTGATCCGTTTGTATTTTTTTGATATGTGGCTACATACATTGAGTTTTCTGTAAGATGCTTTTTTTTCTTTAATTGTGTTACTAAATTTAGCGCTCCACATTTTTTTTATTTCAGGATTAGCTATATATTTTGCTCTTTGGTATGCTCTTTTAGATTCAGGATTTAGTGTATATTTATTTTTTTTTATTGTTTTCTTATTTTGCGGATGCTGACTATACTTTGTCTTTTCATATAGTTTTTTAGGCTCAGGATTCTTAGCATATTGTTCTCTTTTTTGTTTTTTAATAGGGATTGAATCGATTACATATCTGTTTTGAACAATTGTTCGTTGAATTGTTGGATTTACATGATAAATATTTTTTCTTTTGCGGTTGATTTCTTCTTTATGACTATTCCAATATTTTTTGTTCTCGCTTTTTCTTTTACTTTCTACTAACTGCCAACTTGTTAGTTGAGAAACAGTTTCTTCTTTGCATTTGATGTTACTTGTTTCTACTATTGGATCTTGATCTATGTCTATATGTGCTTGTGGTTGTATCTGATGCATCGATTCATAACTTTGTGTTCTTTTTGATTTTGATTGTATTTTAGTTTTAGGTGCACCTATCATATTTGATTTTCCTACTATTGTGCGCAAATCTCTACGGCTGTTATTTTGCTGCTGATTGTTGATTCGTAATTCTTGAACTTCAAATGTTGGAAAAGGAATCAATACCTGTGTTTCTAGGATATTTAATAGATGGTACCTTAAATTTTGAGTAGTTTCCCTGCATATTCTATCCGTTGGAAGGTATGACTCGGTTGTAGGATTTTTTCCAAGTGCGAGTGAAGTTGCTATAGCAATAGCTAGGACTCCACAGGATGTACTATCGGGTTGCATTGGAACATGTTCGTATAAAACTGAATAATGTTTGTATAATTTTTGCAGGATGACGTGTTGTTGAGGTGATAATTGTCTATGCAATGTATCATACACATGAACTACGCTACCTTCCCTATATATACAGGTCCAATGACCAATTGCATTTGCGCCTATACTTCCTCCATAAAGTATTTGTATATCAGCCTGGCTAGTCTCGACTGGTCTATACCACTGGGGATTTTGATAGAATATTGGATCTTGTGGTTTGAATGAAGTATTTTCCGTTAGTACCTTTAGGAATGCATTGATGCACAGGTCATTCAATTCTGAAGCTGGATTTATGATGCACTCACTAACATTTGTATCAACCATATGAACCGTTCTTACAATCGATGTAGGGATATTCTTAGTATGATCAATTAACTTACCAATTTCTGTGTGTTGTGTATCTAGCTTATTTTGATATTCTGATGTTTTCGTTTTATTATTATGATTATCAGCGTGATTATCTTTGTTACTAACATTATTCTCAGTGGTATCATTTCCATTAGTTTTGAATAATTTCCGAGCCTTGGTATTTGCTAAGCGCTTAGCGTAACTATTTTTCTTCGTTTTTGGCATCGTTGCAAAGTATTGTTTAAATTATTTGTTCAAATTATAAATATCAAGTTTAGTGTGATTTGTGATATATGTTATGATAAGTATAATATTCTTGTATGTTCAGTTCGATATTTTGTATAATAGGTGTGATTAGAAAGTTGAAGGAATTAATATCCCTATATAAGTATGATTAAATGTCCAAATCAATTTTTAATGAATTTATCAATTGCAAATGCAAGAATTATTCTCGATTTATTACACTGTACAGCTATATACTGTACACATTTATATATGTGTGTGTGTGTATTATGTTTTCAATTTTTTCGTTTATATATGAGTTTATATTTTTACCATATAGAATATTATAGTTATCTGAGAATTCAATCTCATAAATGAAGCACACCTATTTACTTCTTATTTTATACGTTACAATTAGTGATGTAACGCTTTTCAATTATGTATTGATAAACTCGTTGTTATATTAATATGATATTACAGTTAAAGTAACCGAAATAAAATTTAGTTGCAAGCTGTGACTTTCGTTTCCAGCAAACTACTAAATTCAAACAGTAATTTCAAGTGAAGTTTGGCCGTTACCATAGTTACGTTTCAACAATATGAAGTTGCGAGCAGAATTTGGAAAGAAGTTGTGACAATTGATAGTAAATTGACCAATCATAGTATTGCATTGAGTATGATGCTTTATGGGTAAATTTGACTTATCGTGCTGTCTTGCAACTGATAAAACAAAGGGACGTCTGATATGATTATTATACTTGATATTATAACGATTCATCAAACGATACCTGAGAATAACGTGTAAGTAAATCATTATTTCATAAATTTCCATTATATATATTTAGTAATTCGGCCATTGAAAAGTTTATTCAATGAATTTTTCACGCCAGATCCAAATTTTCACTAAATTATATGGCTAATTTATTAATCAATTCAATTGCCATTTCCTAATTGAGATTAGGTGGATTGATTAGCGCCTGTTTGGTACAATGATTTTTTAACTACTATTACTACAATTTACTTTTTACTACAACTATTTTTCACTGAACAATTTTTGTTCATGAATTATTTATTCAAATCCAAGTCATTATTTCTGTAAATCTTTATTGTTATGTTACACTTAGTAGCCAAACGTATAGTATAGTTAATGATTGTGTACTTTTTCATTATGTTGACCCAAAACTATTTCATCGAATATATGATGTATTTCAGTAACTCGAACAACTAAAGATGGTTTAAATCATGAAGGTGGCGGATGGCAATCAAGCATCTCAAGGTACTTCATGATAGCACGAGGCTGTTACAATAGCTGGAGACGTATCTCAACTAATGATGATAGTATAGCAAAATTTGGTATGAATTATGCAGAATTAATGTCACATACTCATGTGCTATGAGTATGGTTTTTTATTTGATACTTAGCTTATTTCATAATCTCATCTTCTTGATTCTTGAAATATATTACTTCAAAAAATCAATATCACATTGTTCATATAAGTTGAAATATTTCCTTGTGTGCAGTTGTAAAGACAACACGGAATGAGACTCAAGACAAAGGCCATGAGAGCAGATAGCAAAGATGTGATGCTTCTTAAGCTCCATAACATAAATTTAGGTACGGAAGGTTGATGTGTTGGTCGTAATTGAGGATATATAACTCAACTAAATATATCAGTGTGTCCGGTAAATTAGGATCATGCTTGGTTGCAGTTTCTTTGGTATTTATTTTGGTTACACACGTTATGTTAGTGTGTAATGTGTTACTATTCTTTTATGTAAAATACGTAGTGTAGTTTCTTTGGGTATTTTGTAAGTGAAAAATTTCAATATGAACTAGCAACCTTATTAATAAGAGAGACTATACTTGCATACGATAGCTCAAATATTTCAAAAGTATGTTGTGACCATTGTTCTGTATAATCTATATATATAGCATGCTTTAGCTTGTCCACGAATGTTCAGGTTCAGTTTTAGGATCCTACATGATTCTTTCTCACATTATATAAAGTTTTTCATCCAACGTTACACTCTTTGCCACAGTTTGAAGCGTGCAAAGTGCTTTGGTAATTTTTATATCTCGAAGATACTGTTCGTCGGTGAATATACTTGTATCGATGATTAAATGGGGCCCATATTCTTTATTCATTTTCACTGGGGATCCACACGCTTTACATAAAGTGCTACTTCGGACAGTTGTTTCGTCGATCGCTTTCTGCATACTGTGCAGTCCCTTTTTTAATAAAACATTGACATTCACGCTGAGCGTGGGCAAGACCCGTTCTATCGTATGATCGCATTTGTCGCATGATATTCTAGACACACAAGTTGGTATGTCTTTGAACATGTATTCTGATAAATGTGCCACATTGCAGTTTGCATCCAATACCCTAATATTACGCCTACCGGTTTCTATCTGATAGATCGGTATATCACACAAAATTCGAGCTTTCTCAGCGTAGTGATTTGACTGCAACTTCCCACGATTTAAGATATCTCGAGCTAACTGAATGACCTTATTTTCGGAATGTGTGACTTCTTTCAGATATTCTTTGTACATAGCAGCCGCATTCACCACTACTTGTAATACTGAATCAAACGCGCATGATCGTCGGATGATCGTATTATTACCACCGACTTTCGTAGCATTGCATGAACTAGCATTTTTCATTAACGGAATGCTGACCGTTTTCACATTTTTCATAAAGTCCCATTCGGGGTCCAAATAATTTGGTTTAGATCGTGACGGGCAACAAGATTTTGACTGGGTTTCTTTGTTATTTATTTTTCCTTTCCAGTTCTCAACGTCGTTTGAAGAATCGTCTTTCGTATGCATATTCAATATCTTACCTCTTTTTTTTATCAAAAATGACACTTTTATTTTCTCTCGTATCACTCTGCTCAGCGTCACTATGTTCAATGCTATGTTTGTTGTTTCCCGGAGAGTGTAGTTCAGAAATGATTGTTTCAATAGAATGATTAGACTCATTTTCGTCAAGATTTAGCGATATATCTATTTGCGATTCGCGCGTTTGATCGTCAATATTCATTGCCTCTGTGGTATTCAGAATGTCCTCAACTTTGGTTTCATCCACCTTCGACTTGTCATCTTTTAATGGAACACTATCGAGCGTACTTCCTATGAGTTTATTATTACCGGATACAAGTCGATACCTGCCATTGATATAATTAATGTGCTGCAGAATGAATTTATCTATCCGCATTGGTAACCTACCCTCGAACGTCCTATTTTTCAGTTGAGAAAATTCGGACTCGACGGTCGCAGAGGAAGCAATATTTTTTTCAACTACAAAAACAGTTATCATAATGCCGGTCCATAAAGGCAGCAAAGTCATTAATTGTCGTATTTTAATCGCTACCTGTGGCAAATAAAAAGCATTTCCAACGTTTTCGTTGCGCGATTTCAAAGAAATATTTGCAGCTTCTTCATAGATCGTGTTAGCCCATTCAATCCAAGTTTGTGAGTTATCATTTTCATCTATAGATTCACCACTTGTGACATCATTATCATTTTCATCAGTAATATCATTAGACACCTCATAATTAAGACCTTTGATTTTGGCATTTACAGATCGGAGACAAACTTCTGACGGTAGGAGGTCAGTTTCGTCGTCCACTCCTATATCTTCACTCATCGCAACGGCTAGAATAGATCTTAACATGGTTTCTGCTTCTTTGAATTGGTCCACTTGATAAACGCACGCAATCGACCTAAAAAAAAATTGACGAATTTTTGGTGGTTTTCCTTTGAGCGGAGGACATCTTGCTATCATAGCCATCAAATGACTAATATCAAGTCGGATAAAACAACTTGGTACCCTACCTGCATGTCGATTCAAAACCACAATTTCGAAACACGACTGCATATAAGCCTGTAAATCACTAGTTCCTGCAAATGCTCTTGCAAGCGCTATCAAAATAGCGCGGCCAAAATCACTAACTACCGTACGAGGTACTGGTACACCACTTCTAATGATTTCAAGTAAAAAATATGTTATTAACGCCGCATCATGTTTTGTCGACACCATTTGGAAAGCCGGGAAGCTACCCGCATCACTCACGCACATGCATTCGTATAAGAAAATGTGGGAAGATTTTTCACCATTCGGAAGTTTTAATTTCTTTCCGACACTGCCGGTAGCATCAACGGTCAAAAAACAATCAATGTCCTGCCTGTGGGATAGTTTGTAAAGTAGCTTACCTTCTTCCGTCCAATACATGCAATAGAAGGGGTCGATTCCGATTGAATGGATTATTTGACAATGCGTGGTATGTTTAGCTATTTGCAAGTTTTTGATGCAATCACTAGTAGTGAGTTCTAATCGGTTATCAAGTTCTTGTTGCTTTGCTTTCTTCAGTATCGAAGCCTCGAACAAAATCAGAGGAATGCAATCACCAACGTCCATCAGTCTATTAGCTTCCTCAATACGCCAGTGTCTAGCATCTTTACGACTATCCAGTAAATCGCTTGCAACATTTCGTTGTAAACGGCCTTTTAGTTGCCTCTTTTTGCTATGCATTACGTCTGGACAAAAATCAAACAATGTACGTTTAAATATGACATCAATTTTTAGGTTTGGCTTTTTAAGCAAATAGCCAGATAGGCGTGATTTGCATTCGGTACAATCTGCTATAAATTTGACATAACACTCTGCGTCTGATCTTTCAAATACTTAGCCCGCTTGAATGAAAAACTGCACGGAGTTTTTGTTTGTTGCCATATTTTCTCCGCAAACAAACTAGTCCATTTACCTGGCTTGAGCATATGGTAGTTCCGATCGCCATATCTCAGAGTTGTGGGTTTTATCTCAGACCAGCTTTCATGCGATAATATGAGGCGAAATTTTTTGGGAGCAGTTTTCGAAATCGGTACGGTAGATGAGGTATTAAAAGAAGAGTTGAAAGAATTATCAATGTTGGGGACGATAGAAAAAGCATCTAGTACCAGATCGTATATTCCAATACGGTTGTTATTAACAATCGTGTGGACATGTTTGGAAGTGATGGACGAGCCATTTTCCAACATAGCCTCCGAAATGCTGCGAAACACAGGATTAGAAGGTGGTAAAACTCTGCCATTGTCATTAACGGTTTTATATTTTACATTGCGCAATAAATTGCGTAATATATCTTTGTCGTACATGATACTTTTTTTCGAATTTATTTGTTCAAACGTTCGTTTTTTTGTTTTTGGATCGAGAAGAGAAGAATAACTGGGAGCTGAGACGTTCCGTATTCATATGTAGGTTAGGAAAAATTTTATTTATCTAAAACGACAGTGTTTGGGTCAAGAGCTAAGTATTGTATGGAAATTTGGGACTAGCTATTGTAGTAGGTATACTAGAGATCTAAAAATTAATCGTTCGTAGTGAGGACAGCTTTGCGGGCTGAATCATGTAACTAACATTCAGTCTCCTGCGTTGTGTTCTGTACGATTCAGAATGAGGATCTATCGTGGCGCGTTTGCGAAAGAACATCACAAGGCTTGGCGCTTGCGCATTACATATTCTGGCTCGGTCCTTTTTTCACTCGCTCCAAGCGCCGAGTTTTGCGAAAAAGTTCCGAACTATATTACTTCTGCCTTGGGATATTTTCTCCCTGATAAAAACCATCACACGTGAAGCGAAAAACGACGTATGAGAATTTTTTATGCCCATCGCTTGGATGTGGAAACCGAATGCAAAAAATGTAAATGTCAACTTCCGGTCTTTGCCCCTGCAGTTCTGGGTAGCCCCTCAAGAGTTCTGAAGATACTTCTGATGAAATTTGTTGATCCGAACCTCCGATCCAGGGTTATCGAGGATTTTCAAAATTAAAAATAGATTTTTGAACGTGAAAATTTTGGACGACGACTTCCGGTCTTTTTCGCGAGAGTTCCGGGTAGCCCCTCAAGAGTTCTGAAGATACTTCTGATGAAACTTCTTGATCCAAGCCTCCGATCGAGGGTTATCGAGGATTTTCATATTTATTTCTGTGAAGTTAGCCCGCCATTATATGGAATTTTTGAATTTGGCTTCACCCCCCCTTAACTAGTGGAACTATTTTGATAACGCAACAGGAACTTCAGAACTATTGAAAAGCAACCCAGAACTCCCCCAAAAAACCTGTTTCTCCAAAAATGGGGGGTCAACTTCACACCGCCGTATTTTCCGCTATCAATTACGCACATGGCCAGTTAGCTAATATCGCAGCCAATTACGCCCCCAGCCTTCTGCTGAGAATATCGAACATTGTCGCATTACCGCTGTAATTAATTATCTCAAGTCCTGTACCGCTTATTTCGCTAGTTTTTAGTCTGTAACGTATTATATTTTGTGAATACCGCTGTATTACTTCGCCGAGTAGCGGCGCGCTACGTCCCGCCGTCCCGCGAGGGCACCAGTTGTTTTGATTCCGCCAGCGACGAAAAATAGTTCCGCTAAGGAATACCTTCTAACGCATGTAATTGTACGAATAGGGCTTAAATCCTGAGATAATTCCGCTGTTAATTACCGCTTACCGCTTTTACTGATTGTAATACTTGGCTAATAATTGTTATTTTATCCCGCTGTAAATATCTGACCATCGCTTTTCTTTTGTAATACACGGGAGAGATCTCATTGAAGAAATGTTCTGTTTCGGACCAATTATTTCATATTCCCGTGGACCTGAGCATTTAGCACCTTTCCGCCCATCCCCTCTACCATTCCCGCGGTGCATTGAGCTAACCGGACTTCAATGCCGGCGTTCCGCCGATTTGTTTAATTTCTATGATTTATTAGAATTTATCTTCGACACGACGCGTTACACGTCTGGCGCCCAACGAGTTTGATTTGGTATTAGTCCCAGGAACGCCATAGGGTAACGGATAGGATATTCCGACCGTCATTTATTCGTTACAGTATATATATTTTTCATATTTTTAGCCCCTCCAGAGCAGGGAGCACAGATGCACTCCGTGCCTGTCTGTTCAGACTCGGATGGGTAAAAGTGAATGAACAGAAGAACAGATACGGGTTGCAATTAGAGCTCAACCAGTACTGCCTGTTGTACGCCTCAACCCACCAGAGCTGGCTCCAAGGATTGAGTTTTTCCTAAAGGATGAAAATGAAAACCAAACTGCGGCCAAATAGAACGATCAAAACAAAATCAAAAATTATTATTCAATGAAAAAAGAAAAGAAGTCTGGTGACACTGGGTTTCACAAAGGTACCGTTTTTAGCGATATCTTGCCGATTGTACGGCGAAAAACTAAGCTGATTTACGGATTTATTCAACTAAGCGTGTAGGGATAGGTAGATACAATAGAAGGAGAAAGAGAAGGATTAGAGAAAAAGAGAAAGAGGAGGATTAATGTGAGACAGACTATGAGAGATTTAGAAGAAATTAAGAAGAAAGGAAGGAGTCAGTCGGTGCCTAGTGGTAATCGGGGAAGGGTGACTCGAAATTTAAATACAAATACAAACAAAGCAATGAAACTAAAATCACTGCGCAAATTGAATTATCATTACACACATTTGTGCACATCACAATACATACGGCACTATAATTACGATCAACACGAAAAACACATAAAGGAGGAGTCACACGCAACACAATACATTTTGAACAGTGATTTATATACGAGACCGAACACTTACAAGGAACACCCACAAAAGGACTCATTTAAACACAGGATTCATAAGGACACCTTAAAACACAAAATCCACCCGGACACATTCGAACACAGAATCTGCCACGTCACCATTCGAACAAGAAAAACGGAACACCAACCTCACCGACAATATCTAATTCTCACCATCCACACCGACATCATCAACCACGCACAATACGAGTAACGTAACCAACCCAAAAAACATCCATATCTCTCTTTCTCTCATTCGAATTATTATTTAGCGCTTAGTTATAAGATATCTGCATGTAGCCTGAAATCGAGAATTTTAAAAGAAAATAAATAGATACTGAGACGGTCGAAACGCTCAGGCGTTGGTTCGAGCCCAACCCAAACTCATTACTTTCTTTTTTTTGCAATTATTTACAAGAATCAAAAAGCCCAACCCGATAGGATCAAAGTACATAAAAACAGGAAATTATTTTTCCTATGAAAATAATTTCTAAATGCAAGATTGCAGCTTTTGGACACTATAGAATGTCATAGAACATTTGGTTTATAACGACAATAGCGAAAATGGGAAATTGAAAAATCAAAAGCCGCCACGAGGTGCGGAAGATAAAATAGGGCACATTTTTGTGATCAAGCTAGTCCCTAAAATTAACCATAACAAAAATGGACACGATAGAAGCCCGTAGAACAAATGAGATTAACTCCCGAGGTAGTATAAAAGGACGGGCGCACAACGACTCGGGATCCATTCTTGGCCTAGCCTACGAAGAAGAAAGAGCTAACTATTCTCGACATACAAGTTAGCATCCACGAACATTATATTTTCCGTTGACGAACTGGCGACGTATAAATACTCTGATTTCGTATTAAAATCACACTCATATAATTAGAACCCGGCATCGAAGCCTTTGTTTAGTTTCTATCAGTTATCTTATTCTAATCAGATCCGGCACCGCAGCCACTGCATATCTTTCAACTACTGCAATTATTATTTTGTGAAACCCAAAGAGTGTGGGAGAACGGCGTTAAAGCCGGTGATTCTTGGCACCTATCACTTAGTATTTCTTTTGTGTTATTGTGATCAGCTGTCAGGCCACAGACCATTATTCAAAATATAGTATTCTCATTTTTCTTGTTAATCCACTGCGTGGTGTCCCTATTCTTATTTCTGCGGGCCACCCGGTATACCCGGGTTCTTTCTCCTCTACCCGATAACCCGTAATTCCCGCATGTCCATCCCGGAATTTCGAGCATCTATTTCGCACTCCATTGCGGTTGTACGAAATATTGTCTGATCGAATTCGGCATTGCCCTCCCGGAATTTCGAATACCTATCTTGCACTCCACTGCGGTTGTGCAGGATATTGTCTAGTCGGATTCTGCATTCCTCCCCTGGAATCTCGAGCATCTATTTCGTGCTCCACTGCGGTTGTACGAAATATTGTCTGATCGGATCCCGCACGGTCCTCCCGGAATTTCGAGCATCTACTTCGTACTCCATTGCGGTTGTACGAAATATTGTCTGATCAAATTCGATATTGCCCTCCCAGAATTTCGAACACCTATCTTGCACTCCACTGCGGTTGTACAAGATATTGTCTGATCGGATTCTGCATTCCCCCCTTGGGGTTTCGAGCATCTATTTCGTACTCCATTGCGGTTGTACGAGATATTGTCTGATCGGGTCCCGCATGTCCCTCCTGGAATTTTGAGCATCTACCGGGTACTCCATTGCGGTTGTACCAGGTACTGTCTGGTCAGGTTCTGCATCCGATCCCTGGGTCACGATCATCTATCCAGTACTCCAGTGCGGTTGTATCAGATATTGTCTGATTGGATCCCGCATGTCCCTCCTGGAATTTTGAGCATCTACCGGGTACTCCATTGCGGTTGTACCAAGTACTGTCTGGTCAGGTTCTGCATCCAATCCCTGGGTCACGATCATCTATCCAGTACTCCAGTGCGGTTGTACCAGATATTGTCTGATCGGATTCGCCATCTATCCGCACTTGGTTGGCCTATTCCGTATCCCATCGCGGTCATGCGCCGAATAGAGTTCGACCGCATTCACATCTAACACCCGATACAAATTTCAAACATAACATCGCCAAGCCCAGAGCAATCAGCTGCTGACAGTGACCTACTGTCTCAGAACAAGGGACACATACACACAAGAGAGACGCAAACACAGGTGAAACAGAGACGCCGAAAGAAGCGCCTTAGAAGAGGAGAAGACGAAAACACGGCCG
Source organism: Athalia circularis (assembly GCA_963978495.1). NCBI lineage: Eukaryota > Metazoa > Arthropoda > Insecta > Hymenoptera > Athaliidae > Athalia > Athalia circularis. The sequence goes on along the minus strand of OZ021697.1, from coordinate 23,157,904 downwards.
CTACGGGGACAAACACCCGGGAGACGGCACCGTGACGCTCCCGCCGCATCGGCAAAAACGGGACGTTACAATACATTACATTGTACACCTTAAATGAAGCAAAAATCCATTAACTCTTACAAGCGGTTGACCCGGACATCGAATACCAAGCATGAAACCTAACATCAAGTGATCAGCTGCTTCAAGCGGGTCAAGCGATTTGTTGTCAAATAGTAATTAAAGCACGATCTTACTCAACAAAATAAGATCATGGGTGTACTATACGCTGTATTCTTCGCATTCAAGAACAATATACAACAAAAAAATTGTACAGTAGATTTGATGTCTTCCTGAATAATATTTAGAAAAATTTTGTATTAAACGAAAATAATACGTCAACATATTATTTTTCTGCCTACTCTCCTATTATTTTTCTCCTTTCCTTCCTCCACCATCACTTTGATCTCGACCTGCTTTCCTTTCTTTTTCTTCTCCATCTCCTCTTTTTTCTGCTTCTTTTTTTCTTCTTCCTACTTTTCTCTCTCCTGCTTTTCCTCAAACCCACAACCTCCGCAGCCTCGCAGAATGCAGCGTCCCATTCATCGTCTGTAAATATTTTCAATAAATTACATGTTTTCGAAAAATTTTATTCGCAGAACAGTTAAAGTTAGTGATAATGTGCATTTACATTTTTTTGCAACATGCCATGTGTGCATATTTACTCTTTTTTTATGGTTATAAATTATTCTGATTTGTATTACCTTCGATTTCATACTTTCTGAATGAATTAATTTCCGATTGATCCATCCGCAATATAACTTCATCATGTCATCTATTTGTTTTTCGAATTATTAATGAATCATTCCATTAATTTAATTAAATCAATTCACTTTTTTTAGTTAAGGTGTAACGACTTGGCTGAAGTTTTTCAGGTAAACTTTAATTTCATCGTGCGGTTTTGTTTGAATGATAATACCATCGATATAAATTACCAAAATAAAATAATCAAATAGAATTGCTATGCCAATAAACAAAAGTGAATTCCAAACAATTTTAGAAAACGAATCATCATTGCAATATAATATTCAACAACAGGTCACGCGAACGCCAAAAAAAAGTAAGTTAATTCAATTAAATTGAATTATTGGAATAATTTATCAATGATTAGAAAAATAAATAGATGATGACCTGATGTGGTTATATTGCAGATGGATCAATTGACGATGAAAACGTCGGTGAAATACGAAATCGAAGGTAATACAAATCCGAACAATTTATAACCATGAAAAAAGGGTAAATATGCTCATATCAGATCTTGCAAAGAAATCTCAATGCACATTATCACTAACTTTATCTGGTCTGCAAATAAAATTTTGTAAACACATGTAATTTCGGAACAAAAATTCACAGACGATGAATAAGATGCAGTATTCTGCACAGCTGCAGAGGCTTTAGAGACGAGAGAGGTTTTGGAAATGAAGGAGAAGCAAGAGGAAGAAGAGGAGAAAAAAAAACAGGAGGAGAACGAGAAGAAAGAGAAGCAGGACGGAAGAATCAGAGTAAAGGTAGAGAAAGGAAAAAAAAAATGAAAAAAGGGGAAAGAAAAATTAACTTACAAAACCAAATACCGTTTTGATTATGATGTTAAGTCATTGAAATCTCCGTGTATTCATTGATTTCATGTTAAACAAATGTTTAATTATTCAAAGACATTAAATATGCTGTCCAATTTTTTGTTGTACTTTGTTCTTGAATGACGAAGAATGCACCATTATGAATTCATTGTAAATTCATTTATTACTCTCTCATTTATCTTTTTTTTGTAATATATTTCTTTCTTGTAATATATTGAGACGTATAAAACGCTCATGTATTGGTTCGAGCCCAATACAAACCTAGCGGATTAACAAGGATTTTCTAACACGAACACGCACACTCACAAAACCTAGAAACCGTCGAGCAAAAAGAACGAAAAGTGAGAAATATTAGCAAATAATTAAAATAATTAGAAAAACCAGTCCGTACAAAACCTAGCCAGATAACTTCTCTCGGCATCACCGAAAATCTCGAAAAATGTATTAACGTTTAAGCACTTTTGGACACCATGGAAACTCATAGAACATTGCATTTTTAACCAACAATTGTTCAAGCCAAAAATTCTAAACAGGTACAAAGGAAGTCCATTGATATGGAAAACTATTTCTTAAATAACAAAATGTTCTAATATCAAAATTACCAAAAATGGACATCATAGAAGGTCATAGAACAATTTGTTTATGACAAATTGTCCAAATTCAGAAAACTGAAGTCGTGAAGATCTGCAGGGACAAGGATAAGAAATACTTTTATCATAAACTAATGTTCTAATATCAAAAATACCAAAAATGGACACCATAGAAGGTGATAGAACAAATGGGATTAGTTTCCAGAATAGTATAAAAGCGCGGCCGTTCAGTGACCGCCACTTCATTCAAGGCTCAGCCTTCGAAGAGATATTATAGCTAAAATCGCTCTTCATTATTATTATCGAAAAATATTGAATATTACCAAAAAGTTTACGGTATACGCTTACAACGTCGCAAAGACACAAAAGATTTGATTTAATTTGATTCAATTACAATTATTATTTCCATTACGGCATCGACGCCAGAAATATTATTTTTGAGAAAACATTATTTTGATTAATTAACGATTATAAAATAATTTTCTTCAATTTGAGCAATTACCTTTTGGTACTCAAACGGCCAGCGAGCCACTACTAGTCAAACGATTATTTTCAGTGTACAAAGATCACCAAATAACGATATTAAAAATCAGAGATTTATTTTGTAAAATTACGCCGCCTAAACGTTTTGTGCAAAACCGTCGCAACACATTCCTTTTCCATTTCGAATTCTGGTCGTTTAATATTTGGTACATTGCGGTTCCAAACTATTACTCAATCGTTTTGAACACCCCGGCCTGAAGAATTCTGGTCGCTTAATGCTTAGTCCACTGCGGTTCTAAGTTATTATTCAATCGTTTTCTGCATTCCATCTTGAATTCTGGTCGTTTAATATTTGGTCCATTGCGGTTCCAAACTATTACTCAATCGTTTTCAACATCCCGTCCTAAAGGAATTCTGGTCGCTTAATGCTTAGTCCACTGCGGTTCTAAGTCATTATCCAATCGTTTTCAGCATCCTACCCGAGATTCTGGACGCACAATCCTTCGATTCCCGACGACTCCTAACCGATACCCACTCATTTTCTACACCCAACCCTAAGGAATTCTGGTCGCTTAATGCTTAGTCCACTGCGGTTCTAGGTTATTGTTCAATCGTTTTCTAGCTCCTCCCTGGAACTCTGGTTGCTTAACGCTCAGTCCACTGCGGTTCTGAGTGGTTATTCAATCGTGTTCTGCACCCCGGAACTCTGGTCCACTGCGGTTCCAAGTTGGTATTCAATCGTTTTCTGCCTCCTCCCCGGGATTCTGGTTGCCTAACGCTCAGTCCATTGCGGTTCTGAGTGGTTATCCAATCGTCTTCTGCACCTCAAAACCCTGGTCGCTTAATATTCTGGTCCACTGCGGTTCCAGTTCATTATTCAATCGTTTTCTGCATCCTCACCCCCGAATTCTGGTTGCTTAACGCTCAGTCCATTGCGGTTCTGAGTGGTTATTCAATCGTTTTCTGCATCCTCGCCCAAGAATTCTGGTCGCTTAATGCTTGGTCCACTGCGGTTTCAAGTTATTATCCAATCGCTTTCTACACCCTCATCCCCGAATTCTGGAAGTCTAGCGCTTATTCCACTGCGGTTATAAGTAGCTCTTCAACCGTTTTCTCCGCCCCAGAAAATCAACCCCCCAAATCTACCCGAGGAACGTACCCGTGATTCAGGCGGCGAAGCCGGCGTATAAAATCGGCAAAGCAACACGAAAACAGCTGTGACACAATCACCTATATTTGGATTCACCTAGGTCTAATTATAAAACAGACATATAATAATAGAAAGGACCTTAGAAAAGGTGAGCAAGATAAACACGGCCGCTACGGGAGACACTCCCGGGAGTCGGCACAAGGAGCGATCCCTCTTACCGACAAACCGGTGGAAAACGGGACGTTACAATATGATATCTTTTTTTTTGTAATATTTTTCATGTGAAAAATCTATCGTGTTCTAATGAATATGCACCTGCAAATCTATTGAATTTCTTCGATTCTGTACCCGCTTTCTCTCCGCTGAAGAGGACAACCCAGTCCAAAAGTATATACAGCGTCCTACTACCTGGACCTTGCAAACTACGAAGCGGATGACCTAGACTAAACTTGTATTCCATTGTGCGCTTCTGTTTGAAATTGAATTACAATTTGGATATCACGCTATTTTCATGTGAAATATTTATATTTTTCCATAAATTACTTGATGCGGACTTCACACCCTCCTCATTAATCGCCAAATCCTGCATTGCCCGTGCGAATAGCATCCTGCTTATTTGTTTCCATTTTTAGAAAACTTTCTGCCCACTTGCCCGTACGTATCCGTGCAAGTCAAATACCGCAATGATGATTTTTTTTTAATGAAATTGTTTTGAATTCAATTTTGTTTATTGGCATAGTAATTTTTCTTACGCTATGGTGGTGCATTTGTGCATGGATGGGGGCGCACTTTAGCAGCCACGATGACGCCTTCGAGCATCCGTAGTAGCGCACTTTTACACTTATGGTGACTGCAGATATAGAAGAAATGCGGATTTCATGTACCCTGCTCGGTTCGCTTATACATAGTAGAGTTCAGTGGTTCGATGAGTACGTCTGCAGTGCGGGTTCTTCGTACGGACTTTGCGGGTTTGTCTCGTACCTCCACACGGATCTTGTCCCGCAGTTCCTTTAGCAGGTGTTCATAATCGTGTTCTCCCCTGGCGTTTTTCACCAGTAGCGCGGACCCGTTTTTGGCGGTGCGTTGTCTTGGTCGCTTCTCTCCCGTGGTGGCAGTAGTAGCAGCGGCGTTCGCCCGCTCATTTCGCTTTGGTTGCATCGGTGTTGGTCTGTCCATTCCGGTGGTGTGTGCTCTGTTCGCCCCTGTTATTTGGCTCCAGGTTTTCCGGGCTTGCTCCGGGTGCTCGTTGGTGCTTGTGCCGGCCGGAGGGGCCTCAAAGCTCACAGTACGTTCTAGGCGTATAAGGTCCGTCTGCGTACTCGCGTCTCTTGTCCGGGTCGTTCCGCTTCGAGTGTTATATACGCGTGTCGGTGCGCCTGGGGTCTTGAACTTCGGTATACCCATTGTTCGGTGTACCCCTGCAGCCTCTCCAATTCCTTGCTAAGGCTTACCTCTTCGTCAGTGTCGTATGCCATGGTTTCGGTGCTGGTAGCGTTTTGCATGCTGGTTGCGGTGGGACGCCTACTAGTGGGGGCACGCTTTCCCGTGTATATTATCGGAGCGCGTTCACTTCTTAGTGTCGGGCAGTCCTTTGCCGTATGGTCTGTCAGGCTGCATATGTAACACGCTTTCTCACCGTCTTTTAGCAGGCAGCCAGCGGTCTCGTGCGACTGAGAGCCGCACCTAAAGCACCTACCCCTTTCGGGGTAAACTCGCACACTGGGCACATCGCCCAGCCGATTCGCAGTTTGTTGGCTTTGAGGATCTTGTTCGCTATTGGGCCATTGTCTAATCCAACGCAGGCGGTCATCATTCCCGGCCTACCCGGGTTTAGAAATACTCTTTTCACCTCGGTCTCAGCTCCGGTCTCCAAGCATATCGCTTCGCGGATCTCCTCTTCCGTGGTCAGGTTGTGGAGGTTCCTGAAGTACGGTCGTATCTTTTTCGGCCCAAGTATATCAGCTGTGCGGCCCGCTTCGCGCAGTCTTTTTAGCATTTCGTCCGCTTGCTCCGTCGTGGGCATTTTCATGAGTAAGTCGCTGCTCGCGGCAGTCTTTCTTGCTTCCAGGACTTGAAGGTCCTGCGTGTCTATTCGTGTTCTGATATCCATCAGGAGCGCAGGGTACTGCTCGTTTTCGCTGGCTCTGACTCGTATAGTAGGTCTCCCCCTTTCGAGCCTGCCAGTCGGGGTAGCCTTTCCTGGATTCCGATCGGTTGTGGCAGAGTTGTTTTTTGCATTATTCCGGTTGCTGTCCATTGTGATGGTGTTCGGGGGAGTTGACTTCACGTTTAGTGTTGGGTCCGCGTTAGCGTTCGGGTGCCTTTTAGCGGGCGAAGTGGTTTCCGTCAGCGACGTGCAGTGCGCCGTTGCTGTCTGTTGTTGCCGCTTTCTTTTCTTCTTGCCTCGTTGTCGTGGCACCTCGCTCCAGTCCTGGTCGTCGTCCTCAGTCACAGTCTCCGTGTCTATGATGTCCTCTTCAGCCACATTTGTGCCTTGCCTGCTTTCATCGGATGCAGCGGCGGCGTTTGAGTTTTCCGGGCCTTTCCCCGGTAGAAGGTCATTTATCAGGCGCTTGCCTCGGTTGAGGTGGCCGGTCATTGCATCGGCTCGCACTGAGCTGAACCTGTTGCTCGAGGCTATTTCTGAGACAGCCCCTTCCACTTCCCATTCCCATTCGATGAAGTCTTTCGGGTCCTCACCACCCTTCAAGTTATAGCCAGCTTCGGCGATCTTGGAGTCCGCCGCCTCCTTCAACTGTCGTTTCAAGTTTCCACTGGCTCCGTAAGTTATCATGATCTCGCGACCCAGGCTGCGCAGCTTTGCCGTGGCTTCTTTGCCCCATTTCAGTTGTCCAGGGTTATCCGGTGAAACTTGTTGTTGCTTCGAGATGGCTCCCGTGCCCTGCGGAGCATGATGCTCCATGGTATATGGATCGTTTGAGTCTCCCCGCCCAGAGAACGGCACGTCATTGTATCTGACAAAAAATGTTTGTCCTCTCGCAATTCTTGCTCCTCGGCTGCCCTGTGATCCGGCAGGGGGTGATACTGGTCGGTGTACTCCGGCTTCAATTCTTCTATCCTGTTGAGTATCCAGGTTCCGGTGAACTATTGTCGCTTCCTCTCCATTGCTTGAGTGTTTTTTCATATTGAATCCCACGATCAGCTGGGGAAAGAGTATGTTCACCCACCCAGAGCCCCGCATGGGTAAGTAAGGCTGCACTACAAAGTGGGTTCACCTGGCCCACCAGGGGATCGTTCGAGGCACTGCTTCCCCAGTGTCACGCAGCTCTCGGCACGATGCCTTCCACCTGAGCTTGGGTATTTTAGACTGCTTCTTGGTCCCCACCCCTCCACTCTGTCCTGTCTGGCTTGGTAGGACCTTCTGGGAGGTCGAGCCCCCCGCCAGCATAGCCCATTGGGTCGTAGGAGTGGTTTCAAGCTCCCCCACCGCATCAAGGTGATGCCGTCCCTAGGGGGAGAACCTTACCTAACCTAACTTGACACCGTGATCGGTTTTCGAGATACCGTGAACGGGGAAAATTCAATGAATTGTTTATACCTTCCGGATGCGACATTTGAATTGATTCGAATTTGAAAGGTAAACGGCGACTGAGAATACAGAGATACCCTACAAATTTCAACCTTTTTTGGACATTAGTTTTTGAAATTCCTAACCTGACCCAACCTAAGCTAACCTAACCTAACCTGACCTAACCTCAACTAACCCAACCTAACCTGACTTGACCCTTTTTGTACATTAGTTTTCGAGATACGATCAACAGAGAAAATTCAATGAATTGTTTTGAACTTTTGGATGCGACATTTGATCTGATTCAAATTTGAAAGGCAAATGAGGACCAATAATACGTGAATATCCTGTAAATCTGAACCTTCTAAGTACTGTGACGTTGCACATTTTATCTGCCGTCACAAAAGGTCCTGAACCGTTGGCGGACCTTAGTTAGGTAGGGCCAGTTAGGTTTCCTGCGGGAAAATAGCCTCGAGGCCGAGGAAAACGCTCCGAGAGGCGACCGTGACCGACCTAGACACCTGAAATTTTTAGTAATTCGTTTATTTCGATCCCCCACTTCTCTGACATGTACCACGGACGGACGGACGAGGCCGAGGGCCATCAACGAGGGCCAGGAATTTGGAGGACAGGTCCCAGCGAGAGACCGATCTCTGGATAACCAGCGGAGGCTGCACGGACGCGGGGGAGTGCCGAGGGCACTCAGCAACGAGGGAGATCGGCGGCGGATGTGAGTCCCGCCGTCACCAAGAGCCAGCGAACCGCGGTCCGCCCCGAAGTTTGAGCTCCTGATAAGGAACTGCAGGTGCTGACCACGCTGTAGGCTCGACCACCAGCTACACACCACCGCAAAGACACCGCCGCGCCAGAGCGGCGGCAACCAGGCACGCGAGCGTCTTCACCGTTTTCCGAAATTGCGGATAGCGCCGCGGTCTCTAGATTAAGCCCCGATAAGAGGGGGAAAATATGGAGAATTTTGGCGGAGACGCGCTGTCTCATCACTCTGCCGTGGGCTGTTCTCCCGCTAGGGAAAAGTAACCGTATTAAAACCCGCGTGGGTGAAAGTTTCGCGGAAAAAGCAAAAGAAAAACCGCCGGTGGGTGTGTACTTGTCCGGAATGGACCCAAAACGTGAGGCGGTTCTGTTTTGCGCGTGGCTGAAAAGTGGTGAGTTCTAATTACTCAGCCCTAATTAGAGTCAGCACCCGTTGTGGGCACTAGCCATTTTTGTCGATTGCTCGACCACGCCACGAGGCGATTTTGTTATCCGAGGTGGATCTGATATCACCGATCTCCGACGTGGTAGGCCGCAGCCAGGGTTCCCCGAGAAGTGGGAAGTTATTGTTGTTAATATTTGATATGGTTCATACGGGCGGTGCCTAGCCCAGTTGAGTTTCCCCGCAGGGAAAAATTCTAACGTTAGAAGAATTTGCGGTCTTGTAACGGCGCAGTGGCCGGTTAACGGTCAGGTGTTCGTGGGTCACGGTCACCCTCGATATTTTGATTGCGGGGGCCTTTGTTTCGGTAAACGGCAGAGTCGAATAGCATTAGATTCCGTTATTTAATTGTATCTTGTGGCATATTATTATTTATGGTTTTTTTTTGTTTGTTATTATTGTTAGGCCTTATTTCATTCAGTCCGTTATAGGTTGTCGTGGCTCTTAGTGAGCGCCGGATTTTATCTTTTTTTTTGTTAATTTATTTACCAATAATTTATTATTCCTGTTACTATTTACTGCGTGTAATTTTGTTAATTTAATCCGGGGGGATTTCTCCCAGTGGTGAGGCCGCCTTTACACGGTTCTTCACCACGTCCAACCCCCGAGGGGTGTTTGTTACCCCGCGTAAAAGTTATTTTGTGTTCCCGTGACGAATAAAAATTGTGAATTTGTTAAAGTGATTCGCTCGAGTCGTTATTACTATCGCCTGCCAATCCTCAGATAATCCCGACCCCTCTCCGCGGTACTGAGCTACCGAGGCACTGCAGGTGCATATTGTTAGGGACGGCTGCGGCCGAAATTTTTGAGCGGCGGGAAACCGCTCGGCGCCCAACTTAGATACGTGGGTGATCCTTCTTGCGGCGTTTACCTTCCCCGCACCTGAGTTCTCCGGCAAAGGGCGGGGAACCAGAAGGTAGCGTCACAGTACTTATAGTCGCTCAGCGTTTCTACGTCGGTTAGGACCGTCCAGGTGGGGCCTAGGTCCCTTGCCACGCTGGCGGTTGCAAAGGTGATATCTACTACCGAGTTCCTGCCTGATCTTTCATACGTTGGGGTGTCCCCTCTGTTGCATGGTAGCAGTCCCAGCTCTTTCGCAGCTCTCGCGAGTTTGTTGCCCCTGGCGTTGTTTCTGCGGTTGCCCCATTCGGTAGACCACGCATTGAAATCCCCAGCCACTATCGCCTGTTGCGTTCTCCTTCCAGTTGCTCCGCCTCCCGATAGGGTCTTGAAGCTACGTTTTAATTGCTGGAGTCGGTGGTCGAAGCTCCTCGCGTTCATGTTCGGGGATATGTAGCAGCTGGTAATTAGATACTCGCCGATCTTTGCCGTAATCCATCCTTTCCCGTGTCCTATCTGCTTAGCGGGGGTTGTCTTGTCCGTGATGAGGATTGCCGCGGTGTGGTCTGTACTACTGTACCACCTTCCTCCACCGATTCTTTTTGGCGGTTCGCTGATGATGGCCGCCTGTAAGTTGTCGTTCGCCATTTTTGCCCTTAGCAGGTCCATAGCGCCTGGGGAGTTGTTGAAGTTGATTTGGATTATCTTGAGTGTCTTGCTTTGGTCTGGTATCGTCCCCTGGTGTTGCCCTTTGGGTGGGTGGTTCCTACTCGTCATTGCTAGTGTCAAGGTCTACCGTGGCTGCGGCTTCCTCCATGGCCGCGACTATTGCCTGGGCCCTTGCGAAGTCGTCATCGAGGCTCATCAGTTGTTCCGGATATTCCGATTAGTCTTCTACTTCGGTTTTCGGGGGTTTTTCTCCGCGTGATTGCTCGTCCCTTGTGGGAGTGTTCAGTTCCTTTGTTGCCGCTGTTGCGGTAGGGTTGGATCTGCGGTCGGCCGATTCCACCTTCTCTTCCTGCGCCGGGTGCGGGCCGTCTGTGTGGATGATTTTGGCAGCTGTCAGCCCGACGTTCAGGGTTTTCCTCTCGCGCATTCTTTGTACCGTCTCGGTTGGCGCCCTTACTATCGCGGCCTTTTCTTCCCACGGGTAGCTGAACATCCGAACTACTGAAATGTCCTGCTGGTTGCATCCGTATTGGTTCGCTATCGCGTGAGTCATTTCTTCTTCGGTGGTGAGGGCATCCATCTGCCTCACCTTGACGGTTTCCGTGTTCCCTAGGCTGACTACGCTAATACCGTCGTCGCCGAGAGAGTTGATGGTGTGCCTCCATATAATTTCCGACTCCTTGTCTGGCAATTCTAGAATCATTGCTTCCGCCCTGGTTCTTCGTATGTTGCTCGCTGGTTGGTGTGCCGTTTTCCCTTTAAGTTTTTCTTTAAGCATGCCCAGTAGTGCTGGGTACTCCGTGTCTTTCTCCTCACTAGCAGGGCAGTTCCTTTCCTAGGGCCTTGCTTCGGTATCCTTGGGGTCGACTTGGTTGCTTTTTCCGGCTTACCGCTCGTGCTAGGACCGATTTGTCTCTGGTGTACGCCTCCGTTCGTCCCTACCACCTGGCTCCACAGCCTCTGGTCCCGTTTGTTCGAGTCTTTGTCGCTTGTGTACCTAACCCAACCTAAACCAACCAAACCTAACCTAACTCGATCTTTTCTGTACATTAGTTTTCGAGAAACCGTAAACGGAGAAAATTCCATAAATTGTTTATAACTATTGGACGCGACATTTGAATTTATTTAAATTTGAAAGCTGCACGGAAACCGAGATTACGGAGATACCCTGCAAATCTCAACCTTTTTTGTACATGAGTTTTCGAGATACCGTACACAAAAAAAATTTAATAAATTGTTAATAACTTTCAAATGCAACATTCAAATCGAATGAAATTTGGAAGGTGAACGGCGGACGAGAATACGGAGATACCCTGCGAATTTTAACCTTTTTTTTTACGTTAGTTTTCGAGATACCCAACCTCACCTTACCTTACATAACCCAACCTAACCTTTTTTTTTTTTTTTCTTTAATCTCCAAACCCACTGGACTTGGAAGAAGTCCAGCGTGCAGCCTGGGGATCACCTTCGCGGTATTCTTCCGGAACTGCACTTTGCAGGGGGAGGGGGGGGGGGGGAAAAGTTAGACCAGGTTAGGCCCATCTGCCTTTCTCAACCCGGCTTGGGACGGGCTACGGCGGCGACCCTGGGTTGGCTGGCACACCTGTGGGACTCAGGGGCTTTCTTCCGAGGGGCGTTAGGTGGTGTACCCCATGTGGGGTTCTTTCTGTCTATGGTTTATAGTTGCCTACTCTGTTTTCTAAGTTGTGTGTTCTGCGTTCTGCCTGGTTGTTGCGTTTACTGCCCTATGTGTATTTCTGCCATCATGTTTGTCTATCTCATATTCATCAGCCTGTCCTATTCGTCTACCTGATATTTTTATAGTTTATCCTCACTTCGTATCGTATCTCGTCGTGGTACAACTAGTTTCTGTGTTACCATCATTAGCTCGTCTTTCTGTCTTCTTGCTACTGTCGCTGTGTTGGTATGTAGGCTGGTACCTTACCATTCCAGTGTTGATGGTACATCAGGGTTTTCATTTCTCGTCATAATACGAATAGTCTATGTTCAGCGATCTCCGGGTCTTTCTTTTGCCTCCTTATTACCAACCAACGGTCCGTTGGATGTGGTGGCCCATGCGTTAACATCATCTCCAGTCATCATCTCCGTGCTGGAGGCACGTCGGTAGGATGTTTTTTTTGATTATGTTTACCCATGTCTCGTCCTGGTTAATCCAGTTTCTGTTTGCTTCGTTCGAGTTCTTCTTTCTGTCTCATTATGGCCACTATGGCATTAGTTATATTGGTCCATGCCCGCTCGTCCCTCGTCATTTCGTTGCTGAAGGACCCATTCGGCACTAAGGGATTGCCTCTGCGGTCCCTCAGGCCGGCCTCCCTGGTCTCTCTTCCAAGTTCACATTTGAATATGGTATGCTCCACACTGTCCACGTCGCCACACTGGTGGCAGTTAGAATCCTGTCTTTTCCCGAATCTATGTAGATACTCGTTAAAGCAACCATGCCCTGATAGGGCCTGGGTAATATGGAAGTCGGTGCCCTTCTGGTTATGGTACCAGCTAGCAACGTCCGGTATAAGTTGTCGCGTCCATGCGGCCGTTTCGGTTTCCTTCTCCCATTCCTCCTGCCAGATCTGCAAGGTGATCTTCCTCTCGTTGTTAGCAATCTGTTTATTTCGCTTGCGTGTGTGGTGCGCGGTTTCGTCTGCAAGCGTTTCTCTTACCCTACGCTGCCATATTCTCGCCCTTTCTGCTATAAGCAGGTGTGCCGGGGGAGTACCAGCTATAACGCACGCCGCTCTGCCGGAGATGGTGCGGTATGCACTTATCTCCCTTATGAGCGCATTCCTTTGGGCTTTATCTACCATGTTTTTATATTTTGCCATACGTACAGCTTCACTCTAGACTGGTGCTGCATACAGCATTACAGACTCTGCCACTCTTCCTAACATTTTTCTGCGTGCCTGTTTGGGGCCACCGATGTTCGGCATTAGTCTTGCCAGTTTCGCTGTTATTTCTTCCGCCCTTTCGGCGGCTCTTGCTACATGTGCCGTGTAATTCAGGCATCTGTCGATAATCACGCCTAGGTATGTCATTTGGGAGCTCCACTTTATGTGTTCTCTCCCTATGTTAACTCCATCGCCCGCCTTACTTTTCCCTTGTCCGAATCGGACGGCGACTGTTTTTTGATGAGCCACTTCGAGGCCGGCCCCCTCTATCCATTGTATGGTTTTTACCGTGGCGGTTTCAGTGACTTCCTTAAGTGTCCTCTCGTTCTTCGCTGCCGTTGGGATCATGGTGTCATCCGCGTAGCATATTGTAGATATGTGCACCTTCTTCTGGCTTTGCAGTTGTTCATGCTGCAGCTGTAGGACTCCATTAAACATGATATTCCACAACAGTGGGCCAAGAACAGAGCCCTGAGGGACTCCCCTCTCTACCCTTGTCTTCACCTCTGTCATTCCCCACGGGTTGTCCTTTTCTGCACTCGGTATCGTATATGTCAGTTCCCGTTTAGACAGGTAGTCACCTATGATTCTCCTCAAGTACGGTGGAGCATTTACTCGCCTGAGCTCATCTTTGATCCGCCCCCAGTTGGCGGAGTTAGAAGCGTTTTTGATGTCTAAGCTTACTGCCGCGCATCTGAGTCCGGTCGACCTCCATCCTCGGACCGTCTCATTCAGGCGTGCGATGGCGTCTATAGTAGTTCTGCCTTTCCTAAAGCCAAATTGATTTGGGCTAAGGGCTCCTTCATTGTCTAAGTGTTCCTCCAGTCTGTTCACTATAATTTTTTCCAGTGTCTTGCCCAGCGCACTGAGGAGGCAAAGAGGTCTAACCTTGGGCTGTTGCTGGCCTGGCGTTTGGTCGATGTTCATCCGTTGCTGCTGACCCTTTGGTAGTAGCACCAGCTTTGCGTTTTTCCACATTGTTGGAAACTTTCCCTCTGTTAGGCACATGTTGTACAGTCTGGTGAGGGATTCGGGATCAGTTCTGAAAGTCATTTTTATGATTTCGCTTGTGATGCCGTCCAGACCCGGCGCCTTACGATTCTTTGCTTTTTTGATGGCTCTTTCCAATTCCTCTATCGTTACTTCCGGGGGTCCTGTAGGTGGGATGTTCGCGCTGTCCCTGATGGTGAGTTGTGGGGCATTGTTGTTGTCGTTGTCGTTATCTTCGCCTTGGTCTTCGCCGCAGTCACCGCCTGGGGGGAACAATTCTGCTACCGCCCTTTTAATTACCTCAGGATGGTACACTTCCCTGGGTTTCAATTTATTCATGCAAATTTTATACGGAAGGCCCCATGGGTCGTTTTGTACCGTCGCCATGAGTTCTTTCCAAGTTTTTTCCTTCCCCTTTCTTATCTCCAGGGTCAAGTTCTTTTTCCATTTTTTATAGTTGTTTTCTGCTTCCTCGAGGGTACCGGCTTTGTAACATCTTCCCCTTCTTGCTCTCTGTACAATTCTCCTACTTTTTAGGCACTCACGCCTGGCTTTTTCTATGTCCTTGCTCCACCAGTGGACTTTGTTGCCGGTTTTGAAGGCACCCCTTCTGGGCATTGAGGCGTCGCAAGCCCGTGTTATTCTGTCAGTGAGTTCCTTGGCTTCGTCCTCCGCTGTGTGTGGTGACGTCCGCTCTGCATTCTGGCACATTCCCGTCCCCAGGATATTTTCTCTGAATTTTTCGATATTTAGCTTGCGCATATTCCATCCCACTCCCGTGCACCGTTGTTCGGTTTTTTGGGGAAATTGCCTCTGGTTCCGTTTAGTTTTGCTTATCATTGTTATACTATATGTTATGTATTTGTGGTCGCTTAACGTTTCGGTATCCTCCACCCTCCAGTTGTTAGCTATCTCATGTGATGTCTTCGGGGTTGCAAAAGTTACGTCTATAGTGGACGTGCTGTTTCCCCTTTCGAAGGTCGCCGCTGACCCTCTATTGCAGACACTGAGTCCGGTTCCATCTGTGATTTTGGCTAGGACCTTACTTCTGGTATTTTCCCTCGCACTGCCCCATGCTGGGGACCAAGCGTTGAAGTCCCCCATCAAAACGCTCTCAGGATTTCTGTCGCTATTCCCGTTCTTGTTTGTGGTGGACCTCCACTCGGGGTGCTTGCTTTTAAGCTCGTTAATGTAGGCTCGAAATGCCGCCATGGTGCTATTTGGCGAGACAGCAGCTAGTGAAGTAGATGTTGCCCACCAGTGCGGTGACCCAACCGGTGCCTCTCCCGGTGAGTCGGGCGGGGATGTTTCTGTCCAAGACCAGGATTACCGCTTTCATATCAGTACTAGCATACCATCGCCCTCCACCCAGGTTCCGGGCCGGTTCGCTGATAGCGCATAGCGTTGTGCCTGCTTTCGTGGCTGTTGCCCGTAGGAGGTCTTGGGCAGCCTGCGAATTGTTGGTGTTAATTTGTATGACTCTTATACCCTTGTTGTTGTGTCTGTTGTTGTTGCTTCTCTGCTGTTTGTTCGTATCTGCGATCCGGTTTGGATCCGGGTTTCCGTGTAATTTCGTGTCTCCATTCGTGTTCATGTTGTGTCTGCGTCCCCTCCTGTTGTTAGTTACGGTCGGCATGGTTTATCTGCTCGTCTGTTTATTCGATTAGACTGGTGGCGGGTTTTCCTCCGGGTCACCAAGTTCCATGAGGTCTTGAGGTCCTCCGCCTCTGTCCCCCATGTTGTTGCTGCTAGGTGGGCCAGTCCCTTCTACTTGTTCCGCTGGGTCGGTGAGGGTTGTCTCCTTCGGTCTGTTTGTGTTTGTGTTTGTGTTTGTCGGGGGTGGGGCTAGCCTTCTCGGTTGTCGTGCTGCTTGTCGCCCCCGTGGTGGCTCGGTGATTATGCGTGCGTGTGTGAGCCCCACTTTTACATTGCCCATCTCAGCAAGTTTCTCCGCAGTCTCCTTTGTCACCCTGATTATAGCTGCCTGCTCCTCCCATGGATACTTAAAAGTTCTAATGATGTCGATGGTTTGAGGCTCCGCTCCCGTTTCCCTTCTTATCGCCTCTATCAGTTCGTCGCTGCTGACCATGGAATCGAGTTGCCTGATCTTCAACGTCCTGGTATCTCCTAGTATCACCACCTCCCAGGGGTCTGATTCATTGTGTTTTGCATAGAGTGTGTCTCTCCATATTTGTAAGTTCTCCATATCTGATAACTCAATTAATATGGCTCCTGTGCGTGTCCTACGTACTGATTTCGCGGGTCTGTCCCTCACTTCTGTTCTAATTTTGTCCTTGATCTCTTTCAGTAGGTGCTCGTATGTGGATTGTCCCTTCGTATCCCTTACCAGTATGGCGGGTCCGCTTTTTGCAGTGCGCTGCCTCCTCGCTTTTTTCACCCCCATCGTGTTGTTAGCGCTGGTGGTGGCGTCTGCGTTTGCAGTTTGTTTCTCGTTTTTATTTTGGGATTCCGTCTGCGTTGGTGCTGTTGCTAGTGTAGCTTTACGTGTTTCAGAGTCGCGTGCTTTCGGTGACGCTGCAACTTGGCTCCAGGTCCTCTGTGTTTGTCTTGGGTTCTCTTCGGTTTCGGTCTCTATGGGAGCATCGAAACTTACGGTCCGCTCTAATCGCACGGGGTCTGTCTGTGTGCTCGCATCTCTTGTCCGGGTCTTTTGTGTACGGGTATTGTTCGGGCGTTTTGGTGTGTCGCTCGTCCTGAATTTCGGGATACCCATTGTTGCTTGTAAGCCCTCTAGTTCCCTGCTGATATTCACTTCTTCGTCTATGTCGTAGGCCATAGTTTCGGTGCTAGTAGCGGTTTGGATACTGGACGCGGTAGGGCGTCTACTATTAGTGGCGCGATTCCCGTTATTATATATTGCACGTGCACGTTCGGTTCTAGGTGTGGGGCAATTTTTTGCCGTGTGTTCCACTGAACTACATATGTAGCACGCTTTTTCCCCGTCTTTTAATAGGCAGCCGTTAGTCTCATGCGACTGGGCGCCACATCTGAAGCAACCTCCTCTCGGGGAGAATTCGCGTACTGGGCATAGTGCCCATCCGATTCGGATTTTATTCTCTTTGAGTAGATTATTTGCGGTTGGGCCACTATCAATTTCTATGCATGCAGTCATTGTTCCCGGTCTTCCAGGGATAAGAAAGATTATTCTTACCTTGGTTTCTGCCCTGGCTGCCTTCTCGACCGCTTCACAGATCTCTTCCTCAGTTGTGGGGTTATGGAGGTTCCTCAGGTGTAACCTCGTTCTTTTAGGTTCCAGTATGTCCGCGGTGCGCCCTGCATCGCGAAGCCTCTTGAGTATTACCTCTGCCTGGTCCATGGAGGGCATTCTCATCAGTAGATCACTGTTAGCTGCCGTCTTTCTAACTTCAAGCACTTGTAGGTCTTTGGTCTCTATATTGGTTTTAATCTCTTTAAGGAGTACTGGGTAAGTTTCATCTTTGTTTGCCCTAACACGTAGTGTTGGTTTTTCCTTTCCGGTTTTGTTTTTGTCGTTTCCATTGCCTTTCTCTGTGTTTGCACCAATAGTGTTGGTGTCGTTTTCTGCGTTATGCTCATCGCCTTTGTTCGTTGCCATGTCGATCCGGGGGATTGGCTGGGCGTTGGCGATGTTTGGTTCAGCGTCAACGTCTGGGTGTCTTTTTGCGGGCGGGGTAGTTTCCGTGAGTGAGGTGCAATGCGCTTCCGCCGATCTTTGTTGCCTCTTTCTCTTTTTTTTACCGCGTTGTCGGGGTGCCACACCCCATTCCTGTTCTTCGTCCTCGGTGTCGGTATCGATGTCGATATCCTCACCTCCTGCCGTGTTTTGAGTTCGTGCGCTCGTTTCCGGTTCCACCGCGGCTCTTGACTTCTTCGGTCGTCTCTCCAAGAGAAGTTCGTTTATTAGGCGTTTACTTCTGTTGAGGAGCTCGGCCATTTTATCCGCTCGCTGCGTGCTGAATCTGTTACTCGAGGTAATCTCGGAGACCGCTCCCTCGACCTCTCGTTCCCATTCAGTGAACACTTTGGGGTCTACGCCGCCCTTCAGCCTGTAACCGGCCTCTGCGATCTTGAAATCAGCCGCCTCCCTGAGCTGACGCTTAAGGTTTCCGCTAGCTGCGTACGTTTTCATTATCTCGCGGCCGAGGCTGCGTAGTTTTTCCGCGGTTTCTTTCCCTCCGTCCAGTTGTTTTTTGAGATTTTCAGCTGCGTCCTGGTGCTGACTAGTACTGGCTACTACATTCTGTGGAGCACATTGTTCCGTTGTCTGTGGTTCTTCGGGGTCCCCCCTTCCAGCAAAAGGTATGTCTTTATACCTGATAAAAAAAGACTGGCCTTTCGCCGGCCTGGCTCCTTCACAGCTGGGTTGAGCCCTCTCCGTCGGTGACGTTAGTCGTTGTGGCCCGGTGTCCGTTGCCTCATCTCCGCTTTGTATGTTACGCTGGTGCAATGCTTTGGCTCCGTTGTCATTGTTACTGTTTCTGTTCATATTCATATTCTAGTCCCACGTTGAGCTAGGGAAAGGGTGTGTCCACCCACTCAGAGCCCCGCGTGAGTGGGTAAGGCTGCGATACAGGGCGGGTTCGCCTGGCCCGCCGGGGGATCGTTCGAGGCACTGCTTCCCCAGTGCCACGCAGCCCTCAGCACGATGCCTTACACTTTGGCTTGGGTTTTTTGGACTGCTTCTTGGTCCCCACCCCTCCCTTCTGGCCTGTCTGGCTTGTTAGGACCTTCTAGGGGGTCAAGCCCCCCGCCAGCATAGCCCATTGGGTCATAGGGATGGTTTCAAGCTCCCCCACCGCGTCAAGGTGATGCAGTCCCTAGGGGGAGAACCCAACCTAACCTAACCTAACCTAAACTGACCTAACCTAACCTAACCTTTTCAGTACATTAGTTTTTGAGATACCGTGAACAGAAAAATTCAATGAATTGTTTATAACTTTTGAATCAAACAATAACATTGATTGGAATTTGGAGAGCAAACAAAGAGCGATAATACGGAGATACCCTGTGAGTTCCAACCTTTTTTGTATAATGGTTTTGAAGATACCGTCAACAGAGAAAATACAATGAATTGTTCAGAAACTTTGGATGCGACATTCGGATTGAATGGAATTTGGGAGGCAAACAGGGACCGATAATGCGGGGATACCCTGCAAATTTCAACCTTTCTTGTACATTAGTTTTTGAGATACCTAACCTAACCCAACCTAACCTAACCTAACCTAACCCAACCTCAACTAACCTTTTTTTTTTTTTTTTTTGGACTCCACCCCTACTGTGTTTGGAGTGTGCCCAGCGGACCGCTTGGGCATCGCCTTCTCGGCATTTCTTCCATCGGCGGCCCTTTGCAGGGGGGGAGGGGGGGGGGGGGGGGAAAGGTGAGGGAGGCTAGGCCCCTCTGCCTTTCTCAACTCGGCTTGGGACGGGCTACGGCAGCGACCCCCGGTCAGACGGCTTCCTCGGGGGACACGACTGACCGCTTCGCGGGGGGCGTTAGATGTTAGGTATTCTCTCTAGGCTACTGTCTGGCTGACCATACTGGTATTGTTCTGACCTGGCATGCTTGTACTTACTTTCTTGTGTTACATTCTGTCTGTTTGCTTACGTTCTCCGAGTACTTCCGGTCTGCTAACGCGAGGGTCTGTCTCGGCTCTGTCTGCTGCGCTTTCGTTTTGTTCTTCTGGGTTTGCTCCAGTGCTGTTGTTGGATTGGGTTTCTCCCGGTGTTCATCTGGGGTTTGTTCGTTCCGGTATGTTGTTAGTGTGTTCACAGGCTGGCCCGGGAGTCGGCCCGGGTCATCTGACCGACATTGCGCCTTCTTATCGCATCTCCGGTCTGCTTGAGCGCGCCGGTTTGGTTTTTTGCGTTTTCCGGGGTCCAGGGTCGGTTTTTTGGCCACGACTGCTAGGGTACTTATAACTTTTCCTTGAGTTCCCGCGTGTGTTCCGCTTTCTTTCATCCCGATCGGTCCATTATTGGCAGAGTTACGGTCTCCTGATTCCGGCGTTCCTCCTCTCTTCGGCTTCCATACTCCTTTCGACTTCCTCTCTTCGCCTTACTATCGCCTCCAGTGCACCTTTGATGCGGCTCCACTCCTCCTTAGTATTCGTCATGGCGTCTGTGATAGTTTCGGGCTTAAGCGGGTTTCCCCCCTGGTCCGTCAGTTCCAGCCTTAGGGAGGCTGTGCCCGCGCATTCGAAGATGGCGTGTTCCGCGGTATCTTTGGTTTCGTCGCATTGGAAGCACCTGGCGCTTCTTCTGCGGCCGAATCGATGCAGGTATTCGTTAAAGCACCCATGCCCGCTCAGGGCCTGCGTAAGGTGGTACGTTAGTTCCCCCTTTCGCTTGCACCATCTCCCTATGTTCGGGATCAGTCTCCTCGTCCACTGTCCTTTTGGGGCTTCGTTCCATTCGGCTTGCCATGCCTCTATTGTCCTACGCCTCTCCTCTTTCTTCGCCTTCCGGAGACGGAGGCCTATGTTGTATTCTCCGGTCCCGATGATCACCGCTCTTTCCGCCCAGAGCCTTTCTCTCTCCTTTATGAGGAGGTGCGCCGGTGGGGTGCCCGCCAGGACACAGGCTGCCTCCGAGGATATTGTCCTGTATGCTGCGATCTCTGCTCTAAGGGAGCTTCGCTGCGCTCCAAAGAGTTGATTCTTCGCCTTCTTGCTGTTGGTCGCTCGGGCCCACACCGGGGCTGCGAAGAGCATCACTGCTTCTGCCACTCTGCCGAGCAGCCGCCTCCACACCTGTCTCGGGCCGCCCGTGTTCGGCAGTACCCGCTGGAGTTTCCTTGTTGTTTCGGCCGCTCTCCCGGCTGCTTTTCCCGCATGTAGCGCGTATGTCATGCGCCTGTCGAGTATGACGCCCAGGTACTTCATATTCGTACTCCATGGGATATCCTGTCCGCCCGCTTGGATGTTGTTCGTTGTCCAGTTGGCCCCCCCGCCGTACTGGATGGCGACGGTTTTGTGGTGGGCGACCGTCAGGCCCTGTTCCTCGATACGCTCGATGACCGCATTGGTAGCTGCGGTTCCCTTTCTCCTTAATTCCGTGGGGGTTTTGGCCTCTATGAGGAGTACGGTGTCGTCCGCATAGCACATGGTCGTGACGCCCAGCGGCAGATCCACCTCTAACACACAGTGTTGAACATTATATTCCATAGGCAGGGGCCCAGCACGGAGCCCTGTGGGACTCCCCTGGTCACTTGCATAACCTCCGTCTTGCCTGGTTCTCCGTATTGTACATACCTCTCGGAGAGGTAGTCCGCCAGCACTGTCTGCATGTATCTTGGGGTATTTTTGGCCCGCAGTGCCGCCATTATTCTGGGCCAGCTGGCCATGTTAAACGCGTTCTTGATGTCTAGGCTGATCGTGGCCTTCTTGGTTCTTTTGGTGCGCCTGCCGTTTCTTCTGATCTCCTGGTCCAGTTTCATGATTGCATCTGTTGTGGACATGCCTTTGCAGAACCCAAATTGCCTTTCGCTTATTCCGTTTTGTGCGTCCATGTGACTCTCAAGTCTGGCAACAGCTTGCCTATGGTGTTTAGTAGGCACAGAGGCCTAAACTTGAGCTCCGTTGGGTCCCCCTTGGGGAGTAGCACCAGTCTGGCCACCTTCCAGCTCCTCGGGATTCTTCCCTCTGTGATGCATCTGTTAAACAGTGCTATAAAGGCGGAGGGGTCCGCTTTGTAGGCCTCCTTTAGGATCTCGCTAGGGATGCCGTCCAGGCCGGGCGCCTTGTTGCTCTTCGTTCTTTTCAGGGCTGCTACAATCTCCGCGGTGGTAATGGGTGGGGCGTCTGCCTCTTCTTCCTCTTGGTCGTCGTTCGGTGGTCTCGCCTGCAGTGTCTCTCCGGGCGGGAAGAGCTCTTTTACCGCCTTCCTGATGTCCTCCAGGTGCGGTACCTACCTTGGGCGGAGCTTGTCCATGCTCACTTTATAGGCCAGTCCCCAGGGGTTCTCCTCGATTGTGGCCACCAATTCCCTTCACGCAATCTCTTTGCTCCTGCGAATGCTAGTCCTGAGCTGTTTGTTTTTGCTTTTGTACTCGTCGCTGAGGCTCGCGAGGCGCTCCATGCGCTGGCTTTTTTTCGCGCGTTGTAGGCGGCGCTTTGTCTTTCCGCATTTCCTGTGGAGTGCCGCGATCTTTTTATTCCACCAGTGGACTGGCCTTGCTCTCGTGCCTACTGGTCTCCTCGGTGCCGATTTGTCCAGTGCTTCTTTGATTCTGGTGTGCATTAGGTGCGCCTGTTGGTCTGCACTGAGGGAATCCGTGTCCGCCTCCGTTGTGCGGGATCGTTCGAGGCATTGGGCAAACTTGTGTTTGTCTGTTTTCCTGATGGACCATCCAGTCTCGGGAGTAGTTTTGTCCCCAGGAGCGCCCGGGAGGTTCACCTCGTATGTGATGTACCTATGGTCGCTGCCTCAACTAACCTAACCTAACCTGACTTGACCTTTTTTGTACATTAGTTTTCGAGATACGATCAACATAGAAAATTCAATGAATTGTTTAAAACTTTTGGATGCGACATTTTGATTGATTCAAATTTGGAAAGCAAATGAAGACTGATAATACGTGAATATCCTGGTGATGTCAACCTTCTTAGTACATCAGTTTTTGAGATACCGTGAACGAAAAAAATTCAATAAATTGTTTTTAACTTTCAAATGAAACGATCACATCAATTGAAATTTAGAAGGCAAACGGGAAGCAATAATACGGAGATACCCTGTGAGCTTTAACCTTTTTTGTACATTAGTCTTCGAGATACCGGAAACAGAAAAAATTCAATAAATTGTTTATAACTTTTGGATGCGACATTTGAATTGATTGAAATTTGAAAAGTTAAAGGGGATAGAGGATACGGAGAAACCCTGCCGATTTCAACCTTTTTTGTACATCAGTTTTTGAGATACCGTAAACGGAAAAAAAAAATTCAATAGATTGTTAATAACTTTTGAATGCAACAATAACATCAATTAAAATTCGTAAAGCAAGCGGGAAGCAATAATACATAGATACCCTGTGAGTTTTTACCTTTTTTGGACATTAGTTTTTGAGATACCGTAGAAGGGGAAAATTCAATAGATTGTTTATTACTTTCGAATGAAACAATAACATGAATTGAAATTTGAGAGGCATACGAGGAGCAATAATACGGAGTTACCCTGTAAGTTTCAACCATTTTTGTACATTAGTCTTCGAGATACCGTAAATAGAGAAAATTCAATAAAGTGTTCATAACTTTTGAATGCTATATTTTAATCGATTCGAATTTTAAAGGTAAATGGCGACTGAGAATACGGAGATACCCTGCAAATTCCAACCTTTTTTTGTTTATTAGTTTTTGAGATCCTCCCAAAAAGCACCCACGGTGCAAAAAAGTTCGCCAAGTACATTAAATGTTTGAAAAATTCATTGATAATACGAAAAAAAGGATTCAAATCAATAATTGTGCCAAGTACATGTAACTTTGCGACATGTAAGAATATAAAATTGGAAAGTAAATCAATGAGACCTCATTCAAGGAATCAAAGAAAATCAAAGAAATAAATTAAATGAAATATAAAAAAAAAATTAAAGAAATAAATTGGAGTACGTGGTCCTTGGCGGGCTAATGTTAAATGGCCATACAAAAATTTCGGATTTTTTTTCGGAAAAAGCCCGCTAAGTCCCACTACCTCCAATTTATTTTTTTAATTTTTTTTTTTCATATTTCATTCAATTTGTTTCTTTGATTTTCTTTGATTCCTTGAATTAAGTCTCATTGATTTACTTTCCAATTTTATATTCTCACATGTTGCAAAGTTACATGTACTTGGCACAATAATTGATTTGAATCTTTTTTTTCTTATTATAAATGAATTTTTCAAACATTAAATGTACTTGGCGAACTTTTTGTTGAAATAAAGAGACGGGTTGTTAAATAAATAAATAGCTGTCTGGCAAAATAAGTTTATTGAATAATACCTTACTCTATATTATACTAAGTACACATGGCGTGCTGCTTACCAGGCGCTGGCTGACGACGAACAGACAGAGCTACTGCTCTCGCTATACCTTTGCACATACGCTCATACACTATACTTACACGCATGCGCACCTAGACCTGGGCAACTTCATACTACAAGATATATTGTACAGTGTAACCTTCATATATTTTAACATGCCTCCTTGAAGTTAGACTGTACAATATCAATTTTTACTATTTATTTTATATTAAGCATTTCTCTAAACTTTTCAAATTTTTCTCTACATAATGCTTTTGTTAAGATATCCGATACATTATCTTCAGAATTAACGTTCAACACTTCTATAATTTTCTCTTTTACATTTTCATGGACAAAATGATAATGTATCTCTATATGCTTCGAATTTTTCGTAAAGTTTCCATGATTCGCAATTTTAATCGCACCCGAATTATCATCATATATCTTTATCGGTTTTACACTATTGATCTCGAAGAACTTTAACATTTTTCTCAAATATATAATTTCGCTCACAGCTTTTGACAACGCGACATACTCTGCGTAATTCGACGCTTTTGTTACAATTTTTTGTTTTCTCGATTTCCATACTATACAATTGCCATATAATCTTATAATATATCCTGTCGTAGATTTTCTGTTTATTACATCTCCTGCCCAATCTGAATCCACATAGCAATCCATTATTTCACACTCTTCATTTTTACGGTAGCATAATTTTTTATCTTTTGTCAGAAATAAATATTTTAATATTCGCAAAGCATATTTAAAATGTGTTACATTATAACAATTTTGAAATCTACTTAGATAATTAACACTACAGTAGAACCTCGATTATCCGGGTGCGGATCAACCGGGCTGCGGTTTAACCGTGCCGAGCTTTCGTCATTATTTATTTCCAAGTTTTCAAGCGCATCATGGGTGCATTGACGCGGCTTGTCTTGGCGAGCTCAGAGAAATATATGCGCACAAATATACACTACGCACAACATTCAAGGGATCACTCGAATTTTGTCGTAAAAAAGACCCATTTTCAAACAGGTGTAACTTCGTCGAAAATGAACGGATTTTGATGGAAAAAATTGGGATCTGAAGCTTGAAGCTTTGACTTCAAAACTGTGATCCTGATTTTTTTATTTTGCACAGTTTTTGATGAGTTTTCTTGACACACGGTGCACATGGTACAAAAAAAAAAGCAAAACGCAAAATTTCTGCATTCATGGCTTCAGGGCTGCAAAACTTCAGTAAAAACTGTGCACAAAAAAAATTCAGGATGACAGTTTTGAAGACAAAGCTTCAAGCTTCAAATACCAATTTTTTTAATTGAAATCCGTTCATTTTCGACGAAGGTACACCCATTTGAAAATGGGTCTTTTGCACGACAAAATTCGAGTGATCCCTTGATTGTTGTGCGCAGTGTATATGTAAAAATGATCGGCAATTGTTATAGCAAGAGCGCAATATTTTTCTGTTGCTTTCACGTTTCTATGGAAGCGAGCATGCATTTGTTTAATAATATTCTCTGCGTACCGCAAATGCTTATTTGCAGTCAGCAATCAAACGTTGGGCAGTCTCGAGTTCGCGTGCGTGTTAATTCAAAAATACATAAATTGTTATAATAGTCATCTTCAATTATGAGTTCACCAGCTACTACTAAACGTAAACGCAATGTTTTGTCAATCGAATCGAAGTTGGACATTCTTAAACAGCATGACAAAGGTGCGTCAGTGTCAGTTTTAGCGAAAGAAAATAATGTAGGAGGACAGACTGTGAGAGATCTGATAAAAAATCGAGTCAAGATCGAAAATTTTGTCGCAAAAGCTGACAGTTCGTCGAATGTATTAAGTCGGAAAACGGTTAAAGGTTCGTCGTTTCAATCGCTCGATGACTCGATGGCCAAATGGTTTTTGCAAAAACGCGCGGAGGGCATACCCATTTCAGGGCCAATGTGTACGCTTCAAGCTCAACGGTTTCATGAATTGCTCAATCTCCCAAATCAATTTAATGCTTCAAGTGGTTGGTTACATCGATTTAAAAACAGGCATGGAATACGGGAACTTGCTGTTCAAGGGGAAAAATTAAGCGCCGACACGACTGCCGTGGTTGATTTCTGCGCAACGTTTGAAGCCTTCATTGAGGAGCACAATTTACAACCTTGTCAAATATATAATGCAGATGAGACCGGGTTGTATTGGAAAGCTATGCCTACAAGAACGCTGGCAGCTGGTAATGAGATCAGCGCTCCTGGTTATAAAGCGAACAAAGACCGCATTACCGTCTTATGCTGTGCTAATGCATCTGGAGAACACAAACTCAAGTTGGCTGTCGTCGGAAAATCAAAAAATCCCAGAGCTTTTAAACACCTGAACACTCTCTTACTGCCGGTTGATTATTACCACCAAAGCTCAGCCTGGATGTCACGCTTAATTTTCGAAAATTGGTTCACCCAAAAATTTGTACCTTCAGTTCGGGATTTTCTTTTGGCAAAGAATATGCCTCAAAAAGCTCTGCTCCTTCTGGATAATGCTCCGTCGCATCCCAATGAGGCGGTGCTTAAATCTGAAGATGGTAATATTTGTGCAATGTTTTTTCCGCCAAATGTGACCTCCATCGCTCAACCTATGGATCAAGGGGTGATTGAAACTATGAAACGACTTTACAGAAGGAATCTCATGACCAATTTGATCGATGACTGTGATTTTCTGTCATTCTGGAAATCGTTTAATATAAAAGAAGCAATTTATGCAGTCGCTCGTGCATGGAATGGAGTAAAAAGTCAAACCATCGAACGTGCGTTCCAAAAAATAATGCCAGCAGCAGACGACATCGAGGTCCAGAATGATGCTGCGGAAATATCTGAGAATACTCTATCGCCTGAAGCTTTTGCAGCAGTTTTTCGAGAAGTTGACGGATTAGTAGGTATCGAAGAAACCGAAATCCAGTCGTGGTTACAATGCGATAAGAGTGTTTCGGAACATCAAGTTTTCACAGACGAAGAGCTGGCACGAGAAGCTCTGCAACAATTAGACTCAACCTCGACGGAATCAGAGGCAGAAGATGGATTCGAGTGTGGAGAAAGTTTGCCAACAATTAAGCCGATCACTCACAGAGAAGCTGGAGAGGCGATTCGGATCGTTTTAGATTATTTTGAGCAGCAGACGAACGCGACAACTGTCGATGTCTTGAATCTCAGAAAAATGAGACAAGTTATAGCATCAAACCAGAGTAAGAGTCGGAAGCAGACAAAACTGACACATTTTTTCCAGAAACAGGATTAGGGTGGGTGATAGCTATAATAACTATAATGTATGTATGTTATATACCAAAGTTTTAATACTAATGATGTAAATGCTCGTATGGGTTAAGCGTATGTATTAAGTTTTCATTTTCTTCTACCCAATAAAATCTCGTTACGAATTGTTAATTCCGATTATCCGTGGTTTTCAATTATCCGTGAAGTCTTCGGTCCCTTCAACCCCGGATAATCGAGGTTCTACTGTATATCCTATATCTGGTCGCGTGTTTGACCCAATGTACAACAAAGCACCTAATAAATTTCGATACAACAAGCTATTATTAATTTCATCTGAGGCTTCAATTTTCAAATCTGTTTCCATTGGTGTATGGAATAATCTACTATTCTCTATCTGATACTTTTTCGCTAATGACTCTATATAATTAGTCTGATTTAGTTCCATTTTTCCTTTTTCTTTATTATAATCAATTTTCATTCCTAAATATTCTTTTATTTTGCCCAAATCTTTAATGTTGAATTTTCTTCCTAACAATCTTTTTATAATGTTCAATTTTCCATTATTTTTACTACATAAAAATACATCATCTACATAGTTAAGCAAATACACTTTATCATCATCTTTTCCATGTACGTATAAACATAAGTCAACATTACTCCTTTTGAAACCTAAACTCTCTACATATTCAGATAAACATTCGTACCAGTCTCTAGGACTCTCACTTAAGCCATACATAGACTTTTTCAATTTGTATACTCTATTTGAACCATCATTAAAACCTTTAGGTTGAGCAACATATACCTCCGCATTGATTTCTCCATATAAAAATGCTGAATCTACATCCACAACTTCAATATCTAAACCATTTTGGCAACAATATGATGAGATAAATTTTAAAGCATGACTACTTGCAACGGGAGAGTATATGTCCTCAACTACATTTTTCTGTTGACATCCTAATGCTACTAATCTTGCCTTTTTTCTACCATCTGATTTCTTTGTGTATACCCATTTTACATCTATAACTTTACAGTTTTTCGGTCTTTGAACCAATACCCATGCATCTCTTTCATTAAATACATTCAATTCATTTTCCATTACATTCTTCCAATCTCTATTTTCAACGCAATTTATTGCCTCCTCAAAATTTTTAGGAACATCAACTTTACAAAAATTCACATAAACACTATTACTTTGTTTACTTTCATTCTCTTTTTCTGGGTATCGTACAGGACTTTTCTTTGTTCTAGTAGACTTTCTAGGTGGACTTAATTTATCCTTTTTAACAATTTTCTTTTCTATTTCTTTTTCTATTTTGTCCTTTTTTAATTCATCTTTAAATTCATCATTATCTGTTTCGCTTTCATCCTCACTTGCATCCTCATACACAGTTTCATACAATTCGTAGTTTACAGAATTATCATCACTCTCATCATACATACCAATACAATTTTGATCTTTTTCTACTATTTGCACATTTCTCGCAACTACAATTTTACCATTCAACAATACTCTATAACCAACATCACAATATCCCAATAAAATACCAATTTCCAATTTTTTATCCCATTTAGACGTTCTCTTTTGCTCCGGTTCTCTAACAGAAACTTTACTTCCATATAAACGTAAATTTTCTACATTCGGTCTCTCTCTAAAGGAAATTTCATACGGTGTTTTCTTTTCAATTGTATTTGCAAGTGTTCTATTTTTCAAATAAGTCGCGGCAGTTACTATTTCCGGCCAATATTTTTTATCTACTTTTGCTTCATCTAATAAACAACGCGCTTCATCCATTAGTGTTCTATTAAACCTTTCCGCGGTTCCATTTAACTCATGTACTGTGACGTTGCAGATTTTATCTGCCGTCACAAGAGGTCCTGAACCGTAGGCGGACCTTAGTTAGGTAGGGCCAGTTAGGTTTCCTGCGGGAAAATAGCCTCGAGGCTGAGGAAAACGCTCCGAGAGGCGACCGTGACCGACCCAGACACCTGAACTTTTTAGTAATTCGTTTATTTCGATCCCCCACTTCTCTGACATGTACCACGGACGGACGGACGAGGCCGAGGGCCATCAACGAGGGCCAGGAATTTGGAGGACAGGTCCCAGCGAGAGACCGATCTCTGGATAACCAGCGGAGGCTGCACGGACGCGGGGGAGTGCCGAGGGCACTCAGCAACGAGGGAGATCGGCGGCGGATGTGAGTCCCGCCGTCACCAAGAGCCAGCGAACCGCGGTCCGCCCCGAAGTTTGAGCTCCTGATAAGGAACTGCAGGTGCTGACCACGCTGTAGGCTCGACCACCAGCTACACACCACCGCAAAGACACCGCCGCGCCAGACCGCCGGCAACCAGGCACACGATCGTCTCCACCGTTTTCCGAAATTGCGGATAGTGCCGCGGTCTCTGGATTAAGCCCCGATAAGAGGGGGAAAATATGGAGAATTTTGGCGGAGACACGCTGTCTCGTCACTCTGCCGTAGGATAGTTCCGCGCTAGGGACGCTAACGATTGTCAAGACCCGCGTGGGCAGTTTGTGTGTTAGTGAGAGAGCGGAAGTGAGCCGCAGCTAGAGAATAGAGGGAAATGGACCCCAAACGCGAGGCCGTCTTGTTCTGCGCCTGGCTGGAGGGTGGTGAGTCCTAATTACTCAGCCCTAATTAGTGTCAGCACCCGTTGTGGGCAATCGGCATTTTGGTCGATTGCGAGTTCACGCCACGAGGCGATTTTGTTATCCGAGGTGGGTCTGACCTCACCGATCTCCGACGTGGTAGGCCGCAGCCAGTGTTCCCCGGAAAGTGGGAAATTATTGTTGAGAGTATTTGTTTGATATAGTTTATACGGGCTGTGCCTAAGAAATTTGAGTTTCCCCGCGGGGAAAAATTCTAACGTTAGAAGAATTCGCGGTCTTGTAACGGCGCAGTGGCCGGTTAACGGTCAGGTGTTCGTGGGTCACGGTCACCCTCGGTATTTTGATTGCGGGTGCCTGTGTTAGAGCGAGGAAAATATTCGTGTAACCGCTTCTCCTGTACACGGCAGAGTCAAATAGTATAAGATTCCGTTAGTTAATTGTATTTTGTGGCACTTTATTATTCACGTTTTTTTTTGTTATCATTGTTAGGCCTTATTTTATTCATTCCGTTATAGGTTGTCGTTGCTCCTATTGAGCGTTTGCTTTTATCTCTTTTTTTTGTTAATTTATTTATTATTAATTTATCACCCCTTTACTATTTACTGCGTGTAATTTTGTTAATTTAATCCGGGCGGATTTCTCCCAGTGGTGAGGCCGCCTTTACACGGTTCTTCACCACGTCCAACCGCCGAGGGGTGTTCGTTACCCCGCGTAAAAGTTATTTTGTGTTCCCGTGACGAATCAAAATTGTGAATTTGTTAAATTGATTCGCTCGAGTCGTTATTACTATCGCCTGTCAATCCTCGGATAATCCCGACCCCTCTCCGCGGTACTGAGCTACCGAGGCACTGCTGGTGCATATTGTTAGGGACGGCTACGGCCG
Organism: Athalia circularis; assembly: GCA_963978495.1. Taxonomy (NCBI): domain Eukaryota; kingdom Metazoa; phylum Arthropoda; class Insecta; order Hymenoptera; family Athaliidae; genus Athalia; species Athalia circularis. The sequence goes on along the minus strand of OZ021697.1, from coordinate 23,127,169 downwards.
AAATTTTTGAGCGGCGGGAAACCGCCTGGCGCCCAACTTAGATACGGGGGTGATCCTTCTTGCGGCGTTTACCTTCCCCGCACCTGAGTTCTCTGGCAAAGGGCGAGGAACCAAAAGGTAGCGTTACAGTACGTAAGCCGGACAATTATTTAACCAAATTCCTTTACTTTTAGCAAACTGAAACATTCTATTATTAACATATTCTTTTCCATTGTCGCATCTTATTATTTTTACTCTTTTTCCTGTTATATTTTCACATTCATTCACATACTGTACCATACAATCAAATACTTCATCTTTAGATTTTATACAATATATTTTTGCTATTTTACTATAATCATCAATGAATGAAACAAAATATCTTTTGCCATTAAAACCCGTGTTTTGAAATGGACCACACACATCAGTATGCACTATCTCTAATACTTTTTTAGCATATTTTCTTTTATTAACAAACGGCAAATTATGCATTTTATTTTCTATACACGTTTTACATTTAAGTATTTCAGATTCTAACTCACTAGGCAAACCGTTCAATAATTGATTTTTACACAAGGTATTCAAATAACCAAAATTTACATGCCCTAAAACTCTGTGCCATTTTTCTTCCTTACTCATATTACAATATATTTCATTATTATTTCCTGTCATTTTTCTTTTCTCAATCCAACTCTTTATAGGATAAATATTATTATCTTTGTATGCGATAGCAGTTAATTCTCTATTCTGATTGTAAATTTTCATTTCATCACCTTTAGATACAATAGTACTATTTTTAGTCAATCTACCATAACTTATCAAATTTTTACTCATACCTTTTGCATAATAAACGTTATTGATCGTTACTTCCATATTTCTATTATAAACTTTAAAATAAGTTACAACTTTTCCTATTTTTGTTGCTTTAACTGATCTATTATCTCCTAAATAAATATCTACACTTTTGTTCGAATCAATATACTCATAAAAATAACTATCATCATTTACAACGTGATCAGTGCAACCGCTATCTATTAACCAATTAATTTCGCTAGTACTTAACCTGTTTTCTTCTTCTCGCTGTTCTGCATGCTGAGCCCATTTGTCGTCTACTTGACTGCTATCTTCTTCTTTCACCTGCGCCAGCCATGAGGTTCTGTTTTGGTTGCGCTGCGTATTCGTACCGCCATTGTTGCCTCCTCGGGATTGACCTCGTCCCCTGTAGTAGCTTCCTCTGCCTCCTCTGCTTCTATGAGCGCCACGTGTTGCGCCACGCGTCGAGCTATGACAGTCTCGAGCAAAATGTCCATTTTTGCCACACTTATAACAGCCTTGATTTGCAATAAATGTATTTCTATTGTCACTACGTTTCTCATTTTCTTTGCTATTTTTCTTCTCTGCTATTTCCAATTTACTCTGAATATATTCGACTGTCCTATCATCTTCATCTAAAGTGTCTATCAAATCTCCTATGTAACTATATGAGTCAGGCAGCATATTTAGCATGTCGTTCAATTTTTCTTTCTCAGTAATCGTAGCACCAGCACTTTTCAACTCATTGATATTCTTTTCAAACTCACTAAAAAACGATGCTGTGTCGTTACACTTTTGAAGTCTCATTCTATCTAATTTATTACGGCACACTATCTGCAGCGCTGTCGATTCTTTTAAAAATAATCTATCAAACTTTTTCATTATACCGTATGCCGTCGTTTCTTCACACACAAATTCTAACTGTTTGTTTGTAATTGCACCATATATATAATGCATTGCTCTTGTATCACTTTCATCCCAGTCTGCTACTTTTTCTGGGCTTTCTTTTTCTCTTTCTATATTTGCATTACATTTTTTCATTTTCAAAAATATCGTAATTCTTTTCTTCCACATTGTGTAATCTTGACCATCAAACAGTGGAATATGTGTATCGTTGTTCGTCATTTTACTTTATTTCAATCTTCCTTTTTTTTCTTCAAATCAATTTTATTCACTTTACTAAACACGTGCACTAAATTTTTCTATCTTCGCGTATCTATCTATCTATATGCCACCATGTGTATACCCTCAAAACTTGCCATGCGGTCTTGTAACCATGCCGCGCTACTCACGTGCAACTTTTTTAATCTGCTCGCATCGAGCTTGAAATCACTTAATTTTTATCCAGTTTTTCACTATTTCTATTGTTTATCACTTTGCACTCACTATTTCAACTATATTTTTCACGATTAAATAACTTTTACCTACTCGTGAAAGAGTGAGTTAACAGTTATAGGCAAGTTTTGTTTTACGAGCTATTTTCTATCAAGCTCTTTTATTTTACCAATTATTTATTTAACAAACCACGCTCTGCTACCATGTTGAAATGAAGAGACGGGTTGTTAAATAAATAAATAGCTGTCTGGCAAAATAAGTTTATTGAATAATACCTTACTCTATATTATACAAAGCACACATGGCGTGCTGCTTACCAGGCGCTGGCTGACGACGAACAGACAGAGCTACTGCTCTCGCTATACCTTTGCACATACGCTCATACGCTATACTTACACGCATGCGCACCTAGACCTGGGCAACTTTATACTACAAGATATATTGTACAGTGTAACCTTCATATATTTTAACACTTTTTTGCACCGTAGGTGCTTTTTGGGGGGATTTCATAAGTTTTTGTATGTTGTTGGAGAATAGTGCGTGTTAATTATGGTTTTTTTGGCGTACTATTGTTGTAAGATGTTTGACGCATGTCAGTATACCACATACATTTAAAGGGTTGAGACGTGGGTTGAGAAAAATCTCCAAGCAATAGCCATGAAAGCGCCGCTTTTCTGAAGCCCAATCAAAAAGAATCGCTGTGCGGTGGCGAACTCGGTAAGAAATGCGACGTTACTGCGCTGACGCGCTCTACTAGGCGTGTGGGAATTATAACTTTTTTCCCACTTGATAGGAATACGGTGCGATCTGCGGCAGTAACTACACTGCGACTTCTCTCCTGTGCGATTTATGTAAAAAAGGTTTTGGTTTCCAGATGACATATAGCTAACTGTACGATGATGACGACGGTGACAAAATCTGATGATTAGCATCTTAGAAAGGTTTTTGCATCACTGCAATGGGTGCATTCCGAAATATGCTTGAAGAACCGCAAGTTCATGTCAGGAAGAGATAGAGAAATAAGCAAATGAACGGGTGCGAGAAAGAAACAAGAAAAACTCGCAGTACTTGCAGTATACTTCGGAATACACCCGATCTAAGGTCTCTAGGTAACAACAAGACAGCAACTAGCCATCGGCGATAAATCGATGATTTTAAGAATCTTCCACCATTTGAATCAGCCACAGCTTAAGGGGCATATCGAGTCGCCATTTTGTGGGTGGGGGACCTCGAATTTTTGAAAGGTGTATTCTCTAAAACGGATGAAGCAATCGAAATGAAATTTAGAAGATCGTTAGAGGTAATTGGAACGAAGTGGCTAAACTTTGGATTTTGTAAAATTCGAAAAAAAAAATTGATAGGAATCTATTTACCCTGTGAAATAATCGAAAAATTTCATATTTATACTCAACAGATCGCAATATCCGGGGTTTAGCCACTAGAGAAGATCAAAACACACATCTTGAGATAGGAACCACTTCATTTGGTCAAGAAATCTAGGAGAATACACCTTTTGAAGATTTGTGTAACGCAAAAACCGACATTTCGTTTCTTATGACTATGACAGCTGATTTACATTACTACCGGGTTCACCGAATACCCATTAGCGGGGCTGTAAGCACCCATATTGACTTCAATCGTTAGATCATCTGCTAAGAAACGTGTGCAGCTCAAGTGAAGAACGAAATTTAGGATAAAGTTATAGTTTTCTATGATTTGAATCGTTGTTTTTCGCGAAAGAAACTTATTCTCACGTATTTGTTACATGTTTATGATCGTGACAGGCACTAACGCGAAAATAACTGCTAGGTTATGTTCCTATGAAATATACAGATTTGATGGTCTTTATGCGCCATCAAGCGGTGAGCAGAGGCGCCTCGTTGTTGAGGCCCCTGCATTACCGCACCGTACGGGGGCCTGCACGAGGCGCTTTGGTCACTCGATATGCCTCTTAAGGGTAGGAGCTACTGAAATTTAAGTGCGAAAATTTTCAAAAAATCAATTTTCGGTTTTTTACGGAAAAGTGTTTCCTGAACTCTCATCTATACGTATATAAATCCTTGAACCAAAAAAAAATTTATCATGCCCGTTCACTCAACAATTTTTGAATGCGAAAGTTTCAAAAAAATCGATTTTCCACAGAAAAGTGTTCTCTGAACTCTCATTGATCGAGGCAGCGCTATGTTGTGTGCAGTAGGAACAGGGATCTCTAGGGACTCTAGCAAATCGCCATCTATCGGATCGTTTTCCTCCGAATTCGCATATTCGGAGTTACAAAGAACCGCGAACGCAACAACAGCGCTGCCTCTATCGACGCAAACTGTCACGTGTTGATCGAGATCTATCAGATGTGCCGTATTTGAGAGAGCTGGTTTCAGGATTGCTGTCACATTTATATTATCTTCCAAGCATATTTCGGAATCGCATAAAAAACAAGCTGTGAATAGCAAGTTGTTGATATTTATTGGGAACTTGTACCTTTTGTATCGAGCTCTGACACACAAATGTTTGATGATCGACGCTCGCATAACACAACCCCAACAGGGCTTATACAATTCTATGAAACAGGTAAATGATGAATTCGAAATTTCTCAAATATGATTATGAATATACGCGCCTTTTACATATAATTTATTACGATGTTGAAATAATATTACAGTGGAATTGATTCCTTGTGATTATTTGCAAATTCTAGGATGCTGGCAATAGGGAAACTCGAGGGACACTAGAGTTTGTAATCATTGTATGGCTGAATGAATTACTCTACGTGGGTGCAATTACAGATATTTGGGATGCATGGATAAAGAAAATTACCTTGAATAACCAGACAGACGTCTTACGACTGATAGCTAACAAGAGCTTATTTGATGAAAGTGCACATGAGTTTCATATTTGGGTACAACGAAACACCTCTGGTAGTTTGAGCCAAATCTGTGATCTGGAGTTATGATGTTTTCCTTGTGAAACTAGTTTGGTTCACACAGTGATTGAAATCTTGAGTTTTGACAATAGTTAAAAAAAAAACTTCAAATCGATTTATCTCAAAACTATGTTTTGGTGAATTGAAAAATCTCCTTGCGCTCCAGCTTTCATTGTAGACTTCTGAAATTTTCAGGCCAAATTCTCACATACATTAGCTATAAATTTACGTCAGATTATGAAAATCAAGGAAAAATTACGCCTCTTAGAGAAAATAATTGAAATGAAATTTTGTACTTTTCATGAAAAAGAGTGGAATCAGAGTGTCAAAATCAAACTATCATAGCTATCTCGAAAAACTGACGTAGTTTTGTAGCTTATGTATCCACAAATATGTGTCTGCAAGCCCAACAAGATTAAAAAATAATTGGAGCGCAGGGAGGTGTTCGAATAAAGGCTATTTCAGAAGCATGCCGAGGAGTAACTCTGTACCTATTGTTTCAAATGACTTGAAATTTGCACAAAATCTATCTTTTGTGATGGGAAACATGTGTGTGAAACCTCATTTGAAAATTGCAATTGGTTGAGATGAGCATATTTCAGTATCTCCCACCCTTAAATCAGCACGTACGGTTGTAGAGAAACTCGTGTTTGATAAAGTGCCAGGAGAAAGACTGTCTTCTTTCAGATAACTCGAAAGGAAGCTCCGAATTTTTCAGCATCAGTTTGTTGGAGGGTGCAGGAACTCTTGGTTTGCGGTATCGGAACGGGACCCGATTCTTCCTTCGATTTTGGTATGCTTATAAAAGAGAGGATGGTACAAGTCATTGTGAATTGGTACATTGGGTCGAGAAAGTGATGGAAACATCGTACTCGAGTGACAAGAAATCATTGGTCTGGTGGCCAAAACTTGATTTAGCTATGAAAGCAAGGTTCATCTGGAAGAGACCTACATTTTGAAAAGTCGTTCACCTTTTGTTTCGCTACAGCTCTTATTCCCGGGTAGGATCGCGTTCGGGAAGGAGTTTTTCGTTGATGATGTGCCAGGAGAAAGACTGGTTATATTCAGGTGACATGGAAGGAAGCTCCGAATTTTCCAGCATCACCTCGCTCGAGCGTGCAGGAACTCGTGGTTTGCGTTTTCGAAACAGGGACCAATTTTTCCTTCGATATCCCTATGCCGGTAGAGGAGAGGATGGTGTTAGTCATTATGAATTGGTACATTGGGTCGAGAAAGTGATAAACATCGTACTAGAGTCACCAGGAATCGTTGGTCTGGTGGCCAGAACTCGATTAAACTATCCAACTAAGATTCGTCTGTAGGAGTCCTACCGTTTGAAAAGTCATTTACTTTTTGATTCGCTACAGCTCTCATCCCCGAGTTGGATCGCATTTGGAAAGGAGTTTTTTGGTCATGATGTGCCAGGAGAAAGACTGGTTCCTTTCAGATGACATGGAAGTAAGATCCAAATTTTTCACCCTCGATTTGCTTTTAGGTGGTCTCTGGGAAGGGGTTCTTGGAGCAATGGAACAGGTTCTGGTGGATTACGTGTGTTTTTTTAGTGCTGGTTCGTCTACGACGTCAGTGTTTTCTATTATAAAGTGACGAGACTCGGACACGTGTTGTATATTTAGTTTGAATTTGCCTTTTCTTTAGTTATTTTTATAATGTAGTTCAAAGACTCGGTGATTAGCCGTTTTTATATTCTGATGCAATTTATGTTTTTCGGAGAGTGCATTGTGTGATATTTTTCGTGACCACGTGCTGAACCTCGATTATCGTGCTTTGATTGTGTGGTGGCGAAGATTGGATTATATTCTCGGTGACTTGCTGACGATCATCTTCGGTAAGTGATTTTGATTTTTAAGCCAGATTGGTGATTTGGCACCCGGTTGGGCCGAGGATCGTGTGTGTTACTTTTGACGGTGCGTTTTCGCTGATCCGGACTTCGGAGAGTTGAGTCTCGGTGCCGCGTGTGAAGCTTGCGGGGGAACACGCCTAGTGCCACCCGCGTATATTAGCGAAACTTTGCGGATTAAAAGATTGATAAAGTTAAGCGGTCGCATCTTCAGGCTTGTCCGTGGATACTTGACCAATTTCGATGAGGCAATGCTCATAGTTTTATCGCCGCCTGATAAGTCCTGCCGCGCGCCATGTGTACATACAGGACGGTGCTGCGGCGGCTAGCTCGACAACTTCGAGACTGCGCTCCGTGTTCGAGTCCCGGTGAATTTCATTTTTTTTTTTTTTCTTTATTTCTTCGTTAAAGTACGCTTCGCGATCGTTCCTTGTTTTATCGATAAGTGCTAGGACCCTGTGGTTTTATTACAATTGTTGCAATCACGGTGCAGGGTATAAAGTTTAGAAATCATTGCAGACGACGATTAGATCGCGGTCTGTTTGAGCGGGACGGTGCTGCGGCGGCTTCGAGACCTTACGCTCCGTGTTCGAATCCCGGTCGAATTTGAAATTTTTTTTTTGTCTTCCTCAAAGTATGCTACGCGAACGTTGGATATTTTGTTGACGAGCACAAGGACGCTGTGTTTTGATTACGATTGCTGCAATGATGGTACAGGGGATAATTAATTGGTTGTTAGGTGCTATGTGCTTGCTGATTTGTTTTTTCGTGTATATAAATCTTTGATGTTTGGTACTTTTTATTCGTATTCGTATAATATTCAGGCTGGTTTGCTCGGATGTATGTATTGTCGGAATTCGTTCCGCTCATGTTTGTTTTTATACGCCAATTACTGTTATGATATTCTTGTTGCCGATCATTTGTGTTGCTGAATTGATTTCCGGTTTATTCAACGTTTTTTATACTATCAACTTTGTTATAATTGCTATTGTATTTTTTTTGTTGGTTTGATCGACTCTGTTTATTGTTTGGGTACTACTTGCGTCGCCTTGATGTACTTGTGTCCTCCCTACACAGATTCCCTAACGACATAACGACATGAGCGACGACGCGATAGCAAGCCCGTCGGGGCTCTGCTCGCGTACACGGCTGCCTTCCTCGAGCGAGGAGAACGAACCGCGACCCCGGTCGACGCCTTTGGAGGAGGAGGAGAACGAGGAGGAGGTGGCACGCCGCCGTCGCGGTCGGGAGGTACGTTGCGACGTTTGGTTTCTACGTGAGTCGTATCTTCGGAGTCGTACTTGGGAGCGTTTCGTGATACGTGTTTCCAATTTTCGTTTACAGTCATCTGTCCCTACAACTGTCACTAATCTGTTTGGGTCGACCATCCTCGTTCGCCCCCTGGCGATCGAGAACGCGACGATCACGAGTGACATCGACTCGTATGTGGCCGTGAGCAGGCGGCTAGAAGCATTCTCCGTTTCGGCGAACTTGGCGATCCCGCTGTCTTCGAAGCCGACGCAGCCCAGCGAAAACAATAAAATGCTGCCAATGCTTGCCAAGATGATGACCGGAACGGCGGCCGACTTCCAGAAGTTCACGTTTTCGGAGTTTCCGCTAGGCGGTTATGGCCGTGAGTGCATCTATGTGGTGGTTCCCACCCCAAGATCCCCGATGGCTGACGCTGAGGGGCCCTCGCGCGTGCAGTTCCTGCGAATGCACGTGCTGCCGGCAATCAGGAAGCTGGATCCGCAATCGAAGACGAGGCGTCATAACACCGCGACGCTCGCTAGGACCGCAAAGGATTCTGTCCGCATATTCGAAGAGGACTGGAGGGATTTCTGCGCGGCGATGCATGCGCTAAGCGATGTCGAGCCGGGCCGCATCATATTCTATTATCGGGCGCGTCACGGCATTTCCGCGAGCCGTGATATCGGACTGCGAGAGATCGTCTCCGCGCTGAGGTTCCCCGGTATGCTCGACTGCCTTCAGGTACACTACGGTACGGAGATAGTCAAGCGCAACGCCGTCTTACTGTACGATCTTGCCGTGGTGGCGACTATGGTGGGGAGCCAACACTGGCGGACTGTGACGGAGCACCGCAAGTATTTCGTAAACGAGCAATACGGGCACTTCAGCAGCGTGGGTGGGATTCAGGGCGAGCGCGACGTTACTTACGTCCAGGGTTACAAGACCACATACCACAAACTTCCGCCAAAGGGCGTGCCGCCGCCGCTGGTGGGACGTGTGCTGGGCCGGGGCAGGAATATCGCTGACGC